>JAPYKT020000015.1:3990000-5232500 GCA_028749325.2 Caryopteris x clandonensis
TGAAATAAATGTGTGATTAGTTCCTTACTAATCTTTGTTACTCTCGATGAGATTGGTTTCTTCATTGATCTCGTATTCTTAAGTAAAGGGTTCACACACAAAATAAATGTGAGATTAGTTCCTTATTGATCTTGGTTACTTAGGATGAGATCAATTCCTCAATGATCTCAGTTACTGTAGACGAGATCAGTTCTTCATTGATCTCACATTCTTAATTTAACGGCTGGTGTCTGAAATAAGTGTGAGATCAACTCTTTTTCGATCTTGATTGATTGGATGAGTGAAGGGTTAGCGCCCAGAATAAGTGTGAGATCAGTTCCTTATCGATCTTATTTACTCTAGATGAGATTAGTTCTATATCAATCTTGAATTCTTGATTGAAAGGCTTTGACCCATAATAAGTGTGAGATTAGTTCATATCTTGGATCTCATAAATTCAAAACTAGATTATCTCACCTCTAATCTTACAATGAAAAGAAATGAGGTCATCACATTGATATGAGACGCTGAACCAAAAGGCGTGTGGCTTGGTGTTAGCCCCTTGAGATGCTGAAACCCTTGGCACGGTTCATCCTGCGTGCCAAGGTATAAAGAAGGTGCTGGCACATAGCAGCGCCTGACGGGATATGGGCACCCGGCGCACAACACTTGGCAAAGGTGTGGTTGGGACCCTGGCGAGTTGCGGACATAAGCATGAAGGTCGGGAATAGGCGGGCACGACAAGTTGGCGCTGTGCACACGCAAGACTGGGCAAGGTAGCATTGGCGCGCGCACGATGGCCAGGCGCGCTTACGCTGGGCGCCCGACAAACGAAGGCCATATCCCACGCGCAGGCATGGACGCACGCAGAAGGGCACGCACGCGAAGGTGGGCGCGCGCGCACAAGGCCCCGTTGGCAGTTGCATGGCAGTTCACCGAAATCCTGAAATCTAGGGAAGGTAGTTAACAACTGCCCATTGATGTAGGCATCCTGTACACGTTACACTTGGCCTCGGTGCCACCTGCTGAAAGTTAATTAGTCCTATTTCCTAGTGGTGGGGGATGTCCACCACACTAGATTAGAATGTCTTTGCTTATCTAAGTCTGTGGCTAGAGTTGCACAAGAGAGTAATTTTTGTGTGCAAGCCTAAGCCAAGTCCCTTGTACGAATTGTTGGAAGTAATACAAGGTTGGGAATTGTCCAGTATATTGTGTGTGCTTTACTGTTGCTACGTATTGGGTTGATTGCTTGCTTAAACATATTACAAACAATACTAAACGCGAGAGTTTGGTAAGGGAGTGAAAGACTGACTAATTGTTGAGGCAATTAGGCCGAACAGTGGGCGAAAATTCTATCTCTTGAATTACCCCTGTGACAAGTGGTATCAGAGCTCGTTTGCGGGTTCAAGGTGTGGATTGTTACAATGACTGAAACAAATCGTTGGCAAGAACGAGTGGTGACCCTGGAGGCCCAGGTCGAAAGGCTGGAGAATTTCTTTGGACAGCCCCCTGAAACTTCCACAACGATGGGCATTTTCCAGCGAATTCTGGATGTCAAAAAAATTACGACAGACATTCGGAAGTCCGCGGATGACTTACTCGAGTTTGTGGAGGGAAGGATTGTATGCTGTCAAGAAGATATCAATATCTTGACGGGTGCTGTGGATCTTCGGATGGACGCGGTGGAGGATGACCTCAAAATTTTAAAGAAGGCCATTGGTTCTGGCCATAGCGAAGACAGACACCCGTCCAAAGTAAAGTCCTGGACCCCAAGCCTTTTGGCGGCGCTCGGAATGCCAAGGAACTCAAAAATTTCCTATGGGATATGGAAGCATACTTCCAGGCGTCTCATGTCCCAGATTCAGAAAAGGTGTCCATAACAAGTATGTACCTAATGGGTGGTGGAGATCACACCTCTCAGATGATGCCAGTGCTAATCGGGACCCTATTGAGACGTGGGAGGTACTGAAAAAGGAACTAAAAGAACAGTTCCTGCCTTGTAACACTTCCTGGCTTGCAAGGGACTCATTGCGAAAATTGAGGCGCAATGGGTTAGTACGTGAGTATGTCAAGGAATTTAGTTCCTTGATGTTGGATATAAGGGATATGTCAGAGGAAGACAAACTATTCAACTTCATGGCAGGTTTGCTGACATGGGCCCAAATAGAACTTCGAAGGTAGGGGGTCAAAGATTTGCCTTCTGCCATTGCCGCGGCTGACCGGTTGGTGGATTTCAAGACGGTTGGCAACTCGGAGGGAAAAAAGAAAGAATCAGGAAAAGAAAAAGGGAGATCTGGCAAGTTCGGGAATGACTGGAAAAATAAGAAAAAGAAAAACAGGGAAGGCCCACCGGCAAGCAATGAGAATAAGTTGAGGGATGGCCAACAACATCACACGTTGGACAAATCCCAAAAGGGCTGTTTTCTTTGCGGCGGTGACCACCGGATGCGAGACTGCCCAAAGCAGGGAAAGTTGGCCGATGAAAAGGAGGGAACCCATAAGCACGGGCCCCTCGAGTGAACCCCTTGCAGTTGCTTACTGTAATCTAAACAAAGCCCTCAAAACATAAGGGCTTGATGTACGTACCGGCGGTGGTAAATGGAGTGGACACAATGGTGATGATTGACACCGGCGCCACTCACAACTTTGTGGCCGGCCGAATGGTCCAGAAGTTGGGACTAAACTTGATTCCACATGTAAGTCGGATCAAGGCTGCTAATTCAGAGGCCCAGCCCATCGACGAGGTGGCCACAGTCGAGATTGCTGTAGGATCGTGGTAGGAAAAGTGTTCCCTGATGGCTGTACCTCTCGACGATTTTGATGGTATCCTTGGGATGGAATTCCTTGTTGCTACCAAGGTTGCTGTCATGCCGCACCTAGGTGGACTGCTTATCTCGGATGATGTTTGCCCTGGTTTTGTGCATGGCAGGTATATGGATGAGGAATCCAAGGTTGCTGGGACTGAATCGGGATTGCTCTCAGCGTTGTAAGTCAATGCTGGGTTAAAGCAGGGACAAATTACATATCTGGCCACATTGGTTGAGATAAAGCCCGATGTATACCAAGAAGTACCGGATCGTGTGGCAGACTTGTTGCTGGAATTCAGGGACGTGATGCCTTCTGACTTACCAAAAGGGTTGCCACCTAGGCACGCATGTGACTATTAGATTGAATTGGAACTCGGGGCGAAGCCTCCTGCCCAAGCGCCATATCGAATACCACCTTCACAGTTGGTGGAATTGAGGAGGCAATTGAATGAGCTGTTGGAGGGTGGGCTAATCTAGCCCTCGAAAGCCCCATATGGCTCCCTTGTTTTGTTCCAAAAGAAGGCGGATGGTTCAATGCGGATGTGTGTGGACTACAGGGCTTTGAATAAGATCACTATAAAAAATAAGTATCCTATTCCAAACGCTCTCGATCTATTTGACAAGTTAACACGGGCTCGGTTTTACACAAAACTTGATCTAAGGTTGGGATATTGGCAAGTCCGTATAGCACCAGGGGATGAAGCAAAAACTACATGTGTAACGAGGTATGGGTCATTCGAATTCTTGGGAATGCCTTTTGGATTAACGAATGCCCCTGAACATTTTGCAACATGATGAATGAGGTACTGTATGAGTTCTTGGATCGCTTTGTGGTGGTATATTTAGATGACATAGTCATCTATTCAGAATCGTTTGAAGACCATTTGCTGCATTTGAAAGCTGTTTTTCAGAAGTTGAGGGAAAACAGGTTGTATGCAAAGAAAGAAAAGTGTGAATTCTGCCGGGAGGAAATCCCATGCCTTGGTCACATCATTAGCCAAGGAAAGATCAAGATGGATCGAAAGAAAGTGGAGATCGTACTGGACTGGACGGCTCCTGTGAAAGTAGCAGAATTGAGATCATTTCTGGGATTGGCAAATTATTATAGACGGTTCATCAGAGGGTATTCTAAAATTGTTAGCCCCTTGACAGACCTGCTGAAGAAGGATCAGAAGTGGGAATGGACTGTTTAGTGCGAGGAGGCCTTCAAAACCTTAAAACAGGCCATCTCGTCGGAACCCATTCTCAAACTCCCAGAGTTTGACAAACCTTTCGAAGTACAGGTTGATGCCTCCGATAGTGCTTTTTGCGGGGTGGTGGTGCAAGACAAGCATCCTGTTGCCTTTGAAAGTCAGAAATTGAAGGATGCCGAAGTGCGGTATAGCACCCATGAGAAGGAAATGACGGTAGTGATTCATTGCCTGGAGGCCTGGAAACATTATTTACTTGGCACAAAATTCATTGTTGTTACTGATAATGTTGCTAATACTTATTTCAGGACTCTAAAGAAGTTATCCCCAAAGCAGGCTCGTTGGCAGGAGTATTTGGGTGAATTTGACTTCGGTGGGACCAGGCCGGCACAATGAGGTGGCAGATGCCCTGAGTCGAAAGGTGGTGGGAGAATATGTTGCTGCCTTAAGTCTGATTGAGTCAGACTTCTTGGATAAAATCTGAGATGAGTCCCAAAATGATGCTGTTTACTTGAAATTAGTTGAAGAGGTGAAAGCTGGTCACCTAAGAAAATATTGGCTGGATGACGAGCTGCTCTACGCGAAAGGGGGAAGGGCATATGTACCGGGCAGTGCATTAAGAAGACAACTCTTGAGGGAAACTCACGACCCTCAGTGGGTTGGACATTCAGGAATTGAGAGGATGCTAGTATTGTTGTCCCGTCGATATTATTGGCCAAAGATGGAGAACGATGTTGAGGCATACGTTCGCACTTGTCTTGTGTGCCAACAAGACAAACTTGAAAGGAAAAAGGAGGCCGGATTGTTGCTGCCTCTACCCATTCACGAAAGACCATTCCAGTCCGTGTCCATGGACTTCATTTCGGGATTCCCAAAGGTGGAGGGTAAGGCATCCATTTTTGTAGTGGTTGATCGGTTTTCCAAATATGGTATTTTCATTGCTGTGCCTAATGCTTGCCCTGCTGAAGTTGCTGCTGATTTATTCTTTCAATATGTCATCAAATATTTTGGTATTCGGAGGATATAATTAGTGACAGGGACTCCCGTTTCACGTGTCGCTTTTGGACAACTTTGTTCAAAATGATGGGGACAGAGTTGAAATTCTCCATAGCTAATCACGCGCAGACGGACGGGCAAACAGAATGCATGAATCAGCTGTTGGAGGAATATTTGAGACACTATGTCTTGGCGAGCCAAAAAGATTGGGCGGGCCTCTGGACATGACACAGTTTTGTTACAATCTGCAAAAAGCCTCGGCCACGGGAATGAGTCCGTTTGAAATTGTGTATGGATAACAGTCAATGACTCCCCATGAGATTGCGGTCCAGCGAACGGGTGGAAATTGCCTGGCTGCCTACCGCTTTGCTCGTTCATAGTAGGAGCTGCTTGATGAGGCCAAAGATAGCTTGGGAAAGGCTCAAAGACGGATGAAGAAATATGTTGACAAAAGCCGAAGGCATGTGGAGTTTATTGTTGGTGAGCAAGTCTTGTTAAAATTAACTCCACAAATTTGGAAGAAAATCTCTTCCAAGACAGTGCATCGGGGATTGATTCCAAAGTATGACGGACCCTTTGAAATTATCAAGAAAGTGGGGAATGTGGCACACTAGTTGAAGATGCCGGATAGGCTGAAGGTTCACCCAACATTTCATGTGTCATTTTTGAAGAAATATCACGAGGACCTGCTGGATTCCTCAAGAAAACAGGCTAGGCGTGCCCCACCTGTTATTAGACAATAATTTTCCAAGGAAGTGTGCAAGATCTTGGATCACCGGACCCAAGGCCAAAGCAAGAAGAATCGAAGGACCAATTATTTGGTGCATTGGAAGGGAGAATCCGAGGTAGATGCTACATGGGAAAGAGATGTTAACTTGTGGCAATTTGAAAAATTTATTTCAGGTTATTGGGAGAAACAGGGCGAAGCACCATCCTCGACGAGGACGTCGAGTAGCTTCGGTGGGGGCGGTTTGTTAGTCCCTTGAGATGCTGAAACCCTTGGCATGACGCATCCTGTGTGCCAAGGTATAAAGAAGGTGCTGGCACATAGCAGTGCCTGACGGGATGTGGGCACCCGACGCACAACACTTCGCAAAGGTGTGGTCGGGACCCTGGCGAGTTGCGGACATAATCATGAAGGTCAGAAATAGACGGGCACGACAAGTTGGCGTTGTGCGCACGACGCAAGACTGGGCAAGGTAGCATTGGTGCGCGCACGCTGGGCGGGCGTAGGCACGATGGCTGGGCGAGTGTACGATGGCCGGGAGACATGTGCGCTGGCCGGGCGCGCGTACGCTGGGCGCCCGACAGATGAAGGCCATATCCCGCGCCCAGGCATGGGCGCGCGCAGACGGGCACGCACGCGCACAAGGGCCCGTTGGTGGTTGCATGGCAGTTCACCGACATCCTGAAATCCAGGGAAGGCAGTTAACAACTGTCCATTGATGTGGACATCTTGTACACATTACACTTGGCCTCGGTGCCACCTGCTGAAAGTTAATTGGTCCTATTCCCTAGTGGTGGGGGATGTCCACCACACTAGATCAGAATGCCTTTGCTTATTTAAGTCCGTGGCTAGAGTTGCGCAAGAGAGTAATTTTTGTGTGCAAGCCTAAGCCAAGTCCCTTGTACGAATTGTTGGAAGTAATACAAGGTTGGAAATAGTCTCGCATATTACGTGTGCTTTACTGTTACTACGTATTGGGTTGATTGCTTGCTTAAACACATTACAAACAATACTAAACACGAGATTTTGGTAAGGGAGTGAAAGACTGACTAATTGTTGAGGCAATTAGGCCGAACAGTGGGCGAAAAATTCTATCTCTTGAATTACCCCTGTGACACTTGGCATGATGAGATCAGCTCACCTAATCTCAAATACTACTTACAAGTGAAGATTAATTCACTTCTGATTTGATACACAATCTTGGGCATGAGCCCATAAAAGTGAGGCCTGTTTAGTTATGATCTCAAAATATGAGGTAGGGAGATTGAAACTAGCTTAGCTCTCCTAGCTTAAGAATCAATCAATTTCTACTATTTGCTTCCAGAAATGGAGAAATAAGGTACATATGTGCACCAAATTTTTTAATGCAAAACTAGTCTTGTTGACTAACAAGATCATTACTGATTTTGGGCAGGCTAGCTCAGAAAGGAAATGGTAATAAGATATATTGATTTGATTATTATCTTTGATTATTTGGCAATCTTGGGATCTTGAATTATGACTCGGTTGTCCGTACTCTATACGTCGAGATTGCCCTAACAGTTCTAACTGGGAACCAATATTCTATTCTTGATGCATCAAATGTGAGGTATCCGGGAACTGATTAACTTGAACATGTGATAACAAGTATTAAAGATCACGTATTTGACTACTCCAGATGATTAGAAAATCAACAAGAGTAGGGGTGGTTTTTGTGGATAAAACTATACCACTTTGGTTATGAAATTTAATCTGCAACTGATAATTAAATAATTTACGGCCCAGGAAGGCCATTTGACATACCTCACATTAAAGGAGCTCTAATTACATCAAAATGATGAATTCACGTCTATGTTTCTTTCTCATTCATATAGGTAAATTTTCACATATCCTACCTCTTCTATTACTATAACTAGCAATGCACCCGTGCGTTGCACGATTTGTAATATAAAAATAATTAAAAATTATATGTATAATTTATTAATTTAATTTCATTATTATTGATATTCAATTCTAAATATAACATCATGTTTACATTAATTTATTATTATATCAATGTATAAATGAGTACACTAACTAAATTATATTATTTTAATATAATATAATAATTACATTTTACATATACACACTCAAATATTCTAATATGATATTTTAAAAATATATAAAATTTAATACGATTATTTAAAAACTATCAAAATAAAAAAATGTATTGAATAATCCTTATAATTTATAACACCTACAATTGAGATATTTTTCTTTCTAAATTCACCCTCTTAAATATAAAATACGTAAATTATGGAGAAATCTAACAATTTAATATGAAAGTTTTATGTAAATTAAAACTATATTAAAAAGTACGTTCACAAAATTAAATATGCAATTTATAGAAGAAATAAAGTGACTTTATATGGTAATCGAGTTTATTACGAAAAAAAATATATATGATAAAATGATTATACATTTCGAAAAACTTCATGAAACATTACATTTTTAGTTGAACTTTTTCCAACATTATTTTTAGAACAAACCAAAATCTTCAAACTACATCTACTTGTAACTCTGGATATGGCCACTTACAACTATTCATGACCAAACACTGGGTTTTAAAATAATAATCCAACATGAGATAAAGATTGGTCTTGAATTTTGTTAATCGATATTGCATATGATACAATTATTAAATATTCTCTTCTTTGAAACTTGAAAGACAACCTTGGATTTGATGGTGTAATAGATAGTCTTGGAATTAAGACCAATTGACCAACATTATTTTCTATTAGAACTCTACCTTCAAGAACATGATTTCTAAGCCTAGTTATCAACCGTTTCGTATCGTTACACGGTCCCTTTGAATGATCAATGTTCTTCAACAACATAACTGGTGTACAAACTTTCAGAATTAGTGCATGATTATATACTCTGGTGTACGAGGTGTACGAACATCAGTCAAAATATCTATATTAGAATCTGACTTGCATGTAGAATTAGAACTCAAGTATGTCTTTGACTCATGCATGTTCATCTTGTTCATACGATAATTTATTGATTCAATTACATCCAACGTAGGGGGAAGTATAACATTACTTTAGGAGTTGGGATAAGTGTTATTAACAATTGTTCTAATAGGATCTTCTCCTAGTTTATTTAGAAATTATACTTTTTCTTTGAGTATTATTTAATTATTGATTTTAATTTTAAATATACACAATCCATTTCTATTAAGTTATTATTATATTAATTTATGAATAAATACACTTACACATTTATATTATTTTAATATAATATAATATAATCAATTAATTTTAATATACATATACAAATTCAAATAATTTAACATGATATTTTAAAAATAGATAAAATTTAAAACAACAACTTGTTACATATGAAAATAATATATATGTATATATTTCTTCAATAATTCTTATCATTTATAAAATATGCGACTGAGATATTTTTCATGTTAAATGCACACTTGAATATATTTAAAAAAAATATATTTTATAGGAAAATAAAAGAATTTAATATACTAAAGTTACCTAGATTATAAAATATGCTCAAATATATTCACAAAATTAATGTGCAAATTATAGAAGAATAAAATGACAACTTTATATAATAATTGAGTTTATTACCGAAAAGAAATTGTGATAAAAGTGATGAATGGTTCTTACTTTAAATGTTACATTCACAAAATAATAACCATGTGATGATAAAGTTTCCAAAGTGACATTGTTGAGTGAGATACGTGGTTGATCAACATCAACGAACTTATTTTAAATTTTATAAAAATATGTCACCATACATCAAAATATATAGGTTGATACGTAATTAACTAAAATGATTTTAAAGAGTGCATTGAGGAACTTGCTTTTAAATCAATGATTTCTTTGAAAATTATTCTTTGATACGTAATATAAATTTTTTATGAAATATACATTATTAAAACTTACAAAAAAAAAAATAATAAGATTAGTTTTCTTAAAAATAAAAGCATACCTTCAAGGGTGAATGAAAATTATTGTATATGAAGACAAACAATTAAATATATAAAATTGAATTTCATCCAAGGTTACACAAAACCTGAATCATAATATTTTTTTTAATTATTTTATATAATTAAATTATAAAAAATTTATACTACTAATAAATGTCTTAAAATTGAGATCAAGAGGCAAACTTAAATTAAATAAAGTCTTTAGTATCAATTTGTTTCATATTAAATAGATATATACGGATATTCCCTATACAATTAGGAATAACTAAATTTATTTAAAAATAGTTTAATAAATTAAATTTACAAATCCAATATTATTGCATGGAAACAAAATTATCCCATAAAATTAGGAACAACTATATAATGTAGAAAAAAAACTTCAATCTGTATATAGCCCTAATTAATTCAAGAGAATCAAACAATAGAATATAGATTAGCGGAAGCGAACCGGAGTCCATTGAATCGTTTGTAAAAAGAAAGGTATGATCTTCCAATTTGCATAAAAAACTTTAGAGCCTTATTTTCCTGATGATGGGGATTCAGGATTCTGAAAAAATTACTGCACGATGCAAATGGGGACCATTACCTATTATATTACCAACTGCTCAAGGCAGTTAATAATATTTATTAACTATTTCTGATTTGGCCCCTCATCAAATCAGAAATTATCTAATTGGTATCCACATATTAAAATCATGACAATTATGCCCTTAAGTCATAAACTTTATTCCGAAATAGACCACATAAATTTGACTTATTTATTTGATGACCCAACACACATTTTCTATATACAATTGTGACCCCAATAAATTTCTAACAATCTCCCACTGGGCCACATATGTATATATATAAATGAGTTAATCTTATTGAGCTCATAACTTTGTCATCATAACCATAGGCATATGCAATCTCGTCCATTAACTATATCAACATAGGATCAAAGCGATTTTCGTTGTATCAATCACAACTAAACCCATCAATGGTCACATATATCAACATAGCTAAATGACATAGATCAATCATGATAATGTGGTATGAAAATTACATGCATGGTGATCTATTCATGTCAATTTTCAATTGGTCCTACTTTACTTTATAGAGATCAAAACTTTAGCTTAATGTACAAAGTGAAATAAACTTAATAATATAAATTCTGATCAGAGAAATATCTAAATACACAAGTTTCATGAAATAAATAAAACACAAAGGATAATAAGGACAAACTCCCACTGAATCTAGATATCCTCATACTCTAAAACACCCATAAGAGCAGTGTGCTCATGAAAGACCTTGGGTGGCAAACCCTTAGTAAGGGGGTCTGCAATCATGGAGTTTGTACCTAAGTGTGCTATACAAATCTGTCCACTCTGTACCCTTTCTTTTACAACAAGGAACTTGATGTCAATATGTTTTGACTTCGTCGAGCTCCTGTTGTTGTTGGAAAATAATACAGCTAATTTATTGTCACAATATAACTTAAGTGGTCTTTCTATTCCATCCACAATGCGCAGCTCAGTGACAAAATTTCTCAGCCATATACCATGGTTAGATGCCTCATAACATGCAACAAATTCTGCTGCCATGGTGGATGAAGCTATGAGTGTTTGTTTTGCACTCCTCCATGATATAGCTCCATCACCTAACAGATATATGTAGCCTGAAGTGGATCTCCTACTATCTTGGCATCCCGCAAAGTCGGAGTCAGAATATCCAGTGATCTCAAAGTGATCTGACCTCCTATATGTGAGCATGTAATTTCTTGTTCTCTTCAAATATCTCATAACCTTTGTGGCTGCTTTCCAGTGATCAATTCCTGGATTGCTTAAGTATCTGCCTAATACTCCAACAATGTACGCTATATCCGGACGCGTACAAACTTGAGCATACATTAGACTCCCAACAGCTGAAGCATAGGGAATCTTTTGCATTTCTTGAATTTCAAGGCTTCCTTTAAGGCATTGCTCATGATAAAATTTGTTTCCTTTAACGACAGGGGTATCACCTGGTCTACAATCTTGCATGCCAAACCTTTTGAGTACTTTGTCGATATAGCTCTTTTGTGATAATCCAAGAATACCCCGAGAATGGTCTCGATGTATCTGAATTCCTAAAACAAAAGAAGTGTCACCAAGATCTTTCATCTCAAAATGCTTAGATAGAAATCTCTTGGTTTCGTGCAATAAGCCTATATCATTAGTGGCAAGCAATATGTCATCGACATATAGAACCAGAAATATGCACTTACTCCCACTAAACTTGTGATACACACAATCATCAACGACATTTATCTTAAAACCAAATGAGAGAATCACTTGATGAAATTTGTGGTACCATTGACGGGAAGCTTGCTTGAGTCCATAGATGAATTTTTTTAATTTGCAAACCATATTCTTTGGGTCACCACACACAAAGTTTTCTGGTTGCTCCATGTAAATTGTCTCATCAATGTCGCCATTGAGAAACACTGTTTTTACATCCATCTGATGTAACTCAAGATCAAAGTGAGCAACAAGTGCCATTATTATCCTAAAAGAGTCTTTCGATGAAACCGGAGAGAAAGTCTCTTTATAATCAATGCCTTGTTTCTGAGTATAGCCTTTTGCTACAAGACGTGCCTTAAACCTCACCACATTACCATTTTCATCCCTTTTGGTTTTAAATATCCATTTACAACCAATTGGTTTTACACCTTCTGGTAATGGGACAACTTCCCAAACTTTATTGTCTTGCATAGACTTATTCTCTTCATTCATGGCATCATTCCACTTTTGAGAGTTAGAACTTTTCATGGCCTGATGAAAGTTGATTGGATCATCTTCCATCATTCCAATGTCATCCTCATGTTCTTGAAGATACACTATGTATTCATCTGGATTAATAGCATTTCTTCTTTCTCTAGTGGATCGTCGCAAAGGCACTTGTTCTTGAGGTTGTTGAGTTTGTACCTCTGGGGTTTGATTGACTATGTTTGGTTGCTCTTGATCTAAAACTTGATCAATATCAGGATTGGAATCCTGAACATTGTCAAAAGCAACTAATGGAATAGAAATCAACTCATCTTCAAGAAGAGTGGTTGATTCTAAATCTTCCTCAAAAACAAAGTCCTAAACCGTATTTCTGCCCCCAAACTCAATATCCTCAAAAAACTTTGCAGTTCCCGTTTCAAATATATTCTTTTCTTTGGGATCATAAAACTTGAAACCCCTAGATCGCTCAGAATATCCAATAAAGTAACTGCTCACAGTTTTGGGTTCCAACTTCTTTTCATTTGGCCTATAAGGCCTAGGTTCAGCTGGACATCCCAAAATGTGAAAGTGATTAAGACTGGGCTTTCGCCCCGTCCAAAGCTCATAAGGTGTTTTTGCAGCTGCTTTAGTTGGTACTCTATTCAAAATGTAGGCTGCTGTCTTAAGTGCCTCTCCCCAGAGTGATTTTGGTAAGGTTGAATGACTGATCATACTCCTAACCATATCTTTAAGAGTACGGTTTCGTCTTTCAGAAACACCATTCATGCTAGGAGATCCCGGCATAGTGTACTATGGGACAATTCCACACTCCTCTAGGTATCTGGCAAAAGGTCCTGGACGTTGTTCACCTGATCCGTCATATCTACCATAGTATTCACCACCACGGTCAGACCTGACTTGCTTTATTCTTTTGCTAAGTTGATTCTCAACTTCAGCCTTAAAAGATTTGAACACGTCCAAGACTTGAGACTTTTCATGAAGTAGAAATAGGTACGCATATCTTGAGTAATCATCTATGAATGATACAAAATATTGTTGACCATTCCAAGAAGGTGTAGGAAATGGCCCACAAATGTCCGTATGTATCAATTCTAAGACGTCCATAACTCTTTTCGCACCTAATTTCTTTGTTTTGGTCTGTTTGCCTTTGATGCATTCAATGCAAACATCAAAGTCTGAAAAATCAATTGAATCCAAGATTCCATCAGACACAAGTCGCTCAACTCTATTTCTAGAGATGTGACCTAACCGTTTGTGCCATAAGGAACTTGATCTTTTATTATCTATTTTACGCTTAGTACCACGTGATTCCACATTTAAGGTTTCATTATAAGAAGCAACGGTGTCAAGCAAATATAAGTTGCCATAAACCATAAGAGAACCAGTTCCAACAGTATTTGAATTAATAGATAAACTAAAGTAGTTGTTTCCAAATGAACAACAATAACCTAATTTGTCCAAACAAGAAACAGAAACCAAATTCCGCCTAAATGACGGTACAACAAAAGTATCTATTAAGTCCAAATAGTAACCAGTACTTAACAACAACCTAAAATGCCCTATTGCTTCCACATTCACCGACTTGCCGTCTCCCACATAAATGCTTCTTTCAGCATCACTTGGCTTTCGGTAACTCAGGCAACCCTGCATTGAAACACTGATGTTAGTAGTAGCACCGGAATCTAACCACCAAGTGTTTCTAGGTACTGAAGCTAAATTTACCTCAGAACAGACCAAAGTAAGAAATGTACCTTTCTTTGCTCGCCATGCAATGTACTTAGAACATTCCTTCTTCACATGTCCTTTTATGTCGCAAAAGAAACAAGCACCATCGTTGTTGGCTTGAGTTTGTTTCTTATGTGCTGGACCCTTATAATTAGCAGCCTCATTCTTCCTTTTCTTGCCCTTATCCTTAGAGGTGCTTGCCAAATGAGCACTTTCAGTCTTCTCTTGCTTTAATCTTTCTTCCTCTTGAACACAAAATGAAATGAGCTCATTAAGAGTCCACTTCTCCCTTTGACAGTTGTAACTGACCTTGAATTGACTGAATTGTGGAGGAAGAGAGATAAGCACTAAATGCACAAGTAAGTCATCCGAAAGCTCAAGCTTTAGTGCCTTCAACTTTGAAGCAAGGTGAGACATTTCCATAATGTAATCCCTTATGTTTTCCTTGCCCTTAAACCTCATGGAAATAAGTTTCTTTAAAAGAGTACTTGTTTCCGCCTTATCTCTTTTTGCAAAGCGTTTCTCAATTTCAGCAAGAAAAGTTGTGGCATCGGTGACCTCCTCGGACACCGCACCGCTAAAAGCCTCAGGTATGCCACGCTTGATGATCATAAGACTTATGCGGTTTGAACGATCCCACTTCTCATAAATCCTCCTTTGCTCGGAGGTACTAGTATCTGTAAGAGAAGTAAGTCGATCCATCCTTAATGCAAGGTCAAGATCAATGCAGCCAAGAACAATAAAAATGTTCTCCTTCCAGTCCTTAAAGTTACTACCATTAAGGACCGGCACTGAATTAAGATTAGCAGATACAGTAGCAACAGCTGAAAACAGAACAGTACAATTACATAAATAACATGCTCATATAAGAAACCAAATTAAACAATAAATTCAAATAATGGTTAATCCCATCTTAAGATACCAAGCACATCATTAATATCAAGTCTTTGGACAATAATATTAATTGTAAGCAGTACTCTTCTTATAGTGATCAAACATTGACAATAAATTATGTCAAATAATATGCAATCTTTGGACTAATATATTATTCACACACAAAAAAAAACTTTATAATTGTCACACATTTATCACCATATGTATGTATGAAACTCTGTCAAATATTAATTTACCTTTGGGCCAGTTAATAAACACATGAATTACATACACACAATTATCTCAATATTTTTATTAAATTAATCTACACAAAAGAGATCACTTGGTGATATTTTGTTTCAATTAATTTAACTAAATATTAGATATCCTTAATAAATTCTAAAACCAAAATTTGAATTAAATTGTTACTGTATTATTATTATATATTTAATAAAATAATAATAATAATGAAAACCCACTAAAACATATATATATATATATATCCATATAGAAAACAGAAAAGAAACATAAACTGTTGCCACTTTTTTTTTTTTTTTTATGGATATATTTATATATGTTTTACTGTACAAACTCTGAGCAGGTTGTTGCCCTTTTTCTTTTCTTTTTTTTTTTTGGTCAATGGTGCTGGCGCCAACAGTGAGGATCAGAAGGCTCTGTTTTTTTTTTTTTTTCACCGCAATAACCAGTCGCACCAGACACTTTCCTTTTGCACATCAATTCCTCATATAAACAAAATGATAATTCAACATGATTACTTTGTTTTCCTGTACAAACTCAACAAACCCAAAAATGTATATTAAATGCACTCATGTATAAATAAGGATATTGTAATCTCATGGAAGACCAATAATACCCTAAATTCTCAAGAACTAATTTAGGGATGCTCTGATACCAAATGTAGAAAAAAAACTTCAATCTGTATATAGCCCTAATTAATTCAAGAGAATCAAACAATAGAATATAGATTAGCGGAAGCGTATCGGAGTCCATTGAATCGTTTGTAAAAAGAAAGGTATGATCTTCCAATTTGCATCAAAAACTTTAGAGCCTTATTTTCCTGATGATGGGGATTCAGGATTCTAAAAAAATTACTGCACGATGCAAATGGGGACCATTACCTATTATATTACCAACTGCTCAAGGCAGTTAATAATATTTATTAACTATTTCTGATTTGGCCCCTCATCAAATCAGAAATTATCTAATTGTATCCATATATTAAAATCATGACAATTATGCCCTTAAGTCATAAACTTTATTCCGAAATAGACCACATAAATTTGACTTATTTATTTGATGACCCAACACACATTTTCTATATACAATTGTGACCCCAATAAATTTCTAACATATAACCGTATTAAAATTTAAAAATCCCGTAATGTTGCATGCAAAAAATATATATATATATAGAAATATATAATATTATTAAACTAAGTAAGTATACATTTTATAAAAGTAATATTTTTTGGAAATTTATTTAAATATAGTCTCATAATAATTTAAATTAAAATTTAAAATAAAACAGAAGAAATGTTTTATTAACTCGCCATCATTCATAAAATTATTTTTGAGTACTTATTCTGTAGTAGTGAGTTTTAGCGGACAAAAATGGAAAAACTCACTTTTAAAACATAAAAGTTATATACTATAATACTCATGCATCTGTCTTTTTTAAATAAACCCTATTGTTTGTCTTTCCTTTTTATTTTACCCAAAATTTTAGTATTGATTCCATGTATTGTGCATAGAAATGATCAAAGTTGATCCAAATAATTTTTGTTTACACCCTATTTTTTCTCTACATTTGGTCATGATTGAAAAATAAACTCTTCTAATTTCTTGACAAAGACAAAGCATAATAATAAAAATTATTGCTACATCAAAATTCATATTTCGAGAATTTAAACCCGAACAAAATTACACTTTAGCTAATAATGCTATATTTTATGCATAGTGATTAAACTCACATGAACATAAACATTTTCATAAAGAACAGAGCATGCATGTTTAACCTAATTCATTGAGTTTGTCTTGTCAACAAATATACTTTAAAGAAAAATAAAAGTAGCAAAGCTTAGAAATCATACGACAACTTATTATTCTACATTCTCGATCGTAGTTCAGAACTGAAGTCGTCAATGAGAGAATATATTTAAAGTTCACAGTAGAATGAAATTCGTAATTGCAGTCCATGACGATGCCTTTATGAATGCTAATGACATAACTAATTTGTTATACGAAGACTTCAAATCGCCTCTACAATTTTTCTGTGTATAGGCGGTTTGTTTTTCTCAAGTTTGATCACCTCCACCTCAACCTATGAAAAATAAAAACAACATATATGAGTGTGTGTGTGTGTATATATATATTCAAATAATTGCTGCATAGAATTCAATAGAATATGAAAAATAAATACAAAAATCATAACCTTGCCACATAAGGCTATACTTAGGCAGGATCTTGACCGTGTTGGCTTAACATAAAATAAATTAAATTAACTGTCAAAGGATAAAAACCTTTAGATTATATTATATAAACTTAATACGTAAAAACAATTATTTATTAGATACTATATAGAAACTACTATATGTAAATTAAATTTCATATAATTAATGATTTTCTAATAAATTTTTTTAAAGATAGATAATAATTTGAAATTTAATAAGATATTTACAAAAATGTAAATTACTAATTAATATGGTCATGTTTGACGAAGCAATGATTTAAAAAATTGCATTAATTTTATCACATTCTTATTTTAAAGTAATTTTAAGGATAATTGGCACTTTATATGGACAATATGACTACCAAAAATTTGTTAATTAAAGTATACTATATATTTAATATGTTTTCTAAATTAATATATTTAGGAAAATGGAGAATACCTGTTAAGTATCCCACATCGGTTAAGGTAAGTGTCTTGGGTAGGCTTATAAGCATGGGCAATCCTCTCACTTATAACCTGGGTTTTAAGTGTTGAGTTAGGCCTTGATGTTCAATAATACCTAATTAGAGTATTTGGACTTAATTATATTTATAAAAAATGTATTGAATATCCTAATAATTTACAAAAGTAAATTTCTATTAAAATACAACTTCTAAATAATTTTTTTATTATTTCAATTATCATATCTTAATGATATCCTGTAATAATTAAATATACACTATTGATTAATATTGACAGAATATGTACAGCACATAATTGAGAATTGAGAGAAGATTGGAAAAATCACCGTGAGAACTGGTGAGAGTATATTCACATATATATACACGTATGTGTAGTTACAACAATATCCTATAATTAAGGAAATGATATGGTCAAGGTATACCTAAAATACAGGATAGACACAAATCAAATCAAATCAAATCAAATCAATATTTACAACTAATTCAAATCAATTGGTATTATCTCTATTACCCCCCATCAAGCGCTGCGTGGGGTGAAGACACACGCAAAGCTTGGACCGTAGAAACTCAAATGCCGGACGAGGAAGACTCTTCGTGAAAATATCCGCAAGCTGAAGATGAGAGGGAACGAACTCAGTGGAAATGCGCCCAGATGAGACCAATTCACGAAAAAAGTGATAATCCAAATCAATGTGTTTAGCTCGTTTGTGTGCAACAGGATTCTGACTCAAGAAAATGGCACTCTTGTTATCACACAACAGAACTGGCCGAGTAGGAGGAAGAGCCCGCAATTCCCGAAGAAGATTAATAACCCAAATAAGTTCAGCAGCTGCATTGGCCAGGGCCCGATACTCAGACTCACAGCTGGAACAAGCAACAGTTGGTTGTTTCTTTGCACTCCAAGAAACAAGATTACCCCCAAGAAATATAGAGTACCCATAAGTTGAGCGACGGGTCTCAACACAACGAGTCCAATCCATATCAGAGTATCCCAAGATGGAAGAGTCAGGACGCTTAGTGAATGAGAGACCAAAATGGAGAGTACCCTTCACATAGCGAAGGATACGCTTAACAGCCAAAAAATGATCTTCAGTAGGCGACTGAAGAAACTGACTAACAGAGCTGACAGCATAGGATAAATCTGGTCTAGTGATGGTCAAGTACTGGAAAGCACCAACCAGAGATCTGTATAATGTGGGGTCCTTGAAAGCAGGACCTGTACTGACAAGAGATTCACCTGTCGCCAATGGGTGGAAATAGGTTTCGCCTCAACCAAGTCTGCACGCTCAAGAATATCAAGTGCATACTTAGCCTGACTAACAAACAACCCAGTATCGGTGTAAGATACCTCAAGACCAAGAAAATAGCTCAAGGAGCCCAGATCCTTTATGGCAAACTCATCTCCAGTATCAGCTATGAACTGGCGAAGGGCAACAAGATCATTGCCTGTGACAATAATATCATCAACATACAAGAGAAGATATATAATGGTCTTACCCTGATGCAGATGAAATAGAGACAAATCAGAACGACTTTGTGAAAAACCTAGACTGAAGAGAAACGAGCTGAAACGCTGGTACCAGGCAAGGGGAGCCTGGCGAAGACCATAAAGTGCCTTCTTCAGTCGACAGACATGATCAGGGTACCGAGGATCAACAAAGCCAGGGGCTGGGCCATGAAGACAGGCTTGTGGAGAACCCCATTCAGGAAGGCATTCTTAACGTCAAGCTGGTGAAGAGGCCAGTCACGCTGAACAGATAAGGCCAGAACAACCCTAACTGTGGTCGCCTTCACAACAGGGCTAAATGTATGATGGAAATCCAAACCAGGAACCTGAGTAAAACCCTGAGCCACTAAACGAGCTTTGTGACATTCGATTGACCCATCTGCAAGAAACTTTGTACGAAAGACCCACTTGGAGCCAACAATATTAGTGCCAGAAGGTCGAGGCACTAAATCCCAAGTCGAGTTTGAGCGAAGAGCATCAATCTCTTCTTGCATGGCAGCAAGCCACTGAGGAAGCTTAACAGCAGACTTGAAGCCACGGGGCTCAGAGGTGACAACAAGAGCTGAGAGAAGGGCAGAAGATGCTAAATCAACCGGATAGCGTGGCTTGAAAATACCAGCACAAGCTCGAGTGATCATATGATGAGTGGGCTGAGGAGCTTCGGGTGGTTCTGGAGCTGGAGGCTCAATGTCCTGGGGTCGTTCTGGAGCTGGAGGCTCAATGTCGGGAACAGGAAGCACGACAGGATCAATAGTAGGCGGCTCCAAAGGAGGTTCATCGAGAACCAAGGACGGTGAACGAGCATCGTTATCAACCGAAAAATGATGTAGAGGATGAATAGGAGCCGAGACAGGAGCCAGAGAAGAGTTAGATGAGATATCGAGAAACGTCGAGATATCTAGATCAGTGCCTTTCGTAACAGACGGTACCCGTGAGAAAAGAAAGTGGAGCTCATCAAACTGAGCATGGCGAGTGATAAAAACTCGAGAAGAGTCCGGATCAAAACAACAAAAACCCTTCTGCGTGCTGCTATAACCCAGAAAGATGCAAGGCCGACTGCGAGGTTCCAATTTATTAGCTGCGTAGTCACGAAGATACGGATAGACACGGCAACCAAAGGGCTTAAAAGTATCAGAACTAGGCGGATAACCAAATAACACCTGAAAGGGAGAGGATCATTAACAGAGTTCGACATGATGATGACGAAACTGAGATTTGGCGATGGCGGATACCGACCAATATCACCGAAACAAGAGAAGAGGAGAGCCGGATGTAAACACCGGCGTGGTAGAGAAGGAGGACGGTGGAAGAATTTAGGGTTTAGGAACGAGTTAGGCTGATACCATGACAGAATATGTACAGCACATAATTGAGAATTGAGAGAAGATTGGAAAAATCACCGTGAGAACTGGTGAGAGTATATTCACATATATATACACGTATGTGTAGTTACAACAATATCCTATAATTAAGGAAAGGATATGGTCAAGGTATACCTAAAATACAGGATAGACACAAATCAAATCAAATCAAATTAAATAAATATTTACAACTAATTCAAATCGATTGGTATTATCTCTATTAAATATGTTCTTGTTTTACAGATCAATAATTTAGGTAATTTCAATATTTTGACCACAATCTAAATTTAAGGTAACTAAACTATTATTCATGTATATGAATATTTCCTGAAGATGAATCATAGTTTGAAAGTTAAAAAGATATTACCAAATGTAAATTGGTAATTACTATGGTCATGCTTGACTAAGCAATGATTTCGGAAATTGTATTAAGTAAATTACAATCTAATTTTAAAGCATTTTATACGGATATTATGACTTCCAAATTTAATTTTGTTCGTTAAAATATGATGTATATTAAATTTGTATATGAACTGTTAAATTTATGAAAATTAGAGAATAATTAGTTATGGTAATCGGACTTAATAATACAAATACAAAATTTAATTAAATAACCTAATAAATTATAGAACTACATTTCTATAAAATGTAACTTTTAAATTATATAATAAAATTAAAAAAATAAATTATTTAAATTATCATATCTTGAAAAAATACGGGTTAATAATTTAGAGATTTTTCTTATTATGTTATTAATTATGTATATGATTATTAATATTTGGAGATAAATAAATAGCTTTTTATTTTATAAGATATTTAATAATTATAATTTATTATTTAATATGTTAATGTCTAATTAAGAAGTGATTTAGACAATTTAAATAATTCAATACCAATCTAAATTTAAGGCCATTATTATTAATAATAGATAACTTTATAGATTTTTCTAGTTTCATTCATGAATATTTTATGTGAAAAAGGATGACTTGCTCGTGATTATTGTTGGTAATTAAAATATACCATATATATAATAGCAGAAGTAGTACATTTTTTAAAATTCTAGTATTTTTCCACCTAAAACAGTTACTAAATTTGGATATATACATGACATCATATAATTGGTATAAAATAAATTAAAAAATATATATAATTATTAATATATTTTAATTATTTTTGGTACTGTATTATTTATATTAAATTATTATTATTATTATTATTATTATTATTATTATTATTATTATTATTATTATTATTATTATTATATAACTGTATAGATGAATAATCTTATTATTTTATTAAATTTCAATATAATATATTATAATAAAATAATTATGTTTTACATATATACATATATTCCTAATATCCCTACTAATCTAATAATGAAGTGGACATGTCATAATGCAGAAAAGTAGCGATTCAACATATTTTTTGTTTGCAAAATTTGATTTATTTTTTTTACTTTTTTCGTTCTGTTTAACATATTTTTCATTTGAAAATTAGGGAGATAAGATACTTAACATCGTAGGTATATAAAAAAAAAATTTAATTCAGTTTGTAATGTTTTGCAAATATCTGTAAATACAATTTATTTATAATTCAAAATTTAAAAAATTAAATAACATATAATCTGACATTCAAATTTTTAAGCTTTTATTAAAAATAATTATTCTAAATTATTAAAATAAAAAAAAATTGAAAAATAGGCATGCAATTTCTATCCCAAAAAGTTGAGAATTTTTTAAAATTTTCTTCTTTTACAAAAATATTTGTAAACATCCTAATTACTGTATAAAAATATTGCACATACTAACTATAATTATGTGCTCACAAATCTTACCCACAACAATTACTAACTATAATACTACATAAATTAAATTAAAAGATAAATATCATAAATTTTTACATGCATAATTTATATATTTTATTAAAAATTACGTTTTAAAATATTCAATTTAAATAATAAAATAATTCTCCATGCAGTAATAGAATTATGTGATAGGAAAATTAATATTAGCAATGATAAATTAATTAAAAGAATAATACTAAACTAAATAAATACTGTATTAAATTTTTTAATTCAAATAAGTAATTATTGTCGAGAATAAATGTATTTATTTCATGCATACAATCTAAGAAAAAATTGACCTTTTAATTAAGTAATAACCCTATATAATTTAATGCAATAACAATTGGACATTATGCAAGTTTGACTTTATTATGTAAAATCGAAAAATAAAGAGAAGATTTGCAATTAAGTAAAAACAACTTCAAGTTAGATTGATTTTATAAAAACCGAAAAGTTAGACTGATTTTATAAAAACCAAAAATAATGTTGAATAATTCAATGAAAATGAAACAAAATTTCCTGAAAAATATGTCTCATTAGATTCTGCTAATTAATTAATACGATTAATTTTGATATAAAGATAACTATATAAATATTGACCATTTATATGATGTCATGTGTACTCCCAAAATTAGTAACTATTTCTTACAGGAAAATGTTATGATTTCTTAACATGTACGACTTCTGCTATTATATATATATATATATAACAAACATTATATTAATACAAATATGTAATTTGTATCACAAAAAACATGTCATATATATTTAATAATATACTACTAATAAATAAACTCCTTCCAATTATGTATTCAACATATAACATTAATTTAATAAATTTATATTATTATATACGCTATATAGTAATAATGTAAATAATTACTATTTTTCCAATAATAAAATTTTGGAAAACGTGAAAGTAGGGATTTAGGAGAAATTTATGAAAACTAATATCAATAATTAATGTTCGGTATTTTATTTCACTTAAAATAAGACTTACAAGTGCACGAGGTAAATTATAATAAAATATGGTGAGAACATGTATCGTATCCACCGGAACTGTATATTGTATAATCAACTGGTTATTTGTTTATGATATTTTCCTTTATTGAAATAATTCAATTAATGGAATGAGTTTTCTAAAATAATTAAAACAAATAAAGAGAAGAAATAGATAACAAAGGAAGTCAAACAACTAAAAATATTTAGAGATTATATGTATATCAGGGATATGCATTCATATGGATCATATGAGTTCCTTTTAACGTATCAAACTATATTTAATTCCTATATTTGTATGAGGATCACTAAGATATTTAGATCTCCTCTCTCGAGTTAGATCCAAAAGTAGATTAAACAATACTGATCATTCTCAAGATATTATCTAACTCCCAATCGTGCCTATGATCTATTCTCATAATAATACTTACCAATCTCTCGATCTAGCAAATTTTATGTTATGCATTTCTATTCCGTTAACCAATTACTGCCTCTAGGGTAATAATGGATTAACTACACATATGCAATTAGTTGTCACATAATTCCATACAACATTCAAATCAAGGAAGCATAAACAAATATAGAAAGAAAAATATATCATTAAAGAAAAAACATATGAATCCATAATTATGGACTCCCTAGAATCACTAGATGTCTAGCCATACATATTCAATACATAATTCATGGAAAATATATAGATAATCATGACTAACATAAAAAGAACAAAAGAAAAGAAGACTATTGAAGCCTAAACGATCTTCGTTTTTCTCTCTCTGATGACTTGGTTGGTTGATTCTCCTTTTGTATCCTTGTTTCTAACCCTAAAATCTGTTATATATTGTGTTTTATGATCTCTATAATCTGATGTAGCCCTCATTTTACAGATAATTACTAGAGTTTTGATAGCCTCTATATCTCTGATTGGAATTGGAAGATATACTCGAATTTCAACAAATCTGGAAGATATGCCCAAATCACATCAAATTGCGACAGTTAAGATCATATCACGAGGATAAACACGGTCCATGTGACTTGAGACGTTGTCTAAATATCCTTAATTATCTATTTTTCTGTCAAAACTTCAACAAACACGTGACGTAACAAAATATAACAAAATCATGATGAACCTGTGAGTTAAGTACATACAATTGCCTATTAAACTATACCTAATAACCTCAAATTGTACGTAAATTCCATGTTTATCAATTAAGATTTTTACTTAAAATACATAATTAATTCTATAAAGTAGTCCATGTTGCCAAGTTTGACTAATTAGTTAATAGAAAAACTAAAGTTGCATGCAATTAAGCTAAATCCAAATTTTGGGAACTAAGATAATTACTTAAGATTTTTACTTCAAAAATAAAATAAAATATATAAAGTAGTTAATTACATGTGGTTATGTGTATATCTAAAATTAGTAATTATATTATAAATCATAATATAAAAAGTGATAAATCAACACCTCCCAATATATTCATAATCAATATATATATATATAAATATATATATATATACATATATGAAATAATTAATATTTATGACAATTAATCCATCACCTTTTTTAGAGATATTATTGTAGTCACAATAAATTATGGATTGAAAATTGCCATTTTATTAAGTTTGTTTAATTAATTTCATGATTAAGTTTGTTACACAAATCTTGGGATATTCCTAAATTAACATATCATTAATTCTTGGATGTAACAAAAAAACAATATATCTTTAATTAATAGCAAAAAAATTGGCAAGATTTTATATACATATATTGTTACACATACCCACATAATAGAATACATAATTTTTTATATTTGATTAACTTTCATATTGAATTTTAAAAATTTTCATCCATTTCTTAAAATCATTGCATCCTATATTTGGTGAAATCCCTAAATTTTAGTGCCAACATATTAATTATTAAATGTGTCAAAACAAGTTTTCATACTTATTTGAGATTAATAATCGGAAAAGATTTAAGGTAGAATATTGACTTCTGAAAAATTTTCTATAATAAAAAACATATATTTAATTTTATTATATTAAAAATCATAATTAATGGTTAAATAATATGATGTCAAAAAATCCAAAATCTTTAAATGTCGTGTAAAAATTTAGCATATTTTTCTTCTGCAGAGATATGACATCCTAAATATTACAATTAATTTTCTTTTGTCAAATTAGTTTGTAATATTTATCAAATATTAATAAATACAATTTATTTATAAATCTAATTATGAAAAATTAAATAACATATAATATGAAATTCATATTTTATAGATTTTATTTAAAACTTTATTATAAATTATTAAAATACAAAAATAGAAAAATTTGCATGTAATATATATTCCAAAAAAGTAGAGATTTTTTAAATTTTGATTAAGAGTAATCTTACAAATCGTACCCACAAATACAATGAGATGGATTAGGAGTAATCTAATATTTTGGCATGCATATTTTATATATTTTATTAAAAATTATGTTCTAAAATATTAAATTTAAAAAATAAAATAATTATGGATGCAATAAAAATATAATTATGTAGTAATAAAATAAAATACTATATAAAATAGTTTATTTTAGATCAATAATTATTGTTTTAAATTTTGATTCCTTGTTTATCTTACCAAAATCTTACTCACAAATCTTACCCACAATTCAAAAAATTAAAGAAAAGATTTGCAATTAAGTGAATATTAACAATTAAGTAAAAATAGCTGCAAGTTTGACTTAATTTGAAAAACCGAAAATTATGGTGAAAAATTCAATGGATAGAAGACATAATTTCCATAAAATAAGTCTCATTAAAATCAACTGTTTAATTATAATTACCAATTAGATGTTGCCATGTGTACTTCCAGAGTTAGTAGTTATTTTAGGCGGAAAAATATTATAGTTTCTTAAAATGTACATCTTCTGCTATTATATATATTTAGATGATATTGTTGGAATATCTAGGCCATAGACCATACAAATCAAAGTGAAAGTAGTAATTAAAATTATTTTCATGATCTATGTCAGCTTTTGCACATCTTCGTATACATAATTTAAATATAGTTTAACAATATACATATTCGCGATTCAACGTTCTTAGCAAGAATCCATGGATTTTCTAATTGTACATTGTCAAGGATGTTTAAAACCTTCAATCTAAGTTTATCTATGTCCAACCTTAATGCATATACACATGGTGTAGCATGATTCCTATATATCATGTTTACTTAAAATTACTTTTAAATTTGTTATAATTAAATCTCTTGCATAGTGAAATAAATTATTAGTATTTATATAATTATTTTGCCAAAGAAAAACTGCTAGAATTTAATTTTATATAAAAAAATCCATTTCTACAAAAAATATAAATGAACTTTTAGTAGTAATTTGAACATTGACATTTTATTATATTTGCCTTTTTATTTGATGCAAATTGTAAAAATTGGTTGTAAATCACAAAGAATGATTTTATTTTAAAATTTTCTGTCTTAATATATTAAATTTTTTATGTAATTCATTCAATCATTTTATGTAATTATTCATGTGATTAAAAAATATTATACTAAGACATAAATATTTTTTCGATAAAAAATTTCAGAATTAAAATGTAACATATATACAGCCTACACAAATAAAATAAGTGTATAAAATTATAAATATTATTTATTAATTTAATATATATAAATTGCCTATATGAACTTATAATATTTAATTGAAGGATATCCTATATTCTTCACAAAATCTAACATTTAAAAAAAAAAAGATAAGAATAATAGTTGAAAAGAAATTCAAATGAAATAGAGTTACAAAAAGAAAAAAAAAAAAGAAAGAAAAAATGACGAAATATTAAATTCACAATAAAATAAGATAAAGAAAAAAGAAAGAAAGACATGTATACAATATTGAGAATCTAATGATTAAAATTAATAAAGTAGCAATACCCCTAAAGCAGTATAAAATTTCTGAATAATTATATGGTATTACTCATGTATACATAATTTATATAATCAATATATAATGTACACAACACAACATAACCATTATAACGTGTTGGGTGCTGTGAAGGACATTTCATTATTGACTTTTATCTCAAGAGGATAGAAACGCTAATTTTATACACTGCTTGAATAAGGTAAATAAATATTTCCAAGCTTCTATTTCAATAACTTATTAAACTATAACTATTCTAATATAACTCACTATTCAGACTTGGTCCTTACATATTAATATATCTTTTAGTGAACTTAAAACCCTCCATTAGTGTTTCACCTGTCAGTTGTGTGATTTATAAAATATATGATAATATAATAGTAATTTCATACTAATCTTGTAAAATAGTAATATAATAATTTTTTAAATAAAATGTGTATATGTATAAATATTTTTTAATAATATTTTCTTTTAAATAAAAAATCTCACAATTTTTTTGTATTAAAATATTATAATATCATAATATATCATAATTAACTTAAGAAAGAAACTTATATTAAAAATTAATATTTCATTTATATACATGCAATATGGATATCAAATTGAAGATCGTAAAAAGATTATTAATTTACTTTTTACATAAAAAATGAAGTTGAGACAAAAAAAGTTAAAAAACTTCAGAAAAATTTGGGTGAAAATGTTATAAACTTTTGCAAGACGTCAGGATTATGTCAACCCACTGCAGCTCCTCTCTTGCTGAAAATCAAACCAAGCTATTCGAACTCGATTCGATCTCGTTCGTTAAAAGGTCGTTTGAACTCGGCTTGATAATAATGTCAAACAAGCTTGAACACACTTTTATGTTTGATTAAATCCAAAGCTCGACACGAGCTTGAGCTCGATAAGCAAAATTCGTTAAAACAAAGTATAATATATAAAACTACTTGAGCACGACTCGTGTTCGGCTCGATTAATAATCAAACTAATCTCAAACAAAATATTAGAAGCTCGATAACATTTCAAACAATCTTGACAATGGTACGTTCGACTCGACTCGACTCATTTACACCCTTAGCTAGAAGAGCTTGTACTGCATGCGCCAATAACGTGCTCGCATGCAATATACACATATGCTCGATTTTTTCTTTAAGTTTAGAATTAAAAAAATTATACACACACACACACATATATATATATACACAACTGTTTAGAAATAATATGAGATTTTTGAATGAAAAAAACCGACTTCTGGTTTTGTTGTGGTTTTCTTATAATATATAGAAATATATACATATATATATATGAAATTAAAAAAAGACTTCAGTTTGATTGGCTTAATTATTATTATATATTAAGTAGATATTGGTCCATGAGATGCACAAGATAAAATATATTTATTATAACAATAATATATGATAAAAATATTTTTATTATCATTATAAAATATATGTAATTCATAATTTATATAAGTGTAATTTGATTTGAAGTATAATTTTTATGTTATACTGGATTATTGCTCTCCTAAATCTATATGTTATGACGCAAGTGTACTGGATAGTTATAAATAGTGTTGAACAAGCTACAAGGATTGGTGGAAACTATTGAGTATTACAAATTTACTTGATTCTTTATCTAGATGATTGAAAAAAATGATTGGTTATCTATTACTCATAAGTTTGAAAAGGGATAAAGAGAAAAGCAATCAATCAAATTAATCGAATCCAAGTTAATATTTTTGTGTTTTAACAGTTGTCCATTTTGGCCCTGTGGATAATTCTTGGATTTATAAGAACTTCATTTAGACAGTTGGTCCTCACCCTTATATAGATGACCAAAAGTAGCCTGCACTATGCCACCTTATTAGGTATATAGGAGTCACTAAAAGCTTTAAAAGCTTACCCTCACCACACGTCAATAAGATTTCCTTTTTGCACTTGGTTGTTTAGGAATGAGTCGAATGAGTTCTAAGTGTTTAACTAAACATTCATAACTTAGTTGTCATTGAACTAAGTTCGTTGGATCTAAACTCATCGTGGTTGAGTTACGAACATTCTTTCATGTATGGATTTTAACCTTATTCCCCTAGGAGAAGCCGCATATACTTGATGTCTATTCAATTTTCTATTCAACGTATCCTTTTAGTTTGAGGAAAATATAGAGATCAGTTGCCTTAGGCATGTGTATTTGTTTTAAGTACTTTTACTTTAGAAACCCCCATATTTGAACAATTCAGTTGGAAGACTTTATCCCCCCACATTTTGGTATTTATATGTAAACTTATTTCTTCCATATTGGGAAGTTAAAACTATATTGTTTCAAATTAATCAATGAATTGATTGAAATACCAAGTATGAATTGAAATCCTTTAACCTGATCAATTTATGTCCAACATTTACCCCAATATGACCTGTATCCATTTTAGTTGGGTTCAAATCTCTTTAAAGGGGGCAATATCATTGTTGGATTTCTTGAGTTTGTGTGAGAACTTGACCAATCATTATGATATTATCCACTTTGGGTCTTACCAAGCCTGCTCGATTTTCTTTTGGGCTCACCCTAAAAAGCCTCTACTGATGGGATATGTTCGCATTTGTAAACCCATAAATATCCTCATGTCTAACGATGTGGAACTTTGGTTTTTCGTCCCAACCAAGATTTTTTCATCAATTAGTGTTCCACCAAAACTCCTAACTCTTTGGGTTCACTCAAGACTTTAATTAGAGAATGAATCTCACTATTTGATTCATTTTGGGCATGTTTGCAATCCAGCAGATTCATATATTATTGTATAAAAGCCCAACAAAAAGCTTTGAAACGTACTTACGTTCAAAATTTATTTTGGGTCCTCAAAACTAAGTGAAGCCCAATTTTATCAATTGACTTTAGTTAAATGAGGTCTTCTTTATTTTGAAGTACCTCAAACTTCTATATGCCCCTCACACCTAGGGATGCGTCTGATCATTATGACATTTTGAAACATGGCCGCAAAATAATGACAAATTTACTCAATGCCTTATTTTGACAATTTTCATGTCAAATTAAACCGAAAAGATCCGTTTTATTCAATTATGTGCAAAACCACGAAATGAACATCTTATATTCGAGCCCTACATTGCACATATAAAATTTAGGACAAAACAATAGGTTATAAAACTAATTAATTCAAATATATTGAGGGCACATAGAATACCCACTTTATTGACTCCAAATCAACACTTAGTCCACATTAAGAAAATTATAAAGGAATCCTCTATTTCTCATTTGAAATATTCCATAATCTTCGGTCACATTTCTTTGCAAACGTCATGCCATCCCATCAAAGTGTTCCACACCACTGAATACGCTCTTTCAAAAAGAGGTGCATTTTTTTACCTGACAATCCACAATTTATCACTCAAGATCTTGTTGTGCCAAATTCATAGAAACCTTAGTTCATATTTTAAAAGGCTACAGGTATACACACACTTTGCAATTCATATTTAATTTCATAATTCGTTCGGTTTATGAATAAATAGTGCTTAGAAAAACCTGAGCATCCAAAAATGATCACATTACCTCATCCTCGTTAATGGATTGCTTCTTCATGTCACTTTGGGGCATTGGTTTTGATGCCATTGATATTATACACAAAATATCCTCTTGCGTTGTTGGATAAGTTTAGTAGTATCTTAGTATTTCATTAACATTGGGCCATGATTTAAATTTATTAAGCTATAATTAGGCTTAATAAAACTTTATTTAATATTATGAAGTGCATAAATTAAGGCTCGGAGTCCAATAGGATGATAAGCCCGGATATAAATATAGAATAGAGGGATTAATTACAAATTAATAGTCATAAAAAATTTGGGTTTTGATTCTTCAAAGAGCCGCCATCCTCCATTCAATATCCTTCTTCATTCCTTTTAACTTTCAGGTACTTTTATATAAAAAAATTCGAAAGTCTTATTTATATATCTCCAAACTTTATGAAATTTTAATATGTTATTTACTATTATGAGTATGAGCCACAGTTAGAATTTCGAGAATATTGGACATGTATTCAATGTTATACGAATTTTCTATCACTTGCTATACAGGTTTACAAATTCCAGCGTTTATGATTATAAAATTCAAAATATATTCTTATACATATCCAAATCCCTTGAAATTTGAATATGTAATTCCATCCTATGATTTAAATTTACATTTAAAAGTTTAGGTAAATTTGGTATCTATTTTATTTTATATGAATTTTCTATTACACTAGATTCAAATTTGTAAACTGTTACGATTTTGATTTGAAAATTCGAAATATAGGTTTGTAGTTATCAAAAACTCTTCAGTTTTTAATATGACGTTCCTATAGGTGTTATTTATCTTTAATAAAAAATTTCAAGTCGGTCTAGTTTATATTTTAGGAGTTATGATATTGTTTCTACGGCTGGGCATGATTTACAGCTTCAATTATTTTGATTTCAAAAATCCAAAATAAATAGTAAATCTTCTCAAAAGGGCACGAAAATTTTATAGAATCCTTTAAAATAATTCTAGTTTGTATAGTTAAAATTTCAGCCCATTCCTCCATATAGTTTGGAATTATAAAATATTCATTCCTTACTGCGCAGTAGAAATATACATCGAATAGTCATAAAATCTTCGTTTTAAGTCCGATTGGACTCCAATCAGTGGAAATATGTCAAAAATTTCATTATTTATAATTGGTGTTGAGAAAATGACATTTCGAATTTATTTACTGTGCACGTACTTCAAGGTCAGAATATGTTTAAGTTTAAAATAAACTCGTTTTCACAACCTTTATAAATATTAGACCACGTTTCCACTTCCTAACATGTTTTAAGTCAATCTGTATAGTTTCCAGTCAGTAGCATCTTATTATTTCATAGATTAAGATTTTATTTAGTTAAGGGGTTAATAGTGAATAATTCATCCCTATTGTAGGAGCTCATCACATGAAATTTTAGAAAACTTTAATATTATGAATCATAAAATCATGATCATTGGTACTTTCATAAAAGTAATTTTAATAATACAATAAAAATTTAGGTTATCACATCATGCCTTACCACAAGCAGAATTTCCTTTCAACAATGTTGTTCATAGTTCGATGGGAAAATCGCCTTTCTCCATCGTCTATCAAAGGCCTTTGCGGCACACTGTAGACTTAGTGAAATTACCACGAGTTGCTGGAAATAGTGCAGCTACTGCAAACTTAGCTCGAGAATCGCTGGATATTCAAGCTGAGGTTCGCCATAAATTGTTGGAGACCAATCTTAAATTCAAAGAAGCTGCTGATAAACATCGCCTAGTTAATTTGTTCGAGGTTGGTGATGAGGTGATGATTTTTCTGCGCCATGAACGTTTTCCAGTTGGCCAATATCATAAGTTGCAACCAAAGAAATATGGTCCTTATAAGATTGTGCATAAGATTAATGATAATGGTTATGTGGTGGACTTGCCTGAATCCATGGGTATTTCACGAACATTCAATGTAGCTGACTTGTCTCATTATTTTCCTACCGAACCATCTCTTTATTCAGATCACTCATGGACGAGTTCTTTTCAAGAAGAGGAGACTGATGTGGGGCAATGAAGGGCCATTTGACCACTTATATTATTTTCAGCATTTTTCATTAAAACTTCTTAATTTTTGTTTGACTACCTTTCATATTCTCAATATTCCTGCATCTTTAAGTAGGAATTATGAAGTTCTAAAAGGGATTATTATCTTGTTTACTGAGTTTCTGATTATTAATAATATCATTTCACCCTTCATACAAAGAACGTTTGTCTTCTACGTATTACTTCCGTGTCAATAATAATGTTATATATTTTGGCCAAAATACATTTAAATAAATTTTGGTATAGGACTTTCAAGAAACATCATAATAGAATAAGATTTGAAAAAAATAGAAAAGCATTGAGTGCAAATTTTGGGGTCGTCACTGATGTGCGACAAGAGATGCATGATCATCGACTTCGTTCTAATGAGACTTTGGGGCCTCGTGAAGATGGCTGCATGTAGAACATGTCATGCTAGGTTGCATGCAAAACACTTTATGCTAACTTGCATGTAGGACACGTTATTCTAGGTTTCATACAAGACACTTCATGCTATCTTTCATGTAAGACATGTCATGGTAGTTGCATGGACACCTCACTAGATGAGATGTCAAACCTAGAAAAGTAGAAAGTACAAGACTACCATTATAACATGGGTATTATTACATTTTTAAAATTAAAACGTGGCCTTTGTGTAGTCTTCTTCATTGTTGAACTTGTCTTGGGTCGAACTTAGGTTCATACTCAAACTCTTGGTCTTGACTGGTTCTAGGTTGGTCTGATCTGGATTCTTCAGTTATAGCGTTGACTACGAAGGAGGTGTAAGTAAGCCCTTCAGTATTTGCATGTGGATGGATTTTATTGGCAAAACATAGATGGACATATAGTTCTCGGCGTTTTTCTTTATTATCTTGGATTGGAACCTTGATCATCTTTTATTTATAGTGTAGGGGTAATAAACGAAGTTCGTCTTGGATTCCTGTAGAATATGGCCTATGACAAAGGAATATGACATGAGGGTCTTCATCATATTTATATTCATTTTTGAGCACTTGTATCCATTCTTTCACAGTTGTATGTTGTATAAATTATCACATGAGGTTTTTCTAAAGAAAATCATTTAGAAAGAAGTCCACTGATAGATGTTATCTATGTGGACAAAAAGAGCATTTTGTAAAAACCTGCATGTAGAAATGTCATGCTAGGTTGCATGTAAAACACTTTATACTAACTTGCATGTAAGACAAGTCATGCTAGGTCACATACAAGACACTTCATGCTATCTTGCATGTAAGACATGTCATGCTGGTTGTATGGACACCTCACTAGATGAGATAAGATTACCCTTATAACATGGGTATTATTACATTTTTAAAGTTAAAACGTGGCCTTTGTGTAGTCTTCTTCATTGTTGAACTTGTCTTGGGTCGAACTCGGGTTCGTACTCAAACTCTTGATCTTGACTGGTTCCAGGTTGGTCTGATCTGAATCTTCAGTTATAGCATTGACAACGAAGGAGGTGTAAGTAAGCCCTTCAGTATCTTCATGTGGATGACTTTTATTGGCAAAACATAGATGGACATATAGTTCTCGGCGTTCTTCTTTATTATCTTGGATTGGAACCTTGATTGTCTTTTATTTATAGTGTAGGGGTACTCGACGAAGTTCTTCTTGGATTCCTGTAGAATATGACCTATGACAAAGGAATATGACATGAGGGTCTTCATCATCTTTATATTCATTTTGGAGCACCTGTATCCATTTTTTCACAGTTGCATGTTGTATCCATCATCACATGAGGTTTTTCTGAAGAAATCCATTCAGAAAGAAGTCCACTGACATATGTTATCTATGTGGAAAAAAGGGCATTTCGTAAAAAACTGCCCTACTAAGAAAGGGAAGGCGGCTAAGCTGGCATCACAAACCTTCCACTATCATGAAGCAGATGTTGCTGAAGCAGACATGGAATCTCTCTATTCAGAACAAGATGGCCATGATTTTTCATGAGACATTTGATGAAGAAGATTTAGAAGAGAATGTCCCCATTCTTATAATGAACCAACCTCCAATGCTGAGAACTAACATGATTATACAAGAAGGGATGCCATCACCTCATCTTGAAGTCCAGGTGCTTCAGTCAAAGTATAACAGACCTATCAAAGTGATCGGAGTCATCAATACAGGAGAAATAAAGACCATGATGAATCCAGACATCCTTCCTGATGAAGCTTGGGAGTCCCATCGTGAATATTTCTTTGCTGCAGACGGGCAAACTTTTCATAGTGCCCTAATTTCTCGACAACTAGTAGAAATTCAAATTCTCCTAGACTGTGTTGTTTGGACAAAAGTCATTGGAAGAAAACTCCATAGACATGATTTGTTAATAGGCATTGGTGTTTTCTTCAATCAGCTCCTTCTCTGTTTAGCTTTGAGAACTATTCTTAAATCAGCTCCTTCTCTGTTTAGCTGATTATCTATTCAGGTTGATAGTATATGCATCTTTTCTCTTCGCTTCTGAATAGGTACATCATCAAATGAAAACCAAGGACCAATAGAAGTTTTAGTACCTTGCTTTTCAGCAGGATGTGTCATATATGGCCTGTTAGTAGTCTCTTGATCCAAGTCATCTGAAATATGTTCAGCCATAAGGATTGCTGAAACATCAACTATTTCTTCTTCTGTTCCACTTGATGCTGGAAAGGTTTCAATTGGTTCTGATGTATAGCTTTGACTTTCTTCCAAATCACTTGTTTCTCCTAGGAGACCAGAGAATATAGGATGGGCCCTTAAAGTATTAATGGGTCTTTTACCTTCAGCCTTTGATTGATCAGCTTTTGCTTCCTTTGGTTTTGAAGGTGGTAAGGGTATACTGGAGTTCATCCTAAAATGTTTGGCATACATCTAGGACTCTATTTTTTACTCACTTAGAGATTGATATAAGGTTGGTGGAGTCATAAACATTGAGACTCTATCAATAGGCATAAAGGATGAGCTTCTCTTTGCTTTATCTTCTTCAATCTTTTCAAGCTCCTTCTTGAGTTATCTGATCTTGGCTTCTTTGGATGCGAACTCTAAGCCATACTGCCTATTTGTAATAAGGCTTTTGAGTTCCCTATCCAATTGGGTTATCTTCCCAGTAAGTTTTTGTTCCAATCTTAAGAGTTGGGTCTGCAAGTAACTCATTTGATTGTATGAATTCTGAACTTTGTCTGGAACTTGAGTTACCATATTATCAATACTTTGAAGCAATTGATTTTATGCCCAACCATTTGTGGTTTCCCAATTGATGACTTCTTCTCTTTGACTCAGAGACTTTAGTTGGCCACTTGATTCTACCACTGTACTCTAGATATAAGGTCTTGAGGTTACCTCTGAAGTATGATCTTCACGTCTTTCACATGGAAGAAAATCCTCTTTACGACTTTTGAACATGAAACATGGTTTGAGAGCTGGTGGATTTGGAGGTATTGGTCTCTCTTCATGTCTGCATGAATGACCTTCTTGTGGAACCTAAATTTTTGGTGGAGGTGGATCAAGTGGATCGTTGAATTTATGGACAGGTATCTTACAACGCCTTCTCCTTTTTCCTTTGGGAACTTCCTCTTCTTTTTCTTCATTGCTATCTTCCCAGGTATTACAAGAACACCAGGGATAAGGTTCAACATCCCAGACAAAATGACCATTAATTTGGTCTGTGTATACATGGCTTCCATCTGGTGTGAATGAAGAGATTGGAATGTCTCTGTCCCTTTGTTTGAAGATGGGCTGGATCATATGTTGGAACATAGGATATAACTTTCTTTAGGTTTTGTCTTGTAGATCATCTTTACTCGTCCATCCTTCAGTCGTTAAAACTAAACTCAGTGGCATGAAGTGACCTCGGTATTTGGTGGAGAGATTCATAGTTGGTGATCCATTCGGTTGGCACCAATTGTTGGAGATCACCTCTACTGATCTGTCTCGGGATTTGGATGATGGTGGGGACTTCTGAACTTGATTTAGCTAGTACCATCAAAGCGTTATTTATCCCCTGATTTTTTTAATCAAGGGCATAATTCTGTAACCGGTACACGATATCATGATATATTGTTCACATGATGGAATCGAGATTTTGCGCAACACCAGTTATTTGGATTTGCACCTTAAATGCATCTGCCAATGATGAATCCTACAAGGATAAGGCAAAATTAGGGAAAAGGTTTATTACCACACTTCCAGCATTGAGAGTGGATCGAACCATTCCCTAGAAAGTATGTTTGTATTTGAGAAACCTTGTTTCGAGAAGGGTAATCCTTGTTGTTATAGGAAGACCTCTTCTGCCACTGTATGATACCACCAATCTCATTGCTCCAAGATGGAGGTGGGTGTATCCTTCTGTCTTCCATATCTCGATATATTCAGGAGGAATGGACAGTGTGACATATTGTTCATGATTTGTGGATGGAAGTCCACAGTCATCCATCCTGGATGATTGGACATACACCTTGGTTGGAGGATTTCAAGAGGAAATTAGAGCCTTGATGCTCTTCGTAAGGCTACAATATTTTCTATAAAGATTATAGGGACTAACAAGAGGGGGAACTGTTTGTTCTATGATAGTATCTTCAGGAATAGTTGAGTACTCTACAAGGTTTTCTATTCTACTAGTACAGTGTTTAGTTAATGAAAGAGATGAAGACTGTGATAATATATGTAAGGAAATATAACTTGTGTTTTCCATGATAGCGAAAGGGCCTTCTCCAGTCACCTCTCTAGCACAGTTCTACTACCCAAAATATTCTCAGGGGGATAAGACAAGAGTAACCTGGCTTTAATACCAAGTGGGCACGGGACCCCTATAAGTTCACACCCATAGAGGACCATGTCCACCATGTACTCAAACTGCCTTGACCAGGTTGACTCTGAACTTCTGCTCCTTCTTCGGTACACCTGGCCATATTGAGCTTAGCTCAGATTAACAGAGTAGAATCCATTGAAAGGATGGATTGTGATCTTCGTGTGAGCTATAGGGTCCGTTACTCTTTTCTAGGTTATAACATATTTCTGATACACAAGATCCCCATAAGAGGCGAATATAGAGCATACTTTATACTATAAGGATAATAAGATGGAAAATATGATGAGCCATAGACTGACTTAAGGGCTTTGGAGAAGATAACTAAGAACTTAGAAACTCATAAGTTTGGAAAATGGAGTATTTATTTATTTTTGTGTTTCGTGTTCAATGTTTCATGTTTCGTGTTTTGTATAATTGACTTAACTCTTCAATTTATAGAGTTTTAGAAGTGATGAGTCACGAACCTATACAAAGACACGTGTCAAAGTGGCAGCCCCAATCAAATGACACCTCACTTGAAGATGTTTGCATGTAAAACATGTCATGCTAGGTTGCATGCAAAACACTTCATGCTAACTTGCATGTAAGACACATCATGCTAGGTTGCATGCAAGACACTTCATACTATCTTGCATGTAAGACACGTTATGTTAGGTTTCAACAAGACACTTAATGCTATCTTACTTGTACACGTCATGCTAATTGCATTAACACCTCACTAGATGAGATGTCAAACCTATGAAAGTAGAAAGTACAAGACTACCCTTGATTTTGACTGGTTCCAGGTTGGTCTGATCTGGATTCTCCAGTTATAGGGTTAACTACAAATGAGGTGTAAGTAAGGCCTTCAATATCTTCATGTGGATGGCTTTTATTGGCAAAACACAGATGGACATATATTTCTCGGCATTCTTCTTTATTATCTTGGATTTGACCCTTAATCGTCTTCCATTTATAGTGTAGGGGTACTGGATGAAGTTCTTCTTGGATTCCTGTGGAATATGGCCTATGACAAAGGAATATTACATGAGGGTCTACATCATCTTGATATTCATTTTGGAGCACTTATATCGATTGCTCAAGCACTTCTTTAATAGAAATAGAAAGGGTTCACAATATAAAAATATTCACTTTATTAATCTTGTCATCAAATCTTTATCAAAAAAGATTCATGTTTTTAAATGGGGGTAATTCCATACTTACAAGACTACCTTTATTTTTATAATTATTCTTTTAATAAAGTTTCACATCCCTTATGAATATATATTCTAAGAATTAGATTTACTTTTTGTCCCAAAGAAAACAAAAAATACAGAAAAGAGCAAAGTAACAACAAAATAAGTGGTTTAAGAAAGCAACACCATATGCCCTCATACATATTATATTAGCAGTACATAATCCCTGCATTCTTGCATCAACTGTAACATATCAGAAAATATTGTCCATAAATGGGTGAAGAGATGAGAGAGAAAGGTTGTGAGGGTAATCTCTTTCAACTCACAATGAAAAAGAAATGGAAACAAGTAGTGGAGATTTACAGGAACCAATCCGCTGCTCAACAAATCAAGCTTACCACATCAGAGGAGACTGCATTTCACATAGCCATCTCTAGTTACCACTCGCAACGCCCTCTACTAAGAAAAGATCGATGTGATGGAGAGCGAGGGCACTATTAATGGATGTGTTACCACTATTTTACATAGAGCAAATGATCGATGTGATGGAGAGCGAGGGCACATTAATGGATGTGTTATCGATGCAGAATGTGAGAGGTTACGCCCCTCTCCATCTTGCAACAGCTATTGGCTATGCGCCAATTTGTGAACACATAGCTTCGAAAGATCGTGAACTCATCACCATTCGTAATATGCGTGGGGAGACTGCATTGTTCGTTGCAGCTAAGCATGGGAAAATGTAAGCTTTTCTTTGCCTGCACGAGATAAGAAAGATGAGCCTGATGAGACAGTATGTAAAAGGAAGGATGGCAAGACGATTTTACATGTCGCGATCTTTGGAGAATATTTTGGTAAGAATCATCATTGAATCTAATAAGAAACCATTAAGTTTCTCGATTTCACTGGTACTCTCTCTCTCTCTCTCTCTCTCTCTCTACAGCATTAGCTTACTAGATAATCATGTATTACCGAAGCTAGTCAGTTTCCTGAATGCCAATGGAGAATGCCCCCCATTTTTAGCCAAGAAACCTAATGTATTCAAAAGCAGCAGACAACTTGGATTCTATGACTCAATTATCTACTACTGTAAGAATTAATATCCCTTTATACAATACTATGAACTTTTCTTCCTATCCTTCTCTTCGTAACTCTTGTTTCTTTATCTCAAATAATTATCACTACACACATACGTAACGAAGCCGTGGTTTGTGGATAAGATGTATTTGTTGATAAACTGAAGCAACAAAAATATAATCGAAGGGCCATCCTAAATGGTTGTTCTCACAAAAAATGAATGGCCTATCCTGAAACTACACAACTTGTGTCAACATTTTATGTCTTCTTTGCGCTCCAATTCACAAGAGTTTTTCAGGTGAGTCTTTTTAACCATATTCATTTATATAAATAAATAATCTTGTAAAACTAACAGAGTTTTACCTCTCTTTTTAGCTAGTATTAGAGGATGTAAGAAACAAGATAGTGCTCAAAATGATGAAGAAAATCAACAGCATAGACAAAAGCAACATCAACGTATGGATTGGATTGATTCTTTTAAAGTGTATTCCACTTCACCATTTTTACCATCAATTGAATTGGATAGACACATTACTTCACCAAGCCACGAACAATTGGTTTAAGCTTATTAAACTGTTGCAACAACAGAACATAATAGTACAGCAGATGCTATTATAGTATTCTAAGTATCATCATCTTACTGAAATGATTATTTGATCGTATAGCCGTGATACAAATTCCTTATATCATCATTCAAATTCAAATATGTAACTTTTTTGGAGGTATTTGTTTAGAGAGATAAGACTATCTGGTTCATTACTTGTAATTAAGATGCATTTACATTTTTTGCAGCTATTTAACAGATCTTAATAATAACCCAAACCTCTTATTTCAGTAGAAGATGCAATGCAAAGGAACAAATGGTTTCTTCCCCGCCAATTACTCTACCTGCATAATGCTTTTCAAATTTGCAATGAAAGTCATCCTAACCATTGTGGGAGTTGGTATGTATAAGGCATTTTTGTTTTCTGATTGTTGATTTTCTTTCTCTGGCTCAATTCCTAAGTATATACACTGAGAAATATCTCCAACTATAGCAAAACAACTTCACACATTCAAAAACCAAAGAGAAAAAACTTATTTACTATAAACGATACTTGTCAGATGGTTGCAAATAGACATACTAAACAATTGGCTACATCAAACTGCATCATGTACACACACATCTCACTATTTCTATTCAAGGTTTTGGAGGATTAAAAGGATTTAAGAGATAATACATGCAAATTATGAGTAAAATGATTGAGTTTGACCCAACATACGAGTATGATAACCATGGGGTGCATCTTTCTAAAACTTGAATCCCACCACTTTGATGGAATCGAGATTCTACACCGACCACAACATACATACGAACATGATCAGCAGAGGAATGAGAATCAAAAGAATCAAAGGAAATATGGTAAATACCTGAGCAAGTTGAAGTAGACCTTAAGACATCTATTACAAAATCTAATTTCATTTGAGACTTAAATAGTTAGCACATACCTTGTAGCTATCGAGGATCAAGACTCTGATTGGAACAATGTATTGATGCTGGCAGCTGAAAATAGGCTAACAAGTGTATTCAAATATCTGCTGAAGAAGGATATCCTTGAATATGTGTTTCATCAAGCAGATAATGAAGGAAACAACATCGTTCACCTGGCAGCGAAGCTGGGAGAAACGTAGCCTTGGCACATTCTAGGTGCTGCTCTGCAGATGTAATGGGATATGAAATAAAAACAATCCTCTATAGTGAATTGAAATAAAAATGAAAATGATCACCGATCATTCCATGAGATATGAGGGTTAGAGGCAAGGGATTTCTTTGTATTATCAAAGTTCATGTTAACGTGATACATCCTTGTTTGAATGCAAAACATTCATAGCTAATGATGATGATGTTCTTTCTAATGCAGCATATGAAGGATCAATTCCATCACTGTCATTTGCTCTTTCATAATGCAAAGGGTGAGACACCAAGGAAGATCTTCACACGAACACACGAAGGTCTAGTGAAGACAGGGAATGAATGGCTGATAAAAACCTCAAAATCCTGCATAGTCATTGCGGCCCTCATAGCCACTATTGCATTCGCTACATCAGCTACAGTCCCAAGTGGGCTAGATGAAAAAACAGGACACCCGATTCTCAAAGAACACAAAGCATTCAATATTTTCGGCATTGCTTCACTCGTCGCCCTCTGCTTATCTATAATTGCCCTTATTTTCTTTCTAGCTTTTATCACTTCATGATTTGAAGAGCGCGATTTCAAGACAAAGTTACCTAGAAAGGTGTTGATGGGCTGACTTGTCTATTCTCTTCCATAACTACAATGTTGATGTCCTTCTGTGCAGGGAATACTTTTATTCTGAGGGAGAAGCTGAGGCTTGCAGTAGTGCCAATATACGCAGTTGCTACTATACTAGTAGCTTTCTTTACCATAGAACAACTCCCGTTCTACTTTGATCTTCTCTTGGCTGCTTGCAGAAGAGTACCATTGCGCAGTTCTATGAGTAGGTGAATGTCCTCAATGATATATTATCTTATTGGTTCTTAATTTTTGTATTGTTTGGTGATTATACTGAAATGTGGCATACTACTTAAATTTATCTCCTGTTTGATCAATATATCTTCCTCGATTTGTATTAAAGGTGCCATACAATCTAACCAAGATACGAGTACTACTTAGCAGAGTGCAGAAAAACATTATTCAGAACTTATCACACCATACATTAGAATAACCATCTCACAAATAATGTTCATCAAAATCACAGAAAATCAATAAGATCATATAGTCACAATAAGTTCCACAATGTATTACACAAATACAATAATTCATAATTCCTTAAAACATCCAAAAAATTGGACGAATTAAAAGAAGGAAGAATAGGGTCTCATGGCACAGAATCTGAGCCTCCAATTTACTTCCTCTTCCTGTTGCCTTTCTCTTTCATTGTCATTGTAACTTTTGCAACTTTTGTGTCATCCTCAACGTTCCTTAGGATGTGTGATCCTCCTCTTCTCCCTCTTTTTGTTCCATAGGACGATGTTTGCATACTTGCATTAGAAGATTTACAAAATACACACATTTTTCTTCAGAAGATCTTCTTGAGCAGATATTTTTCATCACTTAGAGTTGTTGACTAACAAAGGCCACAATATCTCGTATGTGTCTTGTGGTGTCAGACTAGAAGCCTTATGAGTGTTGGCAGAGTAAGTGTTCATAGTTGTGTTAGAGACCTTAAAAGGGGGAGTTTTCAACTCGAGTACCCCCTTTCATATGGTCCTTCATTTCTATTCGTTGCTTCATAAGGATCCCCCAAAACCAGTTTGCTATCTCCAGGTTTCTTAGCTAACCCCAGAATCGTTGACTAGACATGAAACCCAATATTAATAGGTTTCCTAGTGAGTAGTCAGAACAGATTTATGGCCTAGGTTGCTTTCAGTACGAGTTCCCTCACTGACCTTGATTATTTTGGGTAAGGTAAGTTTCTCACTTATGTCAAATTCTTGGACACCCCTAATAAATGAGAGATTAATTCCTCACTGATCTCAATTACTCTAGATGAGATTAACTCTTCACTGAATTTTTAAGTAAAGGGCTCACACCTAGAATAAGTCTGAGATTACTTTCTCACTGATTCCTCACTAATCTTGGTTACTCTGGATGAGATCATACTTTCATTGATCTTGCATTCTTAAGTAAAGGGCATGTGCCCAAATTAACAGTGAGATCAATTCCTTACTAATCTCGATTACTCTGGATGATATCAATTTCTCACCATTCATGGTTAATATGGATGAGATAAGTTCTTTATTAACCTCCAATTCTTAAGTAAATACTTACGCCTATAATAAATGTGAGAACAATTCCTCACCGATCTTGGATACTTAAGATGAGGCCATTTCTTCACTAGTATCATGTTCTTAAGTAAAGAGCTTACCCAAAATAAATATGTGATAAGTTCCTCACTAATCTTATTTAGTTTGGATGAGATTGGTTTCTTCACTGATCTCGCATCTTTATGTAAATGACTCACACCCAAAATAAATGTGAGATTAGGTCCTTATTGATCTTGGTTACTTAGGATGGGATCAATCCCTCATTGATCTTCGATACTGTAGATGAGGTTAGTTCTTCATTGATCTCACATTCTGAATTTAAGGGCTGGTGTCTGAAATAAGTGCGAGATAAACTTCTCTCCGATCTTGGTTGATTTGGATAAGACTAGTTCCTCATCGATCTCAAATTCTTGAGTGAAGGGTTGGTGCCTAGAATAAGTGTGAGATCAGTTCCTTATCGACCTTGTGTACTCTAGATAAGATCGGTTCTATATCAATCTTGAATTCTTTAGTGAAAGTCTTGCATCCATAATAAGTGTGAGGTTGGTTCATCAGTGATCTTGGATCCTAGAAATTCAAAACCAGATTATCTCACCTCAATTCTTACAATGATAAGAAATGAGGTCATCGCATTGATCTGAGATGATGAACCAAAAGGCGTGTGACTTGGCATGATGAGATCATTACACCAATTTGAAATACTACTTACAAGTGAAGATTAATTCATTTCTAATTTCATACACAAACTTGGGCATGAACCTATAAAAGTGAGGCCATTTTAGATATTATCTCAAAACATGACGTTGGGAGATCTTCTAGCTTAAGAATTAATCAATTTCTACTATTTAGTTCCAGAAATGGGAAAACATGATCCAATTGTTTTTGTAAAACTAGTCTTGTTGACTAACATGATTTTTTAGCCTATTACTGATTTTGGGCAGGCTAGCTCAGTAAGGAAATGGTAATAAGATATTGATTTGATTTATGATATTCAGTTTTTTCAATACATTCAAATTTGAAAACTATAATGTGGATTTATGATGTTCATACTTGGAGTTTGTGATATTATCTTTGGTTATTTGGTCGTCTTGAGATCTTGAATTATGAATCGACTATCTCTATACTTTATACGTCGAGATATTGCCCTAACAATTCTAATTGGGAACCAATATTCTATTCTTGATGCATCTGATGTGATGATGCGAGGTATCCTTTGATCTGAGGAAAGGGAACTGATTAACTTGAACAAGTGATAACAAGTATTGAATATCACCTCTTTAACTACTCTAGATTATTAGAAAATCAACTAGAGCAGGGGTGGTCGATGTGGATAAAACTTTACAACTTTGATTATGAAATTTAATCCGCAACTTATTATTAAATAATTTATGGCCCAGGCACAAATAAGAAGGCCATTTGACATGCATCACATTAAAGGATCTCTAATTACATCAAAATAATGAATAGTACCCTTGGTAAGGACCACATCTGTTTTTTTTTTCCTCATTGAAATAAGATAGGTTTTCACATATCCTACCTCCTCTATTACTATAATGATATTATTGGAATATTTAGGCCATATATCATATTGATGTAGCAAAATGGCCATCAACTCCCCAACAAGCTCTCTTCTCATCACCTTTATTCGAACTCACTAAAGTACCTGCAAGAACACGTTGGGGAAGGTCCCGGCGTGGGAACTCCAATGATCAAGTCAGACCTAATTCATTTCATCTATCCATATTAAAGAGAGACATTGGGAGGAAGAAGTGGGGAGAGAGAGAGAGACTAACCTTCTTTATAGAAAAAAAGAGACACACACACATATAAATATATATATATATATAAGTGTGCCAACCTGGATAAAATCAATGGGCCTTCTTATTTGAACTAGTATTATTTAGCCCGCATCAACTACTCCCCATACTTTGATTGATTTTTTAATCATTCAAAGTATTCGCATGTGTAATTTCCATTATTGGTTATCACCTACTCAAATCAAGCATAATGTAAAGATGAAAATCAGTTCACTCTTTTTAGATCAGAAAATACCTTACACAATTGCATTTTTGGCACATCTAAAAAGCTAAGATAATCCAAGAGAATGTCACAAACCCCATATATAAATATATCAAAATTCCACATTACAATTTCTAGTTTTGAGTGTATTGAAAAGTTTAATGTCATATGTTAAATCACATTATTAAGAAAGAAATCGAGGGCTCTTTCTTTTTCTTATGGAACCAGCTCGCCCAAAATGAGTAATGGGCCAAAATCATGTTCTTCAATAGGGCAAATGTTTTGAAAAAAATTCTAAGTATGCAGGTTCATACTATTTTTCTCCGTCTTTAGGAGTTGTTAGTAGAACTGAACTAATTTAAATCTCGATTACTATTCTCACTTTTACATGCTCCTACCTGATCAAGTATTTGAGACTAATAAAGAACCAATCTAGTACTTATTTTGGGTGTTGACTTTTTATTCGAGAGCACTAAATTCATGAGGAAGTGATCTTACACTTTCAGGTGTGAGTCCTTCATTCAAGAATCTGAGATCAACGAGGAACTGATCTCAGCCAATAGATTGAGATCAGTGAAGAACCAGTCTCATGTAATCAATCAAGATCACTAAGGAACTGATCTCATGTATGTTCGGACGTGAGCCCTTCATTTAAGGATCTGAGATCAACATGGAACTGATCTTTGTAAATTAATTGAGATTAGTGAAGAATGGATCTCATGTAGTCAATCTAGATCAGTGAAAACTGATCTTGTGCAGCTAATCGAGATGAGTGAGGAACTATTCTCATGTATGTTTGGTATGAACCATTCATTCAAGGATTTGAGATCAGTGAGAAACTAATCTCAACCAACTAATCGAGATCAGTGATGAACTAATCTCATGTAACCATTTAAGATTAGTGAGAAAATGATCTCATGTATGTTCGGGCATGAGCCCTTCATTCATGGATCTGAGATCAACAAGGAACTAATCTCTACCAATCAATCAAGATCAGTGAGGAACTGATCTCATGTATGTTTGGGCATAAGCCCTTTATTCAAGGATCTGAGATCAATGTCAGTGAAGAACTGATCTCATGCAGCCAATCGAGATGAGTGAGGAACTGATCTCATATATGTTCTACGTGAGCCCTTCATTCAAGGATTTGAGATCAGCGAGGAACTGATCTCTGCTAATCAATCAAGATCAATGATGATCTAGTGTCATGTAACTATTCGAGATCAGTAGAAACTGATCGAATGTATGTTCAGACGTGTGCCCTTCATTCATGGATCTGAGATCAACAAGGAACTGATCTCAACCAATCAATCGAGATCAGTGAGGAACTGATCTATTTATGTTTGGGTGTTAGCCCTTCATTCAAGGATCTAAGATCAGCGAGGAACTGATCTCAGCCAATCAATCAAGATATGTGAAGAAATGATGTCATGTAATGAATCGAGACTAGTGAGGATCTGAGCTCATGTCTTGTAGAACTCCAAAGAGTAATCAAAGTGTATGTTATTATTCTCTTTATACCGATATAAAGTAATGAACTTTGGAGAATGTTACCTATAACACATCCTTCGTTAAAATTACTTCATAAAATTATGAAGTATTTTGTTAGGCCTCATTTTCTGATCCCAAGCCTCAAGGCTTCCGATCATTACATCAGAGAGAATGGATCTTAAGTTCAGATAACTTATAGGTGAGTTAAGCCTAAATACTCGAGCCCCATCGATCTGAGGTGTAGAGGTTTCTAGTTTATTCTCTAACTTAGGCTTACCTGAAGTGAAATATCCTTGATGGTTACCTTTAGGCCTATGGTCAGCCGAAGGGAGTGCCCGCAATAGACAAGTCAAGACCTAAAACCAACTGGACTGAGTACCATCATTAATCACTTAGGATCTTGGGTCTGTCAAATTGATTACTTTTGATTTCAAATCTCAATCTAGCCAAATTGCATACTTTCATCGATCAATTTGGATCTCAGGCTAGCTACATGAATCAATTTGGATCTCAGGCCACCCGAATTGAATACCTTTGTCAATTAATTTAGATCTCAAGCCAACCAAACTAAGTATCATTGCAGATCGAAGTTAGATCTCAGGCCAGCCGAACTAAGTACTGTTGCAAATCAAACTTAGATCTTGAGCAAGCTGAACTAACTACCATCATAGATCAAACATATATCTTGGGCTAGCCGAACTGAGTACCATTACCATCAGACTTAGACTCGGGCCAGCCAAACTAAGTGCCATCACTGATCAAACTTAGTACTTAGGCCAGCCAAAATGAGTACCGCTGTAGAGATCAAACTAAGATCTTGGGCCAGCCAAACTAAGTACCCTCGTAGATCAAACTTAGATCTCGGGCCAGCCAAACTGAGTACCCTTGCTGATCAAACTTAGATCTCGGGCCAGCTTAACTGAGTACTATTGCAGATTGAACTTAGATCTCAGGCCAGTCGAATTAAGTACCATCGTAGATTGAACTTAAATCTTGGGCCAGTCGAACTAAGTATCGTTTCCATTTGAACTTAGATCTCGAGCTAATCAAAATGAGTACCTTCATTGTTTGAAGTTAGATCTCTAGCCAGCTGACTGAGTACCATTGCCGATCGAACTTAGATCTTGGGTCAGCCAAACTGAGTACTGTCATAGATGGAACTTAGATCTCAGGCAACCGAACTGAGTACCATCATCAATCGAACTTAGATCTTGAGTTAGCGAAACTGAATACCATCGTTGATCGAACTTGGATCTTTGGCCCTTCGACCTGATTTGATTTGCATTAAGTATATTGATAATAAATTGAGTAATTTTTCAAAATAACCCAGTAAGAAACGTAACCACTCCTTGTATAACCAATCATATCACAAAATAATTATATAATATCTCAGATCCAGTAAAGAGAAGTAATGTAAGACGGAAGGTTACCTTATGCGCATTCAAATAAAACATATATCAAACCTTAGCTATCCATGGAGGAAGACCTCTGAATTTTGAGGTGACTCACTCACATCCTTCACTTTTAACTTTAAAAAGTTTGTAGTGATATATCATCTCTTCTTCCTAAACTCAGAATTTAGAGTAGCAGATTTGAGTTTTACAACAATAAGTAGAAGAATTCCCATGAGAAGAGACCTCATTCTTTTCATACAAAGCATCATAAGCGTAAACATACTATAAAATTATCATTTTAAATAAAGTGTGAAAATTTTCAAAGCACTTCTGAAAGTTCTATGGTTAACCAAACAATGGGAAACTAAAGAATTCTATTTCATTTTATATTTCTTTTCCTGACTAAAAAATAATCCAAATGATTTATTTTTTCTTGAAGTCTCAATCTCAATTAATAGTGGAGAGTATAATCAACAAATGTGCATGATTTGTTAATTTGATCATATTAAGAAAACACTCAAGTATATCTTGTTATGTTCATGCATTTCTATTAATCACAAACACAATTCCCTTCAAATTCTAGTTCATCATAAAGAACTGGTTCATATATCAAATTCAATTGAAAAGTTCTTAGTAATCTCAATTGATATAGCAAGATAGAATATGTCAATTTATATTCCATAAATGAGTTATGTTTTTAGGCTTAGCTGACATATCAAGCTTAGTTCCGTAGTATAATCAAGTAATTCGTTCAAATGTTCAATTCATAAAATAACTTCATATTAACCAATTCGTTCAGCTTTATTTCAATAAGCTATTCATTTAAATTTCCTCAACCAATATTTCAGTTTTAGGAAGGGTGAAGAAATGCCTCCCTCTAGCTATTCAGCAAGATTTAACTAATCTATGCATGTGCTACTTCAATCTTCGATTACTAGTGCAAGGAGAATTTCTCTTTTCTTGCATGCTTCCAAGGTGATTTTCTAATTTTCTTACCAAAGTCCTGAGTCCAAGAGCCATTTCACCAATTTCATGTAAAAGAAAATTGGTAAGAATATGCGGTAGAAAAAAATTATAATAGATAATGACTAAAGTAAATCATTCCACCAGCTCTAGGGGTAATGATGAAAGATTATTGTAATCACCACACTGATTGTGTGGTTTTGTATAATGATATATATACAGGTAAATTACAATCAAGAACTACAATAGAAAAAGAGAAAAATAAGGAAACGTTACAACAAATCTCCTAAATATAATTTACCTAAATATCTACATATTATATCTAATACCCCCCGTCAAGCTAGACGTGGGTCGAGGACACACACAAACCTTGGATCAAAGAAACTCAAAAATAGGTTCAGGAAGGGCCTTCGTAAAGATCTCGGCAAGCTGAAGATGAGAATGCACAAACTGAGCTGCTAGCTTGCTGGAGGAGACAAGCTCTCAAACAAAATGGTAATCAATATCAACGTGTTTAGCTCATTTGTGTGAAACTGAGTTTTGATTAAGAAAAATTGCACTGTTGTTGTCACACAAAAGAAGAGGCCGAGAGGAAAGAGTACAATGGAATTCCTGAAGAAGATTAACAAACCATTTTACTTTAGATGCATCATTAGCTAAGACACGATACTCAGGTTCAAAACTGGAGCAAGACATAGTGGGTTGCTTCTTTACACTCCAAGAAATAAGATTATCGTCGAGAAAAAGTGCATATCGATATGTGGAGCGGCGAGTTTCAATACAACAACCCCAATCAGCATTTGAGTAAGCAATAATGGCAGGATCTAAAGGTCGGGTGAAAGATAAGCCATAATGTAAAGTACCCTTGACATATCTTAGTATTCACTTGACTACTGTCAAATGATCAGTAATAGGAGCATGCATATCCTGACTGACTATATTGACAGAATATGATAGATTTGGACGAGTGAAGGTGAAGTACTGAAGAGCACCAATCAATGAACAATAAAGTGTGGGATTGGATACAGGTGTACCAGACATCGACAAAAATTATCCCAAGACAAGAGAAGTTAAGACATTCTTAGAATCGAGAGGACCAACACGACCAAGAATATCATGGGCATACTTGGCTTACCCAACAAAAAGATCAGTCGAGGTATGAGAAATTTCTAATCTTAGAAAATATGTGAGTGCACCTAGATCTTTGATGGCAAATTCTTTTTGAGTGCGGTCAATGAATTATCGTAGCAAAGTAGAGTCAGAGTTTGTCATAATTATATCATCAACATAAAGTAATAAAAATATGATGGATGTACCTCAATGAAAAAAGAACAAGGAGGATTCCGACCGACTAGCATAAAATCCAAGGCCATGGAGGTAGGAACTAAAGCGCTAGAACTAAGCAAGAGAAGCTTGACAAAGACCATGTAACACTTTCTTTAAGTGAAAAACATGTGTTGGAAAATGGGCATCCATGAAACCAGGTGGCTGGGCCATGTAGACGGGCTGAGTGAGAATTCCATTAAGAAAAGCATTCTTAACATCAAGCTGATGAAGGGACCATTGAAATTGTATAGATAAAGCCAGGATAACACGAACAATAGAGGATTTGATCACCAAAATGAAAGTATAATGGAAGTCAGAGTTAGGAATTTGACTATAACCCTGAGCAACAAGATGAGTTTTATATCATTCTACCAAACCGTCAGCATGATATTTAGTCTAGAAAACCCACTTTGAACCAACAATGTTTGTATTAGATGAAGGAGGAACAAAATCCCATGTGTAGTTGGAATGAAGGGAATCAATTTTCTCTTGCATAGCGGTAACCCAATTCGAAGATTTGAGAGTTGACTTAAAACCACAGGGTTTAGTTGAGGCTATCAAGTCAATTAAAATAGTAGTAGTGGCAAGGAGAATGAGATATTTCAGTTTGAAAATAGCCGATTTAGCTCGAGTAACCATTGAATGAGATGGAAACAGGGCGGAAACTAGAGCGTCCGAATGAAGTGGGTCCAGACTGGCTGGTTCAGGAGTAGGCACCTGTACTGGTGGTGGGAAAGCAGGTTAAAGAAAGATGTGGGCTAGTGGCAGAGGTGCTATATTTTGTTGCATGGGCTGAGGTGAAGGCTGATTATGTGTTGGACAAGCAGGCCCAATATGGAACATAGGCCCAAGTTAAATGGTGGATTTGGTTGTGGGGCAGGTGGCTGGGACGGCCCAGCAAAAGTGGGAGAATTAGTTAGAAGCAACACATGTAGTGACTCCCAATATGAAATAAAGTCCAAGCTGGATGAAGAAACAATATTAGTAGAATTGACAACAAATGGAAAATTGAACTCACTAAATTGTACGTGTCTTGTAACAAAGATGTGGGTGGTGGATGGATCATAACACTGAAACCCTTTGTGCATACTGCTATAGCCCAAAAAGATACTCGGTCGACTCCAGGGAGCCAATTATCAGCAGAATAGTCTCTCAAATAAGGAAACACCCGATAACCAAAAGGACAAAAAATAGAGTAATTTGGAATAGTACCAAACAATACTTCAAACAGTGATTTATCATGCAGAACAGATGTAGGGAACCGGTTTATAGTGTGGATGGCCATTGCAAAAGCATTAAACCAAAATGAAGCTGGAGCATGAGCATGGAAAAGCATGGATAAACCCGACTAAAAAATCTAATGATGTTTACGCTGGGCACGACCATTCTGCGGAGGTGTATATGGGTAGGAAATGCAATGCATAATGCCATTCAAAGTAGTAAACTCACATACACGAGAATTAACAAATTCATAGCCACTATCACTTTGGAAGACTTTTAAAGTAGTAGAAATTGGTTGCATACAAGCTTATGAAAGCGCACAAATACATAAAAAAATTCTGATTTTGCACGAAGTTGATATAGTCAAGTAAAATGGGAATATTCATCAATAAAAGCAACATAATAACAGTAGCCATCTAATGTCAAAACCGGTGCAGGGCCCCACAACCATAATGTACTAATTCGAGCACATGAGCAGCTTGTTTATCATTAAATTGAAAACAAAGATGCTTACTTTTAGCTAATTGACATGAAGAACAAATATCGGGGTTGGGTAATAAAGATGTGATAGTTGGATGCCCATGTTTATTCAACAAATGAATCACATAAATTGGGACATGCCCCAAACGATTATGCTATAAACTAAAACTTTGTTTCAGAGTCTTTTTTGTATTACCCCATTAAAGAATGTATAAACCCCAAACATACCGACCCTGAGCTAGAACCATCTTTGTTACCCAATTTTGAATAGTGAAATTTTTTGCAGAAAATACCACATCAACATGATAGTCATTCGTTAACTTGCTTATAGATAATAAATTCTTAGTCAAATGTGGAACAACCGAAACATTGAGTAGACAAATAGCAGGAGTCAACGAATAATGACCAATACGAGGAATAGGTAAAGAAGATCCATTGCCAACAATAACATAATTATTACCTGTGTATGGAGTAGAGGAATCCAACGCCGACGAGTGAGAAGTCATTTGAGAGGAGGCGCATGAATCCACATACCAGTTTGTTATAGGATTAGAAACATTGTAGCTCACATTGGACGTCTGAGCAAGATTGGCAGAAGAATTGGAAGGGTGGCCTTGAGAAACTGAGGGCATTTGTTCGTGTAATGTTTGCCACGGCAGATTTGGCAATGGGAAACATAAGTTTTAGGTCTACCTCTGTCGGATGATGAACCGTGACTACCGGAAAAACCATGATTACTGGAGGAACAAGGAGACTACTGCATATTGGAAGAACCACAATTGGAAGCAAAAAATGCAGGCTGTTGCGTATTGCCTGAGCCCTCCATGGAGTAGTGAAGAAGCTCATATTGCTTGGCCTGGTTCAAGAGATCCAGAAAAGCAAGGATCGGTGTCATAGACATCCTTGTGTCAGAAAAACTCATAAATTGAGGGCCAAGTCCATGGAGTAACCAATGACTTTTGTCCAAATCATCAACGGGGTGACCAATAGAAGATAATTGATCACATTACGATCAAATTCATCAACAGTAGAATTACCACGACGAAGAAACAACAATTCTTCACGGAGTTGCAAAGTATAAGAGGTAGAAGCATGGGAGAAAATAGATTCAAGAGTGAGCCAAGCTGCGCGTGATGTCATACAATCAATGACTTCGGCCATGGCTTCTTCGGTTAGAGTGGAGAAGATAACACCAAGAAGTTTTTGATTGATTGTTTGCCAGACCGAATAGGCTGGATTAGGGATAGGGGTGGCGGCTGGAACAATGATTGTGAAAGGAGGGGGAATAATGGAGCTATTAACGTACCCAAGGGGATCAAAACATGTAAGCATAGGCATGATTACCTTTTCCACAGAAGGTAATTGGATGAATTCAACTTGATGGGTACCATATGAATCATGGTAGCAATGGGTAAAGACTTAGTGGTAGACGCCATTGATGAGAAGTAACAGAATGAGAGGGGCAGAAAATTTTGGCATGAGGCAAAAAATGAGAGAAGAGTTTTAGGGTTTGTGATGTTTCTGGCGTGATACCATGAAAGATTGTTGTATTCACCATACAGGTAAATTACAATCAAGAACTACAATAGAAAAGGAGAAAATTAAGGAAACGTTACAACAAATCTCCTGAATATAATTTACCTAAACATCTACATATTATCTCTAATAAATGATTCACATCATAGCATGATCCTCTTCAACTAACCAAATAAATTAGGTTGAACTCACTCTTCCATGGCATACAAATTCAGAAAACTGGGGTTAAGTCATTTTCCAATTTAAACATAAAGTAGAAGAGTATGGTATATTGGGAAATAGCCAAACACGTCAAAATTGAGGTACAACTTCTATCAAGAAAATTCCATCACACTCAACTATTCACATAATGTCAAAGAATACTTCAAATATCAATTTATCTTAGTTTAAATAGCTCCCAATCATGCAATTTATGTGAATTATTTCAAGCTAATCATATCCACGAATACAATTCCAAAATTATTAGCTAATATTCCAATAGCAAAATCACAATAATCCACAGTAAATCAATACCAAAGTACCGAAGTATAAAATGGAGTGACAAGAAGATATTGCTAGGAGCAACAGTGAATCCAAATAGCAAACACCAACTAAATAATTGATTCAATGTAGTAGTTGTTCCACAGTTTATGCAATAGCAGGAATTAAAATTTCCCTTAATTAAACCAATTTTCATTGAACAGTAGGTTAAGTTTCAAGGGTAGCAAAATCAGCTCCAAAATCTTCACTACACCACCATACAATAGGGAATGAACAACCATAGGTCCCAACAGCATGGCTTTCTATCACCAAAATTTGCAATGATCAAATTATTGAAAACAAATTGGTGCAGCAAGGTTTAGGCAGCAACAATAGTCAAAATTCTATTAGTTAATTAAGTTTCAAGGTAAACCAAGTTTAAACAGAAGTCCGAAGAGGGACTGATTCAATGCCTTGATTTTAGGTACCGATAAATCTGAAACCAAAAGAAATCAACGAACCCAACAAGGTGAAGGAAAGATCGAACTAGAGTTCACAATGTCTAGTGAAAGTAATTGTCTGTGATTTCAGAGGCATACCGATAATATGACAACCACGAGCTCTAACAGAAAGCATCGAATTATTAACTGATGGGGTGAGTGAACTTGGTGAGTAAACATCGAGTTAACGAATGAGTTCACTCACTCAAGCCTTTGATTTTCAATCCCACCAACCGCCATTATAGATAACAATAGCGAATTGTTGTGCCCCAAATCACGAACCCGCAACTGGAAGACGCATATATTACCACCACCCAAGAGGCGTCATTATACTCCTCCAACCATAGAGCTGAAGTTGCATGGCTCCCAAGTGTTGAAATCCTAAAGCAATGAAATAAAATCTCAAAAATCTTTGTAGCTGCGGAAAGGAACTCATGTAGAACAAAAAGGAGAATTAGGGAAAAGTTATGGGGGAAAGATTGAGAGAGAAAATTTGTTACAAGTAGTGGCTAAAAGTGTCGAAAACAGACTACATGCACACATTTATGTCATTTTCCTCTCACTACATAACCAATAGAAATAAAGCATGTGCCGACATGAGAATGATATGAAAGACAAAGGTGCCCTCCATATCAATGGAACAATTATGCAGTTGTGATAAATACCCCCTCCTACAAAAAAGGCTTATCCTTAAGCCATCACCCTTGCATCTAAGGGAATTCGCTCACAAAAGAATCGTACTGTTCCTAGGTAGATTTTTCTTCAGGAAGGTGTACCCACTTCACCAAGATCTCTGGAACCTACCTGTTGTTCTTCTTAACCTTTCGATGAGCCAAGATAGTCAATAGATGAAGAATAACCTTCCCAACACCATAAAAATGGGGAAGGGCTGGAGAAACTTCAATTTTATCACCAAATTTCTTTTTAAGAAGGGAAACATGGAAAACATCATGGATTCTGGTAGTGGGTGGGAACAGTAATTTATAAGCCACTTCACCAATCCTGGCCAAAACTAAGAAGGGTGTAGTATACTTGGGTGATAACTTCCAAACCTTGTTGTTGTGTAAACTAAAATGTCTGTATGGTTTGAGCTTGAGATGTACCAAATCGCCCATGGAAAAGACATTCTCTCTTCTGTTTTTGTTAACAAATATCTTCATACGGTCTTGAACTCTCTTCAAATATCTTTTTAAGTGTTCTTGGATCAGCTGGCGAGTCTTTATAGTACATTCAACTCCAACACCATTAGTGGGAGAAGCAGTAGTCATAGGAAATGAAATTGGTTTGTATCCGCAGGAGATATTCTTGTTGCAAAAATACTAGCACTCAGCCTAAGACAGCCAACTCATCCAATCTTTAGGGTTTGCACTACTCATACACCTCAAATAAGTCTCCAAGCATTGATTTACTCGCTCCATTTGGCCATCACTCTGAGGGTGATAGGTTGTACTCATACACTGCTAAATGCCCAATGAATGCATAAGCTGCTGCCAGAAGTGACTGCTAAAGAACTATCTCTATAAGATATGATGTTATGGGGAAGACCATGTAACCTATAGATGTGTTCCAGGAATAGAGAAGCTAACTGTCTAGCAGTAAAAGGGTGAGTTAAAGCCACAAAATAAGCATATTTTGTCAATTCATCCACCACCACCCATATAACATTTTTTTCCTTTAGAATTAGGCAGGCCTTCAATAAAATCCATACTGATGTGAGTCCAGGCTTGCTCCAGATTAACAAGAGGTTGCAGTAAGCCCCCCGACTTTTGAGTCTTGTGCTTACATAGCTAACATATATCGCAAGTTTTTACCACATCTTAGTCAATTTCAATTTTGCGATGTAGGATTTGTTAGGTCTTTTCCAAATGTAATTTATGCTCCTCCATGTCTTTGCTATATATTAAAATGTCATCAAAGAAAACCAATATGAAATCCCTAAGGCGAACCTTGAAAACCTGATTCATCAGAGGCTGAAAATTGGCAGGGGTATTGGTTAAGCAAAATGGCATAACCAAGAACTCATATAAACTATATATGGTCATAAAGGTTGTTTTTTCAATATCTGGAGGATATACCATGATTTGGTGGTATCCTGATCTCAAATCCACCTTAGAGAACACCCCGACGCCACCTAATTCATCCAATAAGTCATCAATCAAAGGTATGGGGAAGATATCCTTTATGGTAAACAAAGTTCAATTTTCAATAATCAACACATAATCTCTAACTCCCATCTTTCTTTTTAACCAATAATATTGGAGATGAAAATGGACTTTTTCTTGGCTAGATAACTCCCGTGTACAACATTTTTGCACCAATTTCTCTATCTCTATCCTTTGTAGGTATGGATACCTATAAGGATGCTGCTTGAAGGTTTGGACACCCTCTTTCAACTTGATTTCATGATCTTGTCCCCTGAGGTGGTAATTTAGTTGGTGGTGTGAATAACACTTTGAATTTTTCCAAAATAGGCTTCAATTCAGAAGTTGTACAAATTTCTTCTTCCTTTGTTCCAATAGCAGCTACCACACAATAACAACCAAATAAGTTATTTTGTTCCTTTCTATGGTTCTCTTGAGTTACCTTGCAGTCATCATCTTCAGCGAAATTACCACCTTACAAGATTTTAACATTTCCTTGTCTATCAAACTGAAGCTTGCTATTACTGAAATTGAATAAAATGGGTCCCATTTGCCTCAATACATCCACTCTTATGTCCATATCACATCCCCCTAATGTGATTAGTCTTACTGCAGCTTTAAATTTACAATCTCCCATTTCCCCATTCAAAGTTTGAGCATTTGGAGTCACTAGGTATCTTAGTTCCATGAGCTACTGTCACTTGGAGAGGCTCAGTCAACTCAACCAAACACCCAATCCTCATAGTTGTTTGTATGTCAATGAAACTATGAGTGTTGCCTGTGTCAATAAAGATTGTGATATGATGTTTCCTAGCTTTTGCAAGTAGTTTGATGGTTTATGCAGCTGTCTGCCCTACCAATGCATGTACTGAAATACAAAATTTCTCCTCTTCATCTTCCTTTTCCTCCACAACTACCTCTTCTAACTCTCGTGCTTCATCATCCAACACCAATGCAAACAGTTTCTTACACTTATGGCCATACGCATATGGCTCATAATAATTGTAGCATAAGTTTTTCTTCCGTATGAGTTCCATTTCTTCTTGAGTTAGTCTCTTTTGAGGAATAACTCTTTCCCATGGGGCAGGTAGTAAAGGAGCCCTGTTCCTTGTAGATACCACTCATTCATGTGCAACTGTTTCCAATTATTTCCCACCATATTCCTTATCACCCATTTGCTAAGCTTCTGAGATGAACACAACAAACTTTCCTGCCTCCTTACCATTTGCATAGTTACAGTAAGTTCTGAATCAAATAATTCCAACATCAGATTCCACTAATAAAACTCTTAATGAAGTACTCCTTGCGCAAGGTTCAATTCATAGCTATTATATATGTTTTAAGTTCGTCGAACTTAGAAATATATTCCAACATCGATCCAGTTTGTTTCAGCTTATTGAACTACCCAATCAAATTACTTCCTTCTATATTAGAAAATCTCAGCATCACCATTTCAGAGAACTTTTCCCATGTAATTGCCTCCCTATCCTCCATATAATCCACATACCAATACTCTACCTCCCCTTCCATAAATATTGCAGTTGTTAAATATTTTTCATTCTCATGCATGTTATGAAACATGAAATAACGGTCACAATTTCTTAACCACAACCTAGGATCATTTCCACTAAACTTTGGAAAATCAAGACGCATATACCTATGGCTCGAATTATGCATTTGCCCACCATCATCCAAATTAGGACTAGGACCAAATCCAAGAATACCATCACCCAATCTATTCACTTTCACAACAAAATTAGGTGTGGAGAGATTTGGATTACTTGAGCTGATAAAACAACTTCCAATTTGAAAGTAAGCTCTTGCATGTATCGCTTAAGCTCCAATTATTTTGTTGTCACTGAATTCATCCACTCTGCTCTCTGCTAATGACTCTGCCTGTTGCTGTTCTAGAAATTCAATCCGCTGAGTGTTATTTCTTCCTGCCATAGCTGATCAGAGGTTGACATACAAAAATGACCTGGCTCTGAGGCCAAATGAAAGGAACTCACGTAGAAGAACAAAAAGAATTGGGGAAAAATTATGGAGAAAAGATTAAGAGACAAATTCTATTACAAGTAATGGCCAAAAGTTTCAAAAATAGACTACAAGCAGATATTTATGTCATTTTCCTCTCACTACATAACCAATATAAGTAAAGCACATTCCGTTCTCAGAGATAACAAAAATAATAGAATGATAAGAAAGAAAAGATGCCCTCCATATCAATGGAACGGTTATGCAGTTGTAACAAATGTTTTTACCAAGATTTTGTATGTAGGGGCAACATTCAATTTTCCTTTTTCTTTCTTGGTTCAATCTAACACTGAACCGGAATCTCTTCTATTCCTTATTTCGTAATTTCATACTTCATTTATTTTCTTAAATTTAGTCGACAACTGAACACCATTTTTCGATATTTTCCTTACATTGTTCTTTTCCTTTTCCTTACATTGTTCTTTTCCTTTGTCTTTCCAAGATGAATAAAAAATTACATAGTGAAACCGCTTATCTTAGCTCGGAGTTCCCAAAATGAAGGAACACTCAGTTGCCCTCAATTTGTTCGACGAAATGCCTCATTCTTTATGAGAAATAAGATATATATATATATATAAGTATGCCAACATGGATAAAGTCAATGGGGCTTCTTATTGTGCTTGGACCGATAATATTTGAAGTAGTATGATTTAGCCCACATCACATATGAAATAGAAAACCAAAGTAATTAATAAAATTATATCATGATCTATGCCTTTTTTTCCATATCCCCGTATACGTAATTTAAATAATAGTTTAACAATAGACATTTTTGTTATTCAATGTTCTTAGCAAGAATCCACAAATTTTCTAATTGTACATTGCCAAGGATGTTTAAAATCTTGTATCTAAGTTTATCTATGCCCAACCTTGATACGTATACATGTGACGTAGCTTGATTCTTGTATAATGAGCAGAACAATTTAGATCTAACATTATAATTAAGAATCTCAACACATGAGAAGAGGAGGAGAAGAACTCAAACAAGATAGATTTCTTACTCCTTGTCGAGAGTTATGTTGGTGTAATTCTCTAAGGGTATCAATTTATATTGATCCCCTAGATTTCCTTATGGGCATCTCCTCATACTTCCATATATTGGACTTATCTGCAAGATCATACCTTATAGAGATATTAAAAAGGCCATGGCCACTGGGTCCGCCCGTTTAACCCAAAACATTATAGTGTTAGGGCTTAGTTTTGTTAACCCATTTAAAATTGACCCGTTTAGCCCGAGCCCAATTAGTCTGAAACTCTATAGGGCTAGCCCGCTTAGGGATAGGGTAGCTCGATAGCCCGCACTTTTCTTCTTCTTTGTTTTTTTTTTCTAGTATCAAAAGAATAACATACATCAGTTTGGACTATTTTAAATATAACCTCATTGGTTTTTAATATAATATATTAATATTTATGTTTAATTACTAGAAAGTTATAAATATTATCATTTAAATTTAGAACTTAAATGAAATATGATTTTGAATTTTATAATTAGATGCACTTAAAGCTAGAATTGAGAGCATCAAGTACTATATATTACTTGAATGTTTGAATATTTAAAAAATTTACAATGATAAAAGGTTATAAAATATATAATTTTTAATATTGTCTAAAATTATATTTTAAATAGAATATTATATGCACTTAATTAAATTTGCAAATTTAAATGTGTAATTGTAGCCCGATTAGCCCAATAACCGATAGGGTTAGGGTCAGAATTAGGTTCACCATATTGCGAGCCCATTTAAAATGACTTGATTAACCAAGGACCGATTAACCAAAAACCCATTAGGACTAGCCTGAAACTAATAGGGCTAACCCGTTTAACATCTCTATGCCTTAAGTGTCTTCTTGGACCTTAATTAGTCCCTACAATTAATTTTTCAGCCCAAAAGACATCTCCCAATCAACTATTTAAATATCTAGCATAATTTCAGCCTAATTAATTATTTGTCCAACAAATAAAATTAGCTCAACAATTAATTCTCCATGATCACATAATTACTTGGCTAAATAATTAAACATGTCCAACAAATATTATTAACCTAGTAATGATTCATGCATGCATCATTAACTAATTATTTATCTCCGTTCATTCGCGCTAGAATTTGGTTAAGTGTGTGACCCCTTAGGTTCGCTGCTTCACCTAATCCAAGAGCAAAAAATCTAATTAATTAATCACATTTAGATTTCTCAATCCTTAGATACTCAAGACATCTATTCGTTAATGTCCAACAAACACTACTTGAGGGGCTTATAGGCAAAAGATGTATGCGATTTGAGAACATTTCATCTCTAGTTACCATGCTTATACAGTCCATTCGCTCAGTTCTCTGATTAATATCTAGGGTCTAGTCATTTTTTATGGATTCATACTTGACATTAATAACTAAAGTGATCCGCACATACTCTGCGATCCATTGGCCCATACGAGATTCTATCTATTATGTTCTAGTTAATACCTTGCGTAAGGTCTTCATTGGATACAACAAATATAGGAAATATAGAGAAACAATCCCATCATATTACTTTGCAGACCAATGAATTATGTATTACCACTACAATGATCTTAAACATAGTTCCACCATACCAATGAACCCCATTTGGCCTCTTAAGAGAGGTTTAAAGAACCAGTCAAATATACAGTTTCCCTCATGAAGTCCAGATACATGCATACAGTCTAAGGACTAATTAAAGCACTTCAGAAATAAGAACCTTGATTTCTCTATTGCCACCATGACTACCAAATGGTTGAGTTGTAATGTGGGATTAGTTTGATGTGATTATTTGGAACTAGCATCACATCTATTAGCCCACATGGTGTCTCCAGACCAATATCTATGACATGGAACATTTTATGATCTGAAGCACTAAGACTTATATCAAGACCACCAGCTCGTGCGTGACTGTCTTCTAAGACAAATGAATATGATAAGAAGAAATACCTTTAACCTTATAATTATTTTCATAAAGATCGTAATTGTAATATATATATGTCTTTTAGATCAACCAAATAGTTGGCTGCCAGGGCACAATCTCCTAAAGATATTTCTTCAATGTCTCTCTACGGTTAATAATGGAATTATGGAATGGAATCGGGTTTAACTCTAGCACCAGAGTCCTCACATCTGGGCGTTCCCAAGTTGTTCTTGCATGTATTTGACGGAGTTCAAGTGAAGGCGATAGGAAGAGAGCTCATTAGAGAGGATGGAGAACTGATATTGAATTTAAGTTGGTGTTTCAAGGTTTTTGAATTTAGTGAGGTTTCAGATGGAGAAATTTGATGGAAGTATAAACTTCGTCTTATGACAAATAAAGTTAAAGATGTGTTAATACAATTTGGGTTACACAAGACTCTAAAGAGAAGGGTGTTGAGGTCGGTGTGGGGTGAATCTAGCAAGTTAGATGGTGATGCCGGAAGTTCTATCATTGTAAAAACTAGTATAAGTGATGAAAATTTGGAGGAGTTGGATTTGAGGGCTACAAGTACAATATGTCCAAGTCTGGCAAATAATTTTCTTGCAAATGTGCATGTGATTTCAAATCTCAAGGAATTGTGGAAAAAGTTAGAGGCGTTGTACCAAGCAAAGAGCATCTCAAATTAGTTGTACATGGAAGAACAATTTAACACATTGCGAATGTATGAGAGTTTCTTAGATTATTTGAGTAGTCTCAATGGCATCATTTCCGAGATGTAGAATAGAAGATGAGGATAAAACATTGAGGCTTATCTTGATTCTTTCACATTCCTATGAGTATGTAAGCCAGTCTTAGTGTAGGGAAAGGAAAGATTGTTTTTTGAGGAAGTCACCAAAAACTTATGTTTGAGGAAACAAGATTGACAAGTGAAGGTCGATTTCAACATAAAATGTAACAATGGTAGCAGCTAGAAAAAGGAGAAAGAACAACTCTAATTCAAATGTAGTTTGCTGAAAGTGTGGAGAACTTGGCATAAAAAATGAACCTATCCAGACAAAGCTTGAACTAATGCAAAAAATAGCTTTGAATTTAATGCTAATTTCATGACTGATGAAGATTTCCTTCTAATGTAATGAGGCAAGAGGTGATGATGTTAAGATATCTACACATTGACTTGACATGGATGTAAGGTGTAGTGAAAATTTTGTCAATGTTAGATAAAATCCAATGGAGCTAAGAGTTGGGAGTAGCACCATAAAATTTCAGTGAGGTTCTATTGATATGTTCCGAGTAATTCTTAGAATTAATGATTCTAAGTGGTCTACTTATATGGTGGAGTAGGATTATTCTCCAATTTGAGAATAATGATTGTTAGTAAATAACATGAATTTTCTATATTTTTTGTCAAGGTAAAATTTGTAGTGACTTGTGTCAAAAATAAAAGGGAGAATTATCTCACATTGATTTCAAAATAAGTCTTAAGTTTTCTTATGATTATTTAAGAAACTTATTAATTGTATGGTTCAAGTAACATCAAATATATCTTAATCATTATAGTTGATTCTTCTTATCATTTTCAATTCACTTACAAGTTATTGGGAATTCTGCTAAATTTAATGTTTCTTTGACGAATCAGGGGTGATGCTCATAAATGATGAATGAATAAAATACATAAAATAGGTTAGTTTTATATAAAACATTTTTTAGGTGTCTCTTGAGTAACTTGATGATAAATTGTTAAAGTGCTCTGCAAATAGAGTGGCCACGCTGCACATTTGGAATTCCAGCAGGTACAACAAAACAAGAAAATGAAGACCTCGTATCAATACAGAAATATGAATACATAATTACATAATGCTCTTTATTTGAAACTGGAAGCATAATTACATACACACATATATGGAAGTCGCAGTGCAGATGCATGCTGAACCATGCATCCTTATGAGTTTGCCTGTGTAGTCACATTAGAATGATTGACCGAATCAAACTTCAATTTTAGTTTGGTAACAAGCATAGTGGACGCATATATTCTTCCAATTTGTAACACTTAAACGCGCTGTCACAGCAGTCGCTGTCTTCCTTGCAGGGGCGTCATAGAGGAACGCAACACTTGTTCAATAGGCACACTCTGGAGAGCATCACTCCCCGACTGCAGCAGTCTCTGGAATGCGTGCATGCCATGCCAACATCACTGCAGTTAGTACTGCTCCAGAACAGACGGAGACGACTAGGCGCCCTGACTACTTCATTAGCATCCGTTATCCACACACTAACTGCACGCAAGCACATCAAATTACTTATACTAACAAAATGCTGGGGATGGCTAATTTTGAGATTTAATTAGTCTTCCAATACAGAATACAAGGAGCGCCACAATGGTGGGACCAGCCCAGGAAGACTTCTCCATTCTTATAATATATGCGAGAACAACAGCCGCCTGTGTTTTGCCTCTATTTATAGGCTAAGTTGTTTCGTAAAAATAAAAAATAAAAAATAAAAAGGTTTTTTTTTTATTTGTTTTATTTTGTGACTATTTTATTTGATCATGGAGCTTATCGACCGCCTAAAAATATGGAAGAAGATTTTTTTTTTTCAGTGATCACATGTTTGACATTCCTTTATTTTATTAATGGAACATTAATCTAAAGAAATAAAAAATTACAATGTGCCAGTTATGCTTGATTCAGACTTTTTCTTCTCTTTTTTACTTGGAAAAAACTTTTTTTAACTTTTGGAATTTTTTAATTTTTACGCATAATATATCAAATTATTTTTTATTAACTATTTGGGTTATATTTGTATATTTATTATGGAAATTAAATGTATTGAGTTTTGATTGTTAATAAAAATTATTAAATGTCTTCATCAAAAAATAATTAAAATTTATTTTCACATAATATTCATTTTTTAAATCTTATTTATATTCTACAAGTAAAATTTATATTTTTATATAAACTAATATAATAACATAATAGTCTATAAATAATAAAATTATGTTATTTTTTCAATTTTCAAATTCAAAGATAATATTTATAATTTTTGTGAAAAAAATAACAATTAGTCGAGGAACTACTGTTGGCTGTCGAGACCAACAAATAATAAAACACTTGTTCTTAAAGATTTGTGATAGTGATGAACGAGGATAGTATCCACAGAGATTGGTAGTTTTTATTCTTTTGTTGTAACTAAAATCGAGGGGGTTTTAGATTTGGTGAATGACAATATTCAATTGAACACGAACAATATGTAATGTGAGTGAAATTCAGTTTAAACAAATTCAACCAAGGGTTAACTTCAGAAAATGTTCGTAGAATCGATCATGGATGCAAAAATGGTTCTTCTTTGGCCAAGAGCTATTGTAGGGAACGTCCTTTAGTACCTTGAATACTACGTTTTTCTTTCTTTTCTGCTCGCAGGGGTGATTGAGCAGCCCTCACCCTAATGTAGGGAAAAGGGGAAAGTTATACATAGAACAGGTCTCGCGCGCATCTTAGTCTTTGTTTTTTTTAAGCCAAGCTCTGCTTCTAGCATGACTTTCTCAAAAGGACAGCGTATAATCCAGTCTCTCTCTTTTCCTCTTTCATTCAATCATTAAATTGGTTATAGTTGCTGGTACAACCAAAACAACCTATCTCTCCTTAGTTATTCGATAATCAGGGTACGACCTCTAATTATTTCCCTTATCAATAAACAATTCTAGATACGATCGTAGAATTTAATTTACCAATAGCATTAGATAGAGAGAGACCACCAATTCTAGCCAACAAATGCACATATAGGTTTATTTAAGCTAGATCATATATCTCTATAATAGATTGATTCAAATAATCATGTTCTTGTACCACTTATATTAGAATAGTTAAACAATTACGGGTTTAACAATTAATTGGCAGCATATTGTTTCAACAGTTGAAAGATTGGCCACCTCATTCAATCATCAAAACAATAAGATTTATCGCACACAGAAGATATATGAATAACGAAAAATGAAAGAACAAATAAAAACTAGTTAGATCTCACAATTCGGACGAACATAGTCTTCTGTAATTCCCTTGGATGAAAAGATGAAGCTTAGCCTTCCATGAAAAATCGTAGCAAAAATAAAAATCAAAAGAGTGTATCAAATTCTTGGTTCCCCTTTTCTCTCCATAACTCTCCAAAATATATAGTCTCTCCTACCACCCACTAATTCTAACAATAATTATCATGATAAATCAGAAGTAACTGCCATCACTTAGTGGAGAATTAAGAATGGGCAGTTATGTTCATTTCCTTTAGTGGGCGTTTCGAGCTAAGGCGTGCCCACGCCTTACGCAATTTTTCTTTAACTACTTTGTCCGAAGGTAAGGCGTGCCCACGCCTTATGCAAAAACTTTGGCTGGTACTTGCACATCTTCAAATCTGACGGTACAGTGTGCCTACGCCTTACGTAAAAACTTTGGCTGGTCCTTGTACATCTTTAAATCCACCATTTTATATCCAAAGTGCATGAATCCATCCAATTGCCCTACAAAACACAATCTTTAATCAAAACTCAAGAACTAAGCATGATTATAAACGAAAACCAAGAGAAATAAGATAAAGAAATATAGATAAAATATATCCTATCAAATTCCTCCACACCTAAACAATGCTTGTCCTCAAGCATATATCTAAGTTCATGTTCTTGATCCCATGTAATCAACATCCGCTCCTCATTTGCTCATCCACATTAGGAGTGTCTTTCCCTCTTTTTTTTTTTTTTTTTTTTTTTTTTTTTAAGTGAAATCACTCTTAGCAACACATAGTTAATAACATCAACAATTGAATTGAATCCAAAATGCATAAGATCATACACCCTCACAAATGGTTCACTCATGTCACTCAAAACTGTATAAGCTATAAACATATATAAGTGAACTCTCTTGTCAATGCAAAGAAGACTTTTACCATAGGCTTGAAAATATATCATATCTATATTACCAAAGAATGAAATTGAATGTAAGGATCATGGGAGGGTGTGTAATGGAGAATATGTAGCCGACTGAGGTAAGGTATGACAAAAGGGATATATTGGTTAACAGAGTCAATCTTCACACTTAGCTCAATCAACTAATAACTCAAGATTGCCTCGAATACTTATTTCACGAATATATACAAAAGCTTGTATTCCTCACCCTTTTTTTTTATTTTGATTTTGATTCTAATTTTTTTTTTAATGGAAGAGGAGGAATACAACACACAAGCTTTACAAAAGTTCAAATTTAGACAATCTATTCTAATGACATGAATAAGAGCTAAGTGGGACAAGTTTATATGATTTTCAACTCTAAATTCAATGGAGTATATCAACGAGCATGGCTTGTAGTGCGGCAAAAAATTTCAATGAAAAGGCCAAGGCACAAAGATGGCTCACTAAGGGTAAAAGATACAGGGTAGGCTTGAAGCAAATGATTAATCATGTTAAAGAAAGTGGCTTAAACCTAAATACCTATATTTCGATTCAGAACATCCAATTCATCAATGTTTTAACAGAGACACAAATAACAATACAAGTTCTCGAAAAATCAACTATACATACAATCACACCAAGAAAGAAATGGAGCATACTATGGGAATGCTCATCAGCCCAAAAGCTCACAACATAAGGTTGTATGTGTGTAAAATAAATGCATTTTTATTTCCAATCAATCGCCAACAATGATTAAAGAAAGTGTAACAAAAGTGATTTTTTTTTCAAAACACATGAGAACATGGATAGCAATAGAAGAATCGGAACTCAGATAACAAGAATCACAAAAATGAACTAGATCTCTGAGTAGGCCAGAACCAAAATAGCAAATCAACAAACATAACAATCAATTCCCCTCCCTCACACCTAGACTAACATTGTGCTCAATGTAAAGTAAGTATAAAGGCAAAGTGAAGGACTTTCCTGGATAGTCTAGGTCGTACAAACGTCATGTCCTCTATTGTGGAGGGGGAAATGGTGGATCAAAGCCATGATGCTTGAAGTAAGTCATTTGATTCAAGTCCATTCTAGCCAATTGTGCCTGCAGAAGCTCAAACCGTGTGTGGCAATAATCCTGAAAAGAAGGGTTATGTGTGGTAGTCTCCTCATCCTCAAGGAGGTCACGTGAAGTATGTAATCTCAGATGAGAGACCCTTCGCTGTTTCGGCATTTCAGTAGGTCCTGGTGCACGAAAGTGATACAAACCACCTACTTTTTCCACTAACAACATATTCTCCAAACAATTTAAGTCTAAAGGAAACATTTCACATGCAACATGGAGATCATTGTTATCAGGATCAATCAATTGCAAGTTCACAGCCAATTGAGTTATCAAAGAGCCCAAAATCAAATTCCTTTTGTTAGATAAGACATGAACAAATTGTGAACCAAGCCAAAACCTAAGGTTCACTTTAAATTTGTTCTCCATGAAAAATAGAAAATAAAGGTCGGCCTTATTCAACAATGCAGAATTATCCTTACGTCCCGAAAAGAAAAATACAAGAAATTTATGGATGTACCTAAGTGCAGGTTTGTGAAGATATGTATTGGTAGATTTCTTTGGATCATAAGAAACATGATTATTATACATGGACTCATAAGCACTAATTGGGCCAACTTTTGTAGCATAATCACAGATATTCTCTAGATACTCATCAGTTTTCGCATACTCTTCTGTTATAAAACCAAATGCAATATTAAATTGAGTAAGCGAAAACTTGAACTCTTTCCCCATTAACCTAAAGATAATCACCTTCAGATCATTCAAACTTAAATCAGCAAACTTTTTATATTCGAAAGTAGTGTAAAATTCTCGAACAAGCTCAATATAGGTAGGATAATTAATCAAAAAATAAGATTACCATCCTATATTTTCAATCAACTGCATCACTTCATCTTTTATATGCAAGAGCTCCATAGTAGGGAAATCAGGACACTTACAAGGGATGATATTTCATTTGCAGACATCCCGGTATCATTCTTTATCTCTTTTCTTTGTGAATGTTAGTCTGCCATTCAAATCTGACTCTGAAGGAGGAAGAATGTGCAATTTCCTCCGTACTCGTGCTCTCTTCCAAATGGGAGTAGTATCCAAATTAGCGTCGAATGAATCAGAGTTCGGGGTTGGACTTGGAGGACCGCTAGCTATGGCTTTACCCTTCTGGGCTCGGGATGCTCGAATTATCTTAGCCAATTGTTGATAGTATTGTGCCTATAGATGACGGCAACGATGAAAAGGTGCGACTGGGCGACGGCGACTGCGGACGGCTGGGCGACGGCGACTGCGGACGGCTGCGCGACGGCAAACAGGTGCGGCTGTGCGATGGCGAAGGGCAGCAATGGCAGCGGGGAACAAGGGTGATAGCAGTGGCTAGGTAACAGCGACGAACAGTGATAACAGCGGGGATGGCGACGGACAGCAATGGTGAAGGCGAATGGCTCTCTTCCATTGTTTTTGCTTTTGAAGATTGCTGTTGGAAAAGAAAATAAGAATACTAGGGTTTTCAAGAAAAAATAATAATAATAATAAGACAATGAAAATGGGAATCAAGATGTCTCCAGCGGCCAATTGCAAATAAAGCGTGCCCACATCTTACCCAAAATCGTCAACTATGGAAGAATCCAAGGTTTGTAGATCAACAGAATAATTTCAATAAGGCGTGGGCACACCTTATGTAATTTCTGGTATGCTCGAAATTGAGTATTTCAATTTAGAGCGTGCCCACGCTTTACGTGAATTTTTTTCTGCATCAATGAACGAACTAAAACTCCCCCCCCCCCCCTTTTTTTTTTTTAAGTTACCCTAGAAAAAAAATAAAAAAATTTGGGCTGCCTCCCAAAAGCGCCTTTCTTTACAGTCTTTGGCTGGACATCACTATTTATCAACCGTGATAAATTGGAATTTCCAAGTCAATATCGTCAATGTTTTGAACTAAATAATTTTCATGAAAGATATTTAAACGATGACCATTGACCTTGAAAATTCGGTCAGTATCTGGATTCTGTATCTCAGCTGCGCCATAAGGAAATACATTAGTTACAATAAAGGCCCAATCCATTTGGAACGCAATTTACCAGGAAATAATTTCAATTTAGAATGAAAACGTAAGACTTTTTTACCAACATAAAATTCTTTCCTGGAAATCATACGATCATGGAATGCTTTCATTTTTTCTTTGTAAATCCTTGAGCTCTCGTAAGCTTCATGACGAATTTCCTTTAGCTCTTGCAACTGTAACTTTCTCTCTTTAGCCGCTTCATCCAATTTTCATATTGCATTGTTTGATAGCCCAATATGCTCGATGTTCCAGCTCTACCGGCAAGTGACAGGGTTTACCATATACCAAACGGTAAGGGGACATACCAATAGGAGTCTTATACACCGTTCAGTAAGCCCAAAGCGCATCATCAAGTTGTATACTCCAATCTTTTCGGTTTGGATTAACAGTCTTCTCAAGTATAGACTTGACTTCTTTATTGGATATTTTAACCTGCCCACTCGTTTACGGATGATATACAGTTGAAACTCGATGGGTAAAATTATACTTTTTCAATAAGGCTTCAAACACTTTATTGCAGAAATGAGTGCCACGATCACTCACTATTACCTTGGGAGTCCCGTACCTAGCAAAAATATGAGATTTGACAAAATCTACAACAACCTTAGCATTATTAGTATGAGTAGCCTTAGCTTCCATCCATTTTGACACATAATCCATAATAAGAAGAATGTAAACATTACCGAAAGAAGAAGGAAACGGACCCATAAAGTCAATCCCCCATGTATCAAATATTTCACAAATAAGAATGGGGTTAAGTGGCATTTGATCTCTATGTCCTAAGCTTCCAATTTTTTGGCATTGCTCACAAGTCTTACAAAACAAATATGAATCACGAAACAAAGTAGGCCAAAACCATCCACTTTTTAGCACCTTACAAGCTGTTATTTTTGGACCAAAATGTCCTCCACATGCATAAGAATGGCAAAATTATAAAATGGAATGAGTTTCATGCTCGGGCACACATCTTCAAATAATTTGATTCGAGCAATATTTCCACAGATAAGGATCATCCCAAGCATAATATTTGGCATCACTTTTGATTTTATTTCTTTGGGCTCTAGACAAATTATTTGGTAAAGTCCTAGTTACTAAATAATTAGCAATGTCAGCATACCAAGGACTACTATTTTGAATAGAAAAGAGATACTCATCTAGAAATTCATCTTTCAGTGGCAATGCACTTTCACTCATGATCAATCTGCTGAGAAGATATGCAACCAAATTTTATGTGCCCTTCTTATCACGTATCTCCAAATCAAACTCTTACAACAAAAGTATCCAATGAATAAGTCTCGGCTTGGATTCCTTTTTCTTGACCAAGTACTTCAAAGTTGCATGATCAGAAAAAATAATTACTTTAGCTCCAAGTAAATACGAACTGAATTTCTCTAAAGCAAATACAATGGCTAGACGTTCTTTTTTAGCAAGTCTGCAGCTAGCTTTAAGTTGCTGTTGCATTTGATATGAAAATACTTACTAATTGTACTACACTATTTGTAATATTATCTTTTTATACCAACAAACTAAAATAAAATTCATTAAGAAAATAAAATCAACATTTTTTTTACAAATTATCTTATAAATCCTTTTATATTATTAATTTTTAATTTCACCAAAAACTCATTACAAGTAGTTAAACCTATAATAAATACTCAAAGTTAACACAACTAATCAACCTACAAATTTATATTTCAGATATAATATTACACTTTTAATATATGCTGCATAAGCACTAAGCTAAAGATCGTGAACATAATTAATTTAATAAATTATATGTAAAAAATAGAATAAGAAAATTTTAAAATTACTGAAAACCAGTTTATTAAAAAAAAAAAAAAAAAAAAGACGGAAAAGTTGTTTCCAGCTTTTGATATGCCTTCATTCGGCTGTGCCGCGGGAATAGGAACCCTTTTTTTTTTTTTTTTTAACAGAAAATTGCAAATTTATTTTTAGATTTGGAAACTAAAAAATGAAAGAATTTGAAGTTAAAAGAGCTAAATTGATTTAATTTATGAGTGAGTCACTAAAGAAATTTTCTATATATAAATATCTATTATGTTGAAACTACTCACTATACCCAATTAAATAAGAAAATTTATTCTGTGCCCAAACTTTAAAATATAACTTTTTTAATAGAACATAATCTTATGAAGAAGAGAGAAATGGGAAAAAGAACTTATGATTGGGAAATAGAGAGAGGAGACAGAAAAGAGAGAAGAGAAAAAAGGAAAACCACAAAAGGAGAGATGGGCTTCATGATAGGATAATCTGAAAGGATTTCACAATTATAGTGAAATGCTTTCATTAATCGTGAAAGACAGAAAGACTTTCATGATTAAAGTAATCGTAAAAGGCTTTCACAATTAGTGTTAATCATGAAAGACAGAAAGGCTATGTTAATCTTGAAAGGCTTTCACGATTACTATAACAATTATCATTAATTGTGAAAGGCAGAAAGTATGATTACGTTAATCGTGAAAGCCAGGCTTTTACGATTATGTTAATCTTGATAGACTTTCACAATTAGTAAAAGTCAGAAAGGTTTTCACGATATGGATGATCGTGAAAGCCTTTAACAATTATGTTAATCGTGAAAGGCTTTCACGATTATTGTTAATCGTGAAGGCCTTTCACGATTATCCATATCGTGAAACTCATATCTTCACTTTTCTCTCTCATCTTCTTCTTTTCTCCCATCTTTCCTCTTTCCTCCCTTTTTGCTCTCCTCAGTGTGTGTCTCAATTGTAAATTCACAATTGAGCTTTCATAATTAATGACCTAAAAGAAAGAAGGTGTGCCTCACTTTATTAAGGGCAAAATTAGTATATTGAGTATAAAATATAATTTATTATATTGTAGGCACAAAAGAGTTTTTCTTATTTTAAATGGGTAAAATGAAATTTGCCCCATCTATTGTCTATTACTAACATAATAGTATAAATAATACAGTGTGGCTATTCGCACCCCGAATCCTCTATATATACCCTGCATAAATTTAATTTTTTTCTTTTATTAAATAATCTGTTTTGGACAATTATACTCTTTTAATTAAATAAAATAAAAATAAATTAAAATTTCTATTTGAATATGTTTAGAAACAAATCCTGTGCAAGCGCCGCCATGATTTCATGGATGTTTTCCCAAATTTTCATTTCACTGACTATTTCATATATATATATATATATATATATATCAAAACAATCACGGCTACAATTGAAAATTCTATCCAAAAACTAATGATTGTTTGTATTTCACCGACTCCTTCATGTATACATATATCAACACAGTCATGACTGCAATTGAAAATTTCATCCAATAACTGATTATTGTCTACTTTCCTAAATTTGTATTTCACTGACGCTTCATACATACATAATTAAAACAATCACGGCTGTAATCAAAATCTCGTCCAAAACTGATGATTGCCTGTTTTCCCAGATTTGCATTTTACTTGACTGTTATACATATATATATAATATATATATATATATATCAAAATCCCACCCTCAAAATCCCACCCTCTCACACTTTTTCCCTTCCCACAATACTCTTTATACTTTTGTTTTCTAAATTTTGAAATTTATGAAGTTTTGAATTGAAGTGAAGGTTTTCAACGTACAAGTTATGTATGATCATTGTTTATGCATTTATAGTGAAGTTTATAGAGTGATCTCTTTGTTTCGTTATGTTTTCTGTTTCATATGTATAATAACCTAATTCGAAAAAATTGGAGAAGAAAGATAGAAATTTCTTGAGAATAAAAACACATGAAGACAAAAATTTTATTTTTTTATTAAAAGAAAATAATTGTCTAAAATAAAATATTTAATAAAAAATAAAAATTAATTTTAAATGAGGTATATTTAAAAATTTTGGAATACAAATAGCTGCACCCTAAATGATATTTTGGTCTTATTTTTTGTTTCATCCTTCTTTAACAGCACTCATATTTTATCTTAAGAGTCGAGTTATATTTTCATAATGAGTGATCGACTACCTATCAAAGCTTGTGTTAATATACCCATCAATGATAATGTCAATATCCTATAGTATAATTCACCCAATACAACATTTTCAAAAGACTGGACTTTCAATAGCACAAATCCACGAGTTCACTTTTTAAGCATAAATTTGCATTATACCTTTCTGATTTCACATAAGCATCACCTAGTCATAAAGTTTGATATGGATATCAAGAATTGAAAGAAATTCCAAGCATCTTGTTCCATCCCTACGAACTAATCAGCCCAAACACCGGCGGCCTGGCTCACTACCCACAGCCAACGCCCACAGGAACAGCGCAGCCGCGGGCTGCCATACAAGGAAAATTGAGCACGAAATACTTCATCCAACATGGCTTTCAAATCCTATGCTTCATTGTTTTCCTATTCCGCCTTGTATTCAACAATATGAATGCATGACATGTGAATGTGTGTCTCAAAATATTCAACGGTCTATTGTTAATCTCATATACACGTCATGTGTACCAATAGTGGAATACAAGACGTAACAGGAAAAATGAAACAGAGGATATGAAAGTCATCTACCAGAAGTACTTAAAGGTGAAAACCAACTATTCTATCGAGTGATAATCAAAGTGTATATGCTGCTTTGTCATCACACAACAATGAAAGAGAGAACAAAGCTTAATATAACCCAAAGAGAAACACAGGGGCAAAAGAAAGCATTTTATATACATAAGCTTACCAAAATGTCGATATGGCTATACAACACTCTAAAGAGGAAAACTAGTGAACATCTTAGATGACCTTCCACATAGAGCTAAAACGATACCTTAATGTTTGCAAACGGAGGACTGCTATATAAATTAATACTCTTCATATTCCTGGTAACTTCTCATAGCATCTGCTGCAGTCTCATATTTTTGGCATCATACAAACCATACAGCTGCATACAGCATTCATCCTGGAAAAACTAAAGAATTGCATTTCATCAATGTTTTATTATAGATTCCAGAATAAATGAGTCACAATTACATTTGACCCGTCATAAGTGAGAGAAACTTATTGCATTATAATTAAGAAGTTTTTGGTCTTAAAGTGGGCACCTTCTGAGCTTATCTGGGGCCCTAAAGAAACACTTCTGCTCCTCCTTTTCTTGGATGAAACCTATGACATGATACAGTAAGAAAATAAGTTTTGGAAAATAAGAGTGACAAAATGCAATTAATTAACTTACTGGGAAACGGACCAATTCGGGATTGCAATAATCGAGTTTTCATCTAGTCTCAAGGCATATGTTTCTCATGTTCATTGACTAACCTAAACTTCTAATCTTGTTAAGTTCTATATTCTTCTTTAGGAAAACAAAATTTCAAAATTTTGAAGTTACAGAAAAGGTCTTTGTAAGTGTACCAGAGAGGTTCGAAGCAAAAATATCCTCTTTGGAGGACTCAAGAGATCTTTCAAAAATGACTGTGGCAGAGCCCCTAAGATTGGAATAGAACTCCTAACTGAAAGTGAAGAATATCTATTTACTCCACAGAATAATCAAGAAAAAGATCCCCTAAGATTGGAATAGAAAACTACAAGTAAGACCTTGAAATGAAGTTTAGTTCAAAAGCATCTACATCCAATCACCAAGGGAAACGGCCATAGGGGTTTACTCGGTGTAACAATTTTCAAATTAAACTGACCACAAAAAGTTTTAGTCCAAATAAAATTGTCTTTCTAATGTACTGCAATCTCCCTGGGAAACAATGAATTACATGTGAATGGAGAAAATATTAGCAATGAAACATTCATTATTCTATCAAGGGAATGCAATTACATATGTTAAGGAATTCACCAATAATTCAGATCAAACCTAGACATGGCTTATAACTACTCTACCACATATAGGACATGAACTGGAAAAGAAATTCAACAGAATAATGTGGCACCTTAGAGGTAGGAAGGGGCAAAGACACCTGGCGTTCAGCTTTTCCAGGTACAGCCATGCACCTAATCTCCTGAACCTGCCGCGCAATATCCTCCAAAAGTTTCAACTGTAAATTTTCCCTTTCTCGATTTTCGAAAGAGAGGTCAAGTTTTTCTCTTCCTTCCTGAACAACCTTCAATCTTTCTCGAAGCTGTCCAATTTCACAGTCAATTTTCAGCATTTCACTATCCATCGCAGACGTTGAACTTCGACGCAGGTCAGACACCATAGAGAAACCTCTCGGGCCAATTGGCGGAAGCCCACGAGTAATTTCTGAACTGCTTCTCTTCACACCAGCTTCAGTTTCTAGACAACTGCTACTTGGAGCAGAATTTCTGTCACGCAGTTTTAGAGAACTACGTTTACCTTCAGCTGCCTCATGATGGAAGCAGGTGCCATCCCTAATAATATGAACATCATAGACACGAGTGTCTTTAACTAACATTGGATCACATGAACTAATAGATTTAAGAAGTGCATCTTTTTCGTGCTGCTTAAACCTTGGATCATAATTTTTATCACCTGTCTCATTTCCATTACAAGTTTCAATAATTTTTTCAGCGAGCTTCTGCCCTTGGTTCATCTCCTCAACTTGCTCTACTGTTTGAAGAGGGATATTTTTTTGACTTTCGAGGGGGGCCTTTGATGTCATTTGTATGTTTTTGTCTGCAAATATTATCTCCTTTACAGAATTTTCATTTGATTCGTTATGTTGCTCAAAGCTAGATTCTTCACCGTGGCATTGAAGTGAAGATTCCATTCCAAAGGCGGATGTATGATTTGATTTATCCATTGAAATAAGACTATCCAAACATTTACCTTCAATTGTTACCTTTTTATCAGCAGATTCACAGAGTTTGTGTAGAATCAAAACTGGATCACCATTTAGATGACTTTTATCTGATCCATCACCTGCTAATTGCTCATTTCCTACAGAAACCATTTGCCTATATGCTTCAACTTCCTTTTCCAGAAAGTGTTTCTCCATTTCCCTTCTTATAATAATTTCTTTAAGTATGTCCATTTCTTCTGCATCATAAGCAGACTTTTCTTCTAATATTCTCTGATATTGACGAGCTTCCATCTCTATAGATGCCTTCTCTTCTTGAAGACGCAGAATCATAGCCATAGCCTCATCCGCAGCAGTAGCCGAAGCACTTCTCTCTTTTTCAAGCTCAGAGTAAAGGGCACCATGAGCAACACGTTCTTCTTCAAGTTTTTGTTCCAAGAGTCTTACTGTATTTTTCTCCTCTCCATCAAAACTGTGAATCTCTTGTTCATTATCTTGTAGCTCTTCAATACATTGTATGGTTCTATTTATTTGCATATCTTCATCAGTATACTGATTCATTTCAACACTGGTTACAGCTCTCCCTCTCAATTTCTTTGGAGCTTTAAAATCATCTATAATCAAATACAGAACAAAACAGGATTATAATGCATGTGATGATAATTCGGGGGAAATCATAGATACACAAATATTTTCAATGATTTCCATTCAGTAGCATCTTAAGTAATAAAGATTTAATAACAAAATTCCAAGTATGTTCATCTCATGTAATAGAAACTTCAGCTAACAATATAAAGCAAAACTATTCAATCAAAAAAAAAAAAAAAAAAAAAAAAAAAAAAAAGGAATATGCTCCAAGTATCCCTCCTAATGCCTGCTTTAGATCTTTTTGACATGTGGTTAAGAATAAGGGCTGAAAACTAGGGATATAGAATCTACATTTAAGGCCTCAAAATAAAAGACAGATGAGAACTAAAGAAAGATCAATCTGCAGATAAATATTCAACTTGCGACTTGCAAGTATTCTCATTGCAAGAATATACAGATCACATCCTCTAACAAAATCTAGCAACTGATTAAAGGGAAAGTGTGACTTAAATTTTCTATCGTGCTTGACAATTATTTCACTTTGAACAAATGTGTCATAACGTGTTCCTAAAGAATCAATTATAGCATTAATGAAACAAAAAGAAAATCAATATGAAATTCTGTTGGAATTTGAAGATCTCCCTCTGCAATCTTGTTTGGATCATTAAGCTCAACCCAAAGAGCTGTAGCCAATGGCTCTTGGCAAAGGCCTTACGAATAGGCTCATTCAAGCATTTATTCTTAAAAACCCAGACAATGTAACTCAATATATTGCTTAAATTCTGATTTTCCTATGTCAATGATAGCAAAAGACAGGATTAATCTTGGCAGAATGGAAACCAAAAGAACAGCGTCGTTGTTCAGGCATTGCTCTGCATATACCAAAAATGTAGAATAACAGGGATCTCCTTGCGTTCCTGCTACATAGGTGAAATAGGTGAATGATTTAAGGGTTGAGCCCACTCCCTATCTATTTAGGCTGCTCTCTCTGCGTAACGGCATGTGGCCTCGGTGTTTCAAAAACCGATTACAGTTATAGGGCATTTATACCCTTCTTCACAAGGAAGGGATCCTGGAGGCCTGGATCCAGATATTGAATATAGAATATAGCCCTTTGATCTTCCTGTATTCCTCTGGCTGGTCTACTTCCGCCTGACTGTAATGCAGAGCGAATCAATATAGGACCGAACAGGGTACAATTAATTAAAATCACTTTAAAAACTCGCTAACGACTCATTAAAGGAATCCTTTCTCTTCACTATGGTTGAGGCGAACTACCACACTTAAAGATCAATTTCGTAAGAACTGCCAATTCAAGCTCGATCTGTACGTGACCAATTGGCATTTAGCCTGGTTGGTTTTGTCTGGCCGGCACCCTTATTTTATATTTGTTTTCTATTGGTGACAAAACCTGGCACATGAACCCTGTCCTAAAAGGTAACTCAGATAATTTTTTAAAAGATATCGAGCTGAAGTCCACTCATATCCACTCATTCCGCGCCGTTCTTCTCTTATGAGATTTCGAGCTGGATGATTGGTTTTATCAAATCCTAATCGGTGCTTACCTGTGAATGCCACAACCAAGCCCATTATTGGACTTATTGATTCAAGCACGCCACGATGAATGCTGTGCTTGTGGTGGGAAGTCTCCCTAACTAAAACCAAATATCTAACATACCAAAAAAAAAAGGTTGGTGTTGCCTAACACGATTCCCTCGTTTAACTGCGTAGAAGTTGAGGGCAGCTTTCTATCTTATTTAATAGAAAATTCCAATACTGAAGCCGCCTCTTTTGACTGAGGCAAGACAAGAAAGGGAACTCCTCCCCCTAGCTTCTTCTTTCGCACCTTACTAATATAGGGCACCACGTGACCGAGCAGTCACAGTCGGTAACGAAAAAGGTCTAGTTCTGGATCCCGCTCCCGAATAGCAATCTTTGTCAAGGAATGGTCAAATTAAGTATAAGTAATATGACGCTCAAAAAAAAAAAAAAAAAAAAAAAAAAGTACAAGTAATACATAGATAAGGAAGATCGTGAAGGCTGTCAGGTTATCAGATTCATATATCACCAGACTCACCATAAGTAGATACAAAATCTTAAAAGATAGTTCCAAAAGAAGAAAGTCAATGGTTACATCATATGAAGAAATCTACTCCTAGAAAATGATAACCACCAGAGTTCATAAATGATGAGCCTAAAAAGTGGATAATCTGGATTTTGACTTACAGATCTAATATGAAACATGAGCCCTCGTGATTCAGGTTGGAATTAAATGGTTATAGCTGAAAGATAACCCTAAACAACGAAGTTAGAAAAAGGAAATGGACACATTAAATATTCTGCAAGTAGAAAACTTATTAATTATCACACAGAAGATGAACTAGTAACTGACAAAGCTCAACAGAACAACAGCAAGCACATGCAGTAATTTAGCTACTTCGCATAAAATGAAATTTCAACAGGAATCAAAATTCACATTCAAGATGATGAGTTTGAGCAATATCAGTAAGCAGCAAACTACCTTCAATAAATCCATTCCCCTTTTTCTTGGTGCTAAAATGAGAATATGATTCCCCACCTAGATCCTCCTCAGGTAGGGGAGGATCACCACCCCTTTTCCGGAGACGCAATCGGCTCCTTGGCTTATGACTCGAACCCTCTTTCCCCTTCACATTATACTTCCCAATTCTTGAACTTATTTCCCTCCTCACCACATCCACTGACCTCCTTGCATCGGATACTGAACTACAGGATGCCTCACCTTCCAATTCAAGAATCCCTTTTGCACAAGTATCACTTTCAATACTACAGTCATAAGTTTTCGGATAATTATAATCACTAAAAGGGAATTTCTTCTTAACAGAGATTTGAACATCTGAAACTTTCTGAGTAGGAAAATCAATTAATAGCCTATCCAGGCAGAAACTGTTACTGTAAACATTTATAAACATTCCATCACAAGGGCATGGTAAGTTCAACCCAAAGAAGCCCAGAAATTTTGATGCTAAGTAAGCTACAGCTGATGCGCACAACAATAGATACGCTATTGCAAGATCAACAAACGCAGCTACTAAACCACTCAAACTCCACCTTTGTACGGCCTGGCATGCCATTTCTCATTGAAAATCAACCTGATTCCACCCAAAAATCAAACTTTTAGGCAAAACAAACAAAAGAGTGCATCAATTCTCAAACGAGAACTTCGATTTAAAGGGATTGTTGTATTTGTTTCTGTACCACTTTTCTCCGAGAGCAGATGCGGAAATGTAGTCAGGGGAGGAAACTTCAAGAAACCCGCGAAAAGTATAGAGTTAAAATAAGAAAATGATGGATCACCATAAATCCATATCAATTACCAGCAAGAAAACCAACGCATAAGGGAGACAAAATTTGATTTTTTGCAATAGTGGATCCATAATGAAAATATTCAGCTCTGAGTATCGGATTTCTTGCGATAATGGGCAACTCTGCTATAAATAGCATCTGCAGTGGTTCATAATTGAATTTGAAGCTGTAAATATTTTTAATAATTTGTTGTTAATAACCCAGCCTCGGAGCCCAGAGGTTATTTCGTTTCGACATCTGTTTTTCTCACACAAATTACTGTGTCCAAACGACAGCGTAGAAGCTGACTGTGTTTCATCTTCAAAAATAACCAGGTGCTGCCGTGCTGCCCACGTGAGATGTTGACGCATATGGAAACGCTACGCTATGGCTTATAGTTATCCCACTCCTGCGAGAAGGATGCACATGATATTCTATTATATTATATTCTATTGCAAGAATATAATGTATGATTTCTTTTATTTGTACGCTCTTTCTTCTTTGCCCGCCATATTATGTAACATCTTATTTTTCACATATTATATAATATATTCATTTTAAATTTTAAATTTATTTTAAAATTATTATTCAAGTGTTTAAAATAATTCATAATTGAAATTCAATTTTGAATCCGAATATCTTGGTACAAAAGTCTTTCTTAAGCTCATGCAATGTACAAGTCTCATATTACTGGTTTATCAAGTCATGTGCTACACCTTTCAATTGATATTATGGTATTAATTTTTGCTGTATATATTCTTATGCTTAAAATCCCATATTGTTCAATGTCATTTATTACTTGATTATATTTTTGTAAATTATATAATTACATTATTGTATTTGTTTATGACGATGAGCTTTAGGCCACTGTTTTATAATTTAGATTCGCTAATGTTGGTCTATTAATTACCGAAGTGGTCCAGCTATTATGTTTGATGGATCTAAATTATATAATTAATATTTTGTTTACCCATGTTAATGCGATATTTGAATTTATGTACTTTTTATAATATATGGGTAATCAAAATTCATAATTATAAGGCATGTAGAGATCATCCAAAGGTGGATCAATAGTTCTTATAATTTATGAATATAAATATGATAAATTGATATGTAATTCGGGGTCGTTTTGTATATCCAGAGATAACATAATATTTTATTAATTGTATATTCAATTATCAAATTATTGTGAATTTACAATCATCATTATTGTTATGATTGTATGTTGTTCTATCATCCAAAGGAGAACAACAATATACATATATTGCTTATTGATCTTATTCTGTGTTTAATTTACTTAGAATATTAATGTGGATAAGTCATGTTATCCTTGTACTGCCTATTCTTGCCACTTTTTATTCGCATGCTATGTATGTTTAAATGTTTAATGGACTAAACTATTTTAGTTGGTGTGAACAATTACAATTTCACCTTGGTGTTTGGAATTTTAATTTATTACTCCAAGTAGAAATGTCTGTTATGATTGAGCTAGCAGTAATGTTGAAAAGACTGGCCATGATGTTTGGGTAATGATCAAATAGACCAAGCCTAATATTTATGTGAATGAGTTTAGTAGACAATATCAAGTCTACTATATGCCAAATTGAAAGTGCTAAGTAATTTATGAAACTTATGAAAAAACATTCTTCAACTATTAATAAGTCTCTTTATCCAGATAAATATAAACGGCTTAGGTTTTACTTTTCTAACCAAATCACGAGAATTGTTGAAACTGGAAATGCCAATGAAAATGGTGAAATTAATGGAAGTATTAAACCACGTAAAGTGAATATTTAAGAAGTACATGTAGAGTTTCCTTTTTTTGTTTTTTTATCAAAATCGTCTTCTCATATTGTTGTTCCTACAGTTGTTGAACCACAAAACAACTTACAAGACCAACATATGAATGATCGAACTCCTAATAATGAAGTCATTGCTAAAGGACCACAACAAATAACATTAAGAAGGTCCGAAAGATAAAGACAATCTATTATTTCTCATGATTATATGGTTTATCTGTAAGAGTCAAAATATGAGATAAATTTGGTGATGATCTAGTTTCCTTTTCACAAGCTATGAAAATTAATAGTTCTATTAATTGGATAGATATCATGAAAGAAGAGTTGAAATCAATAACTTATAATAGAGTCTGTTATCTTGTAGAATTTTCAGAAGGTTGTAAAAGACTTGGGTGTAAATGGATCTGCAAAACCAAACATGACTCAAATGACAATATCAAAAGATATAAAGCCCGACATGTTGCCAAATGTTAGACTAAAAAAAAGGGCATTGACTATAAAGAGACATTTTCACAAATGTCTCGAAAACACTCATTTAGCATTATTATGAATTTTGTGGCTTATTATGACTTAGAGTTACACCAAATGGATGTTAAAACTATATTTCTAGATGGGGATTTAGCGTAAGAAATTTATATAGATCAACCTAAGAGTTTTTCAATTGAAGGAAAGGAATATATGGTGTGTAAACTCAAGAAATTAGTATAGAGATTGAAGCATGTTTCCCATTAATGGTATCTAAATTTAATGATATTATTAAATATTTTGGATTTAAGGAAAATACTATTGATCAATGTATTTATCTAAAGGTGAGGGGTAGTAAAATTATTTTTCTAATTTTGTATGTTAATGATATCTTGCATGCAACAGATGATCTTTGTTTATTATTTAAAACTAGTAAATTTCTCTCTTAAGAATTTTAAATGAAAGATATGGGTGAGGCAACTTATTTGATCGGAGTAGAAATATTACAGAATAGATCACAATAAATGTTAGAGTTGTCTCAGAAAACATATATCAATAAAGTTTATAGAGATTTAGGATGAACGAAATGCTCATTAAACATTGTTTCAATTCAGAAGGGAGACAAATTCAACCTTACGAAATGTCCCACGAATGAATTGGAACGTGAACAAAAGAAATAAATTCTTTATGCATCAATTGTTCATAGTTTGATGTGTGCACAAAGTTGTACAAGACTAGACATCGATTTTGTTGTTGGAATTCTTGGTCGTTACCAAAGCAATCCAATAATGAGTCATGGGAAAGCTGTAGAGAAAGTATTTAAGTATTTGTAAGGAACGAAATATCACGCTTATAAAAAATTTGATCATCTAGAGGTGATTGAATATTCAAATTGAGATTATGCTAGATTTGTTAATACTCAAATCCACATTTAGCTACTTGTTCCTATTTGATGGAGAAACAATCTCATGGAAAAGTGTGAAGAAATATGTAAATGTTGCATCCCTTATGAAGCTGAATTTGTAGCATGTTTTGAGGTTATAATTCAAGGAAATTGGTTGCGTAACTTTATTTCAAGACTTGGAAAGCTAAATTTGTGGCATGTTTTGAGGTTATATTTCAAGAAAATTGGTTGCGTAACCTTATTTCAAGACTTGGAATTTTCGATAGTATTGCCAAGATACTTAAAAACTATTGTCATAATTATGTGACAATATTCTTCTCTAAAATATGACAAATATTACAAAGATGCTAAACATATGAGATTGAAGCATCTTGTTGTTCAAAAGCAAAAGTGTCAATTGAGATTATTAGCACCGATATCATGATTGCGGATCCATTGACTAAAGGATTTCCCCTAAAGATATTTATTAGACATGTTGAAAGTGTGGGCACTATTGAAAAATTATGATAAACTTACGATGTGTGTTTGACACTTTAAACTCAATTATGTATTGTTGACATCTAATAATATAATTTTTGTCATTGATGTATACATGAATGTTGACAAGATTTAGTCTCTCCTCGAGACACTAATGTGAACCATTATTGACCATTTATGAGTCGTATTAAGTAGAAAACTAATATTGGTGGTACATGGAAAGAACTATGTCGAGTAAATGATATAGAACCTCTACGACTCTTATTAGTCTATACTTAATATTGACATTATGATTTGGCCAATGAAGTTAAGACTTCTCCTTATCTTACACAAATTATGTCATTATTTAAATCATGAAAGGCAAATTCTGCCACATGGGCCAAGTGGGAGAAGTAAGATTTTTTTTTGGTCGAAACCGCAGAAATTAAATAAAGTAAAAAAAGTTTGTAATACACCAATACTCGGGCATACCCGAAGAAAAATAAAACTAGTCCCTGAACCCCAGCACAGGTCGGGAACAAGCAACCTAGGAAACAACTGAATATATTGGGAAGAAACCCCTAGTAACACTAAGGCCAACACGACATTAGAAGATTAAGTTGCATAAGCAACATTTCATCCAAAATAATTATCACCAGGCCTCAATCATGTCTTCAAAAAAAAAACTAGTAATAGTACTCCAATGAGGTAGCCAATACCAGCAATCATCCAAATCAAACCAGCGGAGAAGCCAGCAATTGTTGGCAAGAACCAGCAATGAAACATTCCCCAAAAGTAGGGAGCAAATCAGCAAGGGAACTCCTCCCAAACGGACTCCAAAAGCAGCATCAAACACAACAAATTCCAGCAGCTAGCTCAGCAGCAGGAATGGTAGTATCCAGCGAACACCAGTTTGTAGCAGCATTCCTTAATTTAGGAGCAGTATAGGTCACGCTCCTTCTTACATAGGTCACGCTCCTTCTTACACCAATATCCTCACGGTGATTATCGCATCATCAAGAAAAATCTAGTTCTTCGATTTTAACATGTAATATCAACACCCACTTGAAGCAGCGGGAATCCAAGAGAAACCTGTCACGAATAAGAACACATGAATCCAAAATAATCTCGATCTTAGAATTTTTCGAACCCTAATTCGAATCCAGCGCTGTCCCCTCCAGGAAAGGAAAAAATGGAAATTAAGGAAAGCCCGTCATTTCCTGAAATAGCCTCGTCGTTGGTCAACCATTCACAGAAATGTATCTAGATGGAATTCTGGCCTCCAGTCTTTGGCAATTCCATCCTTGCCGGAATTTGGAGATTCAGTCCCTGCATACAGTCCAGGGCAACCTACTACCCCTTCCATTTTATCAAGCAGAATACAGCAGTAGGCCGGAAATGTAACAACGCAGTTCAGCAAAATCACAAAATGAAAAGCAGCGCCATCTTGTCCCCAGAATCGTGAACTGTTGTATCCATGATTGTTTTTCTTTGTTTCCCAATGTCAAGGGATTGCCTTAAGTATGCCACAAGAAATGTAACTCCCCTATCAAAAACAACAGCAGCACTCAGAATTCCGAAAACGCGATCTGTCGCATCCACTTTTGTTTTTTTTTGTTTTTTGTTTAATAGATAAATCCCAGGATGGGAATGATAATTCAAGCAGTAGTGATAAAATCAATATGTTGTTCTTCCAAAAATATTCATGAATTGAAGAGTAAATTTGAAAAAGATGAAGTCCGATAGAGGAGGGAATGTGATAGGCAGATTCTAGAGAGAAGCCAGAGCTTCTTTCTAGAGAGAGAAAGTCTCTACCGCTGGCTCCTCGTCAAATCAATTCATGGGAGAAGTAAGATTATTGTGGCTCACATGTCATAAAAAGCGATAAGAAGGTATAATAAATATCTTAATTTATGGTATACATAACAAAGTTTACCAAATAAGTTTGATCGGTTGTAATCTAATGAAGATTGTTATCATGTTGAAAGAACATGACTAGGAATGCAATTCAATTTGCTTAAGAACTCTACTTTATAAGAAATTGGTACTCTCTCAACCTATAAAAGGAACGCATAGTTACATTATTTTCTATCTATTACGAAAATTACTCTATGATTTAAAGTAAGGCTATGGGAGAGAAATCAATTTCTTTCTTCATCAAGGAGGGAGAAATTAATTGTTTTTCTCATCAAGAAAGAAGAGTGGATATAACTTGTCAAGGTTAGTGTTTTACTTACGATCTTATATATGGAATGTGAAAATCATGAAGTTCTAAGATCCATGTGAAATTATGATCTTGATTATGTTTACTAGATTTTATGCTTACAGAATCGCGATCAAATGGCTTGGCCTTGCCATGGATTTTGCGCGGCATCGCTAGTTACTAGATTTTATGTTTAGCCAGCTGCGGTCAAATGGCTTGGCCTTACTGTGGAATTTGCGAGGCGCCAACAGGAAGCATCCAATAGTATAATTTTATCATCTTCTCTCATTTTTTATTTTTTATTTTTATTTTTTATCTTAAAAGAATGGTTGTATAGTATCATTCCATGTGTACATGTGTTCCTTTGCTTTTGTTGCGAAAGAAGGAGACGATGGAAATAGATGTTGTTGGCGATGGGTGGCTTGCCTAAAATGCAGGTAGGGATTGAGTTCGGCCAGTTAGCCATTTACAAAAAATAGTATAATGAACTTTTGAAAAAAACTTGGCCTTTGTGTCTTTTGTTGTCATAACCCGATTTTCATTACTTATTTTAAAAGCAATTAAATCACATATAACTCGTCGATAAATTCAAATTAACTAACTAACAAGATTATCTGTGAATCGAGTCATTAAAAGAACTACTTGAAACATAAAATATTTCATTAAATCATAAAGAATTAAATAAATCATATGATAATTCAATTTCTCATTGAAACACATAAAATTAATCATAAGAGTTTAAATCTAACACTAAATCTTATGCCGTGGAAAAATTAAATTATGCCTTATTTTCATAAATCAATTTACATGAAATAAATTAAATAATAACTCAAATTAATTTTAGTTACAGAACATGAAAATTTAAGAAAAATTCATGGACATAGTTTTAATAGCAGCGGAAACAATTAACATTTAAATAACCCCTAAACATGCCTCTAGTAAAATAAATATTTAAGTTAACCATAGCAAGGTTACAGTTAATATCATAAGCAATGGAAGACTTAACATATTCAATTATGTCAATAACTTATATTACATACGATAAATTGTACTAAGAAAGCAACTTATACATGAACACTTATTCAAACGTATTAACAATAATCATGTAATTCATGAAATAATATCAAACTAGATTAATCCAAATTAAATAATAATAAAGCATAAACTTAATTATATCATATGCTCTTGGCTCCACCTTGACTCCATCAACCGCTCCGCGCACCTAAAATATTGTAATATAATGCCGGTGAGATATATCCAACTCGTAAGAGTCCAACTTGACAAAACTAATAATGCAGTTAAGAACATAACATGTAAAACAGTTATAACTTGAACTCGTAACTTAAACTGTAACTTATATAACTTGTACGTGAAAATATAACCGTAAACATAATAATAGATTAACAGAAATAATTAATAATGAAAACTAAGAACTCTCACAAAACTAATTATGCAGTTAAAAGCATATCATGTAAAATAGTTATAACTTGAACTTGTGACTTGTATAATTTGTGCTTGTACTTGAATATATAACAGTAATCATACAACATATTAACAAACATAATAAATAATAACAAGTAAGAACTCTAAGAACACTAATTACTCAGTAGCATAACATGTTAAACTGTTATAACTTCAACTTTTAATTTGAACTTGTAACTTGTATAACTTGTGTTTGTACTTGAATATATAACAGTAAACATACAACACAATTAACAAACATAATTAATAATGACAAGTAAGAATCCTCACCATAAAATTGATTGACATGATATGCACATGTAAGTTTCCAATTGTCCTTAGCCTTTGCGTAACTTCAACCATGAGATTAATGCACCTTAACCTTTAATAATGGAAATTGAGGAATAAGAGTTCTTGTTGGGATATTAAAATTGATATTTTGAAAGTGTATAACTTGGTAAGGATTCTTGAAATGTTGGGGGATGAATCTCAAAAGTAAATAAAAAATTCTCCAACATTTTCATTCACTGCGCAGTAGTGAATGAATATTTTATATTTCATAAAATATAGGGAGAAAAATTCTAAACTTTGAACTTTAGATACTACACTTATGTGGAAGTATCTTATAAAACTTTTGTATTTTTCTAAGAATAATTTTTATAGTTTTTGAATTTTGGAAATCAAAATAGTTGGAAGCTTTGTAAATTCTGCGTGGTTGTAAGAAAAATATTATGCCTCGAAAAATATAAACTGGAATGACCCAAAACTTTTATAAAAGATAAATAACATGTATTGAATGATATATTAAAAATTCAAAAGATTTGGAAAACTGAACTATATATCTGAATTTTTGAATCAGAAATGTAAGACTTTGTAAATTTGGATTTGTAGTGATAGAAATTTATATAAAATACACAAGATATCCAATTGGATTGAAAATTTACTCGTGACTCAAAATTATGAAAAGGAACAGGATACTGAAATAAATAAAATTTGAACATGTAGAATCAAGACTTTCAAAATTTATCAATATGTATACCGAAGATTGAAAAGAAGGGCAAAGGAGGTTAAGATGATGACGACTCGATTGACAACCCTAGACAAGGTGGATGAGATTATCTGGTGGAGAAGGAGAAAACTATAATATCTTATGGTTTATTGTGGAATTATTCAATATGAGGTCATGTATTTATAGACATTACATAGTACATTCATGGTTGGATTACAATTCTGGCTGGATTATGAAACATAAAGATTTAACGTTATCACTTACAAACTCTAATTGAATTAGAAAATATAAAGATTTAACCTTATCAATTACAACTCTAATTGGCTTAGAAAACATAAAGATTTGATCTTATCAAAAAGTTTATTCTTGTATATCTTATTACTAGAAAATCTATAAAAAAACACAAGTGCATTTACATTTATACTTTTAAAATAATAAAGTCGGAAAATAACCTTTGGGCCAATTTTGGGTCATAGGTTGGGTTTGAATCTTGGGCTTAAAATGCATTTGGGCTTTAAAATCCATAAATTAGAAATGAATAATATGGGGTTTACCAATTGAAAATGAAACTTAGCTTAAGCATAACATAACATTTATTGGGCTTGTGACATAATTTATTCGTAACTTCTTGAATCATACTTTGATTTAAATAAATAAATTAGATGATGCATGACATGGGCTAAATAATTTGAGACATTTGAGTTTATAGATATTTTAATAACTTAGTGGACTTAATAACATCAATTGGGCTTATAACTTGAAATTAATTCAAGATTTAATTATGTCTAATTAATTCTTGAACTTAAATCAACCAATTGAGTTATCTTAGAGCATGGCCGCAAAATCCCACAACTAAATGCATGAAACATGAATCATAACCATAGTTTTAAATAATTAATTTAATAATAATCCTTAAAATATTAGACAAAAAATAATGGGGGCGTTACTGTTGAATACATCATGTATGTTAGAATATTTAGGCCATAAATCATACAAAATACGCAGCGAAAGTAATTAATTTAAATTATTTCTACGATCTATGCCAATACTTACACATCTTCGTATACATAATTTAAAAAGGGAGTTTATTAATTATACCAAGTGATTCATGTTCTTAGTAGGAATCCTTTTATTGACCAAATCGCACTTTGATCAAGGACATTCGTGACCTCCTCTCCAAGTTTATCCACGGCCAACCTTGATGTGTAGATACATGATGTAGCTTGATTCTCATATATCTTGTTTAGAACACAAGATTAATAACTTAGAATTAAAATATAATCGGGAATCTTAATACATGAGAAGAGAAAGAAAAAACAACAAAGAAGAAGAAGGAGGAACGGTGTTTTCCTTTTTCATGACCAATCGTTCATCACTCCTTGTTCTCTCTCTCAAGATGAAATAAATTGATCCCCTAAGGCCTAAGAGCACACTCCTTGTGCGTCTAGGGGTCCCACTTCTTGTAGCTGTAGGAGTCCTACTTCTGACGGGTTTAGGAGTCCCACTTCTTGTGGGCTTAGAAGTCCTACTCCTAATGTGTTGGGCCTATCTCCAAAATGAGGCCTTAAGCCTAGAATTATCCTAAGCCCAAAATGATACTCCCTAATTAATTTATGAAATTCTAGCATTATTTGGGCCTAATTAATTATTTGTCCAACAAATAAAATTAGCCAAATAATTATCTCTCCATGATTAATAAATTACTTGGGCTTAAATAACTAATTAATATAACAAATATTATTTAGCCCAGTAAGTAATTTATCTAGATTAAGTAATTATTTATCTCTGTTCCAACGCGCCAAAATCTGATTATGCTTGTGACCCCTTAGGCTCATCACTTCACCTAGTCCAAGAGCAATAAATCTAATTGCAAGATTTATTAATCCAATTAATCAATTGCCTTTGGATATGCCAATCCGTAGGTACTCCATTCATCCTTTCGTTCATGTCCAGCAAACACTACTATAAGGACTCATAGGTGAAAGATGAATTCAATGTATGAAACTTTCATCCATAGTTACTAGAATAAAAACTCTTAACTATACCCTAAAAATGTGGAATCAATAAATTACAATAGTTGGCTTACAGCTACACAAGAATAATACTAAAAATAAAATGATTTTCCTACACTCCCTCTCAAGCTGGACTAAAAATACTCGCCATAGCCAGCTTGCCAATTAGAAAATCAAACTAGTTTTTACATAATCCTTTTGTAAAGATATCTGCCACTTGTTGTTCAGCAGGGACATAAGGCATACAAATTTGACAGCTCTTAATTTTCTCCTTAATAAAGTGCTTGTCTACCTCAACATGCTTTGTGCGATCATGAAGCACTGGATTATGGGCAATTGCAATTGCAATTGCTGCCTTGTTGTCACAGTACAACTTTATGGGAGTTGACTATGATGACTTCAGTTCTTCAAGCAATCTTTTTATCCAAATCATTTCACAGATACCATGAGCAACAGCCCTGAATTCAGCTTCAGCACTACTTCAAGCTACCACAGTTTGTTTCTTGCTTCGCTAAGTAACTAGATTCCTACCAACAAAGGAACAATAACATGATGTATATCTTCTATCTACTATACTGCCAGCCCAATCTGCATCGGTATAAGCTTCTATTTCTATATTTTCTCATGGTTTGAACAAGAGACCTTTCCCAGGTGTTCCATACCTTAGAATTCTATAAACAACATTGAAATGCTTTGAACCAGGTGAATGCATAAACTAACTTACAATGCTCACAGAGAAAGCTATGTCTGGCCGTGTATGGGACAAATAAATTAGTCTCCCAACTAATCTTTGGTACATCTCTCGATCATTTACATTCTTCAAATCTACAGGTTGAAGTTTCACATTAGGTTCACTAGGTGTTTCAGCATGTTTGCAGCCCATCATACCTGTCTCATTGAGAAGATCTAGTACATACTTACACTGGCTAACAAAAATATCTTGTCTGGACCTTGCAAACTCCATTCCAAGAAAGTATGTCAAATTACCCAAGTTCTTGATTTGAAACTCCTCACCGAGTTTTCTTTTCAACTTTTCAAGTTCACTAGAATCATCCCAAGTGAGAACAATATCATCCACATATACAATTAGAACAACCACTTTACCTTTTTCTAAATGTTTGTAGAACATTATGTGATCTTCTTGACTCTGAGTGCACCCATAACACTTTAACACCTTACCAAATCATTCAAACCAGGCTCTAGGAGATTCCTTGTGTCCATATAAGGACTTTCTCAGCTTGCACACTTTTTCTACTCCATAGTGATCTTTGAATCCAGGTGGAAGACTCATAAACACTTCTTCTTCTAGATCTCCATTAGGAAAGGCATTTTTTACATCTAACTGGTGTAAAAGCCAATTAGAGTTGACTGCTAGAGATAATAACACACGCATAGAATTAATTTTAGCAACTGGAGCAAATGTTTCTTGATAATCTATTCCATGTGTTTGACTAAATCCCTTAGCCACAAGCCTAGCTTTATATCTCTCAACACTTCCATTAGCTTTGTATTTTATTGCAAACACCCACTTACATCCTACAATTTTCTTTTCCCCTGGAAACACTACAATTTCCCAAGTACCATTCTTTTTTAGAGCATTTATTTCCTCAAACACTGCTAGCCTTGAATTCGGCTCATCTAGTGCTTCCTGAATATTTTTAGGCACAACCAATTCATAAATTTTAATAGTAAATGCTTTATAGGATTCTGATAGGTGATTGTAGGATATATATTTGGTAATAGGATGTTTGGAAGATTATATACTTCAAGAGCAATAGGAAGATTATATACTTCAAGATTTCCTGGGGCTAATTCTAGGGTAGGCTTAGGATTAGAATCTGAATATAATATAGATTGAGATGGATGAATAATATGTGGACTTGAATCATAAATAGGAATAGAAGATGAAGAACCTACAATACTTGAAGAACCATTTTCTAGGTCTAGCAATTGACTAGCCATAGGGATGATAACATGATTGCTAACTCTTTTAGTGACATTCTTCCTTGAATAAACCACAGGTTCAAGGTTGTTACAATTTTAATTAATCGTAGCATTTCTTTTTCTAACAAACCAATTTTAGATTCATTATAGGATTAATCTCCTTAATATCAGTGTCAAAAGGCTTAGGTAAAGGTTCAACAGTTTCCCAAAAAAATTGATTCTACTAAATTCTCCCCCTGAACTAAATTTTTCGAAAAATAAGGGATATTTTCCACAAAGAACACATCCATAGTTATAGAAACATGTTTAGTAATAGGATTAAAGCATTTATATCCCTTTTTATTAGGAGGATATCCCCAAAAAACATATTTTTCAGCTCTAGGATCTAACTTAAACCTAAACCTTTTAGGAATGTGGACATACATAGTACAACCAAAAATTTTCAAAGGTAAATCAAAATGAATCCTAGAATCTGGAAATAATATTTTGAAACTTTGCAATGGATTAATATAATTCAAAAGTTTTGTAGGCATCCTATTTATCAAATAAGATTTAATAAGAATAGCATCACCCCATAAATATTTTGGAATCTGCTCATAAAACATCATAGCACGAGCTGTTTCTAACAAATGTCTATTCTTTCGTTCAGCTACACCATTCTGTTAAGGTGTATCTTGACAAGTAGACAGATGCAAAATACATTTTTCTTTTAAAAAATTTCCAAGAATTTTATTAAAGTATTTAGTTCCATTATCAGTTCGTAAGATGCTTATTTTTGTTTGAAATTGAGTTTTAACCATTTTGTAAAATCTAAAAATATCTGCTCCACTTCATTTTTTTCTTTCATCCAATAAACCCAACAGATGAGTATGGTCGTCTATAAACAAACCAATTTTTTCCAGAATTAGTGGTGACTTTAGATGGTCCCTAAACATCACTATGAAAAAGATAAAACGGTTTGGAAGAATGATAAACAATTTTAATATAAGATTTGCGTTGGCTTTTGGCCAATAAACAACTCTCACATTGATAAGACAAAGTATTCAACTTTTTAAACAAAGTGGGAAACAAATGTTTTAAATAAGAAAAACTAGGATGACCTAGCCTATAATGCCAAATCATTAGTTAATCATAAACAGAAGAAGAACTGATGCTACTAAGCCCTTGAGCAATTTTATTCTTAGAAATATTATCTTCAAAATAATAGAGACAATTTATCATCCAAGAACTGCCAATCATCTTCCCCGAACTTTGGTCCTAAAAAGGACAATAAGATTCATGGAAGATTACACAACAATTAGAATCCCTTGATAATTTACTCACACATAAAAGATTGCAAGTTAGATTAGGAACATGAAGAACTTATTTAAGATCTATTCCTTTAGATAATCTTATAAGACCTTTTCCTACAATAGGTGAGAAATTACCATTAGCAATACTAACTTTTTTATCACCTGAACAAGGTATATAGAAGTTAAACAAATTAGAAGAATTTGTCATATGATCAGAAGCTCTGGAGTCAATTACCCAAGGAGCATAAGTTGGAAAGAAACAATTTAAAGCATTTATTTCTTTACCTAATTGTGCAACAGAAACAATAGGAATACCAAATGAGGACGAAGTGGATTTCAGCAATAAATGAAGTTGACCCATCTGCTCTTTAGTGAACGGACTAGCCTCGACTTCATTTGTAGTAGGGTTACGATTACTTCTTTTAGCCTTGCTCTTCCAATTTGCTGGTTTTCCATGGATTCTCCAACAGGTTTCTCGAGTATGGTGAGGTTTATTATAGAAAACATACCAAACACAGGGTTTCTCACCAGGTTTTGGCAGATATGAAGTATTCTTACTGTAGCCTCCTCCAACAGCAAGGGCTGACCTTCAATAGTAGTGCCAATAACTTTTTTTCCTGGCATAACACTCCTTCTACTCTTCTCTCTTCTAACCTCAGAAAAACTTCACCAATAGAAGGTAAGGGCTGCCTTCTAATAATTCTCCCCCTTGCCTCATCAAACTAAACAATGAGACCAGCTAAGAATTTATAAATTTGGGTTTTCTCAATTGTTTTCTTATGGTGTCATCTTCCATATATTTCCATTCATAGGTATTGAAGAGATCCAAGTCTTACCATATCCACTTTAGCGAATTAAAATACTTCGTAACACTGTCCTCGCCTTGCTTTATTTCTCCAAGTTTAAGGTTCAATTCGAATACTTGAGAGTGGTTTTCGAGATAAGAATACATCTCGATAACATTGTCCCATAGTTCCTTTGTAGTAGGATAGCACATATAATTCGAGCTGATATCCTCCTCCACTGAATTAACAAGCTATGCCATAACCATATAATTTTTAGCATCCCAAGTGTCGTAGGTTAGATCTGCCTCTGCTGGAGCCTTCTTCTCACCATTCAAATACCCCATCTTTCCTCGACCTCTCATATACATCTTAACTGAATGATACCATCTCAAAAAGTTGTCACCATTCAAGCAAAGAGTGGTAATTTGGACAGAGTGGGATTCAACAGTGGTAGTTTTGGCTGGAACAATAGTGGTCACAGAGGGATTGATTTTTGTGGTGGCTGACTCGCTACTATCAGACATGGGATTAGAGAAAGAGAGGCTGCGATTAGGGTTTAAGGTTGTGTGTTAGCTCTAATACCAAGTCAACAAAGAAGGTAATTTCTGTATATTATTTCTCATACAAAACCACGCATTTAACATGTACAAGGATCCTTTAAAAGGGAAAGAAAATCAAATAATAACTACAGATTAAAAACTCTTAACTATACCCTAAAAATATGGAGTCAATAAATTATAATAGTTGACATACAGCTACACAAGAATAATACTAAAAATAAAATGATTTTCCTACATTAATAACTATAATGATCCTCACAAACTCTTGTCAATTTGTTAGCCCATAATAAGATCCCATCTCTTATGTTCTAGCCGGGTGCCTTGTGCAAGGTCTTCATTGAATATGAGAAGTGTAGGAAATATAGAGAAACAATACCAACAGATTATTCTGTTGTCCAACGAATTATGTCTTACGAATATATTGATCTTAAATATAGTTTCACCATATCCAACAAGCTCTCGTTTGGTTCTCAAGAGAGGTTTAAGGAACCTGTTAAATATACATCTTCCCTCATGAAGGACGAAATGCTTTCAAACAGTCTAAGGACTGCTTAAAACACCTATAGAAATTAGAACCGCAATTTTTCTGTTGCCACTGCGGGTACCAAATGGTTCGAGTTCTAATGTGGGATTAGTTCAATGTATTTATTTGGGACGAACATCACATCCACTAGTTTATGTCTTGTCTCAGCACATATATCTATAGAATGGGATATCCACTCCCAAAGTGAACTACCACTCAGTGCAAACCTTTTTGAATCCTACGATATCCCTCTTCGTATTTCTATTAATTGGAGCATTTATGATCTCAACCATCGAGACTTATTCATTGACCACCAACCTGTGCGTGACCTAGTCTCCTAGTTATCCAAATCATGCAATTTCAATATCATATAAAATGTAAACACAAATAACTACGATAAAGAATAAATACCTTAAAATTTTATTTATATTCATAAAAATTATAGTTGGAATGTATCTTTTAGGCCAGCCTAATAGTTGACTACCATAACACATATTCTTACAATTTATAGGTATATTTCCTTCTTAATTATATTATGATTTTTAATATAGAGATAGGATATTGTTTCCTACATTATAAGAGCTAACTTAAAATAAAGGAATATTGACCTTCTATATTTTCTATTCAGAAGGGAATAAACATCATTGTAGGGTTACATGTCCTGAAGCTAACTATTAGGCTGACTTAAAAAAGACATATTATAAGTACAATATTTATGAATATATATAAAAGTTGAAGTCATTTATACTTTATCATCTTTATTTATGTTTATATGTAATATAATATTGAAATCTCATGATCTCAATAACCAGGAGACTTGGTCATGCACGGGGGCTGGTGCTCATGGAATAAGTCTTGGTGGTTGAGATTATAAATGTTCCAAGTCATAGCAACTACGAGAAGGGATATCATAGCATTTAGATAGGCTTGCACTGAGCGGTACATCACTCAGGAAATGGATATCCTATTTCATGGATATCAATGCTGAAGCATCACGTAGGCTAGTGGATATGATGTTCATCCCAAATGATTACATTGAACTGATCCCGCTGAGAACTCAAACGTTTTGGTAGCCATTGCGGCAACAGAAAAATTGAGGTTTTGATTTCTGTAGGTGCTCTAATTAGTCCGTAAACTATACGCATGCATGTGGTCCTTCATGAGGGAAGTCATATATTTAACTGGTTCCTTAAACCTCTCTTGAGAGGCCAAACGAGGGCCCGTTCACAGTGGACTATGTTTACGATCAATGTAGCGGCAAGAGATAATTTGTTGGCTCGGAGAGTAATCGGTTAAGATTGTTTTTCTGTATTTCTTACATTCGTTGTATCCAATGAGGACCTTCTGCAAGGTACCCAACCAAAATATAAGAGATGAGATCTTGTTATAAGCCAACAAAATGACTGAGTCTATGAGGATTATTATAGTTATTATTGTCAATTATGGATCTATATTAAAATAACCAAGCCCTAAACATTTATTGGAGAACCAAGCGAAGGGACTAAATCTTCACGGTAACTATAAATGATAGATTTACACGTTAAATTCATCTTTTGCTTATGAGTCCCCACATTAGTGTTTGCTAGACATGAACGAGTGGATGTCTTGAGTACCTGAGAATTGGGGAATCCAAAAGGTGATTAATTAATTGGATGAATTAATCTTACAATTGGATTGCTTGCTATTGAACTAGGTGAAATCATGAACCTAAGGGGTCAACATTTAAATAGATTCTGGTGCATTGGAACGAAGAAAATAATTAATTAATCTTGGATGAATTAATTATTAGGCTAAATAATATTTGTCGAACAAACTAATTATTTGAGCCTATGTAATTACTTGATCATGGAGATAATTAATTATTGGGCTAATTTATTTGTTGGACAAATATTTAATTAGGCCTGAATAATGATAAGGAAATAAATAATTAATTGGAAAAAATATTTTTGGCTTAGGAATTAATTAAAGACCAAGAAGATATTTAAAGGTCTAGTTCTATAGATAGGCCTCACACATGAAGATTAAGACTCCTAAACCTATAAAGAGGAGAGGATATCTATAAATAGATCCTTAAGGAAACAATCATTCATCAATGGCGAATGTCAATTGGCAAGGGACGAAAACTCCCCCTTTTGTGTTTTCTCTCTTCTTTCTCCTCTCATGTTTTTAGATTTTCTCTCATCAACGTTCGTCTCGTTCGAAAAAGGATTTACGAGAATCAAAATACATTACGCATCAAGGTTGAGTGTGGATAAACTTGGAGAAGAGGTTTCACAGGTCCTTAATCAATATGTTATCCGGTCATCCGATGATTCTCGCTAAGAACATGAAATTATTTGGTATATTGCTAAACCTTTAATTAAAATTACGGGATTGTATAGGTGTAAGTATAGATAATATAACTATTTTTAAGTATTATATATATTTCATGACCTAAATATTCCAACAATCATAAATAAAGTCTTTATATGGTTGATTCTTACTTTATAATAAAATAGGTTATGGGCTTGGAAATTGGAGTCTCCACTAAAATATTAAATTGGGCTATACATATATTGGTTTTTAATATTTAAGGGGACTAAAGACAACATACTATGGGGCTAAAAGTCAATAGACATCTTATTAAGAATTGTGAAATTAAACTTGTAATATGAATCGGACTTCTAAGCTATACAATCCTAGCCCAAAATAATTTGGATGTGAATGAATGTATTTAATAAAATTTTACATAAATGAGAGTTATTAAAGTTGCCAGGGAGTGAATATAAAAGTGTCTTGGTTGGATGATGTTAAGCATATTTCCATGTATCCTTTCCGAAGGAATTGTCCATTAGTATGGGAAGATGAGAGGTTGTGAACAGTTGCAAGAAAAAAATTTGACCAAATTTTAAGTGTTGAGAAAATAGGATATGGCCATTACAATTTCGAAATTGTTTGAAGCTTATATTAATAAGTTTGGCTAATATGCATGATTTGATATGAATGAGATACTAGTATAGCATATGAGAGAAGATAATTATCTCATTAAGTTATGTATGAATATATACAAATTACAATTAACCCAAAACAATTGGGAAAACGATGTGGGACAAAATACATTCAAGAAAAAAAAAGTTAAAGCTACATATATACATCCATAATACACACCCTCAAAATGGAGCACGAATAGTGAGTCCAATCTTGTCCATGAGCAGTTGAAGACAATGACGAGAGAGAAGCTTTGTGGGGGCATCTGCAAGGATGAATTTTGCAATTTTGTCGGCAAGAGTGTTTGTACTCTTTATTTGAGACAGGGTATTATTTAAGTAGTATTTACTATTTTCATTATAAATAATTCAATATAACATCTTTTATGAAAATTTTGTTTGTTTGTTTTTTTTTAGTCGAAAAACAATACTTTATTTAAAAAATATAATGTTTTCCTTGGAATTTGGAAACACACAAAAGTCATATATTACGTTGATTGCAACCAACTACCCCTACTTCTCTCGTGTAAAAACCTTCATGGAAAAGTATATCACACAACTCCAATCATACAACCTTATCCTTCCTACCAAAACACATAGTCATAGCTCAACTAAAACCTAACATTTTCTCTACAATACTGCACAGTTTTGATCAGAGTTTGGGAGTTCTTCCAACAGGTAGATCTTCTTTTATCAGAACTTTACATCATCCTCAGGACTTTTATGAGTGATGACTATCCACAGCAAAGAAACCGTAATCGAAATGAGGCCCGACCAAACATATATAATGGTGGGCATTCTTCCTTTCCTTCCCATCAATCCCTTTGCAAATGGATACATGTGAGCCAACACCCAGAAGCTGAAGAAGGCCCCTCCAAACATCTTGTTCCACTCCGGGATCAGGCTGTAAATCGTCCTCGAAAGCCCGATCACGAGAGCGATGAGGTTGATGATGATGATGAATAACGGCACTATGAAGAGCGCAGTCCATTTCACTACATACATATCCGCATATATATCATCTTCATCCTCACCGGAAGATTTTGACGTCAGCGTAAACGATATCTCGATCCCGGCTATGACCTTAAGCAGCCCTTGCAGCACCGCCACTAAGTGTGCACTGCTCCCTCCAATGGCCCAAAACTGCTCATTTCTCCAGAACTCTTCCAACCCTATTCCAGACCACTTCACTTCTAACAGAGAGATGAAAACCAGACAGAGTGTGATTGTTAGGAGGTAGGAAAGGTACTCGACGTCCAATGAGGAGACGATGAACTGCCCAGTGAAGAGGCAAAGGGCGGGGAGGATGCAGTAGACGACGAGGAAGATGGAGGTGAAAGGGTAGATGCCGACGTTTAGGTAGGCTATGCGCTGCAGAAACTTGAGGCGCGTGGTAGCCAGGAAGGCATTGTTTCTTGAGAAGAAGATTTCAACCGATCCGGTTGCCCACCGGAGGACTTGGTGGAGACGGTCAGTCAGGTTGATCGGGGCGGTGCCGCGGAAGGCGTCGCGCTTTGTGATGCAGTAAACGGATCTCCACCCGCGGTTGTGCATTCGGTAGCCTGTCACCACATCTTCTGTCACTGATCCGTAAATCCATCCTATTCTGTCTCCCCATTCTGTATTGTCCTCATACCTGCATCCAATGTACGTGGTTCCAAATGCAAGTAAACTCTTTCAAAGACACTATATACTTGGGCTGGCAATTTAGGAAATAATTTTAAAATTCCGCACTTTGAGGACATTCGGGCTTGAATGTTCAAATTGAACCGAAATAGGTTATATTTTCGGGCCGACAATCTAGAACTATGGCACACTTAGGACATTTGGCCTTGAATGTTCAAATTGAACAGAAATAGGTTATATTTTCGGGCCGACAATCTAGAACTATGGCACACTTAGGACATTTGGCCTCAGACAGTGCTCAATGCATGAAAGCTTTTAGTTATGGTCCTAAATTGCAATCTCAAATATAATGTCCTTAGTTTGCTACTCCTAGTCCTAAAATCTCAGTTTACCAAAAATTCAAAAAGTTATATAATGGGCTGAAAAAAAAAAAACGAGATGTGATGGATTATTACCAGCATGAAATGACAGCAATAGCCTCAGCTGCGGTGGGGGCATCGAGTGGGGAGCGAGGGCCGAGCAGTGCACCTGGCGGCCTTCCATTCTTGACAGAGAAATGGTCTGCGAGTGGGCGTCCTTGAAACTCAGCAACAGCTATAGATTCATTGAACATTGTTGAGTTTCCGAACTTTTTGGGCAGATTAAGGTCTGGATGAGTTGTTGTCAGGGGCTCCTCTTCTTCGGGGTGAGGCTGGATAGGCTTAGCTGGAACCTTATTTTGTCCGAAGGGGCCTATATATTCATTTGCTCTTGGAGGAGGATAACCGTACAGAGCATATCGTCTGAACATGCATCCAGTTCCCACATAAACTGGACCCTGGAGACCATCCAGCGCTCTCATATTTCCTTTTTTTTTTTTTTTTTTTTTTTTTTTTGGCAATATTTTCAGATTTATCAGAAAATAAAAAATGTAACAGCAGTAAAACAACAGGAAAATTCAAAACTAGTTATATAACTAGGGGCTTGTCCGAAATCAGGCATTCAGTTTACGATAAAAAGTCAATCTTAGTCCTATATGTTTATGGATCATCCTATATAAGGATATATTTAGCTAGAAGTCACTAAATTGATTGAAACTTCTCACATGAGGAAATATTTAATTAGCCCGAAGCACTTCAATTGATCGATACTGCTCACATGGATACGCATGACTTGTAAAATTGAGGCTTTCTAGCAATTTTTCAGGCATTGACAACGATTTTTCTGAAAATGGGATAAACTATGTAGCACATATGTATTGTCATTCATGTCTGCAAAACTTTCTGCAAAGCCCCAACTATACGAGCCACGTCGTGCCACATGAGTTATTTAGGTGAATTTAGTGACTTTGGCGAAATTTATCTTCAAATTGGATAATTGCATAAACATACAAGATAAAATTAAAATTATGTTAATTACAGGACTATTTACAATTCATTTGAATATTTCCCATGACACAACATACGTAGCAATTAATTAAAACAAAAGTTTGAGAATTCTTACCATCAAAGAAGACTGTGTTGTGATTTGCATATCTGTCTGAGGGATCAATTCCCTCAAATCTCTGTGGGAATTGTATGTAGCAAATACGGTCACCGCCCCTGTCCATCATGTAGCACATACCTTCTCTTACAGCCATGGAGTTGTACACATAGTGGTCACAATCCAAGTTCAGAATGAATGGTCCGTTCGACAATATAGCCGAAGCTCTCACCAGAGCGTTCATGGCTCCCGCCTTCTTGTTATGATCATATGATTTGCGCTTCTCACGTGAAACATACGCAAACATGGGAAGCCGAATGTCTATACCCGAGAAGTCCAGGGTCTTCTCGTCCGGTCCGCCCATGACAGGATCATTGTCAGGTACTGTGCTCATTATCTACAAGAAATAATCTGAGGATGTTACATAATTCCATTTTTTTGTGACTAAGGAATACATCTTGTAACTTTTGGGCAGTCCAAGATTTTTCATGTATCTTTTTAATGTTGTGTCCATTCTTTTATCTTTCTAATTGCACGAATTTATTCCTATTCAATCCGCAAATTGAAAATCTCACGGGATAATTCATGTTCCAATTCCACTATTTTTTCAGTTTCAATTAATAAACTAAGAACTATAGAGCTGCACATGGGGGACTGTTTCCACGATGATGAATTCAATTCTTGGGTGAATTAGGACTAAAATCGCACAGGTAGAAAGATAAACGACGAATTTGTCAATGTAAAAAGATATGGGAGAAGTTTTAGGACAGCTAAAATTAGAGGACGTATTTTGCAATTTCCTTGACAAAAGAATGCATTGAAGTAAAGAAGATGATTTGGTTTGAATAACCTGCAAAATGCCAGCATGGTCTCCCTTGGCATGATCAGGTGCTGAATCGAACCATGTTCCAGGCCAGTGAGTTCCATCAGCCATCCATGTCGCCTTGGTGACTTCAATCTTGTGGTCGGGAGGCAGCACGCCGCTGTTCTTTTCTATGACGAGCTTCTTTTCTTGCATCTCTTCGTTTTTGTTGTAGGTTTCACACCGTTTGCGTATGACATCGGGTAGGCCGTTGATCCGCACCTTGAACTCGTCGTACTCCCTCTTGATCCACCGTCGATCCTTCACAAAATCAGGGCGCTTCTTGTTTTTCGTCGGATCTGTCTTCTGGCTGAAGTAGCTGTCTGGATTCCTTGGCTCGATGTTGTGCTTCCGACAGAATGGCACCCATACCTGTTGCCAATAATTTTCAACGATAGTACAACTGCAAATATTTTACTTCCAAGTCTCATCATAATGAATAGTCCTAAAATTAGTTTTTTATTTTTTTATTTTTACAATTTCATCTTTTATCTTTTTAATTGCTTGAACATAATTTGCTTTAGACAAAATTCAAAATTCTACGGACAATTGTGCACATTTTACACATAACAGTGTCAAATAGGAAAGATTTTTATGGTCTCCATCCCATGGTCGATTTACATTTATAAAGATGGTGCATTCGCATCATTAAAACCCATAATTTAACGTTATCATGTGTGGTTTTGACTATAATTTCAAATTCCGGTAGAAAATGATCAAATTTGAGCCATTAGAAGCCGAATATTTGTAATTTTTCCTATATGAAACATATAAAGCATTTTAATCAATAAAAAAAATATATCCATCCGATGTAACTTTTGACCCAACATATTTATATTTGTTCGACCAAAAGTGATCTTGGCCGCTTAATATAAACTTTTTGATAATTATACTAGAATACAAGATGAAAAACTTTATTAGATGGAGAGAATCCGGAGCAATATTACCTCTCCAAATTTGACAGCTTCTGCCATAGCCTCAAACGTAAGGATGGCACCACCATCATCTGATATATAAATAGATAACTTCTCCACAGGGTATTCCACAGCAAGAAGAGAGAGAATCGTGTTAGCTGTGACTAAAGGAGGTTCTTTATCAGGATCAGCTGTAGATATGAACACATCAAGGCCTGGAAGATCTGATCGCCCGGTCGGATTGGATGGAGTCGGCTTCTCAAACTTGTCTTTCAATGCAGCCAAATCCGCGGCTCGATTTATTGGATTGAACTTTGGCAGGATGTCAAGTAGCCATGAGAATGCAAACCATATCTCACATATAATGGAAAGGGCCCATAGCCACATTGCTTCGCGATTAGGGTTTCGTACTCGCCATGTAAGAAATAAGGCCAATGCTACCATTCTTATGACTATGAGTACCCTGTGTAACATCAAATTTATGTTAATAGCATTACTCTTTTTTTTTTTTTTTTTTTTTTTGCCGAAATTGAGAAAAGTTCCCCCTAATTAAGGAGTGGCTATTCTAGTCTTCCACGTATATGAAGAGAAAATTGCAAAATACATCTTGTCACAATAAGACAGTTCTAAAACTTGTCCCATAACTTTTTTACTTTTACAATTTTTGTCGTTTATCATTCTATCGAGCAAATTTAGTCCTATTTCACATAAAAATTGAATATGCAGCCAGGTAATTCACGAAAAATCAGACATGAATTATCACGTGAGAAATTAAATTTTTCAGGTGAAATAAGACTAAATTCACATTATAAAAAATATAAAGAATGAAATTATCAAAGTAAAATATTAGATGACAAGTTTTGGGATCATCCAAAAAGTTACATACGTACTTTGCAATTTACAGGGTTAAACAGATTAGAGCAAATTATAAAAAATTAACCTGTAAGGGCTGATAACCCCTGGTGGAACATGAACTTTCCTGGTAAGTGGTTTCCAGGGCTTGTCCATAAAATCTTGCATGCTCATTCCTGTTTCATGATCAAATGAATCATCATCTTGCCAAAACGCGTTTCCGATTCCGTATTTCCCTTTTGTTTCGAAAAGCCAACGATTGTGATCGAAATCCTGCGTTTGGCTCCTAAGAAGCATCGATTTGTTATTGTTTTTCAACACTGACATTCTCCGGTCCATTTTCCCACCCGAGCCACCACCAACACCCCCACCACCATCTTCATCACCGCCCGTCCTGCGTGTGTCAGACCAAAACCTCGACGATGGGGCCTGGTACGAGGTCGGCCCGTCGGGCTTGTCCCCCGATGAAATGGTGGTGGATGAGCCTCCGGGCTGATTGTCTGGGGTGGGAGGTATCATAACGGTGTAGTTAGTGTAATCATTTTGACCATTGTAATCGTCTTTGATGTCGAGCTCTTCATCCCGAGAGAGGCTCAGGACACGCCCGCTGGATGTCCGGCGGGTGAATTTAACGGACGGCGGTGGAGGCGGCGGTATGGCATCTGAGGGTTTCTTCCGATTGGAGGATGTTGCCATTAATGAAGTATGTATCTAGGCTTTGTGCTTTGTGTTGTTTCCTTGTCTGAACAAGAACATGGTAGCTAAGTGGAGAATGGGATTGGACTTTTGCAAGAAGATGGATTGGTCGGAGAAATTAATGTTAGAAAAATCAGGATGTTCGTGAGACAATGGTAAACCTATGTACGAAGGGGGGAGAGAGAGAGAGAGAGAGAGAGAGGACTAGAGAGAGAAAGCATAATGCTAAATTTAGGCATATAAACCTGATTTCAAGCCAGGCCATTCCTTTGTATCTCTCTCTAACAAGTATGCAATCCGGATCATCAACTATATATGAAAAACATTTACATGCAGACTGCAATCATGAGATGGCAGCTTTGACATTACTTTGTCATGATATTATATGTTGTAACCAGATTACTTGTATTATTTTGTTACATTATTTCCCATCAAGTAGCAAGCTAGATGTTTTAAACATCCAACATCTTATTTTTAATTGCTTAGAATGATCCAATATATAATTAAGAAATTGATCTACTAATAAAAGAACTACCTTGGGGAAAAACCAAAAAAGTTTTCACACTCTCCATTTGGATCAAAGAATTTGAGTATGAATTTAAAATCCATAATAAAAAAATATCTTATTTTGTTTTTGATTTAACATGAATTTGAAATCCATCAATTTCATTTGATTCCAAGGTTTCAATCTAAATGCATCCTTATTTTGTTTGGTTTTATCCAGCTAGCAGTGTCAAATGCATATGCACATGGGTGAATAGATATTTTTTTTCGTCCAGTAAATTGTGAAATTCAATATTGTGGCTCCAATTGCCTACAAATTTAACCCTATCGGTAATATGAAGGTAGCCCTCTTCATCTGATTCTTTATTATTATTATTATTATTATTATTATTATTATTAGAAGTAGTAGTAGTAGTAATATTATTATTATTATTATTTAATATTATTATTATTAATATATGCATTGATTTCAAAAGTTTGAATTTTTTACTATTTTTTTCTGAAATGGGAGAAAATTCTTTAATGATACTTGAATTCAGACAACACTGATTGATAAAGGAAGTAAGGCGGATTCCAGCATAAACGCTCAGGCGAGTGACAGGATTTAGCAAAAAAAGCAGAATAGTGCAATTGCATTACAGTTACGACATAGCCAAAAGATACTCTAATAATCTAAGTCTCTAAAAGAAGATGAATGTCAGTATGTGAACGTGATGAAGGACAATCAACTTCTTTCTTACCAACAAAAATAACAGAGGTGGTGTCCAAATGTTCAGCAAGAAGAAGTGCCTCACCAAGGGCTAGGAATTCAACAGTTTATGGACAAACGATGTCATAGAACTTCTTCGAATATCGTAGATGAATGAGTCACTAGCTGCTTGAATCAGTACCCCAACTCTTAACAAATTTTCATTGAAATGAAACTGCTCAATAAAATATATTTTGATGCCAGGAGGTTGACTATGTAGTAATATGTGTGTTGTCACCCACTTGTTAGGTTGGTCTAAAAAATATATTCCTAGTACGATCTTTAAAAGTTTAATGCATTTTTTTATCGTATTCATTTATGTTTATATATTATATGATATTAAAAATCCATGATCTCGGTAACTAGGAGACCTAGTCACGTATGGGTTGGTGGTCATGGAATAGGTCTTGGTAGTTGAACTATAAATGTTCCAAGCTATAGAATCTACGATAAGAGATTCCTAGGATTCAGATAGCTTGCACTGAGTGGTACGTCACTAGGGAGTGGATATTCCGTTCTATGGATATCGATGCTGAGAGATCACGTTGACTAGTGGATGAGATGTTCCCCCAATGATCACGTTGAACTAATCCTGCGTCGGCAGCCAAACCATTTGGTAGTGTTAATATATTGTATATATGGTCATTGTGTTAATGAGAAAAATCAAGGATTATAATTCATTTCATGGTATCACAAGTTTAGGGTTCACGTTCTTCTTCTTTCGCTGCACCCTACCACTCGGCCGCCCACTTTCTTTTTCCTTCTTTCTTACTTCCTCCAGTAGCCCTATCATGTCGGCTTCCAAGAACTTTTTCACCCTGCTCTTGCAGTGTCTAACATCAAGAATTATATCTCTATTACCCTTGAAATGGAGAATGTTCAATATTCTACGTGGGCAGAACTATTCAAGGTTATCGCATGATCTCTTAATGTCTTGCACCATATTATTCCCTCTGCCAAAGGGAAAGAAAAAGTTTCTTCATCGATCGAGAATGATGATGAACTATGATCGACCCTTGATGCAACAGTCCTTTTGTGGATTTATGCCATAATTTCTAGTGACCTTTTGCACATAATTCTTGAACCTGATGCTACTGCAATGGAGGCTTGGAATTGTTTGCGTGACATTTTTCAAGAAAACAAACATTCTCGAGCTGTTACTCTTGAACATTATTTTTCCATACTCAAAATAGAGAATTTTCCTAACGTATTAGCTTATTGTCAGAAGCTTAAGGCTCTTGCTGACTAGTTGAAGAATGTTGGTGTACCGGTGTCGGATAGCCGGATTGTTCTCCAGTTGAAGAATGTTGGGTACACTTATTCATCAAAGCGATCCACTACCTCCGTTCTACAAAGCTCGTTCCATGCTCACCTTGGAAGAGACCAAAATGGCTAAGAGGCGGCAATTGGATCTAAATCTGCTATGGTGGCCGCCTTCCTTGCTGAAGTTGATGACTCTGCTCCATATTTTGACCAATCAGGGCACGCCAGGGGTAAAAAACAGCGCAAGAATTCTGGTGGCCGGAAGAACAACGGGGGTGGTAACCTATTCAACAACAGCGGTGGTGGCAGTAAGGTTGGCCATGGCCGTTGGAATTCTAGTCTGTGACAGATGCAGCAGCAGTATGCAAGTTGGCCTTCATACCTAAATTGGCAGCAACAGCCATATTCCAATTGGGGTTGGATGCCACCTCAGTGGGCCACCCCTCCTTGTTCATTTCCTAAAAGGGGATGGGCTCATCCAGCTCAAGGCCCACATCCACAACATGGTATTTTAAGGCCTCGACCATAACAAACTCATATGGCTTTCTCTAGGCAACCTGATTCCTGTACTTTGACAAATATTGAGTCGATAATGCATACAATGACTCAATCAACCGGATCAGTCTTGGTACATAGCAACGGGGCTACTTCTCACATGACATCCTCACCGTGTAATTTCTCGTCTTATTTTAATTTGAGAAATTATAATAATTCTATTATTATCAAAATTGGTAATTCAATTCCAATTCATGGTTATGGTCACTCGTGTTTGCCTTCTTCTAGTCCAACTTTGTTCTTAAACAATGTCCTTCATGCCCCCAAACTTATTTAAAATATCATGTGTGTTAGAAAGTTTACTATTGATAATTCTATGACAGTTGAGTTTGATCATTTTGGGTTTTCTGTGAAGCATTTTCATACAGGGATGCGAATAATGAGATGTGAGAGCTGAGGCAACCTTTATCCTGTTTCTTCTTCTATCAACAATCAAACTACTCATTCCACCTTTACAACTATCTCTCCTAAACTTTGGCATGATCGACAGGGTCACCCGGGTGTTCCTATTCTAGATACTCTTAGGGTCAATAAAAACATTGATTGTAATCGACTCTCTAGTTCAAGTATTTGTCGTTCTTGTGTTTTCGAAAAATAAATTAAATTTCCATTTGCGTCTTCGACTTCTAGTACTACTATGCCTTTTGATATTAGTCATTGTGATCTTTGGTCATCCCCTTTTTTGAGTTCTGCAAGATATAAATACTATATATTGTTGTTGGATGATTATTCAAAATTTTTATGGACTTTTCTGTTGGCTAGAAAGTCGGATGTGTTTAACAAGTTCTTAATTTTCAAAACTCATATTTTCACTCAATTTGAGCGAAATATAAAAAAGTTCACTTTGATAATGTGAGGGAATTGGACAATGGTACTTTTTGGGAGTTATGTAAATCAAATGGCATATCTTTCCGTCTTTATTGCCCTCATACCTCATCTAAAAATGGTAAAGTTGAAAGAAAAATTTGAACTATAAATAATATCACTCATACTTTTTTTGCTCATACATCTCTTCCTCCTTTTTGGCATCATGCTTTGCAAATGGTCATTTATCTCCTTAATATTCTTCCGAACAAGAAATTAGGTAATTCTTCTCCCCTTCCAATACTTTACCAATGGCATCCCTCTTACTCTCACATTCGGATTTTTGGTTGCTTGTGTTATCCCTTTATCCCTTCCACTACCATTAAGAAGTTGCAACCTTGCTCTACTCCTTGTGTCTTTTTGGGATATCCTCCAAATCATCGTGGCTACAAATGTAATGATTTGTCTTCCATTAGAACTGTCATTTGTCGCCATGTTATTTTTTATGAGCATGTTTTTCCATTTCCTAAATTGCATACACCATCTTCTCATACTTATAATTATTTAGATGATGGTTTATCATCATATACTATCCACCATTTACAAAATCAACCTACATCTCAATCCCCTGCATAAATTTGTCCTCACAGCACGTTTCTCCAACAGTAACCATAACTTTTACCACCTATTAGCCTAATTCTGGCCAGCCAACAACATGCTCATCATCCTCCTAGCCCACAAGATCTTGTTGGGCCACCCATAGCAAGCCCACTAGTTGCTTCTATTGGCTCTTCTTCTCATAACCCACCTCTCTCAGCAAATGTCCATCTTCCTCCTTCTACTTCTCTCTCACCTACGGCCTTAACACAAGCTGACCCCCAATCACTTCCATTCTCCATTCGTCCCATCCAATTGCACCAAATGGTGACCTGTAGCCAAAATGGTATTTTTAAACCCAATAAAAAATATCATGCTTTACAGGCTACGGTTATGAGGTCCCCTTTTGCCTCGTAATTTGGTGGTTGCTCTTCGTAACCTGAATAGGAAAATAGCTATGGATGATGAATTTGATGCTCTTATTAAAAATAAGACGTCAAAGTTGGTGCCCCCATCCACCTAAGGTGAATGTGATTTGGTCTATGCGGATTTTTACTCATAAAGAAAAATCTAATGATGTGTTGGGAGGCATAAAGCTCATCTTGTAGGTGATGGAAAAAATCAGCAAATTGGCATTGATTGTGGTGAGACATTTAGTCCAGTTGTGAAAGCAGTAATGATTCAAATTGTACTTAGTCTTACTCTCTCACAAGAGTGGCCAATTCATCAATTGGATGTTAAAAATATTTTTCTTCATGGTAAGCTTAAGAAGATAGTATATATGCATCAACTTTAGGGTACTGCGATCATACCCATATTGATTATGTGTGTCTTTTGGATAAGTCTTTATATGGGCTTAAGCAAGCTCCCCGGGCTTGGTATACGTGATTTGCTGATTTTGTTATGTCTATTCGTTTCACTAATAACAGATGTGACAACTCATTGTTCATTTACAGCAAGGGAACATATATGACTTACATTTTATTGTATGTTGATGATATCATTCTCATTGCCTCTTCTGATACTCTCCGATGCTCTATTATGGATCTTCTTTATTTTGAATTTGCTATGAAGAATCTTGGTCCCTTTAATTATTTTCTTGGTATTCTTGTGACTGGAAATAAAGGTGGTATGTTTATTTCACAACGCAAATATGCCGAAGAAATAACTGAGAATGCCAGAATGTCATCTTGTAAACCATCTCCCACTCCGGTTGACACCAAGTCAAAGGTTAGTGCTATTTCTGGTTCTACATTTAACACCAAGTGGGTTATTCAGTATGTGAAGGGTACTTTGGATCACGGGCTTCATCTATACCCGTCTTCTTTCTCTACACTTGTCTCTTACATTGTAAATTGGGGTGGGTGCCCTGACACGAGGCAATCTATGTCAGGTTATTATGTTATTTTAGGAGACAACTTGGTCTCATGGCCGTCTAAGAGACAACCCACTTTGTGTTGTTCTAGTGCCGAGGCTGAGTATCGTGGCGTAGCAAATGGTGTCTCCGAGTCATGTTGGCTTCTAAATCTTCTCTTGGAGTTATATTGTCCGATTAAAAAGGCCACTCTTGCTTATTGTTACAATGTAAGTGCTATTTATTTATCTAGAAATCCTCTAACTTATGGATGGTTCAGAATCAGTTCTTTATCTTATTAATTATACAATTTTGGTTCTTTGCCTATTTAATTTCTTCAATTTACACATTTTTTAGCCGAAATTTGAAATTCTTGTTGGATATTACACATTCACAATATATTACCATGATAAATAAGACTTTTCATTTTTGTGGCATAATAAGTGAAATGGACATGTCCTTCATAATAAATAATATGACATCAAACACATCAAAATTGACCATAGAGACCACATATTAGCAAGAAAAGTGTAAATCCTTAATGTGATGTGATTATGTGGTGTATAAGTGTAATTATCGGGCAAAGTTTTTGAAGTTTGATTAAAGAGGACCAAATTCGAGCAATTAAAAAGATAAATGACTAATTTTAGGACTGACTACAAGTTAGAGGACTAATTTTGTAATTTTTTCGGTTGTACAACATCTCCTCCAAAAATGAAGGATTCGACCAGTGAGCTTCAGTTTCCATAAGTGCTTCCATTCTAGATTTTGCAAAGCAGAAGATGACCCTGCCAAAAATGAACATTGAAGTGTATCCATAATTTCATGGTACGTGGTTTCAGCCGAATGTTTCCATTCTTAGCGGGATGCCAATCCAGTGATCTAGGGCAAAGGAATTTCTAAGATGATGACTTAGTATAAGATAAGCTTCATTTGGAGAAAAGATAGCAGAAAAAAGATCAAACTTCTAAAATTTATATTCGGGGTTGATAAAAGCTGTGATAGGAGAATTTGCAGGAATTACAGAAGGAGCACTACAAATTTGAAAAGATGGCGCTTTGGGAGCCATCAGTGTCCCCAAATTTTGGTGGTAACTCCTGAGTTAATTTGTTCCCAACAACCATGATTGATCGTTTGATGGCGTTCAAGTATGGTGATATTTATCTTTGTTTACCAGGCACTACCTAAAAACTTTCAAAATTAGTCGTGTATCTTTTAAGCGATCCAAAATTAATCCCATATCTTTTACTTTATCAATTTCATTCTGCATCTTTTTTAGTGCTCGATTTTAATTTTATTTTTAAGAGAATTAATAATGTTGTTGGAAAAACATGTGTCTATCAAGTGATCTAAAATAAATAATGCATTTATAATATTCTGGTCAGCTCGATTACGTAGCAACATTGGCGTAAAATATCACGCCTCGTTTGACCAGATTGGAGGAATAATGATGTGGTAAGATTGTAATCAAACATGATGTATTCCAAATAAATACGGTAACTTGCATAAATATTAAAATATTAACAAAGCACTCAAGTCTTTTTAATTGTACTATATAAATTTTACTCACACCCATGTAAACTAAGCAATATTACTATAATAAACACTTGGCTCTTGTAAAAATTTACACATGTCTTAAAATCATCCAATATACATATCTTAGTCTTCCAAAAACAACTTTTACACTCTCTTAAAGCCCTTATAAATTTTTCGAGCTACCAAACCAAATTATATCCCCAATTGCATAAACCCTAGTATTAAAGAATTTGAAATCTCCCCAAAGAAACACAAATAACTCAAACCCACAATATATTTGACACAAATTGAGAAGGATATGCGAGGAATATACTTCAATCTATCATTTTCCATCATGCATCTCAGTGACGTTAAAAATGGTTCATAAAATTTGCAAAATTAGAAATTGGTGTTTTGGTTCTTCTAAGCCTTCCAATCTGATCTAACATGCCATGATATTTCATGTTAGCACTGCCACATAATCAAGCTAGCCGGAATATTATAAAACCCCAATTTATTTGAGGTCATGTGAAAGGCGCATATTTTTTCCGACTACATTATTAATTCACATAAAAAATAAGATTGAGACTAAATATTAAAAAAGATACATAATTAAATTAATAAAATAAAAAATAAAAAACTAATTTTAGAACTTCCAAAAATTGCACGACTAATTCTATAATTTTCCCAAGCACTACCCCACAAAAATGAACGAAACAATGATCGAATATGTGAAAAAAAAAATTGCATTAGAGAAATGCTTTTCTTTCCAGCCATCAACACGCTTATAAAGTATATCTTTGATTGAGCTGAAAACCTCACTTTTATTTCTCAATGATCTTTTTTTTTTTTTTTTTTTTGTTAAATTATGTTTGATTCTATGAACAACCAGAGTTTCATGAGAATTGTTGTCTCTTTGCTAATTCATTAGATATAACCACAATAACAGCACAAAATACCTTCCTCCATGTGTATGTTATGTGAGAATTTGAGTAAGGGAAAGAAGAGCAGTAGAAAAGAAAAAAGAATAAAGAGGAAACAAGGAGAATTATTTTCGTATGCCTTTTCTTTCCTTCCTTTGGCTTTATATATTCAGCCATTACATCAATTCACAAAAAAAGTGCAACAACTAAAATGCAGAAGATCAAGGAACCACTGTTAGCAAACAATTATGTTCAGTATAAGAGTATGGAAAGGACTTGCCACAACATACAGCATAGGAAGAGATTCTGCACAATTTTTTGAATTAACTGTGTAGGCCAATAGTCTCAAATAGGGGCAAGGAATAACTGAAAATTTCTACAGTACTTCACAACGAATTTGGGCAGAAATTGGCGAAAGCCACCCAAATCCAATGGAGTGCGAGAAAGATATTGGAACTTATCGCCGGCTACAATCTGAAACTCGATTGTTCCAACTCCTCACCAAAGTGAATGAAAAATATGAACCTGAATAGAGAGACATCCTTAAGATGGATCCGCTACCAAATGTGGAGGTGGCATATGCCCTAATCCTGCGAAGGACTGCCCGGAGGGGAATTTGGGGACCCGAGACTGATGGAGCTGCATATCGCGAGATTGGGAGTGGTTTGGTGACCCTCACCTCTCACCAAGATGGCGAGGTAGTAGGTATGGCGGCCAAAGGGTTCCGACCACCAAATCGGTCAGGCCCACCCAAGAGTAGCGGCTTATCATTTTGGGAGAAAATTGACAAGAGCAAGCTCAAGTGTTCCCATTATGGCATGATGAAGCATACCAAGGAGACCTGTTTTTAACTAGTTGGGTATCCAAAATGGTGGGAGGATAACCATAAACCGCCTAAAGACAATCATGGCAAAGCCACCGTCGCCGTCAGTGAAACGGAGGTCGCCGACCATTAAAATGGCAGTAACGGTGGAGGGTAAGGTGACTGCAGCGATGGAGTCAGAAAAATGGCAATGGTGGCTAGGGTTTCAAGTAGTGGATCATGAGGTATAAATGGTGAATTAGATTTCGATGGTACCGGGTTGGGTGTCTTAACACTCGACCCACTTATCCCTTTTCTTTTTAATATTCGAGATATCTCTGATATTAATGATACCCGTTTAGCTTGTGCCAATGTTACAAATGATATATATATATATATATAATGAAATAAATAAAAGTGCTGCTTGGATCTTTGATTGTGGTGCTATGGACACAACGACATATGATGCATCAGATATCTGTACACCGTCACAGTCTACAAAAACACATGTTCTTACTGCTAGCAGGGAAATCACCCTATTTAATGGAGTTGGCACAGTCACAATTTCCCCCATGCTTAGAATATCCAATTGTTTATATGTTCCTGCATTGTCCCACAAATTGTTGTCAATCAGCCATGTCACAAAAGAGCTTAATTGCACTGTGCTGATGCATCCTACTTTTTGTATTTTATAGGATATCAGGACAGGGAAGATCATCGGACGTGGCATTGAGCACCGTGGATTGTACTACAAGGATGAAATTTCTAAAATAGGTACGGTGATGCTGGCTACCGGAACTGCACCCCATGCTACTTGGCTTTGGCATCGCCGACTTGGGCATCCCTCTACTGGTTATCTCAAACTTTTATTCTGCGCCACAAATCAGAAGTTTTTTCAAAATTTATCCACTTCTACACTATGATTCACCACCAGTTTAAAACCGATATGAAATTTTGCGATCCGATAATGGGAGGGAGGGAATTTGTGAATTCTTCTATCACCAAATTCTTCCACAATAAAGGATTAGTTCACCAAACCACTTGTCCTCATAAACCTACACAGAATGGGGTAGCCGAATGAAAAAATTGAATCCTTCTTGAAATAACTAGAGCCTTACTCATTGAGTCTCGTGTACCTTCCCATTTTTGGCCTAAAGCCATCGCTACAATAGTGTATCTCTTAAACTACTTACCCACAAAAAGCCTTGCTCTCCAGACTCCTATTCAGTACCTTTCCAAACTTACACAACTACCCATACCTCTTACCTTAAAACCCCGCATCTTTGGCTACTCTGTGTTCGTCCATATACCCAAAAATACACGGATGAAACTGGACCCCTGTGCAGTTAAATGCATCTTTGTGGGTTGTGGCATTCATAAAAAAAGTTATCGTTGTTATGATTCAAAGTCTCGTCGCTTGTTCACTACCATGAACTACGATTTTCTTGAAACCGAATACTTTTATCATCACCACCTTAGAGGTCGAGGGGGAGTTCTAAACTTGACCCACTAAGTTGGTTGCCAAGTCCAAGCTGTCCAAATGTAGTTCCAATAGAAACAATTACCCATGCCGCTGAGACAATTCCTGAAACATTGTCACAATCACCGGAACTGAGTGAACCGAACAGTGGTGTTCTTTCCAACTTGGTATGTGAGGTAAGAGATTATGAAAGTACTGAGCCTTCCATTTCTGTCAGTCATGAATTAACTAACCATGAAATGCCAGAAATCATAGAACAGGGTACAGAACAGAATACAGGTGAAAACCGTGAGATGTCAGAGATCACAGAACATGATACAGGCAAGTATGTTTTACCTCCACGAAGTAATAGGGGTATCCCACCAAAGAGATATTCCCCAGAGAGAACCAGCAGAAAATCCAGATACTCAATTGGGAATATTGCTAAAGGAAATCTCACAGACTTAACAGCAGCTTTTCGAGTTGCTCTATATAAAGATGAAAGCCTCCCAAGAACCGCTGAAGAAACCTTCCTGTCCAAACATTAGACTGATGAAATGAAGAAAGAAATGGATGCCTTAGCCCGAAATAACACGTGGAAAATTTGCAGATTACCTCAAGAAAAGAGACCAGTTGGGTGTAGATGGGTCTTCACCATCAAACGAAAACCTGATGGATCGATTGAGTGATATAAGGCTCAGTTAGATGCAAAAGGGTATACTTAGATTTATGGAGTAGAATACTCATAAACTTTTTCTCTAGTGGCCAAGATGAATACCATGAGAGTTTTACTCTCAATTGCAGCAGACCAGGATTGGACAATTCACCAATTTGATGTCACCAATGCTTTCTTACATGGGGAGTTAAACAAAGAAATGTATATGGAGGCACCACCTGGGTTTGAGTTCGAGTTTGGAGACAGGAAAGTATGCAAGTTGAAGAAGACCCTCTATGGAAGGTAAAAGAGAATAGTAACAGCATTAGGTTTAAAGCTAGACTTTGTAGCAAAAGGTTTTACTAAAAAACAGGGGATAGATTATACAAAAAATCTTTGCTCCTATTGTTAAGTTTGTCACTATGTGCATAATGCTTGCATTAGTTGCTCATTTAATTGAGAATTAAAATAACTTGATGTTAAAGTTGTATTCCTGCATGGTGAACATGTGTCAACCTGACAACTTTGTTGATCCTCAAAAACTTGAATGCTTGCTTAAAAAGTCCTTGTATGGTTTAAATCAATCTCTTAGACAATGGAATAAAAAACTTAACTCGTGCATGAAAAACCTTAAGTTTAAAAGAAGTGTGCATGACCACTGTCTTTACTTTAAGAGTGATGCCCCAGTTCCTACGTTTCTGCTGATATATGTCGATGATATGCTACTTGTGCGTCCCTGCATGAAATCTATCAAATATGTGCAGAAATGTTTAAGTGAAACTTAGATATGAAATATCTAGGAGACGAAAAATGAATACTAGGAAAGGGCATTGGTAGAGATAGAAAAAACCATACCTTGCATTTGAATCAGATTTCTTATGTACAAAAGATTTTGAATAAATTTTCTATTTCTAACGTTAAACCTACTTGTGTTCCTCTTGCTGCTTATTTTGTGCTAAGTAAGAATCAGTCCCCCAAGACTGATTCTAAAATTGATGAAATGTCTAGGGTGCCATATGATAATGCTATAGGCTCAGTTATGTATCTTATGGTAAGCACTCGACCGGATATTGCATACTCGATAAGTTGTTTAAGTAGATATATGTCTGACCCTGGTATACCTCATTGGGATGCATTAAATTAGCTTTTAAGGTATTTAAAAGGAACTATGAATACTTGCTTCAAATATTCTAAATGTGCTCAAGGTGTGAACTTGATTGGATATATTGATTCTAATTATGCCAATGATAGAGATCATAGAAAGCTCTCTACTTCATATGTGTTCACTATGTGGGTCTTGTATTAGTTGGAAATCCCAACTTTAGCATGTTGTTGCTTTATCCACCACTGAATCTGAATACATTGTTATAACTGATGCTCTAAAAAAAGCTATATGGTTAAAAGGCTTCTTATCTTAAACTGGATATTTAGAAGGTGATGTAGTTGAATATTCTGATAGTCAATCTGGAATTCAGCTTTGTAAAAATACTGTCTTTCATGATCGTAGTAAGTATATAGACGTTAGGTATCACTTTATTCAAGATATCATTGAAAAAGGGACTATCAAACTTGAGAAAATACCCTCACAATTTAACCCTTCTGATATGGGAACAAAATGTCTATCTGTTGAGAAAACTAAAGATTGCATGAATACTTTGAACTTTGATTCCTTGGATTAAATTGAGTATTTCTTGCATGTTGGACCTGGACTTAGTTTGTCTCAATTGTTGTTTCTTGTGTATATGTCCAGGTGTCTCTGTGTGTGTTGTGTGGCTATGATGAATTGATTGTTGAGTGAGAAGTGCTACCGGGAAAAGGGTGTGGGTGCACGGTGGGAAGAAGGTCTTGTGTGACCTCCCTATATAGTCCGATTATCTTGTGTGAATAAAATCAGGGTGAGCCCAGGCATCCCTAAGCCCTTGTTTTTCCAGACTGCGACGTTGATACCCAAGAGTGACCAAATAAAATTATAACAAATAATTGATTATTTCTTTATATTGATATCTCAATTTTGATGGCTTGCATGGTTTTGTTGTCATCACATACCTTCTATTGTTTGCGGTCCCTTGACAATGATATACTTGTATTGTCCTAAAAAACATGGTTTCTCTATGGCTCTTTATCATTTTTCTTAAAGAATCATGAGATGTCTTAGTTTTTAAGGTCTTATAAATGCTATATCTCATGAAATACACTCGCTTACTATCTCTCATTCATTTATATATATACACACACATATATATATGCACAACTATGTGTACATAACCACGAATAACGTCCTTTGTGTATGTGGAGTATATTTGTATGTGAGTGTTCGAGACTAATCAAACTACTTTTCATTATTGTTTGGAGATCAAACTAGGATAACTATTATAATACAATTAATAATGGAACTAATTACAAAAGACTTGATTGTCTTGGGAGATGCACCTCATAAAATGTTTTCCACCCACAAATTATTTTGAGTAGCATATGACTAAGGTGAACATAAATGTATAACATGTAACTATTTAATTGCATAAAAGGAATTATAAATGACCAAGAAAATGATAATGTAACTACATAAACAAATTTTAGACCCCAAATTTGAAATTATGTAGATATAGTTAGACCATGTTAGATGCAAGAAAAAAAAAAACGTTTCTAGTTCTAATTATTTAGTATACACACAAATTTAAACATCATCCACATAATGTAGATAAAAGTTAAATAAAAAAATATAAAAAACGGTAAAAAAGCTTGTATATATGAAACTATCTCACGAAATGTATTTTATAAGACAAAACACAATTTTATTTATGTTTCCATTTTTTTATTCAGATTTTTTTTGTGTGTAAATTGGAGGTATACCTTTTTGAGAAAGATAGTTCTTTTTGGGTAAAAAATGTTTTATTTTAAAGATTGTTCAAGATGTATTATTCTTTTACGATAAAAGTATTGCTTTTCACTGAAAAAGTGTTATGGTTTTAACAAATATTTTTTGTAATTAGTCAAATAAAAACAATATTTTTAATGGTAAAGATGTAATATTTTTATCATTAAAAGGATTAATTTTTACCCAAAAATTATTATTTCTTTTTTTAAAATATTATATTTTGCGTGTGTGAGACGGGTCCGTCGAGGAGATGAAAATAAACAAATTTTTTAAATTATGTGGGTTGTGGGTTAGGTCATACCATTAATTTGCAGTTTGGAGACCCATTTATTTGGTACACAAGAGATCGAGCCTTGTATTTTCTTTAAGAAATTTAATCTCCTATAAGTTGTTTGTGAGATGGTATCACAAAAGACTTATCCTAAAAAAGAAAAGTAAAAATAACGGGAAACATATGATCAATAACTCTACTTTTAGGACTTGAGAAGGTTTAAATTCTGGAGGGTTTGTTTGCACTAATCTTGGGAAGTTTGGATGGGGACGTGTTGATTTCAATCTTACATTTGTATTAAACTTATCTTTGAGTTGAGTAAATCATACTCTACAACCCCTCTCTAAAAAAAAAAAGCTTACACTTTTTTTTTCTATTTCTTTATTTTTTTTCTATCTCTCTCTTTTACTTAATTATCTTACAAATGTCAATAATTATTTTATGATTAGTCAATCATATAATTATTATAAAGGTATGTTTTAACACATTATCATAATTTTTTATTATGATTTTATACATACTTTATAAATCTCACTCTATTAAGTTTCAAAAGAAATATAAGATTTACATCATTCTTTTGAACTCATACGAACTAGAATTTTGAGTGAAGAATTTGTCACTCACCCTCTAACCCAATGTAAACACACCCTTAGTGATAACAAGCCACAAATTTAATTACAACTAAAAACTAGGATTTAGCTTTGCAATTAAGAATGATCAGGTATGGTAAATTTTTGCTAGTATGAAACCACAATATATATATATATATATATGAAAAAAGTTTGAAATAATTAAACTAGAGAAACAAAATGATCGTTATATACAATAGTATTACTTATAATAGTTTTCCATAGATGAATTTAGCATTATTCATTTTTTATAAAAGTAAGTTTGTTGGTATATATCGAAAATTATAATTTAAATGTGTTGTGTTAATCCATATAGGTTGCACTAAAGAGATCACGAGAGATCTTCATGATAGACAAATAACAATAGAATCAGGAAAGGAGATGTGCATAATCTAAACCGAACCAAGAACACGATATGGATGTGGTGCAATGAAGAGATTGAGCTGGATAAGGAAAAGATCTGCATAAAGGCAAGGAAAGATCTAGCGGATAAGGAAAGGATTTGTACAAATCCAATCCTTGGAAAAAGAAGGCATCAACAGCCAAGAGATACAATTCAAAAGAAGATATGTTCAAGATTTATATGGACTGGAGATAGTGAAGACCTAAAAGTCTAGCCCAAGTATGATGGGCTTTTAGGTCTATAAATAGAGAATTGTATAGAAATTGGTGATCACCTCTTTCCATTATATTTAGTAGCATAAGCAGAGAGAGAATCGTTTGATTTGATTGCTTACTTTAGTACAGTTCCGAAGATTAGAGAACTATCACTGAACCATTCTATGGTTCCCACTGTGCTCGGGAGAGTATAACTTGCAGGCTTACAGGAGTTGGCAGCCAAATCTATTTAGGGGACTAGGTGGTCAGTTAAATTATGAAAAAAAAAAAAAAAAAAGTGGTTTATAGTTGGCTATCATTAGGGGGAGTCTAATAGCGAGTAAGTTCAAAATATACATTGTGGGAACAAAACATTTTTTTCTAATAAAGAGATTTCAGAGGAAGAAGAGATTCTTCCTCGTAATTTTTTAATTACTATCTTGCTTCTGTATATTTCAATTATAGTTCAAATTTATTGTGAACACAACACACACGCACAAATTCTTATCTAACGAGTTTTTTATATTTTCACTTATCATACAGTATAATATTAGTTTAATAATAACAACTAAAGTAAGATTAATATAAAGATGCATAATGAGAGAACGGGAAATAGAATAAATAATATTATTTTTTACTATCGGCATAAATTGTAACAGACTTGATGTTGTCTTCAGTGATAAAGACAACGTCAAAGAAAATGGTCTATACCCGTTGTCTTTATACTGTTGTCTTTTAGTGCTCTCTTTAACAATACTGGATTCAACAACATTTCTTTTCTTAGAAAGACAACGGAAAAAAATCGTTGTCTATTAGCATTTTTCTTGTAGTGAATATAAATTAATAAGAATGAGAGGTGGAAAGAGAAATATCATTTGGGCATATAGTTAGAGGAGTGTGTTGTGAATAGTTACAGTTTTCTTGCAATGATATTGAAAAGATCTTTTGTTTTAAATATATACACAAAAAGATTGGCAAAAAGTTATGTAAGACATTGTGGTCTTACAGTAAGATAGCTAGCTAAATAGGTTAAATATTACTTAAATATAGATAATACACAATTAACATATTTATTTGCAGTCGACACTGTTCGTCTAAATCTATATGCTAACCTACAATTGTACATGGTAAGTTATAGAATAATAGTGAGTAAGGTTGTATCCACAAGAATTGGATGAGACTATCAAGTATTATAAATTTATCCTTTACTTTATCTAGATGACTAGATAAAAGAGTTGTCTTTATCTAATTACTAATAAATATAAAAAGAAATACAAACAAATCAATAAACCAAATGATAGATAGGCAAAGATCAGAGGGAAAAAACGAATCCTAGGGGTCATCCTTTCAACAATCAACAATTTTATTATTAACTCAGTTCAATTCAAGTTCATTCATTCTTCATTCTTTCAAGACAATTACTATATTAAATTACCCCTTTGTATTGAAGTGCATGTAATTCATAGATTAATTATCTACGCCAGTTATTGTAAATTTTGTAATGGTGTGCATGATATATAAAATGATTGCTTCAATTTCAATACGTAAGAGAACGTAGTCACACAAGTAATATAATGATAAGTAATCATCCCCACATGGATTGAATTTAAAATGTAATGCAATTACCAATAACTAAACAATTTAGAGATGAGAAGGGTAATAAATCGAAGGGGAGTTCGATTCTATCACTACAACTCAAACAAAGAAATAAAGAAAATATGCCCAGCAATTAATTTCAATTAAATAGATAGACAACAGCAAGAGGAATCACAAAATGGAAGTGTATACTTGAATTACTAATTTTCCTTGAATCAGTTTTCATTAAATGATGTTCATCGACATTGTATTAAATAAAACATTTCAAGGTTAACAAGAATTCTCTCTCAATACAAAGAATTTTTCCAAATGTTATGGTACACATTTCTCCTCCTAAGTGAACATAACCCTATGCCCAACATAATTTGGAGTATCAATACAAGCTTCAATTCTTATAGTTATGCAAGGAGAATAATATATTCCTATATCACCCGCTAATACAACTTAAAATCGGCTATAATCTTGCATCATTCAAGTAATTCCACTAGATTTAACATTCTCATAATTAAACCTAGCTTGTCAATTCATCATTGATTGCCAAACAACAACAAACATTGATATAAAGCACACATGAATGAACAATGGCACAATTCAATTCACAATGCATAAAAATTTCAATAAAATGATTCAAGGTCCATTAGCGATTCAAGTCACAACAAGTTTAGCTCATAACAAACTTAGAAATTACAAATCCAAAGTTTAGTTCATCATCCATAGGAATTGAAAAATAATTCTAAAAACAGGGGATATAAGATTAGAAAGAAGAGAGAAGTGAGATAAGGTTGATGATGATGATTTTTGTGTCTTCTCCTTCTTCTTCCTTCTCAAATTCGTTTCCTTCTCTTCCCTCTGAACTTCGCTAAAAATTTGTTGTGTTCCTAACTGTCTTCTTGCTGAATGTTCTCTGCTGTTCTTGACCCCCCCCTCCCCCCCAAGTTGCCCTGCCTTTTCTCTCTTATGTAACCCTTCTTTTTATTTTCCTTCTTTCTCATTAGGAGGCCCACATTTTCGTTTCCAATTTAGGCAACCTGTAAGTTATGATATCAATCTAGCCCAAATCATTTTTCTATTGATACAAACATTCCGTTAAGTTTAAAGCTGGCCACACTAGCTGGTGAGTGAATAAATAGCACAGTCAGCAATTTGGAGCGAATTTTCTGGGTCAAAGATTGACTTCCAATGGTGCTGTAGCACTACTCTTAGCAACTAGAGACTTCCTCAACCGGTCTGCATCATTAGCTTTGATTCTTCAAGTTCTGCTCCAGCCCCTGTTTACACAGAAAATTAAGGGTTAATTTGTACAAAGTACAAAATAATTAAAGATCTAATTCGACTATATTATACCAAAGCTTGCTAAATTCATCACTATTCCTTTCATGAATTTAAATTCAAAGGTATAAAATAACTCTATTACATAGAGTTATCACAAATATGTCTATTTCACATAAATAATCAACTCCCAAAAGAATAATATGACTCATAATTTATCATATTGCAGACAGACAATCATATAAATATTTATATCATATATATCAGATCTATCTGAGGTCTCATCTTTCGAATTTGGACTCAACATATTTTAAACATGCATAATTATTGGCAACATAATTAAGCAAGGAATATCAAATCATATATATGAATAAGAACATCAATGAAGAACTGAAATATGAACATGAAATGAATTAATATAATTGCATAATTGTATCAGACATGCCCTAAGATTATGATGGTTTAGCCATACATGCAATAATTAAACATCGAAGAAAGTCTAAAACTTCGTAGGAACTCTGACGAATGATCCATTGAAGTTCCTTAAGTGGATGGAGGATTGCCTCTACCTTTCTCTCTCTTGATAAGTCGGTGTGTATTTGAATGTAGAGTGGTAGTTAGAGGTGTAGAATATGTGATTATGAAGTATTAATGAAGGGTCATCTATTTATAAGAAAAATACCCTTCCAAAATGGGTTCCAGTCATCGAATCTCACAAAAAAACAAAGATCTATACATAAAATTGCATTTGGCACTCGACCAAGTGGAAAATGGCTCGATTAAGCAGAAATTTGGCTTGGTCGAGCGACAACGCTCAATCAGGCGGAAAGTAGCTCGATCGAGCATTAGCGCTCGATCGGGCACAAAATGGCTCAATTGAAATTTAGGGTTCGATCAGGCAGGAAATGAGCTGGTCAAGTGTTGGCGCTCATCAGGCAGGAAATGACTCAGTTGGGCGGAAATTTATCCTAGTCAAGTGCCTCGTCGAGCATCTAGTCAAGCACCAACTTTAAAGCAATGTTTGAAGGCTTTCTAGTCCGAATTTAGATTTTACTATTTCAGACAACAGTGTAGCCCTACATGTTGGCTATTGAATGCAACTTGTTTCAACCCAATTATATAAATATACCTTAAGGTATGATCAAAATAAAGAATATATACCAAGATAAATCAATGTGTAGGTTTCTCTTTGATTAGATTTTGGACTTTGTTAGAGCTACCATTGGTAGATGTGTTCTTCATGAAAGTTGTAGTTCACTAACTTATCTTTCCATACTAATAAGAATCAATAGATTTGAGTGCCTACATTAAAAGCTATACTTATTAATTTGTAAATGTGCGCCAAGGCTTCGTGACTATAATGTCGCTTTTAGTTTTTTAAATTTCAAATCTATGAAATTCCTTACAAAATGAGCTAACATGCAACATCCACTCGAAATAACAATTTTTTTACTAAATGAGATGATTATACATGATTTTGCACATAAAATATATCTCAAATCAACCCAAAAATGTATGAATAAACCTCGTTTATGAGACACGCAATCAACACAGTTAATTATACTTGTCTATTTTACTCTTTTCAAGAAAGAAATGTTTTTTCAATAAAAGAAAAACTAATAATGTTTCGATACTTATACTTTTTTGATAAAAATTATACTTTTTAGAAGTTGATATTATTTGTTAAGATATATATTATTTCGAAAAAGTCACTTTTTTGAAAAAAAAATCCTTTTTCTTTAAAAGTATTATTGAGATTTTAAACAATTATTATCAAAATAAAAAATATTATTTTTATTTTTATCTTTTAGATCCTATAGTGTAGAAACATGTTCCTTATGATGTATTGACATAGGACAAAATGGACATCATCTTAAATATGGCTAGATTTTATTATACCTACTTTAAATATGCAGGTAATAGATTTTATTTCCAAAGAGATATTCATGAAAGATATGCAAGGATTATTTCCAAAGGAGAGTATCCAACAAATTGCACATAAAATAAAGAAATAGAAGCTCAATTTATTTTTTTAATCTCAATGGTCTTGGCAAACTAGACGGCCTGAACTATGTTATGTGGCATATAAAATTTATTTTTTTATCGCACAAGTCCTAGAAACTCTCACCACTACTATGACTATGCATGTTGTGCCAAAAAATGAACAACCTGCCCAATATCATCGCAAATAAATGCAAATAGTAACTGGGTTGATCAAGATAAGATTGTGCACTATACATGCCATGAGCCGGTATATCATTATCATGAATGATATGATCTAAGAGTTACAAAATGATAGAAATGAGCTCACTAATGAACAACAATTTTTTGTTGTCCTAAGGTCGTTACCTGGGCAAACTTGAGGATAATTTAAGTTTGTGCCCACTCACAATGAGCAAATCCAAACTTTGATAGTATCATAGTCATCTCAGGCTTGAGGGTGATCATTGAGAGGTGGAGAAAACACAAGGGGTTGCTTCCGTTGCACATGCTTGACAATGTAAAGTGAAAGGTAAACATTCAATCTAATAAAAGAACGCAAGACAAGGTAGTGGCCGAAACTAGGGCGTAGAAGGAAACAATACTACGAAGCACCACATAGGTAAAAGGGACAGAAAGAAAATTGTTATATATGTGACAAGCCAGGTCACTTCACTTCTCATTGCACTGAGCCGAAAAAGGCGAGGCCTAACCCTTGTTCTCTAATTAACATGTGTGCTCACTAGTACTTTTTTTTGTTGATTCTATCCTTGGATTGTAGACACATGGCAACAAGACACATTATAATGCCATAGGAGAGTGTGCCATATATGTAACAAAGAATGTCTTTCAAGCCCGTCATGTGTTTGATTCGTGGATCATGTATCTGTAAACAAATTTGTTGGACCGTATAGGATATATTGGGTCTTGTGAAAGTTAGATATTGAAGAGCCCTTGCTAAACTACAATAAAGTGTGAGATCTTCATATGGAAGGCCAGCGGTGGCACTTAATTTAGTTTTGGTATTAACGGATTAGGAGTGTATAACATAAACTTGCAAGATCAAGAGATTGATAAGTATTATGATGAGAAATCTTAGGAATGATTAGGAGTTATATAACACTATGATATCGAGAGATGATTAGTGGAGTATAATCTACTTGTTGATCTAACTCGAGAGAGAGGGTCTGATTATATTGGTTATTCTCCTACAAATATAGGTATTAGAGATGGTTTGATACATTAAAAGAAGGCATATGAACCATAGGAGTGCTTATCCCTAGAATCCATTTAATCTCTGAACTCCTTTTGTTTGAATCTGAGTTGTTTTATTTATTGCTATTTTCTATTTTATTTTATTTTAAACCATTAATCACAAATATTCAAATTTTTAGATAAAGTAGAATAATATAGACGAGTAATAAGTTAAATTTACTTTAGACAGTTCAGGTGGATACGATACATGTTCACACCATAGTTTTACTATAATTTGCATGATGCACTTGCGACTCTTTTATTAGTGAAATAAAATAGAGAACACTTGCCATGATAGATTGGCGGAGTATGAGTGAAGAGGTCATGAGAATGATGTCATCCACATATAAAAGTATATACGCCATCTCATGTCCTCATCGGTAGATAAATAGAGAATGGTCAAATTTTCTATGTGAGAAAACCCTATGGTTGATGCATGTAAACAGTTTCGTGAAGGTTTTCATTTAACAAAGCATTTTTTACATCCAACTGGTGAATAGACCAAGGCTTGGAAAGAGCAATGCTGAAAACCGTCCGAATAGTGCTGGTTTCACGACTGGACTGAATGTATCATCAGAATCCATGCCTACCTATTGAAACATGTTATCACCAATGAGATGAGCTTTGTATCGCTCAAAAGAACCGTCAAATTTCTTTTTGTGTCGAAAAATCCACATTGAGTTAATAACACTAATATTCGGCAGACAGGGCACTAACTCCCACGTCTTATTTTTAATAAGTACGCTAAATTCATCTTGCATGGCAGAGAACCAATTGGGGTCAGTTAAGGCTATTTTTCGATTTTTGGGTAGGGGAAAGTATGGTAGATGAGGGTAAGGTAAACAGGCATTTCGGATGGACAATACCGTGCATGCTTCAAGTAGAAATTGTCTGTGTTGGGGTCAGAGGTGGCTGAATTGGGTTGGGTAGTTTAACTATCACTGGAGGTGAAGTAGGCATGTTTTGCGGGTTTAACTGGCATCCAAAATTTGGGGGGAGGGAGGGGGGCGCTGGAGAGGAGCGCGACCTACTGGCTGATTTTGAAGAAGGGGCAAGGAATGTGAGGGTAGCCTATCAATAGGCGAGGTTGGTGCTGAATGTGATGTGTGGGCCAAGGGGGGACTATTCCGATTTGGGTTGGTCGAAGGATTGGTCCGATTTGGGCTCATACTTTGTTGATTTTGGGCTGGGAAATCAATAGTGGATTATCTAATATGTGTTTGAAGAATTGGATTAATTTCATTATTTAGGAACGAATAGAACATAACCATTGGCTTATGGAGATGAGAAAACAGGAAGTTTGACTCAACAAAGATGACATTTCGGGAAATGGTTATTTTATGATTTGAGATATCGTAACACTTGTAGCCTCTATGATTTTGGGGATATTCCAGGAAAACACATGGTACGGATCGAGATTGGAGTTTATGTAAGGTGGGGGTGGCAGGAGGGGTAGCATAAGCATTCAAAGACTCGGAGGTGGTATAGGAGGGATCCCGATGATAGAGAATCTATGTAGGTGAGGTGTTTTGGAGAGTTTTTGTAGGTAGGATATTTAAAAGGTAAAGTTTCCATTTCTAGAGTGTGGTGCCAAAAGAATGGTGGAATAGAAGTGTGAATGAGAGGTGTGCAAATTAGATTTTTTATGGCTCTTATTTTGCGTTCAGATTTGCCAATTTAGGGTGATGTGTAGGGACATGAAAAATGAAACTGAAGACCGTTTTTGTGGCAAAAAAATTTAAAGATTCATTTTCCTTATCACATTGAAGCGTTTTTATTTCCATAGCAAACTGGGTCTGGATAGGGAGGCGAAAGAGGAGAAAACGGAATAAACTTGTGATTTCTTTTCAATAAGAAAAGTCCAATAATAGAATGTAATATTTATGTCTTGCTGAACTCAAAGTAGGTGAAGTCCATAGGTCACTATGCACTATATCAAAAGGTAAAGTAGTGTAATTATTGGAAGCATGAAAAGGCAACTTAGAGTTTTTCCCAAAAACATAAGACGCACAAACAGAGGTGCGCAAAGTTTGTTTTGTGACAAAGAGCGTCAACCCGGGTAACCAAGTCTACTATGCCATAAAGAGGGTGAAATAGCTACAAATGTAGATATATGGCCAGTATTTGTGAGAGGATAGAGAGATCCCATCTCATGATAAGTCCCCCCGTCTGAAATTCATGCACAGAAAAACTAAAGGGGTCAAAGGCTACAGAAACATTATTATCAATTGTGAAAAGTCGCACAGAAACGAGATCTTTTTATTAGTTTAGGGGAGTGGAGCACGTTGGATAATTTTAGAGGTGGATTAGGGAGGTGTGTGTATAATCGTGAATAGGAATTATGTGTCCACTGCCAGCAATAATGTTTCTAGCATTAATTATATTAAAATAAGATAAGAGAGTACCTTGAGAAGCAGTCATATGAGATGTTGCACTGTTATCTATATACCAATTTTCATCCGGAGTATTGAGAGGCATTGTGTGCGTCGTATCTTCTATGTTGATAGGTGCATAATTGGACTGTGGTGGCGAGGACACATTGTAAGCCTATTGTGGGAGATTTCCAAGAATCCCGAGCTGTCATGATGGAGGAGGGCATGCCTAAGAGGAAGTGGAATAGGGACATGATGGAATATTCCAATTGTCTGCTTGATTTATTATGTCCGCCACCATTGCTCATATTTCAATTTTGACCACCGCCTAAACTAGAGTGAGGGTCGCGAGAGGAGTGAGCTACCTACTCTGATTGGTTGGAGGCTGTTAATATTGGATCGGCTGTGTTAGATGCGGCTTGAGAAGTCATCCAATTGGACGTTGTTGAATTACTTCTCGAGATAAACAATCTATTCACTCTTGTTGTATTGCAAAAAGTTTTCCAATTTGTTTCATGCATCCGACATGGATGAGTCCTTTTACCAATATTGTTTGTAAAAATTCAGGAGAAATTATGCCATAGATCTATGTTAGGACGATGGCATCCAAGCGGGACCACAATTCCTTTTCATCCATTTCTTTGTCTGTCGAATTGGGTTTTGGAGGTATGATGTGGTTAAGCACGCACATGGTATGCGCAGTAATGGATCTTAAAGAGTTCCTCCCAAGAGTTGTATAGACCATCTTTCTAGTTAAGTTGGATCCAGAGGAAGTTTCTGATAATGGTAACGACTGAAGCGGGGTGGGATTTGTTTTTCCTGCCATTGTCAAGCAAGAGAGCAGGGAAGAGGGATTAAGAAAAGAAAAAATAGAGGAAGTTAGAAAGATGAGCAACTGCGAGAATAGGGTCACAATAATTAAGCCTAAATTATGGGTAATCAATGAGTGCTAATTACACAATAATTACAAAAAGGTTTGACTGCCAATAGTGTTACATAATGCTAACATTATCAAACAGGAAAAGCATGTTGGAAGCCTATTATAAAGGTTGCATTACTATTCACAATGCAGGTAAGTATATCTCTTACCTCAGTGGTCTGAAGCGTTTGATTGTTTTCAGCGATTCTTAGCTGAGATGAGAACCAAAAAGAGAGAAACCTCAAAGTTTTGCTTACTGATACATGGTGAGAATACTTGCCTGGTCAATTTAGAAAATTTTGTGAGGAAAAAGGAATCATAAAACAGTTGACAACTTCATACACTCTACAATAAAATGGTATTGCAAAGAGAATGAATCTTACACTTCTGGAAATGGCCAAATTAATTATGTCACAAGCGAATCTTCCCATATCATTTTAGGGAGATACAATTTTGATAGTTGACTACATACTTAACCGTTTGCTTTCTGAGTTCATGTGTGCTTTTGTGGATATTGAAGAGCCATGTGGCTTCTCCAAATTCTAAAGAGTGGATGATTATTGTGGGAGGAAAAAATGAGCTCAATAGCTAAGAACAAAGTTTGGAGCTAGTTCATCTTCCACCTGGATGAAAAACCGTTGGGATCAAATGGTTTCTAAATGTCAAATGTAAGACTGATGGATACATCAATAAATATAAAGCTTGATTAGCGGAAAAAGGTTTTACAAAAAAAGAGGGTATAAATTATGAAGAGACATTCTCTGTGGTGGTGAGATTTGTCTCGATTCACCTCTTATTAGTCATTGTCACCCACCTAGATCTGCAATTATTTTAGATAGATGTTAAAACAACACTTCTCAATTGAGACCTATATAAGGAGACATATGAATCAACCTAAAAGGTTTCAAGAAAAAAAAAGACAAGACTGCAAAGTTTGCAGCTTTAAATGTTCCATTTATGGCTTGAAACAATCATCCAGATTATAGAAATATCATTTTCATCATGCTCTCACTTTGATAGGCATTCTTATAATCGAGAGATCATTATGTGTATTTCAAGAGAAGTGGAAAGAATTTCACAATTCATGGTGATGATCACAATAACCCATAACATGGTGATGATCACATATATATGAGTGGAAGATGTTAGTTACATTCATATTTGATGCATCCTAATTTGATTGTTTTAAATAGACTCTAAGAATATTTGACACACTTCCGAGATCTTTATCACATGTATTTTTAATCCTTTGTGTAAGTATATTAATCTCTCTATATTATATAACGTATCTAAAATTATATAATTAAATTTGTAACACATATATATATATATATTTTAATTTTCAAACCCATCTTATTAATTAAAAAATTAGTTTTATTAATTTTAAAAATATAAATTATTTAACTGCAAATGCGGGTTTAATCAACCAATCTACTCTACGTTTCAACATAATTTTACATCAAAATACGTTAAATTATTTCAATATACTTCTAACATAAAATAAATTACATGTTTTGCAATATCAAGCACCATATTTTGAAGGTTTAGAATTAAAACTACACAACAAAGATATAATAAGTTTAAATTACAAACCCAACTAAAACCTATCATAGCTAGTATATCATAAATATTAAAATTAAGATTTTGTTTAACCACTTAGATCCAAAACAAACGCTCTTTATTGATTAGTTTCTCCTTTCGACAACATAAACCCCTAAATTAAAATGTTGTGACTTTCTCTGGATTGGAGACCTCGATGCGAGTTAAACCCCTTAGAGCGATGATTGATTTCGTGAAAGACTAGCTTTTGGCTCCAACATTTCGTCTGCATCTTCACTCCTGTTCTGTTCAATCTGTTGTTATGGTTTCTGTATACCCCACTAGTCTTTATGCTGCCGAGAAAAAAAGTTTACAGGTTGTCCCCGTTCAGTCTTCTTGCCCCTCGCATTCGTTGTGTGCTGTCCATTCTTGTATAGTAAGTTCTGCTTGTGTTTGTCTCGTAACAATGTAATTTTACAAGTAATTCTTCGAAGCCCTTGCCAGATTCTGCTACTGTTTTTTTCACAGTGAGTAAAGATCGCAAAATTAGTTTTGGATATGATAAGTTTCATTATGATTAGTAAGTGATGGAATTTAGTTTGTCGTGATTTGGATATATCGGAATATGGACGCCTTTATAGTTTGAAGGCTAATTCCTGACAAATTTTGTCTGAATTCCCTCATTCTCTGTTATTGTCGCCCTATTTTGAAACTAGAAGTGTTGCAGTAGCATTAGAGTTTATGGGAATGTTCTGCATGGTATGGACTCATAGACACTGAAGAATACGAAGGCAGATTCTGTCTCGTTTTTTTGGCTGTGTATCAAGGCCATAATCTTTGTTGTCGGTTGATCCAGTTTTAACTGAATGTTGTTTGAAGTGTGCAGTGATTCATTCTTGCACTGATTACATTGTAACAGAAGATGTGATCCATATTAGAGCCTAGCTGCACTGAATTTCTAGCTTGAAATAAACTGTGGAAGAATATTGCTCAATGTATAATAGGCTAGTGATAGAATATAGTACAGGGAAGCTTGGACTAATGATTTTAATATCTCAGTCTATGGATTTTAGGGATGCTTTGGAATATGTAATGATCATCAAACCTACATGGATAGCTGGCAATGATAAAATATGGCACAAGGAGACTTGGACTTATAATTTTGACACACATAGTTGATGGATGTAATGGCCAATGATTATTTTGAGCTTTGGCTGCTGTTTCTGTATGGGACTATACTTACTACTGCTGAAGTTCACATTCTGTTCTTTATAGTCCCAGACATAATTTCGTTGAGTATGCAAATATTCGACCCTGTGGTAGCGGTTTTTGACCGTTGTATCAAGTCCTAGCTTCAGTGACAGCTGGTCGGAAGGTATGCATGATTGTACTTTTCAATTATATTTCTAGTAGATACTGATTTAAGAATCTTTCATTAATTCATCCTGACCAATCTGAATTATTTTCTTTCACTCTCTAGTCTCATTAACCTTCCATCTACCATATAAGGAATGGGGTTGGGGTTCTTTAAATGTTTCTAGTTAACTTTTTTAGTTCCTGATGAAAATCTGGTTCACTGACAGCCTAATTTATAAGAAAACAATAGATTGGAAATGAAAGTTGTGCTAATAGGTGCCAGTTTTATTGCATGTTTAATCTTTTAGAACGGGTAGTTCTAGTATGTTCAGAGAGTGAATTTTGATTTCATATTCTAGTGGATTATGGCCTTTATATGCACCCCCCTCCCCCAGCCCCCTTGTGAACCTGTACGGGGACATGGTTCCTTAAATATTTCTGGTTAATTTTGTGGTTAGATGAAAATCTTGTACATTGACGCCTTAATTTTCTGGGAATGTTTTAAAATTTTGAAAATAAAAGTTGTGCTAGTCGGTGTGAGTTTTAGTACATGCTGCATCTTTTAAAACCTGGTAGTTCTATGTCTGTTCAGAGAGTGATTTTCCTTCTTTATGATAGATTTCATATTCTAGAGACCTTTTACATTTTAACTTTCCTTTTATGTGTGTAAAACTGACTCGTTTGACATGAACTTTCTCTGAAGAAACTTTTAATTAACACCTCATGGAAGTATAGATTACCACCAATTTCTATAGCATCTAATAAGAAAAAGCTTGTCAAATGACATTATCAGATTGACATCGTTTAGGCTTCCTGTAATACCCAATTTTGTTTATGAAATGATACCTAGAAGATGACGTCAAACCATATTTGTGACAGCTAAGAATTCATTGAATGTGAGTATTCTTAAATACATAGATACCAAACCAAGCTTCTATACAGAATTTGTGCTATTATCAAATTATATTTACTACCAGGTGTGATTTTGCAACAAATCAGTGGTTAATAACTTAATTTTCAACGATACTACTAGCGTCCTCGAAATCCCAGTTTACCATCTTTATATGTAGTTATATCATGTGAAGAAATTACTTGCAATTTTTTTTTCTTTTCTTCTTTTTCTTTTTCTCTATCATGTAATTTTCCTGCCAAAAAATGCCACTCTTCGCATGTCCTATGTAAATGGCTGACCTGTAGCAGAAGTTAAAAGTCTTCTCATAATGTCTACAGTGTGATCCATGTATAGTCTGTTTTTTGAAGATATAAAATTACTCAATGCATGCCTCCTTCTTTACGGAATATCATTTACCATAAAATGACATGTAAAGAGTGAATCTAATTGATGGCCACCTGCAGATAATAAATGATATTAGACACCATGTATTAATGCATCAGATTTCTTATGGGAAAAGTCAAACAAATACGCGGTTGTTGATATCTCTAGATCACTTGCCTTGTGAAAACCTCGCATTGAAACAAAATATCTTTATTTCTTGGGATTATGTTCTAACCGCATGGTGTACTAAAGGAGCAAATGCAGGATGTATGTTTTCGAAAACGACGATGCATTCACCTAACCTCAACTAAAAATTATGCTCATATATTCGAGCATTTGGTGGTATGATCATTATCATGCATATCTTCTCACATCTCAAATCACAATCACAATGGAAGGAGAAAGTAGCAAGGCAGTTCACGAGCTATCCCTGATCTTCCCAGATGAATTAATCATCGAAATTCTCACAAGGCTCCCAGTGAAGTCTCTTGTGAGATTCAAGTGCGTTTCAAAACCATGGCTCTCTCAAATCTCAAGCCCGACCTTTATTAAAGTCCATCTCATCTTCGCAATCAGTAAGAAAAACAGCATGTATTTGCACAATCATCATCTCCTTTGCATATCTTGTTATCCTAGCAACCATTTCCGAGAGTTTACACTTCATTACCTATTGCATGGAACCGAAGTTGGTGATTTACCCACTTTGGATTACAATATTGCTTATCCCCAGTTACCTATGAGGATTTTGGGCTCATGCAATGGAATTGTCTGTGCTGCCATAGATGAGGAGCATTTCTTCTTGTGGAATCCTACAATCAATAAATACAAGCGCTTGCCTCATCTACAGATGCGCTGCGGACTATGCTGTTATTTGAAAGATGGGTTTGGGTATGATGCGGCCAACGATGATTACAAAGTTGTGGCTATTTTCTACTGTATTATTGATAAGGGTCCATACGAAGTCCAGATCTATAGTCTGAAGACTAATAAGTGGAAGAGAATCGAGGATTTCAAGTATGGCACTCCATTGGATCAGTCAGCTAAGTATGCCCGAGGTAAGCTCCACTGGCTAATCGATTGTGATGGTTGCCCGGATATTATCACTCTTGATATGACAAGTGAGAGATATGAAAAGATGGGGAACCCACATAATGCAGTGAATGAGTCTCGCTCGAGCTGGGAATACGACGATCTTTGCCTAACTCTAGGGTTATTTTTGGAAGATCTCTGTCTACTGTTTGACGATCACAAATCCAGAATAGATCTATGGGTTATGGAGGAGTATGGCAATAGAGACTCTTGGGCTAGAGTTTTCACACTTTCTTGTTTGGGTTCTCCTGGATTTTACCCTCACATGCTGCGACTATGGTTGTTGAATGATGACGAGATACTATTCTTGTATGGAGGCGTGAAAATCATTTATAATCAGAAGGAGAAAGTGTATCGTTTGCCTCCATTTAATGAAGATGTTGAAATATATCAGGGGGATGTGTTTGTTGAGAGCCTTGTTTCACCGAGTGGTGGAGATACAGAAGGCGAAGAAGAAGTAGAAGAAGAAGAAGACGAAGATGAAGAAGAAGATGAAAATGAAGAAGAAAAAGGAGAAAACGACGACAATGACGACGACGACGACGATGATGATGATGAAGAATAAGAGTCCAAGGGGAACGACAAAAGTAAGTGACAAGAATAATGTTTTGTTTGAAGTTGAGTTTTTATTTTCCAATAACCCATTCTTGCAAAGATTTGCTTTGTTAGTTTGCAGAGGATGATGAGTTGTAGATGTTTTTACTGCTTCTTTGCTAGAACTTGGCATGTAACTGAGTATTTGGAGATGTTTATGTATTTACTTTTATTATTGTTCTCTTTAAGTATTTTGCATAACCTACTTTTGTGATGATTTTAGAATGTGTGTATTGTGTTTAGCTCTGCATATTTCTGGACACAGGGAAGCCTGTTCTGCTCGGTTACTATGAGCAACAGCATATAGTGGGGAAATTGTTATAATATTTAATAAAATATATTTTGCTATCCAAACTATAATATTATAATAGTTTATTGGTATCTCCGAACTATTATATTATAATATATGTGATGTCACGCTTGATCCTGTGAATTTTTAATTTTTTTTAATATTTATATCATTGAAACTGCATGACTTTACACTATAATTTTGGTCGCCACTAGAAAATATTTCATCACGTGTGTGGCAGCTACTGCCACGATTAGGAAGGTGAATCTAATGGCGGCATTTTGTCTTTTCAATTTCATTATTTTATGTTTTATCATTTCTAATAGAATATTCCGTCAAATATTTTTTAAAAATTATTAAAGATATTATATATATTCTTTTTGGATAAAAGTCCTACTTCTTTTGAAAAAAGTATCGAGTCCAAATTTTTGTTGGCATGTGCATAGCAAGTGTTCAATCTGTGCGTGTTTGGGTGGATCCGAGTTGGTTTGCTATAATCCACATTTTTTTGTTATTTTGGTCTAGGATCCGACCTATTGCATGTAAGAAAATTTATATGGTACATACAATTTTTTGCTTATTTGAGTTATATTGGGTAAAATGTGTTTATTTTCTAATGGTTTAAATATTCTACACTACACTCTACGTAGTTTCGAAATATATGAGATTTACACAGTTTCATTAATATTGTCGATGCTCCCTTCTCAAAGAATAAATCATGCATTCATTTTTGAGGTATTTTTTCATTATACTCTTATATTACTTATGTCAATTAATTAGTTTATTCCACATAATCCTTTGTGGTTTGAAAAAAATATCACACAAATTCCAACGTAGTTTAAAACATGTACGAAATTTTCGTATGATCTATTTAATACAGCTTACACTCATTTCCATCAAATATTTGGTTAACGATGGTTTCAAAATTTAAACAATTTATTACTATTTTTTCTGCAATATTTTGAATTTATTATAAGTAATAAAACAAACCTTGCTTTTAGTTGATTTATTACTATTCTTGTTTTTTCTGCAATATTTTGAATTTATTATAAGTAATAAAACACGCCTTGCTATTAGTTGATTTATTACTATTCTTTGTTTTTGCTGCAACATTTTGATGTCCAAAATATGAAAACACGTGAAGTTCAACACCATAATTTGTTTGGGCCTCGGTTGGATTGGATTGGATTGGATTGGGTTGGGTCCAAATGAATTCCTGCAAAATTTAAAATCATTTTTGTAATTATTGACTCCAAACTACAAATAAATATTGGAAAGAGAACAAAACAAATATTGAATTACAAAGAAAGAAAGACCTCCATCTTACAATTAATATAACTTTTATTAATTTTTAAATTCACATAATTATCTGTAACTTTTCGTATACTCTATATAGTTCTTCAATATTAACTTTTCTTATATAATTTGATTATTTTAATAAATCCACAACATAATTTATACTTTGGTTGTGATCCGTGTGAATACATCAAATATGTTTTTTTTTTTTCTTTTTTTTCTCTCTATATCTCACATCATTTCAAGAACAAATAGTAAACAAAAAAAATCAAAATAAAAAAAGAGGGCAAACAAGAACTAGAATCACATAGTCGTGTGTGGTGAGCACAAAATAAACAATTCTTTCGTTCTTTTACTAAAGAATATCGTGTGCTCGTGTGCTTACTGCAATTTAAATGGCATATACCAAATTTTCACTAGTTTTCCATTGAGAAATCCCCAAACAATTTTAGAATCGATCCATATTAAAATTATACACACTCATATAACTATTTTTAAATTATACAAAATTGAAAATAAATCACAAAAAATATTGAAATACATTTTAATAAGATACCAAAATACACTCATAATATATTATACTATTATCCTTAGCGAGAATCGTACTTCATAAACTTTAATCAATTAAAAACGCTTGGTTTAGGTACGGTCCAGATATGTTATATTATAGTGTATATCAGTACAGTGAGACTTCGTACAATGCATGAAAGTTATTTTTATATTTTTTTATTATTAAAAATATATGTCATTTATTACTAAAAGTATTAGCACAAAAATAAATAATTACACTTAATATTTGAATTTATAATTTTCATATTTGGGTATGATTTATTTAAAAAATCAAATCAAATATCATTTATAACTTTTCATGGTTTTAGATGTACTAAATCTACTACAAATCTTGATATCGTTTTATTTGAAGAATTTGTATATTGATTGAAAATATATCAAATCTATTGAAAATCAATTATTCAAATTAATCTATTTTTTTAATGATGAAAAAATGGATAAGAATGTTAATTTGAAATATGTTTTCGTAGTATTAATAAAATCAAATTTCACATTTTTATTTGTAATCACTCTCAAATCGAATATTGAACAACAATATTGGAGACATATTTTGTAGAATTATTATTTTGATTTAAAAAATTTAAACAGACTACGCAAATATTAAGAAAAAATATTTTTTATTGGAGACATCTACAACCAGACTAAGATTTGATCAAATACATCCCATATTAATATTATAGCTTACCACCCCATTTACACCTAACTCTTTTATAACCTTTTGTAGTAGTTCTACAAGATCTCCACTCCATTATGAGCCATCAATTTTAACTCTTTTTACATTGCATTTATGTACTTAATAAAATTATTATTTTTCATTGCTTATGAATATCAAACTGGATCATCATCTGTTAAGATTTGAACGTGTCAAACTTATTTAGTAGATATGTTTTGCCGGTTTCTTCCTTGTTAAAAGATACATATAATATTCACAAGATTGGGCATCAAGCAATATCCCCACAAAATAGGAAAGCAGTTGAAGACCGGGTCAAAACTCTATCCTATGAGAAGAGAGTTGAGAAAATAAAGGAGAAGTGGAGAAAGGCATTACACGAATGTGGGGCAGTGGAAGAAGGAGAGAAAGGAAACTGAAGTGTTCTATAAATACAACGAAGGAAGAAAGCAGAAGACACACTGAACGAGATTACATCTGTCTATATAACAGAGACGTATGTTACTAAGAAAGTTGTAGTCACTCTGACTCCAACATTCTGCACTGATCAGCAACAGATTACTCTGATCTTGTTGCTGTCGATTTTCAAGTGAGAGTTTGTGAGTGATACACTGTTTCTTTAAGTTTATTTTCTTAGTTAGTTTAGTCGACTTGAAATTCATATTGGATTTCAAGTACGTTAAGGTTCGTAGAAGTTTTATTCGATCCCTTTATGTAATTCACTTTAATTAGTGGATAATTTTTGTCATGTTGGCTTCACAAGTCATTCTTGACTTGTGAATATTTTATTTCGGGTTACTCTTGTCTATTTCCATCCAACAACGTACTTTCAATTGGTATCAGAGCCATCACTTGATACACTAAGTGTGGTTCTGGAGTTTTGGTGCTACAATGGAAATTATGAGTCTTCCACGTTCTCCGGTTCTTTCTAAAGAAAATTTTGACGATGTTCAATGCCGAGCCTGCAGAGGATTCGGCCACTATGCAAACGAATGTGCTAACGTACTTCGGAGACATGGAAAGTCAATGTGGACATCTCTCAGTGAAGAAAAAATTGATTAAATGCATCCAATAGAAGAAGAAATCAAAACCGCTACGTTGCTAACATCAATCCACGAATTTTCTGATGATGAGGGGATACTTACCCCCTCAAGTTCGAACACTGCATCCGACAGGTACAATTTCTTCTCTAATTCTGATTTTAACTGTTTTAATGGTTGCATAAGTGATGCAGCATTATTTGAGGGAGAAGAAGATGATCGAATACTCAAAGAAATTCAAGCTGTTCAGGATGAACTTCTCAAAAATCTGGAATTAAGACAGCAAGAAGCAGAAAGTCTGTGAAAAGAAAATGAAGAACTCAAGAGGATGATTGCAAAGCTGGAAGTTTCTCTTACAAAGAAGGATGTTGAATTGAGTAAACTCAAGATCGAACTTCAAGTTATGAATGAAAAGTTCAAGAAATTGAATACAGGTACTTCTAAGCCCGATGAAATTTTGACTGTAGGAAATATAGGCAATTCTGAAATAGGTTATCACAAAACTGCTGCTACTTTGTCAACTAATTTATTTTGTGATCAAAATCCTATCATTTTTTTTAAAGAAAGTGGAAAAGAACTGTAAAAATCAGATACATAAAAAATGACCAAAAGAAAAAGAAAATTTGTGTGTCATTACTGCTTCAAACCAGGGCATATACGACCCTACTGTCAAAAATTAAAAATTGATTTGTCGGTGAAGAAAATGTTGCCACGAACGTTGCACAACATTCGTCACAACATCACGAAACAGAAAATTACAGCAGTCTGTCAAAATCTAAAATGGGTCTGTAAACCAAGTTTTACCTGTAATGTAGTATTCACTGCTCTTAAGACTAACCATTCAGAATCCTGGTATTTCGATAGTGGTTGCTCAAGACACATGACTGGTTCAAAAAGATATCTTACCAACTATAAATCATTCCAAGGAGGTACAGTAAGGTATGGTGGAGGAGCTCAAGGAAAAATCATAGAAAAAGGAACCCTCTCTGTAGATGGTTTTCCTAACCTTCAAAACGTTCTGCATGTGGACGGATTAATGGCCAATCTCATCAGCATAAGTCAATTATGTGACGATGAACTTCAGGTAAAATTTAACAAAGACAAATGTGAAGTGTTTGACTCAACCAATGTTTGTGTAATGACAGGTAAAAGATCAAGCGATAATTGTTATCTCGTTGGAAAGAGCCTGACGTGCAACATTGCTCAGACAGATGAAACAATCCTTTGGCACCAAAAGCTGAGACATGCAAACCTTAGAAACACTGACAGATTGATAAGATTAAATGCTGTAAAAGGTTTGCCCAATCTTGAAAAAGGTAAACAGATTGTGTGTGGAGAATGTCAAAAAGGTAAACAAACTCGAGCCTCTCACAAACATGAAGTTTATAGGTACTACTCGAAACTTTGAACTGATCCATATGGACCTCATGGGTCCAATCAAAATCGAAAGTTTAGGTGGTAAAAGGTATTCATATGTCTTAGTTGATGATTTTTCCCGATATACTTGGATAAAATTTCTTAGAGAAAAATATGAAACGTTTGATGTATTTAGGAAATTGCATGCTAGGTTCAAAAATGTGAATGGTTATTGTATATCATGCATAAGATCAGATCATGGTAGGGAATTTGAAAACTCATTAGTTGCTGATTTTTGTGAAAAACAAGGCATCATGCATGAATTCTCTGCACCTAAAACACCACAACAGAATGGTGTCACTGAAAGAAAGAACATAACCTTACAAGAAATAGCTCGTGTTATGATTAGCTCAAAAAATCTTGCTAAGAGATTTTGGGCTGAAGCCTTGAATAATGTTTGTTACATCTCTAACCGTGTTTATTTAAGACCTGGCACACACATGACTCCATATGAAATTTTAAATGGGCGTAAGCCAAATTTGAAATATTTTCATGTTTTTGGATGTGTTTGTTATATTCTGAGTGATCGAGATGCTCCTAGAAATTTTGATTCAAAAAGTGAGAAAGGAATATTTCTTGGATATGGTTTAAAAAGTCAAACATATCGTGTGTTTAATCTCAGGACTAAGTGTATTCAGGAATCTGTAAATGTTATGTTTGATGATCTCAATGATCTGGCAGGAAAAACTGAAGAAGATAATGTTGAAGCCTATATTGATATGCAGAATTACGGATATGTCGAACCAGCTCAGCAAGGTCGAATTTCAGATATTGATCAAAATGCGGAACCAAATACTGAACCAACATTTCATTCTGACACAGAACCAGAAACTCATCCAGAAATTACAGTAGAGTCGATTGTTCAGCAAATTGAAAGAAGAGATCCGCTAGAAAGGATAAGGAAGAATCACCCGATTACTCAAGTCATTGGTAATGTGCATGAAGGTATCACAACAAGACAAAAAGCACCGATGAACTATAGAGATATGGTAAAGTTTGTTTGTTTGTCCTCTATTTTTAACGAAGTAAATTCGCCATGTTTCTTGTCTTTGACTGAACCAAAAATCATTTTTGAAGCATTAGGAGATAATTTTAGGATTGATGAAATGCATGAAGAATTAAATCAATTAATCAGAAATGATGTTTGGTATTTAGTTCCTAGGCCTAAAAATATAAATGTTATAGGATTTAGTGATTCTGATTGGGTAGGAGACATTGATGATAGAAAGAGCACTAGTGAAAGATGTTTCCATTTAAGAGATAACCTAGTTTCCTGGCATAGTCGAAAACAGAATTGTGTGTCTCTCTCCATTGCTGAATCAGAATATGTTGCAGCTGGAGGGTGCTGCACACAATTATTGTGGCTCAAACAGATGTTAGAAGACTATGATTATTCAAGTGATATTCTTGTTGTTTTTTTTTTTGACAAATTTAGTGCCATGAACATCTCAAAAAATCTAGTTCAACACTCACGCACTAAACACATAGATATACGACATCACTTCATCCTAGATTTGCTAGAGAAAGAGCTTATCCGGTTAGAATACATTAATACTGAAAATCAAATAGCAGATATATTCACCAAAGCTCTTGATTTTGAGAGATTCTCCAGTCTCAGGAAATCTCTTGATCTTTCATTCTGTATATATTCTGTATATATAACTCTTTGTTTGTTCTGTATTTCACCATCAGTCTGGATGTTTCGAAATGAACTCTTAGCTTGGCATCATTAAAAAAAAAATCGATGAAGCTGGGCAACTAGTAACTCGGGGCACAGCGCACGCTACGACGATGCTTTCTTGTCAAACATTGCTCATGCTGAGAAATTTAAGATTTGAGTTAAGAATACTCATCAACTAAAGTAACTTGGGGGGCACGACGCTCTCTACGACGATGCTACCTTGTAAAATATTGATAAGTTGAATAATTTAAGAAATACTTGAGTAACTAGGGGCACGGCGTTCGCTGCGATGATGTTCTCTACGTAAAAAGGATGTTTCAAAATTATTCTTCCTACCTCACATCATAAAGTACCTTGGGGGGCACGGCGTTCGTTGCGACGATGCTACCTTGAAAAATATGATGGGAAACTGAAATTCTTACTTGAATCTTAAATCAAAAAAAAAAAAAAAAAAATGATGCCTTCGTGAGAGTCATTTATGAAAATTCATCTGATTATATATTATATCTTCTTCCTTCTCCTGATCACTCCCAAAATTCAGGTACAAGGCTTAAGGATAAATCTGCTATTTTAATCAGTATATGATATTCATCCAGATTTTTCTTTTACTAAATTTTCTCTGGTTGGTTGTGATACGTGTTTTATGGAATAGTGGGAGTAAGTTGAATAGGTGACAGTTGAGATATTCATGCCACTCACATATCACTGCATATTTTTCACTCAGGGGCATTCATCTGTCAAAACCTCTCAATATCATTCACCATTCAACTATCACAATTCATCTTTCATGCTAACCTAGCAAACTTTTCACATTCCCCACTCATTTTTATCTATCACATCTCTAACTGGTTTTCTCTGTTTTCTCATCAACCATGGCCGACGATGGGTCTCGCCGTATCCTCGTCCAAATTCTTGAGTTGCTTGCCCAAGTTACAGCTTCCACCTCCCCCACAGGCATTTTTACTTTCGTTCCGGTTAATTTGATGGTCAGCGCCTCAAAACCAGATGAGATTCCTCCGGCAGGAACGGCGTCTCCCGCTCTAGGCCAAGTCTCTCCTCACATCTACCATGGTCAACTACCTTCACCGAATCTTAATACATATCCCAACTCTGCTCATCAAAGTTGCTGCATTTTCATCATTATTCCCCATAGCTGAAAATCTGTAAGTTCTATTTGTACCTGAATTGCTCTTGGAGGATGAAGATTTTGATATTGAGAAAATCTTGATGACTTCCATGACGATGAGAGTGATCAAGATTTTATTCTACGAGATAATGGATCTGAAAAACTAAGGGGAAGAATATCCCATTTCAGAATCTGGTTCAAAATCGCAAAAACAATGGAACAGATTCTGCTGATACAGAATGTTCCCCCGAACAGTTCCAAAATATTTAATCCAACATCAGGTTCTGTCTATCATCTCTCACCACTTAATTCAGAATCTCAGGTATCATTCGATTTACCTATTTCATGATTTTGTAATGCTGATATTTGAAAAGGTGGGATGCTGATAATTTGAATGTTGTGTGTTTTCATGAACAGAAAATTGATTTATATAACTTTCATCAATTTAACCTTGATACTTTTTCCATGGTCGAAAGTTATGTGCTGCTATAACATATGTTGAATCTGTTGTTCATGATGTTCTTTCTTCACAATTAGGGGAAGATTTGTTAGCATGATTGAAAACAATGATTGCTCTGTTTTGGTTCTGTGATTGTTCTGTTTAGGGGGAGAACCTGTGTTTTGGTTCTGTGATTGTTTTGTTTAGGGGGAGAACCTGTTGCTGTATTTAGGAAAGAAGAAGGACATGATTATCTGTACTACTCTGATTTGTCCTGAAAATTTATTTTGGAGATAATCTTGGGATAGTTGTGTGCTGGTTAACTCGGTGTTGATTTCTGGTGTGGTTATGATTTTTTTTGGATAATTATGGATATTACTACATGCTGCAATGGTATTAAATGTTAAGTACGTATGGGGAGTTTGCATTAAGGGGGAGTTTTGCAGAATTAACAATGTTGATATATTTGTTGGGTAAAACTTTCTGTATATTGTGTCCTGTGTTCTAATTTTGATTTCAAGTATTGAGGAATTGTGAAGAAAGACAAAAGGTGGAGATGATGAAGGTTGAGATGAAGATGATGCCGAAGGTAGAGATGATGCTCATGATGCTCCCGAAGAACATGAATAGCTGCTGATTTGTTGATGTTGCTGCTGATGTTGAGGCTGTGCTGCTGCAGATGTTGATGCTGAGGCTGTGCTGCTGTTGTGCTGTGCTATGGCTGTTTGCTACCGTGCTGTTGTGATAAGCTGCTTTGTTGCTCCTCTGGTCTTGGTTACTGAATCGAACATGAGTAGCTACTGATTTGCTATTCCTGCTGTTGTGTTGAATTTGTTGCCATGCTGCTATGTTGCTGCTGCTGTACTGGAAGGGGGAGTCTTGAAAAAAGGGGAAGTTTGAAGTTAGGTGGAGAAAAATATTGGACTCTTGGATACAGGGGCAGATAACTACATGTGCAAAATCTAATCTTTTGAATAATTGTTGTCTTCAGTCGAAAATTTTGGAAATTGGGAAGAAAGTCAAAAAGGGGGAGATTGTTAAGATTTGAACGTGTCAAACTTATTTAGTAGATATGTTTTGCTGGTTTCTTCCTTGTGGAAAGATACAGATAAGATTCACAAGATTGGGCATCAAGCAATATCCCCACAAAATAGGAAAGCAGTTGAAGACCGAGTCAAAACTCTATCCTATGAGAAGAGAGTTGAGAAAATAAAGGAGAAGTGGAGAAAGACATTACACGAATGTGGGGCAGTGGAAGAAGGAGAGAAAGGAAACTGAAGCGTTCTATAAATACAACGAAGGAAGAAAGCAGAAGACACACTGAACGAGATTATATCTGTCTATATAACAGAGACGTATGTTACTAAGAAAGTTGTCGTCACTCTGACTCCAACATTCTGCACTGATCAGCAACAGATTACTCTGATCTTGTTGCTGTCAATTTTCAAGTGAGAGTTTGTGAGTGATATACTGTTTCTTTAAGTTTACTTTCTTAGTTAGTTTAGTTGACTTGAAATTCATATTGGATTTCAAGTACGTTAAGGATCGTAGAAGTTCTATTCTATCCCTTTTTGTAATTCACTTTAATTAGTGGATAATTTTCGTCATGTTGGCTTCACAAGTCATTCTTGACTTGTGAATATTTTATTTTGGGTTACTCTCGTCTATTTTCATCCGGCACCGTACTTTTATCATCAATTTCTATGCTATATTCTAACTTTGGTAGATAAATCACATAATCATCATAAATAACATATCATGTTTGCCTTTCAGACCTTCTTAATGCTATTTGTTGTGGTTCCTCAATTATTTATTGTTCTTATAAGTTGTTTGGCTCCGCAATTGTAGGAACAACGACATGAGAAAAATATTTTGGTAAAAGAATATATTCGTTTACTTTGTCAATATCCACTTCATGTGGTTCAACAGTACTCCCACTAAGTCCATGATTTTATGAACTTGGCATTTTCGGTTTCAACAATTATTGTACTGTGATTTGGATAATAAAACCTACACCCTTTAATATTTTGAGATAACCAATGAAAAATCAACTGATTTTTTTTAAATCTAACTACTTTTCATGTGGATTATAAATTATAATTTATATCGGATAATCAAAACATGTAGGTGCTTTAAACTAGATTCTCTATCCATCCATAATTCAAAAGACCCCAGAGGCACTGCTTTGCTAGGAATCTTGTTTAACAGTTACATCACAGTTTTTAAATGCATATATCCATGATGAGGTGGGTAATGAGGAATTACTTAACATACTTCTAACCACATCTATTAGAGTACAATTTCATCATTTTACTATGCCATTTTGTTGTGGTGTAGTTGGAATGGTGTACTTGAGTAAATATGCCATGCATCAAGAAATTTTAGCAAATGGGTCTATGCATTGCCACGATTCAACATTTTTTTTTTTAATAGTTTATCGTATATCCAAACTATTATATTATAATATACCTGATTTCATGCTTGATCTTATAAACTTTTTATTTTTCTAATATTTATATCATTGAAACTGCATGCAGTTACACTATAATTTAATGGTCGCACTAGGACATATGCCGGCACGTGTGTGGTAACTGCTGCCACGATTTGGAAGGTAAATCTTTTTGCGGCATTTTGTCTTTTCAACTTTATTATTTTGTTCTTTATCATTTCTAATAGGATAGTTCGCCAAATATTATTTAAGTATCAAATAACATAAAATTTATACATTGAAGTGTTTTTAAATTTTTTTTTCTTCTTTTGGGGCAACCTAAGGTACTAAATCTCATAAAGTCGGATGGTAAGGTAGAAAAGCTTATATGATATCAAATTATTTAATAACTAAGTTTGAATACATCTTTTTGTTTGATAGAGCACCTTAGCTAAGAGTTGATAGTTGGAAATTACATGTCAGAAATATTATTCTTTGTTATTTGATTCAGTTAGGTTCTTATGCACTAGATTTATGTATGTTTTTATATATTAATAAGTCGATGCATCCCATAAAATTAAAAAAATTATAAATTCTGTTTTTAGATGAATTTTTTCACATATATTTCTTCACCAAACATTAGTATTTTATCGAAAAAAGGTAATATTTTTTTAACAATCATAAAAAATATTATATTTTTTTTATAAAAGTATTAATTTTTCTTGGAAAAGGTATCAAGTACAAATATTTATGGGCCCCTACATAGCAAGTGTTCAATCCTTGTGTTTTTGCGAAGATCTAAGTTAGTTGGCTAAGATTGTGTTTTTTTTTATTTTTTTTGCTATTTATGGGTAGGATCCGACCCATTATATGTAAGAAGATTCATATGGTGTATACAAGTCTTTGCTTATTTGAATTATATTGGGTAAAATGTGTTTATTTTCCAATCGTTTAAATATTCTACAAAGCACTCCACGTAGTTTAGAAATATGTGAAACTCACACAGTTTCATTAATCTCATCTACGTTCTCTTTTCAAAAAATAAATCTTGCATTAATATTTGGAGTATTTTTTCATTATAATCTTATACTCCTTATGTCAATTAATTAGTTTATTGCACATAACTCCTTGTGGTTTGAAAATATTACACAAAATCCCAATGTGGTTTTAAAAATGCACAAAATTCTCGTGTGATTTACTTAATACAGTTTACGCTGATTTCCGTCAAATGTTTGGTTAACGACTGTACAAAACTTATAATTTTTATTTTTTCTGCAATATTTTAAATTTATTATAAGTAAAAAAACAAAAAAAAAAAAAAAAACTTGCTTTTAGTTAATTTATTACTATTCTCTGTTTTTGCTGCAATACTGTAATGTCCACAATACTAAGACACGTGAAGATCAACATCTTTATTTGTTTGGGCCTCAACGGGACTATCAGGGTTGGGTTGGGTCCAAACGAAAACCTACAAAAAATAAAATTATTTTTGCAATAACTGACTCCAAACTAAAAATAAATATTGAATTACAACGAAAGAAAGAACCCATTACAATTAATATAACTTCCATTGATTTTTAGATTCACATAATTATCTGTAACTTTTCATATACTCTATATAGTTCTTTCCAATATTAAGTTTTTTATACTATGGTTAATTTAATAAATCTACAGCATAATTTATACTTTGGTTGTGATCGGTGTTAATAAATCAAATCTGTTTTTTTCTTGACTTTTAAGATATATCTTAAGACAAAAACTTGTGTGAAACGGTTGCACAATCTCATTGGTCAGTTTTATTTTCGCAGAAAATTATAATATTTAAATTAAAAAAGTTCCGAAAATATTCTAAATTGTTACCTAGTCCAATTGGTTTAACTCTCCATTTTATGTTGCCCACGTTAGAAACCGGCAAGCAAAAATTGAAACTATATTATATTATATTGTAATATAAAAATTTGGTAGATTTAAATATAAAATATTAGAATACCACCCAACTATATAATTTTTTGAATTGTTTACAGTTACTATACAATATAGATAAATTACAATTGTAATCACTAAGTAGAAATAAATTTCAATATATTTAAAAATAAAATTACATAAAAATTAAATTTACTAGTTTGTGAATTTATTTATATATTTTGTTGATAGGTATAGAAATTTATTCCTATAAATTATTATCTCTTAAAATTCTAAACTTCACACGTTGTGATAAAAAAAATTATTTAAAAAAATAATATTATTACATTTAAATAATATTACTTTATCTTTTACTAATACTACTCATTTTCTTAAAATATATTAATTTGAAAGTGATATTAATTTTTTTAATTAAGTGTTAAAATTATATTATATTTTAATATACAAATTGGGTAGATTTGAAAATAAAATATTATTACATTCTAATAGATTAATTTGTGAAATTAATTTTAAATTAATTTTGATATGTCTCCATAAAAAAATCTATTAGAATATTTATTATATTAATAGATAAATTATTTTAAAATATAAAAAAAATCCTAACTAATTTATTTTTTTCTTTGTTTGAAAAATCAAATATTTATATATGTGTTTAGAAATTGAACCAAAATTTTTTTTCAACGTTACTACTTATTTTAAAAAGAAACAAACACATGACTGTTTTTAAATTCTGAATAATATTTTATAGTGAGGGGAATGCTGTTTATTTGTTCATTTGAAGATGTATATGATTATCGGTTTTTTAATATTAACAGTATTACTTTCTTATTAAGGAGATATTACTTTTTTATTTAAAAGGTATTACTTTATGATTTAAAATGTATTACTACTTATTAAAAAAAAAAAACAATACACGAATGCTTGTTCAATTCTAGGATATATTTTATAGTGGGGAAATGATGTGTATTTGTTAATCTAAAACTGTTCAGGATTCTTGCTTTTGTTGAATACTAACAGTATTACTTTCTTATTCAAAAGGTATTACTACTTATTTAAAAAAAAAATTACAAAACTGCTTTTTAAATTTTAGAAAATATTTTATAGTGGGGAGAATGATATTTATTTATTCATCTGAACATGTATATGATTATCGTTCCTTTTTCGAATATTAAGAATATTACTTTCTTATTGAAAATGTATTACTTTTTAATTTAAAAGGTATTACTTTATGATTTAAAAGGTATTACTACTTATTTAAAAAAAACACATACACGACTGCTTGTTAAATTCTAGGATATATTTTATAGGAGAGTTTTGACAAAATATAGAATTTTAATAAAATTTTTAATAAAATATAGTGTTTTAAAAAACTTTAATAATATAAGTAAAGTCGCCCATATGGTGGGCGACTTATATATTAACATGTTGTCCCTCCCAGGGGTGACTTCAGTTTTTTTTTCTTTTTTTTTTCTTTTAGGTCGCCCATTGAATGGGCGACATTGAATTTTTTTTTAATTTTTTTAACACACAAAAGAAAGAGGAAAAAGCGTCATTCGGACGTCTCACTCGGTTGAGTGATCACTCGGATGGCCGAGTGGTGTCTGTGACTCGGCTGAGTCACTTAGCGTGGCCATCACTCGGCCGATCGAGTCTTGATATCCACTCGGCCGGAACACTCGGTCGGCACTCCACTCGGGGGGCCGAGTGTTGAAAAATTTCTGGAATTCTTTCAAATCTCTCAACTCGACCAGTCCACTCGGTCAGAACTTCACTCAGCTGGCCGAGTGGAGTTTCTCTTTTCTTCATCTTCTCGGTTTTTCGTTCATTTTTCCATTTTCGTTCCTTCTCTTGTTTCACCGATTTGATCCATGAGTTTGTATATATCACAACAACTGTTTCTTCTTTTAATTTTTATTTTCTCGTGTGCTAGTCGAAGTTTTTGGTAAAAAAAATGAGTTGACGAATTGCTTAATTTATTGAGCTCTAACAAATAAAAATAATTACGGCTTACAAGGAAAAATTTCAAATCAAGTTTTATACTACTCAAAATCAACAATAAGCAGCTAACTCAAACAATTCATCCATATTTTCCACAAAGATGCACTTTTTTCAAATCAAAACAATGTATTCTTAACAAGTAGTTATTTTCTCATACTCGTAGTTCTTGCACTATCCTATCAAAAGGGATTGGGACGTGCTCACTGAGGTAGTCGGTACGGTGTGTTGGATGGGTTGAATGGATGATAAGCTGGATATTAACGCTCCTCAAAATGGCCTTGCTGCGCATGCCACTCATATTGTTGTCTTTGCATGTCAAATGCAATTTGAGAATTGTATGCTTGACGATGCATATACTCTTCTAGGTTGGCAACACGCGCATCCAAAGCGTTTCTCCAATCCGACCAATCGTTCCACCCCCTTGAAATTGAGGTGGATGGTGTGGTTGCTATGAAGTTCTGGATTGAGAGTATGACAGCAGTTGTGCTTCCCCCATCATTTTATCCCCTTGATATTCTTCAATATCAACCTCCATAGGCTCTGTTCGGGTATCCGTAGTTCTCCTCCTCCTTTTCCTTCATTCCTCCTCATTCTTCAATTTATTTTCACTCTCCTCGATGGTTTCTATGTGAACCGAGCCATTCACTAGAATATTTGGACCTTCCCCCCAGCAACATTTGTGAGGCGAGAATTGGGCAGTGCAAAACTCTTTTTATATGATAAAATCAAATACAACTTTCTAGTGCTTGGATGTAACAGGCACATCTGCATGTTGCAACGCAATTCGAGGTTTATAGTGGTCTCGCCTGGCGTCTCTTCCATCCCTTCCAAGTTCACCCCAAAGTGTTGAACAATTGGAGTGATCGACCCTCCAATATGATTAGCTACTTGATGTTTTGTTCGCACAAATTGCCTTAAGAGCATTAGCGCTACATTGACTTCTGACCTTTCATCAAGCACCATAGTACGAACAGTTCATCTAAGTGAACCACCCCAGGCTCAGGTTTAGCCAAAATTGTACTGGAGATGAACCTCTGAAAATATTGGATGATCGGGCTTCGAATACTAGATGCTTTCGATCTACTAGGATTGTATACCGATGGCTTATCTAGAAAAGCCTCCGTTATTTCCTTCCAAAAAGTAATTGGGTTGAACTCGGAAAAATTGATCTTGGCATCGGGTAGATTAGAGTACTTCTTCTTCAAAAATCCATAAATCTCATTGATATATTCGGCCGAAAGATGTCGGTACTCGTTTTCCATAAAAATTCATGGATACCGACACCGTATCATCGTATCCTACATCAACTTGTGAGAAGAATTCCAGAACCAATGGCGAATTCGTTGTCTCATCCCAAACTGTCTCAATATCCGATCTGGATAATATAACTCAACAATTGAATAATGAATCATAGGGCATTTTGACATCCACATATTGGTAACTCTGATAATTCCAAGGTCAATATATACACTCACGAAAATTGGGTATGGGTCATAATGTTGTTAATTAAACTGCATAAATATAAAGTTAATTAAAAATTAAGAAAGATAGCAAAATCTTAATAATCAGTTATCATACCTCTTGTGGAGTTTGTCTGTCTAAACTCTCCCGTATAGTCCCTAGGTTGCTCGTCAAACTATTTGTAAAGTTGTGGTATTGTAACTACACAACACCATATGGTGCAACAGGAAGAACTCCATCCACACCAACAATTGCCGCTGTATTAAGGCGTCTGCCTCTCGACATTTGTGGCGTGAGAAAAGTAATTCTCGACCAAGCCCATATCTATTATGGGAAAAAATAATTAGAGATGTTTTCCTCATTTTAAAAATTAAATTATGCAATAAAGAGACAAATTTACCTGCAATAGTTGCATTGGCCCACCAATTCGCGTACGACCTCTATGTGCTGCATTGCACAACTGATGGTACAAATAACCTAGTACTGATGAACCCCAACTGAAATTACAACATTCATCAATTTCTTCTAGCTGATTCAAATATAATAATGACCCCATATTCCTAGAAGTATCTGGGCATATTATGGATCCTAACATAATCAAGGCACATCCACGCGCATATTACACAGCATGTTGTTGTGGGCTATTATCTGAACAGGGTGCATGCATAGATGTCTATCTAATGCTAATAGTGAAAATCTTGACTATTTTAAGTCTTCTGCATTAGGGTCCCATCCGAGAAGCACCTGACAACATGTAGTCCAACATGATCTTCAAGTTGAAGTAAGTGAACTTATAACGGCCTCACCTTTTAATTGGTAGGCCCCAAATAAATGCGACATCTTGTAATGTCACGGTTGCCTCTCCAACTCTAAAATGAAATGTATGAGTTTCGGGCCGCCACCTCTCAACCAGTGCAGTGATTAATGATTTATTAAGGTAAAATCACCACATCTGTAAACACCATAGAATCCCATATGATACAACAAGGATATGACTCGATGATGCAACCTCTCTGTATGTCTGAGTATTTCCCTGCCATCATCGTCATGGTCTTCCTCATAAGGATCATGGTCATCAAGTCTCCAAAAGATATCACTTCTGTGTCTGCACTTCAATTTTTGGTCAACTTGTCCTGCAACGATATCCCCAGATCAGAGTAGATGTTGTTCTATTAAGATCTCACCACTAATAGGTCTATATTCTCTGAAGTGCTCCATACTGCAATAAGATTAAATCTATTATAAGAACTCAAAATAAAATCACAAACATAATAAATTCAATATATAATGAAAAAACTATTTTGTGATAATTAATAATTTAATTCATCATAGTATCTAAGTATATGTTCAGCCTCAATAAAAAATTAATAAGTGATAATTCAGAATTGAATACACATTATATTAAACAAACCAAAAACTGATTACAACTAAACCAAAAAACATGACAACATTCTATACACAACAAGCTTATCTATGGTCATATGAAGTTCTTGTCTAGGTAGTAGCTTGATCTTATGTACGATATTGTTGCCTAGCGCGTGTTTTTGCCCAATCCATTTTATTTTCAATTCTCGTAGTTTTGCCTCTTCCTTTATGCCTCTTCTCGCACAATGCCAGATTATGACACAGTTGAAAGGAAGTCTCATCCCAATAATATTCATTAGGCAATGGCTCAAACTTACCACTATAGGTGTCCACATACGTACTTGTATTGTAAAATGAGTTCATGTAAACCATGGGGTTGACTCCAAAATATCGACAAGTTTGCATTGCATGTGAACATGGTATGCCATTTTCCTTCCATTCTCCACAACTACACTCTCTGAGCATCAACTTTATAATGTGTGTGTAGCATCTTCTTGTTCCTGGCACAAACGTTTTCACTGAAGCTGTTTGATCAGTAAAATCAACCTTATATACTTGATGTTCCATTGCCTTCTGTTGCCGTTGATCATACTTCTTGTACACCTCATCAGGCCATGGTTGGTTCCTTTGTTGCATTTCACGGGCCATTGTCAATCGGTCAAGAAAATATTTGATCGATCGATAAAATATAGCATGCACAATCGCACAAATTGAGAGCCGTCGTGCACCTTTCAATACTCCATTCATGCATTCCGACAAATTTGTTGTCAGTATTCCATTTCTCCAGCCTCCATCATGTGCAAGAGTCCATTGATCTTTTTTGATTTTCGCTAGGTAATCATATGCCCTGTCATTCAACATCTTTATTTGATCCATCACATTTTCAAACTCTCTTATTGTGAAAGCTGATAAAAAACGATGGACTCCAAGAGGGGGCTGAAAATTTGGAAATCTTTCCACTGCTTTCAAAAGACCGGCGTGTCTATATGAAATTAGACACATTCCTTCTCTACCGCGAACAACATATTTCGATATCATACGAAGAAACCATGTCCATGAAGCAAAATTTTCTTCATCCACAAGTGCATAAGCCAATGGTAAAAGACGTTGATTTCCATCTATGGAAACAACATTTAACATCTTGTGCTTGTATCTAGTTAAAATGTGAGTTCCATCAACACTAATAATTTTACGACAATGCTGGAACCCATCTATATATGGCTTGGATGTCCAAAACACATATTTCAACATTTTTACACCATTCGTCTCTTCGGGCATGTGGCGCCACACAACAACTGTGCATGGATTCCATTTTTTTAGAGCTCCCAAAAATTTGGGTAGTTTTGAAACTGAGCTCTCCTATGTACCATACACATTTTCTCTTTGCTCATTTCAAACCATGTCATGCCTTATAATATGAGATTGTATATTGAAATTTATCATAAACTTGTTGTTGAACACACTTAATCTCATACCCAGGATCTGTCTGAACCATTCCAGTTAGGCACGTGTGAGGGCCTCCATACTTAGTGATTTCCCACATATCAATCTTTTGTTCGTATCATGCACGCAACCACCAGTTGCAATGTGTAGTCTCATAACTATTTTTGCATTTGATTTTCCATATACGAGGTGTTCTTTCCTCTACTTGATACTCATGCCTCGCTGTAAGAATTGAAAATTCTTTCACCGTAGACTGCAAATTCTTCTTATCTTTGAAAACCATCCCTTTTGTGAGCACTCCTTCAGTAGCATCATAATATCTTATTTTTTTTGGTAGATCAAATGAGTCCACAAGCATTTCATGTGACGATGCATTGAAGAATGGGATATTCGGATGCATGGAATATCTCTGAGGATTTGATGGAAGTGGTGGTTGTTGATTGGATGGTGGCCTCTCTTGATTTGGGCAACACATAGTTTGAATATCACCAGTATCCACCCCATCTTCATCTGATTCACTAGACAACTCGTCTTCATCAGGTTCAGAATCTTCTAGTTCATTGACACCAAAATTGTCAATCAATGGTTCATGTGGTTGATCCTCTGTTTGAACATTTTCTCTTTCAGTTGGAATATTGTCATTATTGGACCTTGACGTTCCACCAGTTTTTGTAAGGTCTTGCGTGACAAGTACTGAATTATTGATGTCATCACCTCTTGAGTAAAAAGCATATTGATAATACTCATTGCTTGGGAGAATATCTGGGAGAGCATTATCTTGCAATTTTTCCTGATCAATATGAAATTCTACATATTGATTATCTGCATCTGGTGCAAAGAAAAACCATAGATTATCATCGTTGTTGATTGGTATACGATGATATCTGTTGTTTGCATATAGTGAAGCAGATATGTTTAATTTATATTCATTGCTATCGATCCCTGTCAGTTCAAAGAATTTTGATACCAACCCAGGATATCCGATGTCGCGAGGTACTCTTGTTGCACAAACAGGTGGACCATTGCTACTATCCCCAACATAAACAACAATACCGACATTGTTTGAAGACTCCATATCTTAAATAATAAAGATGTATTAATGAACTTAATATATGGAGTTAACTAACTTTTTGCATGCAAGGTATTATTAAACAATATAATTACAAAGTATAATGAAATTAAATTCAACTAATAAATTAGTAAAATTCAAACGTGATATTGAAATGAAGCAATATCCAAATGCAAGGGCAACAATTTGAGGGTCATGATAAATGCACGACAACAGCAACAATTACTAGAGTTCCTACTTCAAATAATGAGAAAATAAAATTATTAGCGACAAATCTATAACAATTTATATATATAATAGCAGAAAATTCAACAAAATATATTATAAATTATACGAATTAAACCGGCCGACATATACACACCAAAAACACAGCACACACGCACACATCACACAACCACACTCACAAGCACACACACACACAGCACACACACGCACACGCACACACAGCACACACAACACATACACGCACACATCACACACAACACACACACACACATCACACAACCACACACACAAGCACACAACACACACACAACACCCACGCCACAAATACATAAAAAACAGCACACACACACACACAACACCACACACACACACAAAAAACAGCACACACACACAGCACCACACACACACAAAACAGCACACAAACCCACCCACGCACAACACACACACCAGCACACACACACCAGCACACACAAAACAACACACACATACAAAAAGAACTATGAAAAATAATTACCTGAATAAATTTGACACAATTTCTGGAGAAAGAGAGAAGAAAGAACTGTGAAGATTGAAGAAAATTTGAAGAAAGAAATGAGGAAGAGAGAAGTGTGAGAAATAAGTGGTGTAATAATGATAGAAATGAGAAGAAGAGTAATGGGGATGGAAGCCTTTGACCACATTCAATTTGAGATTTATTTGAAAAAAAATATATATAACACTTTCCAGCCGAGCTCTTAAATATCAAAGGATTTCAGAAACTTTGTCTCACCCGGCCAGCCGAGTTAAGTGGCCGACCGAGTGAGTGAACCGAATGAACGCCTCTAGGCCGAGTGACTCGGCCGAGTTACAGATACCACACGGCCATTCGAGTGAGACGTCCGAGTGGCGCCCTTTTCCTCTTTTTTCTAGGTTAAAAAAATATATATATATATATTTATATATTACATATGTCGCCCATACAATGGACGACTTAAAAATATATATATATATATATATATATATATATATATATATATATATATATTTTGTAAGTTGCCCCATTAAAAATTGAAAGGCGCCCCTACCTGGGCAGACTTTGCTTATATTTTTAAAACCCCACCGCATACTATACTTTATTAATTTTTTTTAAAACACTACAAATTGTCAAATCTGCCATTTTATAGTGGGAGAATGATGTGTATTTGTTAATCTAAAAATGTGTAGGATTCTTTCTTTTGTCGAATATTAACATAATTAGTTTCTTAATGAAAAGTTATTACTTTCTTATCCAAAATGTATTACTTTCTGATTCAAAAGGTATTACTACTTATATGAAAAAAATAAAACCAAATACACGATTGCCAGTTAAATTTAGGATATATTTTATAGTGGGGGAATGATGTGTATTTTTTAATCTAAAAATGTGTAGTATTCTCGCTTTTGTCGAATATTTTTACAATATTACGTTCTTATTGAAAATGTATTACTTTCTGATTCAAAATGTAATACATTTCTGAATCAAAAGGTATTACTACTTATTTTTTAAAATAAACAAATATATGTCTGCTTGTTAAATTATAGGATATATTTTATAGTGGTGGAATAATATGTATTTGTTAATCTGAAAATATGTAAGATTCTTACTTTTGTTGAATATTAAGAATATTACTTTCTTATTGAAAATGTATTATTTTCTTATTCAAAAGTTATTACCTTATTATTAGAAAGATATTGCTACTTATTTGTTAAATTGTAAGAAAGTAATAATACATCATAATTTATCATCTATTTATAGTGAATAAATAGATATTACGAGTAATACTTTTAAGTAAATGCAATAATATTTTTTAGCTAAACAAATAATACCTTTCAGTTAAACAAGTAACATTGAACAATTTTTTAGTTTAATTTTAATTGAATCTATAGTAATATGATAATATAGTAGTCTAAGAGAAAATTTTATCATCTATTTATAGTAAATAAATAAATATTGCCTGATAATTTCCTAGAAAACTTACTAAAATTTTATTTTTAATACAAATAATCATTTATATTTTAATATTAGTTTCAAATTAATATATTTTAAGAAAATAAGTAATACTATTAACATATAAAGTAATAATATTATTTGTTTAATTAATAAATTCGACAAAAGTGAGAATCCTGGAAATCTTCAAATTAACAGATACACATAATTCCTCCCGCTATAAAATATTTATTAAAATTTAACAAACAGTCATGTATTTTTTTTTAAATAAGTAGTAACATTGAGCAATTTTTTTAGTTCAATTTCTAAACACATATATAAATATGTGAATTTTCAAACAAAGAAAAAAATAAACTTATCATTTATTTACAGTAAATAAAGAAATATTACTTAATAATTTTTTAGAAAACTTACTAGAATTTTAATTTTTAATATAATTAATCATTTTATATTTTAATATAAGTTTCAAATTAATATATTTGAAGAAACGAGTAATACTATTAAAACATAAAGTAATATTTAAATATAATAATATTATTTGTTTAATTAAAAAAATTCTATCGCACCGTTTAAGGTTTAGAATTTTAAAGGATAATAATTTATAGGAATGAATTTTTATACCTACCTACAAAATATATAAATAAATTCGCAAACTAATAAGTATATCAATTTTTTATGTAATAATTTTATTTTTAATTATATTGAATTTTAAGAAAATTATAAAAAAAATTATTAGTTTTTAAAATTACAATTTATATATATTTTAAATAATTGTAAATGATTCAAAAAATAAAATAGTTAATTATTATATTAATATTTTTGTTAGCCAGCTCAATATGTTGATATAGCAAAATAGAGTTTTAAAATTTGTATAAATGCTTAGGCCATGAGATTTTTACAGCACATCATGCCCAAGATCACTGCGGCCCAGCACCACATTTACAGCACAGCATACCAGTTCCAGCACATCAGGCCGAAGATCGCGTCAGCCCAGCAGATCGCGGCGGCCTAGCAACCAGGCCCAAGATCGCGGCGGCCCAGCAGCGGATTTACATAACAGCATTCCAGTTCCAGCGGACCAGGCAGCAGCGGATTTACAGAATGGGTAGGCAGCATTCCAGCAACCTGATTCGGATCGATTATTGCCAGATCTGTGCAACAATTTCACAGGAGACCAACTCATATCCTAAATATTTGATCGTCTAAGTAACTAATTTTAGTGTTGTTTTATTTATTCTTTTACTAGTGCAATACTATACATGAAATTGAAAGGGTTTACTGATGTTATCTTACTCCGTTGTTGATGAAAATTTGACACGATACATATATTAAAATAAGATATTAAATATAAAAAATATTATAGTTTTTTGTTGATTATTTAAGATTAAATTTTATATTTACTATGCATTAAATTATTTGTATTAGATTCAGACTGCAAATAAATATTTGTTATAAGTGACGTTCTCCTTATATCTCACATCATTTCAAGAACAAAAAGTGAACAAAAAAATTACTAAAAAACAAAAAAGAGGACAAACAAGCACTAGAATCACCAAGTCGTGTAGTGAACACAAAACAAACTATTCTTTTATTCTTTTTACTAATAAATATCGTGTGCTCGCTACAATTTAAATGGCATATGCCAAATTTTCACTAATTTCTCATTGAGAAATCCCTAAATAATTTTAGAATTAATTCATATCAAAATTATACACACTCATATAACTATTTTTAAACAATACAAAAATTGAAAATAAATCACAAAAATGATATTGAAAAAATATGTTAATACGATAGCAGAATATACTCATAATCATGCTATTATCCTTAGCTAGAATCATACGTTATAAACTTTAATCAATTAAAACCCCTTAGTTTAGGTACAGTCCAAATATGTTATATTATAGAGGATACTAGTGTGAGACTACGTAAAGCTATTTTTGTATATTTTAATATTAAAATATATAATACTATTACTAAGAGTATTAGCAAAAAAATAATAAGTAAACTTAATATTTGAATTTATAATTTTTTGGTGATGAATTTACTTAAAAAATTCAAATAAAATATTATTGATAATTTTTCATGGTTTTAAATGTACTAAATCAACTGCAAATCTAGATATCAGTTTGTTTGAAGAATTTGAAGAGTGATTGGAAACTTATCAAATTTGTTGATAATCAATTATCCGAATTAATTTATTTTTTTAATAATAATAAAATGGATGACTTTTACATAAGTAAGAATGTTATTGAAATATTTTTTTCATAATATTTAGAAATCAAATTTCACATTTTTATTTGTAATCACTCTCAAATTGAATATTGCACAACAATATTGGAGACATATTTTTGAAGAATATTATTTTTATTTAAAAAATTAAACAGGCTATGCAAATTTTAAGAAAAATATTTTTTAATCGAGCTATATATAGCCACACTAAGATTTGGTCAATCACATCCCATATCCACAGTATTTAGCTTACCAAAAATTAAGTTAAAAATAACATTTTATTATATATATTACATCATACTTACAATATTATTTACACAAAATTCAGATTTTCATCGATCATGGAATATCACGGAATTTAAATAATTAATATATTTTATTGTACTTGTTTTTTATGTAACTAATGTTAATAAATTTTGATAAAAAGCTTAATATATTTTAATTTTTATACCAACAAATATGTTGAAAATATTAATTATTTTATGATTTGAAAAACTTAGATCTTTGTGAAGGTGAAGCTAATGGAAACTATATAAAAGCAAGCCAGTGACAAAATTCACATAAATGTCATTTTTCAGCCCAAATTACCTTTTTTATTTTTAGAAACTATGATATTCAATCAAATTTTTCTCTTGCTTTGCTTTTTCACACTAATTTTCAAAAGTTTATAACTTTTTCATCTCAACTTCATTTTTATAAAAAAATATATCAAATTAATCATCTTTTTATGATCTTTTATTTAATATACATATTGCTAATATAAAAATAAAATATTAATTTTTAAATATAAAATACTTTTTCATAGATTAATTGTAGTATATATAGTTAATATATTATTATATTATGAGATATTTTTATTTCAAATAAATTTTGTTAAAAATATATTTTTATATAATTATGTATTTTATTTTTAAAAATTATATTACAATTTTTATAATAATTTATTATATTATTATATTATAAACCATTCAACGCATGGGAGAAATACTAGCTATACTCTAATACTATTTGTTTCTATGAATTATTAATCTGAATTCTGAACTATCTTGTGAAATAACTGTAAACTATAGTTCTCTATTGTCAATGAGCTTATAATCATACTGGATAAGTATGGATTTGAACTGTATTACTTTCATTCATATTGTCTTCAAGTGGAACGAAATGTTCGTTTATTTCTTGAAATTATAGTGATGCCAGAAACCTTTTTTCTATACTTTCTAATCATGCAAGCACAACTGCAATAGAAGTGAGGAAAGTAAGAAAATATATAGTCCATTCAAGAACGAACATCAATTCACAATTATATAAGCAGTCATTTAAAAAGCATGACTTAAAAAAGGAGAAAGGGAGAAAAGGAGGGGCATAGTAGGATACAGAGAGAGATAGAGATGGGCTCCAGGATTGTAAATATGAATTATCAAATATGGTTTTTCTCACAAATGAAATGAAAGTATAGATACTACAATCATATATAGTTGATTCTTGACTTTAATTCATTATCATTAAAATTGCTACTGACTCGATACAAGACACTTGTCCTTGTTGGCAATCTGAAATCAAACCTTTGAATTCCCATAATCTTATAAGGGCGTAGAAATGGGGTCTTATCAACCTCATATTATCGAAAAAAGTTGTTCATACCCATAAAAAGCTTTGCAGCCCAATCATTTCCTGTTAAAATGGACGTATGGCAAGGTATCATTTCTTACCTACATAAAAACTTACCCCATTAGCTGAGTAATAGTCTCCTCCTCAGATGATGTGTTTTCTTCATAATCTTAGATATCTTCGTCAACATCAAACGTGTGATCATCTCCATTGTCATCCATCATCCTTAATATCACAAAACCATCATAAGTGTACATGTGGAAAATATATGAAAAATATGACATAAAAGAAACACGACCAATATAGAGAAAATTAGGCACTAACCCCTTTAATATTTATACTAATAATAGGTATAATAAGTGACATGAAGCCACTAAGCTTCATTGTTCCAAATAAAACAAACAAAGACACAAACAATACAAACAATAGATTGTCACAATTAATAAATGCCTAATATAATAATAATCTAGATTGTTCATAGAAACCGGAGGTGAACAATATGGAAGAATCAGACAAGGGAGTCAACCCACTCGAGAAGGACAAGAACATGCAACGAGTAACCTCAGTCTTCAAATGCTCTGCCGCCTTTAACTTCTTTGTCATTGAAACTCTAGGCATATAATGAACGGCTTCAAATCATTTCTTGAATGCGCCCAACATCTCGCTCAAGTAGCTTCTCTTGGATGTGACATGGGCATCAAAGTTGTCTAGGACACAAGTAAGAGCAACATCTTTCTTAGTAAATCCACTCTCTTGCCTGTAAGACGGTATGCGAGAACCACCAACACTATCTTGATTCGTAATTTCTAGAGAAAGATCGAAGATGACTTGAGCGGGCCTATCAAAGTCGGTCTCGCCTTCTTAGGGTAAGCCATCCTCGTTCTCATCGTCAGAAATGAGTGAAGCACCACTAGAATGGGCATTGTTTCCTTTGGCCATTTTTTTCGAAGAGGTGCATGAGTCGAAATGTGAAATCCTCCTAATAATAGCTTTGGTGTCACGGTGCTCCTAAAAAGGTTGGGCAATGGTAGATTTTTAATAATTTTATTACAATGTTCAATTGATTTAATGGTATATTAGTTAAATATGTAACTACCTCAGAAATAAGCACTAACACATCTTTCGGCTCTGTGATTGTCTCTCGTGACTTAGACTATGATAAACCCGACCTGTATTTATATCATAGATTATACAACAACTTCCATGAGTGCTTTAAGTTCTTGTACTTGATTTTGCAGTGATGAAGCATGTACGTCATTCGATCAGTGTACATAGCATTCAGTTTTTGGCAAATGGAATTCATTACTTAGTTAGAAAAAGTGAGTTGACTGTTTTGATATTCTTGGTGGCACAAGAAAATGAAGTTTGACTCATTTTCACAAGACTACATGACTTTGTCGTTCACGTTCACCCTAGACATCTGTAAAAAAGGTTGAAGTTATAATTTTATGTAAGCACTTCTATGAACAAAGTTAAACTGAAGGGATCACGAGTGCAGGAATGGGGGAGAAAATGCTCCTAATTATAATATCCTGGTGCTGGGAGTTAGGAAGACGAAGACCATAGAAAGCAAAGGCACAAGAAGAAGCGGTGACAGAACTACCGAGGGGAAAAAAAGACGATAAGTAGATACATAATTTCGAGTGTGTCAGACAACATAAAACCAGACATTGTAAAAGACTTGTGCTTTTCTAGGGGTACGAAATGAGCCACTTCAAATAGGTTCATTGCCCCGGCCCAAAATACTCGATAGTTGAGAAATACAAGTTATAATTTTACATAGCACTTACACGAACAATGCTAAACTGAATCCCTTGTAAACTTTTTCAAAATAAATGTAAATTTATACCTTAATTGCTTTTTAAGAAAATTGCATAGATTATTTCAGATTCATTATTGTAGAAAGGAAAAACGAAAACATACTTTATACATAATGAGCATAGTTAAGAAAAAAAGCATACTTTATACAAAATTATCATATAATTATTTTTAAACCCAATCATTTTCATCAAATTGAAAAATACATTTATTTATTTTCACCAAATCAAAAAATGTATGTAAGTTTCAGTTTGGATCATTTTCACAAGTCTTTTTCAAATTAATTTTCACTTTAGAAAAAAATAATTTATGTTATCATTTCTGTCAAAATATTTTTCTTAATTAATTCAAAAAATAATCAATTTTTATTGTCAGTTAAACATACAAAAGTAGTGAAAATTATAATTCAATTATTTTCGACAAGCAATTAATTGGATGAATTTCACCTTCTTTTTTTTATATTTTGCCAAGTTTCAATAATTTTATTTTTCAGTTGTTGTAGGTGAAGTTTAATATACAGAATTAATATTGGCATAATAAATTGGCAAAAACTTTAGAATCAAACTATATAAGTTGCAATAAACTGTAAATAACACTCTATCGACAGAAAAATTATCAATATAAGTAAATACTCAAAAAACTACATCATATACCAGTTTAAATTTGGCAAACAACAAGTATTAAAAAAAATTTGTTGGATCATTCACGATTACGCAACAACAAAGAATGCAACATAAAATGAAAAAAAATCCATATTTATTTAAGTGATCACATGAAGCATCCCCCACACCAATACAGATAACCAACATATATTATAAACAAATTACATATATTCATTAAATGAACACAAAACAACTAAATGAGAGGGGGAAGAGAATTTGAATGTAATCACTTTGCTCTCCTATACCTCAAAACAAAATAAATTATATATATATATATATATGACATACGTGCTAAAAAATATATACAAGAAACCTAAATCTAATATGGGGGAATGTCTTACTTCCCCAATCAACAAGTGGAGGAACCCTAAACATGATGGATATAGCTATATGCTAGTGGAGACAAAAGAATAGCAGTTCATAGTAGTGACAAATGAATATAAAGAAATAATGCTGAAAGTATACAAAGCAAGGACAGGTTGAACTAAACAAATAAAATATGTATGGAAAATGCAAAAAATAGAGAAAATAATAGTTGTCGTAGCCATTAATCCCATATATAGACAACAATGAACAATCAAATCAACGTAAGATCAAATGAAAGAGCAAATGAACATAAGATCGAAGAACAAATTAAGAAAATGACAAGATAAGACCTAATGAACACAGACAAAACAACTCCCATAGGATAATCCATATTAACATAGACAAAACAAGTTAAGATCAAATACCAAATGAACATTGTTATCACATCGATCAGGTACAATATAAATAATAAATCAAAAAGCCATCATAAACATAAATTTAATTTAAGATCAAAGACCATATGAACATAGACACAACAAGACCAACAAAACATAGACAAAACAACACTCATAAGATCATAGACAAAACAACCCCCATAATATCAAAGACCAAATGAACATTGGACACAACAACCCCCAAAATATCAAATATCAGTAACTGACAGAAAGACATGAAATCGAAACATTCTGGCATAATATACGTAATAAATCAAATAGGCAATCATAAATTGAAAAAAATCACCAAATGGCAAATATTGAAAAATATCAATAAAAACATAAAGATATGAAATTAGCAAATAGAAGCAACACAATACTCAGACAACCAAAATAAATTATCAGTACCTTCCACGATGGAGCAGATGATGAAAGCTAGTACCCACAGACTTTTTAGATCGATTTGTTATTACCCTTTTTCTAGTCTCAGATCTTGCCAGAACCCCACTCAATATGGGTTTTGTGCACAGTGTGTGGGTTATTTGTGGTTCTTTCTCCATATCCTCTATAAATACACAAGAACCTACTATTATTACATGTGAACTCAACAACCACAATAAATCACAAATCTACAAAAAAATAGAAAAAATAGTAACATTAAAATACAAAAAAAAAAAAAAAAACAAAAAGCAAAAAAAAAAATAGAGAGCTTTTTAGAAATGCAGTCAAGGTATAAGAAGTAGGGATGAAAGGGTAGGGAGAGCCTGCGTGTGAGAGGTATCAGAGAAGAGAATATATTCTCTCACAGAGATAGGTAAATATAGAGATGTTTGGGGCCATTAAACCATTTCAAAAGCAACGGAGTTATGGAGGTACATTAGTCTCATTTGAGGCAAGGAGAGATAGAGAGAATATCTACAAAGCAATGGAGTTATATTCTATAGTGTGAATGATAATGGAGGAAAGAGAGATTCCTCTTACATGATAGAAGAAAACAACGTCTATAGTGAGGACAATAATGGAGGAAAGAGCAATTCCTCTTACATGATAGAAAATAAAATGTCCATAGTGAGGACAATAATGGTGGAGAGAGAAGCTTTATGCATGTGAATGACAAGAAATGAAAAGTCGGGGTGAGGGGTGTGTAAAAAATAGTCACAAGTTGGCTAGGAGTTTTGGGTGTAGATGGGTCATCCCCTATCTACATCTTATAACCAAAAATCACTTGGGCTGAGCCCATCCCCCATCCATATCTTATAACCAAAAATCACTTGGGCTGAGCCCATCCCCCATCCGAACAAGTCCAGCCCAGTTCAAACTTCCTTTTAGAGCTTCATGATTTTCACATTCCATATATAACATCATAATTAAGGCACTAACCTTGAGATGTCATTAAATTGTTTTCTTGATGATAAAAGAAATTGATTAATTTCTCCCTTCCAATGATGAATGAAATTGATTTCTCACATATCAATCTACATAATTGATAGAAATAATCCAACTTTGGATTTCTTTATAGGCGAAGAGTGGACCAAATTCTGATAGAGTTCATAAGCACATAGAAATATTTTTCAAGTCATGTTCTATCAACATGATTTTAACCAATCCTTATCATATTATAATTGATCAAGCCTTATCTGTTAAACGTTATTTATTTGAACCATAAATTAAGATATTTAAAATTAATCATTAAATTCTTAATATCATAATTTAATGGTATGTGGGCCACAATAATCTTACATTCTCCCCCTTTGCCCATGTGGCAGAATTGATTTTTCATGGTTTACAAAATAACATAATTTGCACAACATAAAAATAAGTGTTAAGTTCATTTGTTAGATCATAGTCATGGCAGTTTATGTCATTTCCTCGACTTAGTTCTTTCATATACCACAATATTATTTTTTTTTACTTAATATAACTCATAAATGGTCAATAATGGTTTATCTTTGAATATCAGGGGATAGACTAAATTCTGTCAACACTCATGTATACATAATGACAATACAAAATATTATTAAATGTCAGAGACAATGCATAATTGAGTGTTAAGTGTCAAATCTATTTAATAGGACTTTTCAATAATATCTTCTTTCGCATTTCCAATAAATGTCTTCAGAGGAATCCTTTAGTCAACGGATCTGTAATTCTAAGATCAATGCAAATATGTTTAACTAACACCTTTTGTTTATGAAATTCTTCTCTAACAATAAGATACTTCAATTACATATGTTTATTACATCCAGAATACATGTTGTTTTTTAGAGAAGAATATTGTTGTGGAATTATAACAATAAAAATTTCAATGGCATGGAAATACTGTCAACAATTCCAAGTCATGAAATAAAGTTCCGCAACCAACTTTCTTGAATTTTGGTTTCAAAGCATACCAAAAATTAGCTTCCATAGTAGAAGCAACAAGAACCATTTTGTACTATTCCATGAGATTGCTCCTTCAACTAATATTAACAAATAGTTAAATATGGACTTTCAGGTACTAGTACATCCAACATAATCAGAATCTTAATATCCAATCACCTCTAGATGATTGGATTTTCTATGAGTAAGCATGTAATCTTTCGTTCCTTGCAAATACCTTAGTAATTTCTTTTTGCAGTTTTTCAATGGTCCATTCCTGGATTGTTTGAGTAATGGTCAAGCTATTAGGAATATATAGTAGTCTTTGTATTTTATCTGTATTGAGTTACTTATCCCACATCGATTATGTTAGTAGTTACGTTACACTTTCACTTGTATATGTACATTCTGTATTATTTGAATAATGTATCTTGGAAATATTCTCAACATGGTATCAGAGCATAAAATTGGCAACCGCCAAATTCCTTGATCCCAAAAAATCCTCTCACTCCAAAATAATCGGATCTCCCCCCTTCAATCCCTGATTTTTTGGATAGTCAATTCCCTTCCACGATTCACTCCGAATTTTTTTTTGGAAGCCCAACTCCCGTCGCTGCTTCCCTCTGATCAGCGCCACCACCCACCTCACGCATCATACTGTGCAGTTCCGGCCTCACGCCACTGAACCTTCGACCGTCATGACCACTCCGCCTCTCTCGGTGACCGCTGCCGATGGCACCACTCTCTCCCTTGTCTCGTTCAACATAGCTGCGCAGGCTCCTTTGAAACTTACGTCATCCAATTATGTGGCGTGGAATTTCCAGATTCGAACTCTTCTCTCTGGCTACAACCTCCTCAGGTATGTCGACGGATCTTATGCTTGTCCCTCTCCTACTCTCACGGTTGGTGACAAGTCCGAGTCGAACCCTATTTATGAGTAGTGGGTTCGATAGGATCAATTAATTCTCTCCGCCATCATCGGCTCAATTTCGCCCACTCTCATTCCGTTTATCGCCGCTGCAACCAACTCTCGTACGGCTTGGGAGACGCTTGCCTCTATCTACGGCAAGTCGTCCAGAGGCCGTATCCTTGCACTCAAAAACCGCATCCACAATCCTATGAAGGGGATGCGATCTATTACTGAATTCATGCTAGAAATCAAAGGGGTCATTGATGAATTATCCCTTCTTGGTGTGGTTACTGACCAAGAAGATATTGTCCTCAAAGTACTCAACGGATTGGATGATTCCTACCGGGAAATTGGGAATGCGATTCAGGCACGTGACACCTCAATCTCCTTCGATGAACTACTAGATATGCTCCTGAGCACCGAGGCTCAACAGGCTGCACGACATGCAGCAACATCCGTCCAGCCTGCTACGGCATTTCCGGCCATGTCCTCCTCTCGGCAATCTTACACGTCTGGCCGTCGTTCGCCTCAGTCCCAGCAGCGTCCGCAGGGCTGTACTTCACAACAGCCCCATGTCTCCCGGATTCAACAAGGTGCTTTGGGTAACTCCTCATCTCAGTCCAGCCGAGGGTATCAAGGACGTTGCCAGCTTTGTGGCACACATGGGCACTCCGCTCGTCGTTGTCCTGAGATCCGTTCTTATGCGGCATCCCCTCACCAGCCGAGTCATGCCCCACAGCCGGCTTACTCATCTCCGTCTGCTCACATCGCCGCCTCTGTGCCCTCTTCGTCGGACTGGATCCTCGACTCTGGGGCATCTCATCATATAACTACTGATCTTGCCAATCTCTCCTTGCATGATCCGTATGGTGGGTCTGATGATGTGATTGTTGGGAATGGTAACAAATTGCGTATTTCTCATATTGGCAGACTTAAATTTTCCTCTTTCTCCTGTCTTGATTTCCGAGATGTTCTAGTTGTTCCATCTATGGCGAAAAATTTGCTTTCGGTCTCTAAGCTTTGTCAGGAGAATGGCGTTAATGTTATTTTCTCTGCTTCTGATTTTCAGGTGAAGGACAGTCGTACGGGGAGCGTTAGCCGTTTGTATGTGTGGCCTGCCGGTGCTTCGTTTGCGAATCCTCCCTCTGCTCTGTCATCGATTAGACTGTCGTCCTCCTTATGGCATGCTCGTCTAGGTCATTCTAGCTCTAAAATCTTACAAACTTCTTTGTCTAGTCATGATATTTCAGCAAATAAATCTGGTGATTTTCCTTGTAAGTCTTGCAAGTGCATTAAGAGTCACAAATTGCCATTTACTGAGTCTACTTTGACTTCTGTTTTACCGCTTCAGTTAATTTATTCTGATGTTTAGACTTCGCCTGTTTTGTCGTGTGATGGATATAAATACTATGTTGTTTTTATTGATCACTATACGAAATATATTTGGTTGTATCCTCTTAAAAAGAAGTCGGATGTCTTGTCTACCTTTGTCGCCTTTAAGGCTCTCGTTGAAAATTTCCTCAACACGAAAATAAAAACTCTCTACTCTGACAATGGAGGGGAGTACTTAGCGCTTCGTCCCTTTCTGCAGTCTCATGGAATTACTCATCTCACCACCCCACCCCATACCCCTAAACATAATGGTGCTGCAGAGCGATGTCATCGTCGCATTGTTGACACAGGCCTTGCTTTGCTTCATCACTCCTCCATGCCTCTCCAATACTAGTCTTACGCCATCACCACAGCTGTCTATCTTATTAACCGTCTTCCAAAAGTTGACCTAGATATGGTTTCCTCCTTTGAGAAGCTCTTAAATCATCCTCCAAATCTGTCCAAACTTCGTGTGTTCAGCTGTCAATGCTTTCCCTGGCTTCATCCTTACTCCTCCCACAAATTAGACACTCGATCTCTTCCTTGTGTCTTTGTTGGGTACTCGGCTACTCAAAGTGCCTATCTTTGCCTTGATCGCACTACCTCTAGAATATATGCCTCTCGTCACGTTGACTTTGTGGAAAGCATCTTTCCCTTCTCCGACTCTACTCCACCTGTTTCACCTAACTCTGAATCTTTTCCATCTCTCTCTATACCTACACCTCCACCTATTGTTGTCCCTCCGCCTGTCGTTGATGCTGCACCGTCTGTGCCCTCACAAACACCCACGTCACCACCGGCTCCTGTGGTCTTACCTCCTCAGCCTGTTTCTTCACCGGTGCCTCCCTTGGATCCTCCGGTGTCATATCCCATGCTTACTCGGTCTCGTAACAACATTGTGAAACCCAATCCATGGTATGGTCTCACTGCCACTTTGCCTCAAGATATTGAGCCATCCATCGTGTCTCAGGCTCTCTCTAATCCTCGTTGGCATGACGCCATGTCTCGAGAGTTCACTGCCCTGCAGGAGAACGGCACTTAGGACCTTGTTCCTCCAGCCTCCTCTCAAAATGTTGTAGGCTACAAATGGGTGTTTCGCATGAAACGGAAACCTGATGGCTCTATTTACAAATATAAGGCCCGTCTTGTAGCTAAGGGGTTTCTTCAGCATCCTGGAGTTGACTATTTTGAAACCTTCAGCCCTGTGGTAAAACCTGCGACTATTCGTATTGTTCTGAGTATTGCGACTACTTGCAATTGGCCTCTTCGGCAGTTTGATGTGAACAATACCTTTCTCCATGGTTCCCTCTCTGATACGGTATATATATCCCAACCTCCCGGCTTCACCAATACGAATCACTCTCACTTTGTTTGCAAGCTTCGTAAGTCTATTTACGGTCTCAAGCAAGCCCCTCGCACGTGGTATCATGCTCTTCGTGATTTTTTGGTCTCTTTTGGGTTCTCTTGCACTAAATCAGACGAGTCTCTTTTTGTCTATCTTGCTCAGGGAGTCACAACCTACTTCTTGGTCTACGTGGATGATCTTATACTTACTGGGAGTGATGATTGCTTTCTTCATCGCGTTGTGACTGGTTTGTCTTCTCAGTTCTCTGTTAAAGATTTGGGTGCTCTGTCCTACTTCCTTGGTGTGGAGGTTCTTCGTACTTCGTCTTCCTGTTTCTTGTCATATCGTAAGTACACCACTGACCTGCTTTCTCAGCATAATATGCTTCATGCTAAGCCAGTCCAGACGCCACTTACCCTCAATGCCACATTCTCTCTTCATGATGGTAGTGCACCTGCTGATGCCTCCTTATATCATCGGGTTTTAGGCAGTCTTCAGTATCTTCTCCTTTCCAGACCAGATCTCGCCTTTGCTGTTAACAAGCTGTCTCAGTTCATGCACGCCCCTACTGAGCTCTACTGGGCTGCTGTGAAGCGTCTTCTACGCTATCTCAATGGCACTCGTCATCTTGCTCTTCACTTCCGCCGTGACTCCCCTTTGTCCCTTCATTGCTTCACCGATGCTGATTGGGCTGGTAATTGTGACGATCGCACTTCTACTGGTGCGTTCATTATTTATCTTGGTGCTAATCCAATCTCCTGGAGCTCTCGCAAGCAGCGGACTGTTGCTCGGTCATCCACTGAGGCAGAGTATCGTGCGATTGCCGCTGCTACTGCTGAACTACAATGGACTCGGTCGATCCTTTCCGAGTTAGTTGTATCTCTTCCTATTGCTGCCTCCATTCTGTATTGTGATAACATTGGGGCGACGTACTTGTGTGCCAATCCAGTCTTTCACTCCCGGATGAAGCACATTGCCATTGACTATCATTTTGTTCGAGAGTTAGTTCAGTCTGCCCAGCTTCGTGTTTCCCCTGTTTCCTCGGCTGATCAGCTGGCAGATGCTCTCACCAAACCACTATCTCGTCAATGTCTTCATCTTCTCTTGGACAAGATTGGTGTCGTCAACCGTCCACCATCTTGAGGGGGCGTATTAGGAATATATAGTAGTCTTTGTATTTTATCTGTATTGAGTTACTTATCCCACATCGATTACGTTAGTAGTTACATTACACTTTCACTTGTATATGTACATTCTGTATTATTTGAATAATGTATCTTGGAAATATTCTCAACACAAGCATTCCAACAACAAAATAAATGTCTAGCCTCGTACAAGTCTGTGCATACATCACACTACAAAAAATTGATGCACATGAAATTTCTTTGATTTGTTCATATTCCAATTACTTTTTTTTAATATTGCATAAGGGTAAACTTCTCACCCTTCTGAATTGGAACAGTGCTTAATGAACATTTTTTCATCATAAATCTCTCTTACAATCCTAACATTCCATATAATCTATCCCAAAATATTTCTATTCCGATCACATAAGTTGCCTCACCAATATCTTCCATTTTAAAGTTTTTAGAGAGAAATGTCTTGATTTCATATAATAAACCAATATTATTCATTACAAGCAAGATATTATCATAATACAAAACTATAAAAATAAGCAATTCCCACTAACTTTGAGGTATACATTGATCAAAAGTGTTTTCCTTAAATCCAAAAGAAAAATTAGCATCATTAAGTTTTAAATATCATTGGCTTTTAGCTTGCTTAAGTTTGTAAATTGACTTCTTGAGTTTACACATCATATGTTCCTTTCCTTCAATGAAAAAATCCTCAAGTTGATCGATATAAACTTTTTATATTAAATCTTTGTTCGAAAAAATAGTTTTAACATTTATTTGATGTAACTATAAATCATAATAAGCCACCAAGGACATTATAATTCTAAAAGAGTTTTTTCATGGCACTAATGAAAATGTCAATTAATGTATTTTTCCTAAGTATAACCTTTGGCAACAAGTCTAGCTTTATATTTTTCGATATTACCGTATGAGTTGTATTTGGTTTTAAGAACACATTTACACCTAACTCTTTTATAACCTTCTAGTAATTCTACAAGATCTCCACTCCATTATGAGTCATCAATTTTAACTCTTTCTTCATTACATCTATGCAGTTAATAGAATTATTACTTTTCATTGCTTATGAAATTGGATCATCATCAATTATTACGTCATATTCTGACTTTGGTAGATAAACCACATAATCATCATAAATAACATATCATCTTTGCCTTTCGGGCCTTAATGATATTTGTTGTGGTTCCTCATTTATATATTGTTCTTGTAAGTTGTTTGGTAGTTCAACAATTGTACAAACAACAACATGATAAAAATATTTGTGTAAAAGAATCTCTTCCGTTACTTCTTCAATATCCACTTCACGTGGTTCAATACTCACACTAAGTTCATGATTTTATGAACTTGGCATTTTCGGTTTCAACAATTCTTGTATTGTAGTTAGGACAATAAAACCTATACCCTTTAAATATTTTGAGATAACCAATGAAAAATCCACTGATTATTCTTAAATCCTGCTTCTTTTTATGTGGGTTATAAATTATAATTTATGTCGGATAATCGAAACATGTAGGTGCTTTAAACTAGGTTCCATGCCCGTCCACAATTCAAAAGACCTCATAGGAACTACTTTGCTAAGAACCTTGCTTAACAAATACATGCTAGTTTTTAAATGTATGCATCTATGATGAGGTGGGCAATGAGGAATTACTTAACATACTTCTAACCATACCTATTAGAGTACGATTTCATCTTTCTACTATACTATTTTGGTGTGGTGTACCTAAAATGGTGTATTAAGTAAATATACAATGCATCAATAAATTTTAGTAAATGGGTCTACGCATTGCCACGATTTAACATATTTTCCTTAATATTTACCACCTCTATAGAATCTGATGATATTCATTATTTTGTCTAATTGTCTTTCAATCCCATTAATAAACACTTCTAAAGCATGTACTGAATGAGATTGCTCTTGCAATAGATTGGCATACCCATAACGTGACTAATCATAAATGAAGGTGATAACATATCTTTCTTTTCTAAAAAATTAAACATCAAAAGGCCCACAAATATCAGTGTGTATTAATTAGAGAAGTTTTGTACTACTCATGACTCTTTTCTTTGTGTCTTCTTTTTGTTTTCCTTTAATATAATCCACACAAATTCCAAGATCGGTAAAATATAAATAAAAAAGGATTTCATTATTTACTAATGTTTGTAATCTTTCTTAGGAGATATGCCCTAAACATTCATGCCACAAGTAAGAGAACTTTCACTGGTTAAAAGAGTCTTAGAAAAAAGATGATCAATGCCAAATCTGTACAAGCCATCATTTATAATACCACAACCGATAAGAAGACTATTTTGAACAAACTAAAACATATATTACCAAATTTAAAAGAATATCTAATAGAATCAAGTTTGGGCAAAGAAACTATATTACAAGAAATTGAAGATACATAAAGAGCTTCAAACAAAGCTAAATGATTTTTGGTATCTAATATTAAATGGTAAGTTCCAATATTTACAACAAGTGCTTTGACTTGATTTTTCATTTGGATTTATGGTTTGCTTTGCAAGGAATTGCTTCATCGTAATGTTCGTCATCTCATCGTAATGTTCGTCATCGTATTGACTTGCTTATGCATTATAGGAGTATCATCAAACTTCATGATGGTTAGAGTATCCATTAATGTCTCAGCAAGAGACTTATCAGTAGTTTGAGAGCGTTCTTTCACAAGTTTCATAAATTACTTAGCACTTTCAATTATAATTATAGTAGACTTGATATTGTATGATACACTAATTCACATTAATATTAGGCTAAGTTTGTTTGATCTTACCCAAGTATCATGGGCAGGCCTTTTAGCATCACTACTAGTTTTAGTATTAGTATGTTTTTCAAGTTGGAGTGATAAACTAATATCCAAAACTCCAATGATCAATTTGATTTGTTCACACCAATTAGAATAGTTTAGCCTGTTAATTAAATATGTGAACACACATAGCATGTGAACAAAGAGTGACAGGAATAAACAATAGAAGGATAACATGACTTATTAAAATTAATATTTTAAGTAACTTAAACACAGATTCAAGATCAATAAACAATCAAATGTATATTATTGCTCTCTGTTGAGTGATACAACAATATATTATCATAATAATAATAATAATAATGCTTGTAAATTCACAATTTTTTGATAATATTGAATATTTATTAAACTATTTCGTTATCTTTGGATATACCTAATGGTCCAACATAATATATCAATTATCATGTTCATATTCATATTCATAATATATAAGATATAAGATGTCATACCTTTTGAATAACAAAGTAATACCTTATGAATAACAAAGTAATACGTTTTGAATAACAAACTAATACATTTTGAATAACAAACTAATATCTTTCAATAAGAAAGTAATACCATTTGAATACGAAAGTAATACATTTTGAATAATAAACTAATACCTTTTCAATAAGAAAGTTAACCCTTTTAATAAGAAACTAATCTTGTAATATTGCATAACTGTAAGAAACCTAACCTATTCAAATTAACAAAATCATTTCCTGCTATACAAAATTCTACATAGACTTCGATATGATTAGAATCAACAATTAATCACTATTGTTTCAAAAAAGAACATATATAATTTGTTACAATCATATTTTCTTCCTTTTCTTTGTATCTTATTTCTCTTGGTCATTAGCCAATCTCTTTCTTTCAGAAACTCTCCTGGCAGCAATCTTATTCCTCTCTTTAGCCATCTGATTTTGCTCAGTAGTCTTTTCAGTAGCAATTCTTTTTTTTCAAATCAGGCTTGTTCAAGTAAAATTGTTGAATCTTTGATATCGAATCCAACCTCACATCATTTATGTCAAAAAGAACAATATTTGCACATGTTTCAGCTCTCAATACCCGCCTTATAACATCCTTCATTTACAAAGTAAGGTACTCCATTAAAGTGTTTCAAGTGATGCATCAAATATACACCACAATCATGGTCAGCTCTGTCAGATTGTCATTTGAACAACACATTTTCAAACTCATATTGCATAATGTCCTCAGCTTTTGCATGCTTCTTATCTTGCAAAAATATTGACATTTGGTTTACATGTTAAAAATACAGAACATACCAATAATATAAATAAAAACATATATAACACTTTGAAATATTACTTCTTGTTAAGATAATACTTACCAAAATCTTAACACTCTCATAAAATTCATTTTTTAATCAGCATAAATCCTGTTATCAAGATACTGTATTTTGCCTTGAACAAAGTTAACTGCAACTGCAGCATAGTGTTCAAACAAACAAAATGGCAGTAGAATCTACATTTCAAAAATATAATAAAAAACTTAAAAACAAAACACAAGAATAAAATAGAAAAACACATATATAAATAACAAAAAATCTAACCATGTCGACAGAATTGATAAACTCTTGATTGCTAGTCAACCAAAATTCCCAAGACCCTTTGATTAGTTTCTCATTCTCGTTCAAATCACTTTCCAAACAAATAATGTTCTTCAAATGTCCCTATTAACAAACATATAAAATTTAATAAACAAAAAGTAAATAAACAAAACAAAAAATATAAAATCATATAACTTACACTGTGTTCCATATTGAACACGAAGCGACTATGTTGACTTCCACCAACAACATCATTATTAATCAACACGCACCAAGCCGTAATAACAGACTGATAAATTTGTCTTTGGAAACAAAGATATCATATCAACTTTTGGTATGATATAAAAGTACCCATGATGAAATATATTATCCCTGAAAAATAAAACTAATTAATAAAAATTGTAATACTTTATGCATATAAATGTAATACTTTTATATAAAAAGATAAATACTTACTACGGATTATGTTCCTCGTCATCCATGTAGAACAAGTAATCAAGAACTTCCTTGTGCAATCGACTCATCTCAGAAAAATATTTTTTATTCAAATTCATTAAAACAGAAACATACCCATAATCCTCATTCATTACTAACAATTCATTGATATTATCTTTGCCCTTATTTTTCCTTGAGATCGAACAGATTTCATAGCATTCAATAGATCTTCATTGCAGATATCATCTTCCCCTCTATTTTTTATTTTACAACCCAGTCATTCCCCAACATTCTACCCTCCATCATTCTCACCAACATCTTTAGCCTGTGTCTCTGGCGTTAGCAATTCAAAACTGGCATATCAGATTCAATTTTTTTCATCATATTGAAATTCTGGACCACTTCGTCAATAAACTTACGCACTTTTTCATCAGAAAAAAACTTAAGTGACTCGCTCATCTCTAGTGGTGAATTACTAGCTTCTTTGTTTTCTTTTGATTTCCTTTTTTCAATTTCCACTAGCCTAGATGTGTAGTGGTTAGAAACCACTGAAATATCTCTCTTGAAAGACAACAACATTTCGTGAAACTCCTACAAACAAATAACATTATAAAAATTTAGTAATTATAGCATTTAATTGAAAACTAATGTTTTTCATTGAATAAAAAAATACATAAACTCACATTTGTGGCTGCTTTTTTAATGTCATCATCATGCAACTCACCATCTGGAAGTACAAATTTAATGAATCTTTCAGATTCATTAGTGTCACGGTTCTTGTCTTGGCAACTATCTTTCTGAGGCTCTTTCCTTTCATACTTTCTCCTTTCAACTACATCTCTAATTTCACCATTGAAACTTAGAGGATATTTATCCAATATTAATTCTTCGTCTCCATAAACACTAGTATCAACTTCTTGCATACATCTAGACTGAATTTTGGAAATCAGACCAGTGTCGGATCAAAGGAAAAGAGACTCGCTCAGCAACCCCTTACCATTTTACTCTATGGATATACACAATTTGTAGGAGGATAGCACATCCACTTATATTTCTAGACTTACCTCTATTGAAACTATTCACAGCATCACAAAGTTTATTCAACACATACGTACATCAGTCAAGTTAACAAATATGATCCACATCTTCAACTGATTTCAAAATATTAACACTTACAAGGAGGTTTGAGGATGGCGTCAAAAAAGGAGATAGGCAATAGAGAACAAATAACCGCTTAAAGTCATCACCACCCTCAAAAAAATGATTTCTAATAACATCGACCAACAAACCTAAAGGGGCATTCGGCTGAATTCCATAATTTTTTATACGTTCTAAGAGAACATAATCTTCATTGCGTGCATACTTAACAATTGTGCACGCTTCATTCCTAGGTAGTATAAAAACATCATGAACATCATCGACTGTAATAACAAAACTGCGGTTCCTTTCAAGAGATAGCATCCGACTACTAATGTTAAACTTTCTAATCAGCCACTCCAACAGCTTACCATCACAGCAATGAGTCATAGATAAATGTAAAAGACCACCAAACCTAATATTTTCAACATCAGCCTTTTGTTTATCATTTAAGGTTTGAATCAGACTATGCAAACCTTTCAGTCTACATTGTGAAACAAACCCACTGCAAAATAAAAAGAATAGGATAAATTTATCAATAACACTCTTAATATATAACAATAAGAGTTTTAATGTAGTACAGTAATACTTTTAATGCATTACAATAATACTTTTGATGTATTACAATTATACTTTAATTTATTATTATAATATTTAACACTATTACATTAATACCTTTAATGTATTACAGTAACACTTTTAATATTAATCAGTAATACTATTAATATATTACAATAATACTATAATATATTACAATAATACAACAAAATGGTTAAAAGCTTCACATACCTTACTACTTTTACGTTAGTCTTATCATCAATTTTCTCATCCCCTTCCAAGTTCTTCTTCTCATCAGTTTCCTTCGCCTCATCAATATTCTTATTCATTTTCTCAATTTTTTTTCTTATCAGGAATATTCTTCTTCTCTTCCACCTTCTTCTTCCTATTATTCTTCTTCCTTTCATCAATATTATTCTTCTCTTCCACCTTCTTCTTCCCATCATTCTTCTTCATGTCATCAATATTCTTTTTGTTTTTCTCATTCTTCTTCCTATCAACAATAGTTTTCTTCTCATCCCCCTTCTTCTTTTCATCAATATTCTTCTTGTTTTTCACATTCTTCTTCCTATCAACAATTGTTTTCTTCTCATCCACCTTCTTCTTTTCATCAATATTCTTAATTTTATTGTCCACATTAACTTCAGAAACCTTCTTTGCGTAAGAACGCAATATTTTCTTCCTAGACCTATTTATGGAACGTTTTACCATCACTTTATAGCAGAGAGAAAATTTGGGCAGGTTCTCCAGAATCATCAACCATTTTACTCTAAAACATATTAGCATTAGATAAAAACAATCGTATTAGAAATATAGCTACAATAAAAAAAAAATAAACAAAGAACAATGACATTGATCCTATATAAATCTCAGAAAAAATCATAGAAACAAAGAAAAAAACCGTTCAAAAAATCCTAAGTTGCATAAAACTATATTTCGCAGAAAATGAAAGAAAAATGTAACGAACCGATTTCAGAACATATAACTAAATAATAAATTACAGTTATAAACAAGTAGACACATAAAATATGTTTTGGTAAAATTAATATTTCTAAAATCAGGCCGTTAAAAGATAACCATATGGCATAAATTTTATCCAAGTACTAAAACGAATTAATAGATTTCATAATACTAATTTTTTGTATGCCGTAACATCAAATAATTATAACCAATAAAATATTTTCGAAAACAAAATCAAATAACAAGTAGTTGCATGAAGACATAAACAACAAGAAATTGATTTCTCATGCCCATTAACCCAACACACAATTTAACCCATACGAATAAGAAATAAAATAGTATGCATTATAAAATGAGTTCGTAATTAAAATCAATCTAGTCATGCCAGTAATTAAATAATTTTCTGTACAATTAAAAATATACTAAGCAGCGGAATAAATAAGCATAATTCCTAAAATGATTCATAAATAATTAAATCAATAACTAATCCATACGGATAAATAAATCAAATAGTATTCACTCTAAAATAAGTTCATAATTAAAATCAACCAAGTCATGCCACTACTTAAATAATTTTCAGCACAATAAAAAAAAATACAAAGTAGCGGAATAAATAAACATAATTCCTAAAATGATTCATAAATAATTAAATCTATAACTAATCCATACGGATAAATAAATAAAATAGTAACATAATGGTCCAAGAGGCAATACTGAATTACGAGCGCTTATTGATCCCTTACCAAACTACTAATCTTTATCATAAAACAAATAATTAACTCAACTAGTGCGTTAATGATAAATAACTTAACGAAAATTATATTTATCATATGCTCGTCGGCTTGCCTCTACTTCACCGCCAGCTCCATCTTAACCTGAAAGGTTCAAAAGGTTGGGGTGAGCTTCCTTTAGCTCGTGGGAGTCCAGTTGCCAAAATCAATTATATAATTGATAGTAAAACATGTGGTACAGTTATACGTATGTCATAACATAATAAGTAAGCATCAAATACTTACATAACTTAGAACTTAAGAGCATGTAGCTGTGTACCATACGTAGGTTAGGGGAATGATCAATCAACTTAAGGGTGCAACTTAATTCTTGCACAATTTATAAATCATAATATATAATAACAGTAAACATGTAAACGAATCAAATAATATAATTAATAATGACAAACCGTAAAAACCCCCACCTCGACTTTGAAATATGAATAAACTTCGAAAATTTCATGCAATGAGCCTAAACACCGTGTTCTTGACTAGGAATTCCTACAGAAAAACTCTCTCTTTCTTCCCTTTTTTTTCCTCAAGTCGTAACTGTGTTGGGAGGGAGAATTATTGACTTTATACTTAGGGTTAACAATAAATACTTATCAGATAGGGAATCTAATCGTATCCCTATCGATAAGGATTTCTGTTATTCAAATCTTCTATTCTTTAGGATTTTTATTTTGGTAAGGACTGGTCAATTTATGTAATGCAGACCGCCTAAGCGGCCTCTACTGAAAAAAATAAAAATACAAACTGAGTTTATTAAAATCAGGTCGGACCCCGACGCCTAGCGCCAAGCCGGGCGCCTAGCCCAATTTGCATCAATGATATATCATATTTAGCTTCTTTATGTATTTGATCTGCAATTATTGATTTTGAGACACATTTTATATAAGAATTCATTGTTGGATACAATTTTAAGAAGTTTTTTTTGTTGTTTATATAGTGTGTTCTCTCAACATCATACAATAAATGTTTTAGTAAAAGCACATGAATAATATTGTTTGAGTTATGTGTGATAAAAATAATTGTATATTATAATTATATTTTAAGCTTATATTACGTATACTTCTTTTTTTGTTAGGTTTACATTAGATATTGTGATTTTTTTTATATTATATATAAAATTGAATGTTTTCATTTATTTTCCGCACTTTTTGAATATGAATATATTATAACTATGTCTTTAAGTTTTTTGTGGAAAATTATTATATTGAAAATATTCACACATTTTACTTAAAACATTGTTATATTATTATTTTTGTATGATTATTTACTTTTCAGGTAGGAGTGACAATTCCTAACAAATACGATAACATGATAAGAATATGACATTATCTACATCCTCATACAAGACAAAATGACATGATTAGGCTCAACAAGATAAACGATCCAATGGTCCGTATGATTAGATAACACAAAGTTTAGATTAAGTTAAATTTACTCTTATTTTTGTATTTGTAATAAAATAAATTAAATAACACAATTTACCATTTATATTGTTAGGAGATTAAATATAATTGTGACTGCTCATATCAGTATTATTAATTTAAATGTATAATAATCAATTAACAATAATTATTAAAATTATTAATATTGTTTTCGCTCGGATACAAATATATAATTATAATTCAATATTATATTACAAATTGTACAATCACATATAAATATTGATGATCAAATAATAATGCAGTCTCAAATATCTAATAATAAACTACATCAATTATCAAGAATTAACGTCCTAATTATACGACTCGAGTAAAGTACTAATTATGTTTGAGATTATCAATAAAACAAACTTGAAATGAATACTTTATAATAAAATTAATTAAAGCATTAATTTAATAGGTAAACACAGAAAAAATAAAAATATATGGGTTGGGTTGTGGATTGAGATTGAATTAACCCATGATCAAATTAAAAAAAGAAAAAAATATATATTTTATTTTTAGAATTGAATTTTTTAAGTACTTCATTGTAAAATTTAAAAAAATAAAATTAACTCAACATAAAAAATAAATAAAAATTAAAATTTACATACATTTTATATTCATATATCATTTTCTTTCCAAATATTATTAAAAATTTATGGAAATAAATGTAGATAATGTATTTCTCTACTTCTCCCCTCTCTCATTTGTCTCTTTCTCTCTCGTCACTTTTTCTCACCTCTCTCATCTCTCTCATCTCCCCTCCTTCATCAAGCACTGTTTGCTATTTTATTTTACTTAAAATACGACTCGTAAATGCACAAGGTAAATTATAATAAAACATTATGAGAACACATATCGTATCCACAGGGACTGTATATTGTAAAATCAATTGAGTATTTGTTTATAATATTTTCCTTTATCTAAAGATTTCAATTAATGGAATGTGTTTTATAAAATAAACTAAAACAAATAAAGACAAGAAATAGATAGCAAAGCAAGTCAAACAACTAATGATATTCAGAGATTATATGGATTCTAGGGACATGCAATCATATGGCTCATATGAGTTCCTTTTAATGTATCAAACCATATTTAATTCTTATATTTATATGAGAATCACTAAGATATTTGGATCGTCTCTCTTGAGTTAGATCCAAAAGTAGATTAGACAACATTCATCGTTCTCAAGATATTATCTAACTCTCACGATAGGATCTATTCTCATCATAATACTTACCAATCTCTCGATCTAGCAAGTTTTATGTTATACATTCCTAATCCGTTAACACTCCCTCTAGGGTAATAATGGATTGACTACACATATGCAATTAGTCGTCACATAATTCCATATGACATTCAAATCAAGGAAGCATAAACAATTACAGGAAGGGAAATAATTTCATTAAAGAAAAACATATATCCATGATTATGCACTCCCTAGAATCAGTAGATGTTTAGCCACACATTCAATATATAATCCATGGGAAACATATTGATAATCATGACTAACATAAAAGAACAAAAAAAGAGAAGACTATTGAAGGCGAAACGATTTTCGTCTCTCTCTCTCTCTCTCTCTCTGATGACTTGGTTGGTTGATCCTCCTCTGTATCCTTGTTTCTAATCCTAAAACCTGTTGTATATTGTGTTGTATGTATAATCTGATGTAGCTCCTCCTTTTATAGACAATTACTAAGGTTTTGATAGCTGCCGTATCTCTGTTTGGAATGAGAGAATATGCCCAAATCACACCAAATCAAGAAGATATGCCCGAATCACACAAAATTGCAATGGTTAATATCATATCACAAAGATAAGCATGGTTCGTGTGACTTGAGACGTGGTCTATACATCCTTAATTATCTGTTTTTTGTAAAAACTTCAATAAACACGTGACGTAACAAAATAAAAAAAAAATCATGATGAACTCGTTACTTAGGTACATGCATCTGCCAAAAATAACTATACATAATAATCCCGAATTGCACATAAATCCTATATTTATCAACCCCCCAAACTTAACCTATTGTTCGTCCTCAAACAATGATAACGAGTCTTCATTTCAGAATGAAATTGGTGTTTTGACAGTACACGATGCTTCAAACATAAAAATCATAATAATTATATCAAAATCTATAATTATATAAAAGCAAGACAGTTTGGCTAAATTACAGTTTTGCCATTTTCCCGCCAAAATTGTTTACTAATTTTTAATTTCTGAAAAAAAAAAGAGATTGGATGTTATTGGAGGTGAGAATGTGGGATAGTGCATAAATGGTTGACCAATAACCTTTTTTTACTTTTTTGTTTTATTTTAATTTTTTACCTTAATTTTAAAAGCTTATAACTTTTACGTCTCAACTTATTTTTTTCATGAAAAATATATCAAATTATTTATTTTTTCAAGATCTTTAATTTGATATCCATATAGAGTATATAAAAATAATTTTTTAAAAATATAAAATATTTTTTAGATTAATTAATATATTTGATATTTAAAATATTTTTATAGAAATAAAATTGTGAGATTTTTATACAAAATAAAATTATATTTTGTATATCACGAATTTTTATTTTAGAAAAATATATTATTATTTTATAAATTTATTTATTTATTAAATAAAAGTAACAAAATCTCACACAATATGATAATGCAATACAAAACAAAATGCAAAATGTAATAATTAAATTACTATTAATTATAATTCACTAACTATTATATTATTATAAATATTACAAATCGTGCAACGCACGAGAGAAATACTAGTTAACCATATTGCAAATAAACAACTTCATGTCATGCAATTTGTACTTATTTTACATCTTGAATCATTGATCCTTACTAGGTTTGTGTATCTCACACATAAGTGTATGGGAAAATATAAACGACACTCAAAGTCAAAATAAACGTAGAATTAACCATATGTTTGCCCATGATTTCATCTCACCTTTATATGCAATAAGTGGATTAAGCATAAAAAAAGGACTTTAAATTTGGTTATAATGTAGGCTTTTGGTTAAGGTAAGAATGTATGGGTAAGTGACTTAATCAACATGGACTTCTCGAATTTGTTGGTCTTTACGACCTTTCACATTCAACTCATGGCCAACGAGCACAACTAGATTTTTGTCTAGCTTTATTTTTCCTTCATCAACTCCTTTCCAATATTCAATCAACTCCCAATTTTGCTTAATGCTTTAATTAGTTATGGGGAGTCACTTCCAATTTTCAACAACTTTTGTTGTTTTATTCGATGATACTCTTTTTTTTTTTTTTTAGGAATTGACTGGTCTCCCAATTCATAAGCATTTTTCATAATCTTTCACTTCATTCCTCCACATTTACCAAGGCCTTCTAACATGCAATATTCTTTTCTATTCGACAAGACCACTCAATTTATATTACTTTCATGTACGAATTGTGTGACTTGGCTATCAAATAATGGCTCAAGTCTCAAAGGGGCTTCCTAGGATAATTTGGTGTAAATGGTCAAAATTGAAAGGATAACATTGCCACCAAAGATGCCTAAAATCACTTCCAAAATCCACATCATTCTGTTAAACTTGAGCAAATCATAGACAAGTTCTAGATATTCAAACATTTATCCAACTAAACACATTAGAAAGAATCAATAGGCTCAAAATCTCACATGCTAATCAAGATTCAAGATATTCAATTCCTTCATTGCATGCACAAATATCTTTTTTTCACAATATGCTCAATTAATTAATAATCATTATCAAATAAGGCATTATCATCATTAGCATTAGTCAATATCACAATCATCATAAAATAGAGAAATGAATCATTGTTTAGGCTTTATATTACATATTTTACACAACAAAGTCCACAGGAAATATGAACTTATCTACTTTCACGAGCATCTTTTCTATAATTCCTTTTGGATATTTTATTGACCTATCAGCAAGTTGTAATGTGATGGAGATAATTTCACCGTTCCTAAGCCCAACTTCTTGAATATGGATAATGGCATTAGATTTATGCTTGCCCCCAAATCGCACAACACTTTATTAAATTTCACATGGAATTGTATACCTTCCCGGATCCTTTCAAATTTTGTTAAAGCTTTCTTTGGAGAATTACACTGCACTCCTTTGCTATATTGACCATCTCATGTTCTTCAATTCTCCTTTTCTCCACCATAATTTCCTTAAAAATTTTATCATAGTTAGGCATTTGTCCAATAGCTTCAGCAAAGGGAATATTAATTGATAATTTCTTAAAATTTTCTAAGAAATTAGAAAATTGTATCTCCTTTGCTTGTTTCCTTAGCCTTTATGGAAATGGCGATGGTGGAATGTATGCAGAGGGTGGCACATATTTGACTTCTTTTGCTTCTTCTCCCCTATCCTCTCTCTCACTAGTCTTTTCTTCTTTGTAAGGTAGCCCGTCCCTCACATGTATGGCATGACATTGCACATTTGAGTTGATTTCAATGGTACTTGGAAATTATCCCTTTTGTTGCATGCTTCCCAGTATTTTAACCATTTGACCAAATTGCATCTCCAAAGATTTTATTTGAGCTCCAAATTCAGTTGTGAATTTGTTCACCATGATGGCTATATTGTCAACCTTTGCTACATGCGTATCCATCATTTGCTTTGTGGTCTGCATAAAGGATGCAAGTATATTCTCCAAATCCAATTTCTTTCCATCATTTATAATCAGGTGGTGGCTGCAAACAATTGTTTGGATTAGAATAATTGAGTCTATCTCTTTGTCCAAACTGATTTTGTCTATAATTATCATTGTAGCCTCGTCCTTGCATATAATTCACATTCTCTAGTGTGTCTTGGGATACAATTGCTTATTCTTGAGTATTTTCAGATGGTCACATGGCATTCTTACTCAACAATTTGATGGCTTGGGCCATACTCACCATTTGTGTACACAACTCTTTCATTCTATCCGTTGTTTTAGAAATTTCATCTACCTTTCTTATTGAATTCCTTTGCGATGGCCATTGTGCACTATTTGAGGCCACTTTTTCTAGCAAATATATAGCCTTGTCAATAATTAATGATAATAGAGCTCCTCATGCGGCTGCATCAATTTGATTTCGAGCTATCTCTAATAAACCATTATTGAAATGACATACCTGCTGATCGGTTGCAAAACTATGTCGGGGGCACTTTCTTAAGAGATCTATGTACCTATCCCATGGTTTATATAAAGGCTCTTGATCGAATTATCTAAACGCAGTGATCTCAGTCTTTAATCTCAATGTTATCCCAAGTGGATAATATTTGCTGAGAAATTTCTTGCACAAATCTAACCATGTTCGGACTAATTCCTCATCCAGTGCTTTGTTTTATCCCCAAAAGAGAACGAGAACAATCAAAACTTTATCACATCAATTCCCATACCTTTCATCTTGATGGTGTCACTAATCTTCAAAAATTGTATCAGATGTGCATTGGGATCATCTAATGCTCCACTACCAAATTGATTTTGCTGTACCATATATATTAAGGCAAGTTTAAGCTCAAAATTATTTGCACCTATGATTTGCAGTCGTCCTCCTCCATAATTTGCAGTAATTAGAGGTTCTAAGGACTCTCAAATCGGTGGGGCTGGAGGTTGTAGTTGTGGTTATCTCATCAATGCCCACAACTCCTCCATCTCTCTATGCATTGCTTCAATTTCATCCATCATGTTTACTTACGTTCTTGAAGTGCTTCTGTGTCGGTCAGTTGCTTCAATTTCTAGATCAATTGGAATCAAACGCTTGCACCTTTGGATTGAGTGTTCATAAACTACCTGCAAACACGACATGAAACAAATAAAGAAATAAAAACTATATACTAAACTATAATATGTACTTTAAATTAAAGTCTAAAATCTAAAACAAATATCATTGTAAATTATGTCATTCCCCGGTAATGGCGCCATAAACTTGCTCGCTATTTTTTCACTTAAAATACGACTCGCAAGTGCATGAGGTAAGTTATAGTAAAATATAGTGAGAACATGTATCGTATCCACAAGGACTGTATACTGTAAAATCAATTAAGTATCTGTTTATGATATTTTCCTCTATCTAAAGAATTCAATTAATGGAATGAGTTTTATAAAATAAACTAAAACAAATAAAGAGAAGAATAGATAACAAAGCAAGTTAAACAACTACAGATATTCATAAATTATATAGATTCTAGGGACATGCAGTCATATGACTCATTTGAGTTCCTTTTAATGTATCAACCCATATTTAATTCTTATATTTGTATGAGGATCACTAAGATATTTGGATCCTCTCTCTCGAGTTAGATCCAAAAGTAGATTAGACAAAACTGATCATTCTCAAGATATTACATAACTCCTAATCGTGCCTAGGATCTATTTGTCATCATACTACTTACCAATTTTTGATCTAGCAAGTTTTATGTTATGCATTCCCAATCCCTTAACCAATTACTCCCTCTCGGATAATAATGGATTAACTACACATATGCAATTAATTGTTACATAATTTCATACGACATTCAAATCAATGAAGTATAAACAAATATAGGAAGGGAAATAATAACATTAAAGAAAAATATATGAATCCATAATTATCCACTCCCTAGAATCACTAGATGTTTAGCCACACATATTCAATACATAATTCATGGGAAACATATTGATAATAATGGCTAATATAAGAAGAGCAAAGAAAAGAAGACTATTGAAGCACAAACGATCTTTGTTTCTCTCTATCTCTCTCTCTCTCTCTCTTTCTCTCTCTGATGACTTGGTTGGTTGATCCTCCTTTCTATCCTTGTTTCTAACCCAAAAATCTGTTGTATATTGTCTTGTATGATCCCCTATAATTTGATGTAACTCCTTTTATAAACAATTACTAGGGTTTTGATAGCTGCCATATCTCTGTTTGGAATTAGAGGATATGCCCAAATCACACCAAATCGAGAAGATATACCCGAATCACACCAAATTGAGAAGATATGCCCGAATCACACCAAATCGAGAAGATATGCCTAAATCACACAAAATTGCAATGGTTAAGATCATATCACGAGGATAAGCATAGTCTGTGTGACTTGAGACGTGGTATATACATCCTTAATTATCTATTTTTCTGTCAAAACTTCTACAAACATGTGTCATAACAAAATATAACAAAAATCAGGATGAACTCGTCACTTAGGTACATACAAATGCCTAAAAAACTATACATAATAATCCCGAATTGCACGTAAACCCTATATTTATCAAGCACTACTGATGTAACGTCCCAAATTCCTATTTGAAACATTACTACTTGGCACTTAATTTAAATATTTTTCAATATTATAGAAGATTTTACTTTAAAAGAAAAGAAGTTTTATTGAGAAATCATATGGCGGAAATAAGCATAATATAGCTAGTGCAAGATTTTCATTACACAACATAAACAGTTTTGATAAAGTAATTAAATTTTTAAACACTTTATTAATTAGAGAAACCTATACAATTAGAGTTGAAACCATGACCAAGCTCATCCTTCCTGGTCTCTTTACCTAAAAAGATGAAGGGGTGAGTGTTGGAAAACACTCCGTGGGCTAACTCTTTTACCCCCAAGAGCACATACATATGAAAGAATAACAATGATCATCGCATATAAACACATTGTACATTGAAGCACTCACACTTGACCATAAATCATGAAAATTTTGTAATATGTATACTATATATTTATTATAGTACACATAAAAGCACATCAATCTTATTTGGGATGCACTTTGTCCCACTCGAGCATCATGAGTTCGGGAGCTACCCGAAGTTGTCTTTCAATCAGAATCTTGTACGGGTCATACCCGCAAATCTTAATCATATCTATGTATGGTATTATTCGTATACCTTACACATTGTGCGGCTTTACCGCAAATCTTGCAAATAAGAGCATCGTATATATATGTCAAACATTATGTTCATAGAATCATGCCATCAAATCATCATCGTGTTACATTTAACATTCACAATACGTTGCATATCATAGATTAATTACCATATTATCATACATATTTCGCTAGATTGTAATTTAACAAACCACAACACACAATTAGTGTGAGAGTATCGCCCATCTCTTAAAGTAGCAGGGATGGTATCTTCAGTTATGTTTTGTCCTAAACCTGAGGTCTCTAGAGCTCCTACAATAGGGATAAATTGTTTGTTATTAACCCCCAAATTAAATAAAATCTTAATCTATAAAAAAACTGAGATGTTACTGACTAGAAAACTGTATAAATTGACTTAAAATATTTTAGAAAATGGAAACGGGGACTAATTTTTATAAAGGTTGCGAAAATGAGCTTTCTATTCGAACTTAGCCATGTTTTGTTCTCAAAGTTCGTGCACAGTATATAAAAACAAAAACTTCCTTTTTCTCAACACCAACTATAGATAATGAAATTGTGACATTTTTCCACTCATTTGAGTCTAATCGCATTTAAAACGAATATTTTATGACTATTCAATGTATATTTCCACTACACAACAAGGAATGAATATTTTATAATTCACAAACTATATGGAGGAACAAGCTGAATTTTGAATTGTAGAAACTAGAATCATATGAAAAATTTTTTATAAAATTTTCGTATCATTTTTAAAAGATTTACTATTTATTTTGAATTTTTGAAATTGAAATAGTTGAAGCTGTAAAACCTGCACAACTGTAAGAAATAAATCATAACTCCTAAACTATGAACTAGATTGACTTGAATCTTTTATGCAATATACTATAAACCTTTATTCAAATTTTCAAATCAGAAACGTAGCACTTTATAAATATGGATTTAGAGTAATAGAAAATTCATATAAATAAAATCACACCCAATTGACCTAAACTTTTAAATGTGAATTTAAATCATAGGAATGAACGACATATTCAAAATTCAAGGGATTTGGATATCTATAACAATATATTTTGGATTTTAAAATTATAAACGCTAGAATTTGTAAATCTGGATAGCAAGAGGTAGAACATTCGAATAAAATAGAAAACATATCCAATCTGATTGAAATTCTAACCATGGCTAAAAATCATAATAAGGAACACTATATTAAAATTCATATAATTAATCTACTATTCCATTTATATATCGAGTCTTGTCATCCCATTGGGCTTCGGGCCTCAGTTTATGAACTTTAAATATTAAATCTAAATTTCCTAAGCCTAATTTTAACTTAATAAATTCAAATCATGGCCCAATGTTAATCAAATATTTTAATCATGCTTTTTCTCAATTTCATTCCACATAAAAATAATCTAATTGTAATAATTACATAAGTTGCAAATTAAATCATGGAGTGATTTTATAAACCATGAAATCATAAAATTTAATATATAATAACATTTCATAATCTCAATTATCATTCTATTAATTTAATTTTTCATACATAAACCATGAAAATCAAGATCTTATAATTACAAATAAAATCATGAAAATTTATGTTGAATCACTCAATCATGCTCTAACTTCAATCCACATTTAAAATCATAACAATATCAATTAGAATAACTCATAGTTAAGTCATAAGAATTTCACATGAAATCCTTGAAAAACTTTCATATCATGAATCATAAAATCATGATCATTAGTACTTTCATAGAAGAAATTTTAACAATGCAATAAAAATTTGAGTTATCACACCTGAAATCAACCCGAAAGAGCAATGTAATGCCATACACGTGAGGATCAGGCTGCCTAACAAGGAAGAAAATTTTGAGAAAGTGTATCAGGAGGAAGATGAAAAGGAAGCCAAATATGTGCCACCTCCTGCATATTGTCTAATAAACATAGGATCTATGTGCAATTTAGGGTTATTATGTATATTTTTTAGGTAATTTCATGTACCTAACTAATGAGTTTATGATGATTTTATTATATTTTGCTACATTACGTGTTTTTCGAAATTTTGATAGAAAAATTTGACAATTAAGGTTGTACAGACCATGCCACGAGTCACACGAATTGGGCATGCAAATCGAGGATGGACCCTGAAAGCACAACCTGACACACGGCCCGTGCATGGCCAAGCACAACTCGTGCTCCAGTACATATGTCTCAATTTTCGAGTCTTAAAGCACGGACCGTGCTTGCCTTGCACGGACCATACTTGGTCTTATAGCATAGACTGTGCATGCCTTGCACAAACCATGCTTCGTCTTAAGATTTGTTCCTAGCCGTTGCGATTTTCCAAGATTCATGCATATCTTCTCATTCCAAAAAAGAGATTCGGCAACTATGAAAACCCTAGCCATTTTCTATAAAAGAAGGGTTGTGGGAACAACACAAGAGATCATATTTTAGAGTTAGAAAGAAGTATACAAAGGAGAATCAACCAACCAAGTCAAGGGAGAGAGAGAGAAACAAAGATCGATTGGCGTCAATAGTCTTCTTTTCTTTTGTTCTTACATGTTAGCTATGAGTATCAATATGTTTCTCGTGAATTATGTATTGAATATGAGTGGCTAAACATCTAGTGATTCTAGGGCCTGCATGATTATAGATTCATCTATTTTTCTTTAATGATATTATTTTCTTTCCTATATTTGTTTATGCTTCCTTGATTTGAATATAAAATTATGTGGTGAATAATTTCATATGTATAATTAATCCATTATTGTCCAGAGGGAGTAATTGATTAACGGATTAGGAATGAATAACATGAACATGCTAGATCGAGCGATTGGTAAGTATTGTGATGAAAACTAATCCTACGCACGATTCGGAGTTAGATAACACTGTGAGATCGAAATATGATCAGTGGAGTCTAATCTACTTTTGGATCTTTCTTGAGAGAGAGGATCCAACTATATTAGTGATTCTCCAACAAATATAAAAATTAAAGATGGTTTGATACAGTAAAGGAACTCACATGAACTATATCATTGCATGTCCTTGGAATTCATATAATCTCTGAACTTTTTAGTTGCTTGAATTTGAGTTGATATTGTTTTACTCCTTATTTGTTTTATTTTAGTTTTGCATAACCAATTACAATTATTCAATTCTTTAGATAAAGGATACTATATAAACAAATACTTAGTTGATATTACTATAAACAATCCCGTGGATACAATACATGTTCTCACCATAGTTTTACTATAAATTACTTTGTGCACTTACGAGTCGTATTTTAAGTGAAATAAAATAGTGAATAAGTTTATGTATGTTCCACCATTGATAATACCACAAAGGCTAAAGGGGAAAACGAAGGAAACACAATTTACCAAGTTCTTAGTGATATTCAAGAAATTGTCTATCAACATCCCGTTTGCTGAGGCCATTAAGCAAATGCCTAATTATGCTAAGTTTTTTAAGGAGATTTTAGCAAAGAAAAGGAGAAGTGAAGATTATGAAATAGTTAATCTAACAGAGGATGCAGTGCAACTCTTCAAAGAAAGCTTTCACAATAGTTGAAAAATTCGAGAAGCTATACAATTCCATGTGAAATTGGCAACACTTAGTTCAAGCATCAATTTAATGTCATTATCCATATTCAAAAGTTGGGCTTGGAATGGTGAAACAATCCTCCATCACACTATAACTTGTTGATAGGTCTATAAAGTACCCAAAATGAATTAAAGAAAATGTGCTCATGAAAATGGATAAGTTCATATTTCCGTGGACTTAGATGTGTTGGAGATGGAAAAAGACCAAGAGATGCCATTAATTTTGGATAGACCATTTATAGCCACTGCGGGAGCCCTTATTGATATGAAAAAAGGGAGATTTCACTCTAAGAGTAAATAAGGAGAAAGTGGTTTCTTCCTTGTATAATTTAAAGAAGTTTCAAGGAGATGTTGAAGAATGCAGCTGTGGATGTAATCCAAACTAACATTGATAAAAAGGAATCCAAGAGCTTACCGGCAGAGTCCCTTGAATCTTGCATAAGCCACATTATCTTTCCTTGTAAGCCTATTATTGATTTTGATAGTATGAGTATAAATGATAAATTCAACGTTGTGCATGATTCTCGAGAACCAAAGATGCAAACACCTTGGTATGGTAACATTGACAAGGAGATATATAATGATCACCTTGGTGCAAATTTAGAGGTCGATCATGCAAAGGAGGTTGAAATTGAAAGATGGCCTCCTCGTGATAAAGAGAAGGCATTATGGAGTTTTCTTGGACTTGCCGAGCTTCATAGGAGTTTCATGGCTAATATTTCTAGAATTACACAACTTATGTGTGACTTCTTTAAGAAGAAAACCCCTTTTAATTTTGATGAATTGTGGCTACAAGAATTGAGAAGCGAGTTCGCCCACATGAACTCAGCTGTTGAGAAAATTGATGCCAATGTAGCAATCATACTATAAATGATGCAACAGTGGGGGTTTCAACTCCCTCCGAACCCACCTCTTCAGTGATGCAATAGAGGTTAGTGATTTATGGCTTTCTCGTCTATCTTTTCAAACTTAGTTTGGGGTGGATGGACATTTCACCATAAATCCTTGTTCTTACGTTGAGGTTGTAATATATGTTTTCTATAAAAAAAACACATAGAGCACGAACGGATCGTGCTTGCCCATGCACAGCCCGTGCTCCTGTCCAGAGAGATCCAAAATCGAGCATCGATGCACAATCTGTGCGAGCCATTGCACGAGCCATGCAAGCTAAGGAATGTACAATCCATGCGCCGGTCCATGATATGAGTAAACCATGTTACTTTTATCAATTATAAAGTGTGAATGTTAACATATCATTTTCTCATAAAATAATAAATTGTAAGTGATAATGTGCACTACACAGGAATATAATTTTTTTGGGAGATGTATTTAATATTATTTAAATATTTAATTGTATTTATTATCAAATTGAAGTAATGTATAACATTAATAATTTATTTTTTTATATGGAAAATTTGTAACTATTTTTTTGTTGTACTTCAATACACATTGTGTAAAGCTATTAGGAAAAATGATATTTATATATTTCATAATTTGAAGGTGTTTTTATTATTCTCTCTATCTGTCGTCTCTCCCTCAGTATATATACAAAGAGAATGGAGAAAAATATTTATATTTTCAATACTAGAATAGAGGTAGGCACAATTCTAGTTTGAATTGAAATCATCGATTCAAACTATAGGTTAGTGGTTCAGTTTAACCACTGACCCAGTTTTAATTTTAAATTGAAAGCAAAATTGATTTTTTCGGTTTGGTTTCAATTCCAACTTAGCCATTGACAATCAGTGACTTAGATTAACCAGTCGTTGATTTCAACGACTGAGATCAAGTAGCCGTTGGGAATCAGAATCAAGAACCACCAGTTCCAACGACAAATTATTCTTTTTCAATTTTTTTTTATAAATACCCCTCCCCTATCTATGTTTTTGCACAAATATATTACGTCTACATCTCATATGATCTCTGACAGTCTCTCTCATTGCAATTATCATTATTTATTACTGTCTCTCAATTTCATTATCTTTCATTTCTCAATTTCAAATATTATTTTAATTCTCTTTCAAGATGTCGAGTTCAAGCTAAAAAAGAGGATGAGGAGGTAGATGATAATCATCTTCTTGATCTCCTATTCAAAAAGAAACACCACTTGCATCAAGCTACCACCATTTTTGGCTCATCGATGAATACGAGTGCCAAGCTACCACCACTTTTGGTTCTGAGGCAGATATTGAAATTTCACCCAAGTGGCAAGAAAATTTTGAAGCTCAACTAGGTTTGTTTTTATTTTATAAAATTAAATTTTATATCTCTCCTAATTTTTTTTTACTATCAATGTAGTTGCAAATATCACACAATACTATTATCATCAAACTGAATCAACCAATGAAGAATGTCTTTCTACTCAAGAGAGTCAAAGTGTATGACAATTCAAAAGTCAAATTCAAAGTGGATAAGAGGAAGCACTTCAAAAAGGATTTGGAAAAGGGTTCGGAAAATAGTAAATCAATATTCAACTATTGTGGGTTTGGATATGTTTTCTAAAATTGAGAAGGTAATGACATATTGAAGAACATATACTACGTCAATATCCAAATAAATTGGGAATGATCAGCGTCAAACGCAAATACCTCGTGTAGGATTCACCGGTAAAACCAGGATACAACTTCTACTAAATCTTTGTTTAAATATTTTAATGTATCAATGATAAATATTTATAAAAAATGGTTTGTGCTATGTATTTTAGTTTTAATATTGGTGAACATGATTTATTTAAATAATTTGTTCAATTAGGATTATATCCTCAAGCATCCAGTGTTTCACAAAGAACGGTTAGTACGTGATATTGAAAAAAAAAAGTAGGTGACTGTAAGTTAATTTTAATTGTAATATTTAATTCTTTACAACAAAAAAGTATAAATTTTGTGCAGATTTATGGAGTGATTATTGGGAACATCATTGTTTAGGATTTACTTTTGTTGGATAGATGATTCAATTACAATACAAAAAAGATAATTGCATATAAATAATTTGATCAAGAGCACACGGCCAGAAACATTTTTCATAAAATTTATACTATTTTCCAAAAATATTATTTAGTTACAATTTTTTTTATTTCCTTTAACAATTTTAGCGTTAATACTGCTAGTTTACCATTACTCATTAAAATTTGTCAACCATCATTTGAGGGTAGATTTTTTCATAGTAGACGTAAGTTTCATGTTTTAAATTTGTGTGTTAAAGATGCCATGAAACATTGCAAAATCATATAGGCCTTATGAGATAAGTGATTGGATATTTAGCTTGGCATGCAAGCCTATACAAATAAATGGAGAAGATTTTGTAAAATATTTTGTATGAGTGTACATAAAAACCTCACCAAAATGAGTCTAACCATTGGAATTCAACATATAAATGTTGAATGATTTTTATGAGGTTAGAAATGAATTAGGTACATTCTTTTCCCAAGAACAACTAGGTATTGCTTTATCTCTTTTGAAATTTTTAAAGATGCAAGAGTAGAATTATCTAGTTGTTACTATCATATCTCTTCTTTAGTTATAAATCATTGGTTAAAGTTGCCCTTATTTTATAATCATATTATTCAAATGTGGATTTACAAAATTGTATTGCAAGCATGAGAAGTAGATAGTTAAACTGTTTTCAAGAATTCTCCATTTATTTGTTATTGCAAAACTATTAGATCCTAGAATTAGAGAAGATGATTTAGAAGAATTACTACGAATTATGATGCATTTTATGGTTAAGGATGATCACACTCCTAATTCACATATAATTGTAGGTTAAACAAAACAATTATTTTATGATATATGTTAAACATAGGGTTTACGTGCAATTCGGAGTTATTATGCATATTTTTAGGGAATTGCATATACCTAAGTGACGAGAAGCACGGATTGTGCATGTAAACAGAACAAGAGAATTTTGGGCTTGAAAAGCATGGACCGTGCTCCTAGGAGCACGGATTGTGCAAGCATACAAAATGCCCTATTTTCAGGTCAGAAAAGCAGGGACCATGCATCCCTAAGCACGAATTGTGCTTGCTCATTAAGTACGGACCGTGCGCCGAATCACAATATGTTATTATCCTCTCGTTTCAAAGGAGATTCTTGGAGGATTAAAACCCTAACGCCCCTTATAAAAGGAGTAATGTGGGAGCGACGATGGACATCAATTTGCAGAGTTAGAAATGAGTATATGAAGATGAAACGAGCAACCAAGTCATTAGAGAGAAGAGAAACGAATTACGAATGCATAACACGAACTTGCTAGATCGAGATATTGGTTGGTTATCGTGAGGAGAATAAATTCTAGGAACTATTGGGAGAAACAATATCTTGAGAGTGAACAGTGTTGTTTAATCCATGTTTAAATTTAACTCGAGAGAGAGGGTCTAGATATATTAGTAATCCTTCTACGAATTTAGGAATTAAATATGGTTTGATACATTAAAAGAAGTCATATAAGCCATAAGAGTATATATCCCTTAATTCATTAAACTTTTGAAGTTTTATTGTTGCTTTAGTCTGAATCTTATAATTAGTTTATATCTTTTTTTTATTTCTTTTTAAACCATCCACCTCAAAGTTCGAATATTTAGATAAAATATGATAATATAAATAAACACTTAGTTGAAATTGCTTACACAATCCCTGTGCATACAATACCTGTTTTCACCAGAATTTTACTATAATTAGCCTTGTACACTTGCGAGTCATTTTTAAGTAAAATATAAGAGCGAACAATATTTTTAGAGAATATAAAATTTATTTTGTTTATAGTTTAGATAGTGAAAGCGGTGATGAAAATCAAGATATTCCTGGTAGTTCGGCTTCTGGTCAACCTGAACAATTTCAACATCCAAACTTTCAACACCTTGACCAATATTATAAGTTTTATATTACTTGAAAATTAAATAAGCATAGAAGCAATAGAAAATTATTTATCTGCTACATTTGAGAAATTCGAATTTGACATACTTAATGAACTTTTGTATGGTGGTCCCAAAGAGCAAAATATTTTTCTATTTTAGCAACAATTACAAAGAAAATATTTTTGTGTCCTGTTTCTATTATCTCGGTTGAACAAAAATTTAGTGAGGGTAATTATATCTTGGATACTCGAAGATCTAATTAAAGGTTAAAAATCTAGAATAATAAGCATAACTTCATGATTGGTCAAATGTTGAGGTAAAGAAATAAGAAGTAAATTTTGATGAAGACAATGAGGATAAAAATGGAAACGAGTCCACCATCGAGAGTGATTGAATCATTGAGTCATGCACTTCTCAAGATATGTCAGAAGGTAAGAAAACAATGTGGACTTTGATTCCTCAACTATGAGAATACATAGGCAACTTAATTCTAAACTATAAACTAGAATTTTTAGTTTCTAATTTAGAATTAAGTTCAAGTCTTTTTTTAATTAATTTTTAATAAGTCGTAATTTTTTGTTAAAAATAGTATTTTTAATGTAATTTAACTTTTTGTTATATTTTTCATATATTTTTTTTATTTTAAATTTTTTAACATAAGTTGTAAAATTTTAATTGTTGTAATTTTTTTGTACGTTCTAATTTTTTTTAGTTATATTCAAATTTAATCTCTTACAATATTGTTTTTTTGTAAGTTGCAATATATATATATATATATATATTGTTTTATATTCAAATTCAACCTCTTGCAATCTATTTTTTTTTTTTTTTTTTTTTTTGCAAATTGTAATGTTTTGTAGTCATATTCAAATTCAATCTTTACAATCTTTCCAAATATATAAAGTATGTCTTTTAGTTTCAAACATGAAAAAAATTATAAAATACATTAAGAAAAGATTGTAAATCAATAGTTCGAAAGTTGGAACCAAAAATCGTGGAACCAACGGGTTCAAAATAAAAACCAACTATATACTAGTTTGGTTTTGATTCCATCCAAAATTCTAAAAAACAGCTATTCGAAATCAGAATAAGCAAAAATGGGCCCACATCTACACTTAAATGATTAGAATTTAAAGAAAGTTTTGACAGTGAATTATTATTTATATTTTCTATCAATACATAAAAACAAATCCTTAGTATAGAAAGTTGTGAATTTTCTAGCTAATCTTTTTCTAAGAATATTTGAAAATAAAAATAATGCTATTAACATTGAATGCATTAAAGAGAGATTTCATAGTGAATTGTTATTTATATTTTCTATCAATATATAAAAACAAATCCTTAGCATAGAAAGATGTGAATTTTCTCTCTAATGTTTTTGCTAAAAATATTTGAAAATAAAAATAATGCTCTTTACTATGTTCTAATTCGAGTAAATAAAACTATTAAAAAATAATTATGATTAAGAAAATTCTTAATTATAAGTTATCAATCTAATTAGAAAGATTCTCGAGTTGCACCATAATTGTTGTATTGAATTTTTATTAATGAGATTTATATTTTATATTGATATGATTTTTTTGAAGACAATTCATAAAATAGCTTATTTTTAATATTGTAGTAATGAAATATTTATCAATATATAAAAGCATAACCTTGGTATAAACAAAAATAAAAATAAAATTGTCCAAAATCAGTTGCAAAATCTAGCAACTTAACGCATTTAATTTATGCATTGATAATTTCAAATTATAATATAATTTTTATTTCTAATCTCTTTTTAATGTATAATATACTAAATTAATTATTTTTACGTATATTTTAATATAACGTAATTATTTCATATATAAAAAAAATTAAGTTTTAGATTTATTTAATTCTAAACTATCAATCATGATATATCCATAAGAATTATGAATTTATATAAAATTTAATTATCTTATAAAATACTGAAACTTCCTTAATATTTTAATCAAATTATTTAAAAATTATATTTATATATTTATGTATGTTATTTTAAAAATTATAGTACTATTTTTATAAGAACTTATTATATCGCCATAATTATACAAATCATACAATGTGCGTGAGAAATATAAGTTATATTAATAAAATGTTATGAAGACGATTATTGAGTTGTTGATATAAAGAGATTTTATTGACCAATAGAATTTAAGAACCTCAATTTTAGATGATTCATTATATTTGATGACTCTATTAATAATATATACATTATACGGTAGATATACACTGACGGACACAACTACATTATGAGGGCACGTCTCCTCCCTTCTCCACCATATATTACATCCATTGATTTCCTCTATGCCACACCAAGTATATTGCAAATATATAAGAAATCTACAATAAGAATAAAATATATATGGAAAGGAATATATAGTCACGATTTAACAATAATAATAAAATCATACCTATAGGCTAGAATTAAATTCACAAACAACCATCCGTTAATACATAAATATATATATATATATATATTTATTTAGATACATACATACATATATATATATATATATATGTATATTTGGGGTAAACAAATGTTTGTACCAACATAAATTTTCTTAGATGCATCAGATCAGATTTTAATACAAACTAAAAAAAGAAAGATCATAGCCAACCTTATTAGATCCGTGCGTATGAGTTTTATTCCCGTCAAGACTTGTTTGATTATGTATTAATTTTATATTTGTTATGTAAAGTTGTAATACACAGTATCCCATATTAATATGTAATATGATGTTTGGTCCAATACATTAAGATTATGTAATATATATATATATATATATATATATATATATATATATTGACTCTTATATCTATTAATATTTTTAATAATTTACGCACTGTACTCATGTATCCATTTTGATCAAAATAAAAGTGCACAATTTGCTTGTACATATGTTTTTCTTTCTCTTGTATCATATTTTTAAGAATCAAGCAAATTCAACATAAATTACAATATCTCTTTGCAAATTATTACTTTTGATAATTTGCAAATATTAATTAATTACATTTATATATTTCACGAGGTCTTTAATTTTAGGACACCAAAAAAGTAAACTTTGTCTCAAGGATGTAAATATGATAAAAAAAAAAAACGAAAAAAAATTACTTGATATAATTTAGGATAACATCGTTGTGTTCTTGTGGGTTTTTAATTTTATGAAAATTCAGTAAAGTTTTAGCAAAGGAATTTAATTTTTTTTTTTAATTCTTTAACTTGCACTTATACGTGTCTTCTAGTTTTATGAATTTTTTTTTTTCTCTTGCTAACTTACAATTTTATTCAATTTTGGTCTAATTTCACAATAATTTCAATTTTTGTAGTGAATTTCTGACATGACAATCAATTTGATTATGTGGTCCACTAGTTTTTTTAATTTTTTTTAATGTAGAAAATTTTGACAGAAAATTTATATATCATTAAAGAAAATGAAAACTTTGTAAATTATTAAGAAAACTTAGAAATTCGAAAATTATATTTTGAAATCATGAAAAATATTCCTAGAAAACTAAAATTCAGAAAAACTATAAATGCATACATTACAAAACAATTAAAAATCTGAGAATTTTCTAATTTTCATGTTTCCAATTTTTTCTTATAATGTTATAATTTTTAGAAATATTATTTTGTATTTTAAGAATAATTTTATCTTTTATTTTCAAATTTTCAGTTATTTAGATAATTATTTGTAATTTAAATTGTACATAATTTTCTGATTTTTATTTTTTATATAATTTAAAAATTATATATAATATTATTTTGTATATTCAAATATAATTTTAGTGTTTCATGTTTTTATAATTTCTAAACTTTTTATTTTTGTATTTGAAATTTTAAAAATTAATTTCTAGATTTTCAATTTTTTCTAATCACCAAATTTTCAGTTTTTCTAGATTTTGCCCAAATATTTTTCTTTTCTACGTTTTCATTTATTTATACATTCTAGGATTATTATATTTTAATTTTAAAAATATTTGTAATAGCAAATTTTTGAAAGATATTTATAATTTTGGATAAGTCTTGCATACAAAATAATTTCACGTAATTACTAGATTATTATCATGTGCAATTATTCCATTAGTTTTTATTTCATAATTTGAAATAATTAAAAGGGAGAATTTGATTTTTTATTTTTTTTTTACTATTTCATATGGTGTTAAGTGATAGGAAATTAAATTAACTAATGATATGGGGGTTTATAATCATGCGTAAGAAGAATAAAAAATAAGAAGTATTAATAGTACAAAATAAACATCTATATATTAAAAGGTAGACTTCATATTCTCAAGATTTGACACATCATATTTTTGCACTCTTTAAAACGTGTCATGTGTCCTAATAATAATAAATAATAAGTACAAAAAAAGAGTTACAAATGTTACAATCCAATTAAAAATAAATTCATTGAGGTTAAAAATATTAAGATTATGAAATAATAAAATAAAATAAATAATCTTATTTTTTACAAAAAAATATTAATTTTTTCATAATCTAATATATTAAAAGTTAAGATTTTTTATATATGTAATTCAATCCATTACAAATTTATATTGTTTATATAAATACTCAAATTTAATACAAGTGTTCCAACCCACAAAAAAAATAATAATATATAAAAAATATTGTCTAAAAAACAATATTTATAATATATAAAAAATTAAATTAACCCTCTATAAATACTCCAAATCATGCACACGAAACTTCCAACCAATAAAATTAAGATAAAAATAAATAAACAATCTCATTTTATACACATTAATTTTTTATACATAAACTAATTTCTTGAATTAAAAAAAAATATTTTTGTATTTTTATCTTAAAAAATCTAACATAAATAGTTCTATAACAAAATAATTTTCTTTATATTAGTTTAGAGATATTTTAAAGTGTAATAGTAATAAAGTTTCCACATAAATATATTTATAAAGTATTTTTAAAAAAAAATATAATTTTGTAGGTATATTTATTTTGGGATGTAGACATTTGAATGGATATATTAAAAAAGTTTACATTTATATATTTAAAAGTAGAGTTCATAAAAACTTGCTACACCAGATTTTATTCTTCTTCATAAATTGTCATGTGTCTCTAATAATAAAAAATAATAAATACAAGAAAAGAAGAATTAGGGCAATGCAATTATTTAAAATCAATTGTTCAACATGTTTTGCCTTTTCAATTGTCGAGATAACTCCCGTATTTAATTCTTTTTATAGTGAATGTTTTTTAAATATAAATATTTGCAAATCAACAAGTATTTCCCCTAGGTTATCGATCAATGTTAATTGAATTTAAGAAAAAAAATGAAAATTTCTTTGGATATGAATTCTAAGTTTTCCTACTCAACCTTAGATGAAGTTGACATGAGGGGGACTCACGTGGTATGATAGTGCTCTTACTTTATATGTGTATTAATATAGAAATAAATTATTTTTCAATAATTTCAAAATATAATTAATATCTTTAGTAAAAGCTTACACCCATGCATTGCATGGGTCTACAACTAGCAAGATAAAACGGATAAAAACTATTTATGTATTCGTAGTAACCAAACATGTCTTTTGGTTTCATCGACTTACTTCCTTGCCCATGAAACAAACACCTTCCAATATTTTTATAAAAAATTATAATATATTTTAAGATTGTTCAAAACGTAGTATTTTTTATCGATGAAATATTATTTTTTTAGAAATATATTAATATATGTGGATTTTTTTTTTTTTTTTTCTAAAGCAGAATTTGCAATTATTTAAATTTTATGAATTGGATTAATTCATTAAGATCCATCTATTTGATACACCCAACTTTCATAGATGAGATGAAAATGGGAGTCTGATTGATATTTTTCTTCTCAGCAGTCAAAATACGATTAATCAACTCCCCCTAGGCCAGAGGCCCCCACCCACGCACAAATCACAGAGTGATTAATTCGTTGTCGCCCCTGTCACCAGTCGTGATATTTCATTTGATAATTGAAAACCCTCCCAGTAATAACTCCAAAAGAGAGAAGCAATCAAATCGAGATTACAGTTCATCATATAACCTCGTTGAAAAGGGTACTCTGACGATCATATTCCGATTAATATCTGTATTTTTTTCCCCAAATTCCTCCCAAAAATTACAGAGAAGAGATAACTCACAAGAAATAAAAGAAGTAAGAAAGTTTAGGACGGTGATCTACTTTTAGCTTGTTTCCCATTATTTTTAGCATTACAGTTGAGTTCCTTTTCCTTGTTGTTAATTATAGGCGAATGGGATTTTTACTTAAACAATATAATCAGTTATCTTATCGCTTACCTGCATAATTGGGAGTTTGTAAAGAACGCTTGTCCTCTCTTTAAGAAAAACAGTTGCTCTTTTTTGCATTATTTTGGATTTTAGGTTATCTGATTTTGTGAGGGGGTTTAATCCATTAAATTTTGGCTTAAAACGGAGCATTAAGTTGATTATAGTTACTTGTGATCTGGGCTTGGTTATCACTGCACTTGATTTTTCTCAGTTGTGAAAAATGCTGCTTTCATATGCTTATCTTGTACAACATACTTGGTTTTTTACTTGTTTGTGCGCTTTTTGGCGCACAGTAATTTCAGAATGGCAAGAAAGATGCTAATCGACGGAGAGCTGGACAAAACCAATGAGGAGAGTCACTATGACTTTGATTTGTTTGTCATTGGTGCAGGAAGTGGTGGGGTTCGCGCCTCACGATTTTCTGCACAGAATGGAGCTAAGGTACGAGTTCTCAAAAATGATATTCTGTTTGCATATAAAGATTTTGGTGTATGGTTAAATAATGGAATTGAAAGACTGCATGACTGTGCTGAAAACTGATTAAGCTGTGCCTCATTGAGTCATTCTCACATGGTAGATGGCACCAATATATAGATATTCATCTCCGAATATTTTCCATGATGTAATTGTTACTTATAATTATCCCATTTTATGCTTCTTATCATTTTCTCGTTCTGTTGGCTGTATACTAGAGTTTTTCCGGTCTTCTTGACATATATATCTTTTTTTCTTTCTTATGTTCCGCACGGAATGATTGTGACAAGAAAATTTAATTTTGTTACCAGGTAGGTATCTGTGAGCTTCCATTTCATCCCATCAGCTCTGAAGTTATTGGCGGAGTTGGGGGAACGTAAGTCTACAAAATCGTAGCCACAATATTTATAAGTGAAGCATTTCCTCTTTGCGCAAGCAGTTTTATTACAGTAAAAGGATTTTGTGTTAGATACTGCCCCACTTCATTTGTCTCTGGTTCACCTTCCTTGTCACCTCTTGCAGTACATATATTTTATTTTATTTTAATTAATTGATATCACACAACCTAAATATTGAATTCGGAAATGGCTGGAATTTTTAGCATTGGCTACTGCACATTGTCATGTACCTTAACTAATTCCTTCACTTCTCTGTCTGTTGAATGGAAGTGGAATTGAATTATTCAATGATCTTATTATTTCATATAAAATGAACATCCGACTGAAGCTGGTGTTAGTTGGGACTGTTTGGCCGAGAAATTTTACTACAATCTGATAGTATACTTTTGAATTGTAATGTTTTTTGGACTTATTATGGAATAAGGTGTTTTTTAATAGCGAGATTTGCTTAAATTACTATCTAATATTCATGTAGTCCAGATCAGAAGGGTTCTTATTTTACCCTTGTTGAACTTTGATGGGTCTTCATAGGGTTTTATCTTGAATGTTACTTGTTAGCTTTGGCATAAAATCATGAACTTAGGCTTTTAAAATTCTGCTGAAACAAGGATGGTTGTAGACTAATCCAGATTATGTTCAAAGCAGCAATAGTTGTGTAAAAGAATAGTAAGGGGGGAGGGGGTACAGTATTAGCAATGTCGGTGGTCCAACATGTAGCGGCTAATATGTTCCTCTGGAGAAGAGGAACATCAATGTATGCGTCAGTTACTTTTATCTTGACAGCAGCTTTAAAGCAATTGGATCAGAAATAAAAGGTTAATAACTAATGCTTTTATGTACTACAGGTGTGTCATTCGTGGTTGTGTTCCTAAAAAGATTTTGGTCTATGGTGCCTCTTATGGGCCTGAACTGGAGGTGAGATTTTGAGTTAACAGTATGAATATATGATAGGAATGTTCTGCACTTTGAAAGAACTCTGTTCATTTAATTCTGTTGCTCTTTGTGCTAACTCAGCTTGTTTTCCTTTTCCGATGAATAGTTAAGGGACTTTGATAATGCTTCAAAATAGAGTATCTCTATTTAGTTCTTGTTTCCCTTGTTCTTAGTTTTATATTTCTTTTGGAAAGTCATATTTCCATGAATGTGTGGAAGGAGTTGTATAAGCTGTGGAATTCTTTTGCATCATTTCCCTTGTGGCTGCATCATTTTCTGAACTATTGTTGGTTCTAATCGATTATCCTGCTTTATTTGAAATACTCGTATTTATGTGATGTACTTAGTTCTGGGCATCCTTCATTCCTTATCCTTTTTCTTTATTTCTTTCTCTTTCTCAGTTTCCTCTTTCTTTTTGTAATTTCATTCATCTGTCAGTTCTATGTGTATATTGTTGCTGTTTGTATTTTAGAAAAGTAAATTTTGATCAAGTAATACTTGGCTTTGCAGGATGCAAGGAATTTTGGTTGGGAACTAAATGAGAGAATTGACTTCAATTGGAAGAAACTTCTACAGAAGAAGGTCAGTGGAATGTATAGGAAAGTGCTGTTTGATAATTTTAAGCTGGTCATTCACATGCACAGACAGTAAAAACTACGAATCTAATTAGGGCATATAGACTTAGAATTGGAAATTCTTACATGCAGAAGGTGTAACAGCGCCAATGGTGTAGGCACATCACATAAGCACAAAGCAGGCACTGCTGACACCATCTTGGTTTTAGACCCAATGCAACTGAGACTTTTCTCTTTAGATCTATATTGAATCTAGGGATGTTTCTGTTGACATTTGGACTCTCTTGAAGAAGACTGTGTGCTTTCCCCTCTTGTTCTATGCTATTACATCTTAAAATTGAAAGTACAGTACAATTGATTTAAGGAAATAAAGCATCTTTCTATAGCTATTTCATGGAAAATGAAGGCTATTTCTGAGAGTGAAACAGTGATTATTTATTATTGTTGTGACAGTTTTGATGTTTGCTGATGTCCAATTAAAGGGCACATCAAAGATAGTATTCAACTACAGAACTGCCTTCAATAATAGCTATCTATCTATTAACAGTTATATATTGTCATAAATAATCTATCTTATGTGCAACTTTCATTTTATACACTTTCAGACTGAAGAAATAGTAAGACTAAATGGGATCTACAAGCGGCTACTTGCAAATGCTGGAGTTAAGCTATTCGAAGGAGAGGGAAGAGTCATTGGTCCTAATGAAGTTGAAGTAATTCAGTTGGATGGAACAAAAATTAACTATTCAGCGAAACATATTCTGATTGCTACAGGAAGTCGGGCTCAGCGTCCAGCTATTACAGGGCAGGTATGTTAGTTACTTTAGTTTAATATCTTGGCTGGACTAATCTTTGACTTCTATTGATGTACTTGGATTTAATTGTAATGCTTTCATGTAATTTTGATTTTTAGCCTGTAAGCAAGGCTCTTATTTGTTTCCCTTCTCATTATGGTAACAATGTTAATGGCATATTATATATTTTTGACATATCTGTCTAAACTTTTGCCTGACTTGTTGGTCTTAGCAATTTCATATTGTTCACTTGTAACATGAATGCTGACTCCACCAATTATTATCTATAATGATGTTGTACTTCTGGTTATGGTTTCTATTTAGGAATTAGCTATCACATCAGATGAGGCATTGAGTTTGGAAGAATTGCCTAAGCGAGCTGTCATACTTGGTGGAGGGTATACTGCCTATTCATGCTTTTCTTAGTACATCTATTTCAGATTATAGAAATTTAGGTGACTTTCCTTTCTTTAATGTAGGTATATTGCTGTTGAGTTTGCCTCAATATGGCGAGGAATGGGTGCAACAGTGGATTTGTGTTTCAGAAAAGAACTTCCTTTGAGGTCATGTAATTCCTGTGATTGTCATAACTTTTCTCTGTTTTTAGCTGCCTGCTTTATGGATAAATCTTTTGGATCGCACACACACGCACACACGTCCAGGCACATGAACATTACGTCATGCACAAATCCGTGTGGATAGTACCCAAGTGGGCTTAGAGCCGCTGGATGTGCAAATGGAAATGTCATAAAGTTTGTGCCAATACATCCATCTCTTTCAGCTTAGCCAAGGAACTCATAAAGAGAATTCTTGTGTCATCACGTAAGTTCTAATGGCTTATAACCTCACTTGGGTAGTAGCCAAGGCTATTTTATTCAATGAGCCCTTCAGATGCTGTCATCTATGTGTGATGTGGATAGAATTCACTTAAATATTGGTAGGGAAAGTGAGTGTTGAACTATAACAATCGTCACGACAAATGTCTTTGGGTGGGAATTTTCTTGTGGACTTCTTGGATTATTGAAGAGTCAAAATGTTATCTTGAAACTCCTAGTTATAGTACCTGCTTATATGAACTTTTTGGGCTGACAATTTTTTTTAATTATTATTATTATTGTTGTTGTTGTTGTTGTTGTTGTTGTTGTTGCTGTTGTTGCTGCTGTTGTTGTTGTTGTTATTATTATTATTATTATTATTTGTGAGTTTGCATAGAATTAAATCTTATCAATGTGATTTTATTTTAGTGAATTATGCTTGTTTCTAATTTGTCCTGGTCCTTGACAAGGAAATATTTTCAGATGTGATATTGCATGTGGATTGTGATCGTTTGCTATTCTTTTGTAATCTTGTAGGTTAACTTGAAAATTACCTTTGTGATCTTCTTGACTTAGAATCTTTTATATTTCGGACGATGAGTATTTATCCTTACAGTTCTATGATATTTTTCCTTAGCTTCATGTCTAGCTTAGGTTGGATAACCTGTAAAGTTGCAAATGTTTTCAACTCATTCTAGTAATGCAGGTGTGTGATGCTTCCAAAACAATCTTTTCACAGTATTATATTCTGATTATAATTTAAATCAAATTGTTATTCTTAAAGATATCTTGATTTAAAGAAGAAATTATAGGAGAGAGGCTAAATAATTGAAAGATGGAATACACAGCCCTAAGTGCGCTGTTTGTTTGTGGAAAAACTCATGATTGACAGAATACATAGCTTCTAATTTGTCCTGGTCCTTCACAAGGAAATATGTTCAGATGTGATATTACATGTGGATTGTGATCGTTTGCTATTCTTTTGTAATCTTGTAGGTTAACTTGAAAATTACCTTTGTGATCTTCCTGACATAGAATCTTTTATATTTCGGACGATGAATATTTATCCTTACAGTTCTATGATATTTTTCCTTAGCTTCATGTCTAGCTTAGGTTAGATAACCTGTAAAGTTGCAAATGTTTTCAACTCACTCCAGTAATGCAGGTGGTGATGCTCCCCAAACAATCTGTTCACAGTATTATATTCTGATTATAATTTAAATCAAATTGTTGTTCTTAAAGATATCTTGATTGAAAAAGAAGAAATTATAGGAGAGAGGCTAAATAATTGAAAGATGGAGTACACAGCCCTAAGTGTGCTGTTTGTTTGTGGAAAAACTCATGATTGACAGAATACATAGCTTCTAATTTGTCCTGGTCCTTGACAAGGAAATATGTTCAGATGTGATATTACATTTGGATTGTGATCGTTTGCTATTCTTTTGTAATCTTGTAGGTTAACTTGAAAATTACATTTATGATTTTCCTGACTTAGAATCTTTTATATTTCGGGCGATGAATATTTATCCTTACAGTTCTATGATATTTTTCCTTAGCTTCATGTCTAGCTTAGGTTGGATAACCTGTAAAGTTGCAAATGTTCTCAACTCATTTTAGTAGTGCACGTGGTGATGCTCCCAAAACAATCTTTTCACAGTATCATATTCTGATTATAATTTAAATCAAATTGTTGTTCTTAAAGATATCTTGATTTATAAAGAAGAAATTATATGAGAGAGGCTAAACAATTGAAAGATGGAATACACAGCCCTAAGTGCGCTGTTTGTTTGTGGAAAAACTCATGATTGACAGATTACATAGCCCCATGTCCGCCGTTTGTTAACGCATCTCATGCCCGTTTACACATATCTTATCACAGAGGGTTTGATGATGAAATGCGAGCAGCAGTTGCAAGAAATCTGGAAGGCAGGGGCATTAATCTGCATCCAAGGACAAGCTTAACAGAGGTGCTTTCTCATTTTCCACTTTTGATCTCTTTCCCTTTGAATTTTTCATTTGTGAAAATGCCCACAAACTAAAAGACAAACTTGATAATAAAAAACCAAGGTGCCTTGATGGCTGTTAGTATGCTAAATCTTTTGGATCCTTGTGTTCCCTATTAAGATTATTTTATTAGTATATCCATTTATTTCAGTATTTGAGATAGATGAATTTTGATGCAGTTGGTTAAAACAGAAGAGGGTGTAAAAGTTCGTACGGACCATGGGGAAGAAATCCTGGCTGATGTTGTACTCTTTGCCACTGGTAAATTTAAAGCCTTCACTCATTAATATGAACTAATCACGCACTGTTTACCCAGCATGACGTAGTTGCCAAAATTGTGTTAAAATTTAAAACTAAGATGCTGGAACTTGCTTTACCGGAAGTAGTGTATTTTATGAACTTGTTAATTTGGCCATTTTTTGCAGCTGTAATTTTTTCAAATTTTCTCTTATTAATAGTAACTGGACTGAAGATTTTCCAAGATGTTTTTGGTAGTAAAGATTACCTGAAGATGCTTGAGTCTCAAACTCTTCCCTTGCTTATGCATTAGCAGCTTATGACACCCTAATTTTTGTTATTATTAATAAATAGCATTCCTTTATGGGTCACATAAGTTGGCTTACTACTACATATTGTATCTGTAGTAGCATTCTGTGGCTAGCTTTTACAGTTGATGAAATGCCCTAACTGGATCTTAACTAGCATATTATTGATGCACATAATTTGGAGGTTGTATTCTTGTTAGAATTACTATCTCTTGCGTCGTGTCTGATATTTTAAGTTTGTAGTTCATGAGTGTAGTTGTCAGAAGGTTCTTCTGATTGCTGTACTTACAATACTCTATTGTATATGGCCATCTTTAAGAGAACTTGTAATGGCATTTTCTTGTACCTGGTTGCAGGTAGGGCTCCCAACACAAAAAGGTTAAACCTGGAAGCTGTGGGGGTTGAGCTTGATAAAACTGGAGCTGTGAAGGTGAGTTCTAATCTGCTTAATAATCTTGTAATTTCTGCCCCGTAAGTTTTCCTTTGTAAAATTCACAAATTTGAAGATAGCTAGATGAACATTACAAACTATGAATCTATTATAAGAGCATTATCATATTGCAGACATAATCGTACTTAGATGGATGTGCTGGTGTAATTAAGGCTGGATTGCTCAAGTTTATGCATTGAATCCTTTTCAAGCTTCTGAAACTGCTGATTTGATTGGCAATGTTTTTACTAATGCTTTTAACATTTTGCTTATTGCCTTGTTGATATGGAATTCTAATTTCTTGCCTAGTAATCATGCAATATGTGTGATACTTTACTCCCTCTCTTTGGCATGTCAGGTTGATGAATACTCTCGCACCAACATACCTAGCATATGGGCCATAGGTGATGCTACAAACCGAATGAATCTCACTCCTATTGCCTTAATGGAAGGGACCTGCTTTGCAGTATGTTTTTTCGAATCTATCGCTATGATGTCCATGTTTGTTTGTTTCTTCTTCTATAAAAATATCCGATTATACAGTGCATAAATTAATTCTTTCTTTTCCTTTGATATATCGAGCATAATAAACCTATCTTTTATGCTGTTTACAGAAAACTGTTTTTGGTGGCCAGCCTACAGCAGCTGACTATAACCATGTTCCTTGTGCTGTGTTCTGGTATTACCATCTCTTTTGTTGCCAAACCTTGCATATTTTTTATTCTCATCTCTTTTTGTGGCGCATGGTGTAGATTATCAATTTACATCTCATGGCTTATGCCATAATTGGAAAGCTGGCATCTTTGGGATGTCCCTAAAAGAATTATTTGTTCTTCGCTATTATACTTTTTCCCCAAAATTATGTCGTGCATTTTCTTTGGAATGTCCGAGAAGAAGATAAAATTTCATACTTCTCAAAGTATCTCTGATCCGAGTTACTCGAATGACAGCAGTAACTCTCGACCACCATCTTCGAAGGTAGTGGATAGACAAAACTCTCACCCTCCACTGTGGTCAAATGGAGCATTTAGTTTGTAGAGATATATACTGTAGTATATTGGGGCAAATATATGTGATACTGTTTCACCGTATCCTTGGCACTTGTTGGTACATTATAGTCCTAAGTTGAGCTGTCCATGATTGATCGTCTAGCTGTGAGATTGTCATGATTACATCAGTTCTTGTCATGCTTTCATCAGCTCTCCAACTTGTAGTTCCTTATTAACTAGCTAATGTTTCCTTAATACTTTTAGCTAACTGGAGTTCAGCAGTTTCTATCTGGTGTGTCTGTATGTGTTTGGGTGGGATGTGTGTTTTTGTTTGTGTGTGTGTGTGTGTGTATTTTATTTATTTTTCTCTCCTGTTGATCTTGTATGATGTGTTGCTTGGCAGCATTCCACCACTCTCTGTGGTTGGTCTCAGTGAGGAACAGGCTATAGAGCAAGCAAATGGTGACATATTGGTTTTCACATCATCATTTAATCCAATGAAGAACACCATATCTGGGTATGGTTGTTGGGACTTTCATTTGTATGCTTAATTTACTTTCTTATGTGGATCATATCTAATAAACTAATGCCGACCCTCGACAATTGAATACTCTTCACTGCAACTCTTAAACTTTACACGGTTGGCCAGTTTTGCACACATCATGATACTTTAGCTGCATCTTAATCAGAATGATATGGCCTTTAATGAAATTGCTAACGGTTCAGTTTCATGAAAATTGGTCAACATTTTACTTTTACAGGTATTGAATGACTTTCGTATGTTAATATGATCTCTATTTTTTCTTCTACAAAATTCAGACGGCAAGAGAAAACTGTTATGAAGCTTATTGTTGATGCTGAGACTGATAAAGTTCTCGGAGCCTCCATGTGTGGACCTGATGCACCTGAAATTATGCAGGTTCTCTTTAGCATCTTCTCTTCCACGTTTGTTTTGTGACATCCTCTCTTTTAAAGAAACCGAAAAATGATCAACAGAGTTTGAATTTATGAAGAGAATAATTTTCTAAGCTAAGTCTGCTAGATTGGGATATTTAAATCATGTAGCTAATAATGTCAACTTTTTGGTGTGTCCATGACAGGGCATCGCCATTGCACTCAAATGTGGAGCTACCAAAGCACAATTTGACAGTACCGTAAGTTTATAAACTTTTACCAAGCATATACCTCTCTTTTTATACTGCTAATGCAGACATAATGACAAATTCAGTTAGTTTAGAACACTGGAGAACGTTTATTATGTGTATTGGACCATTTTATTTGCCAGGGGAGAAACTTTATATTAGTTCCCTAATGTGATGATTTATTGAATTTTTGGAACAGCACCCTTAGTGCAAAGCAGTAATTCGATGTTTGGGAACCTTGTAAATTTTGAAGTAGATAGATTTTGGATGAAAAATTGACCCCCGTAATTACATCATTTGATGTTTCACAGGTGGGAATTCACCCTTCTGCTGCTGAGGAGTTCGTGACAATGCGGTCGGTGACAAGGCGGGTCTCGGCTGGTAAACCGAAGACCAATCTGTAGGATGATTATGATATACGTATGAATGGCATTTCTTACTTGGGGAATATAATTAAGAGTGGGTGTAGAAGAATTTGATTGGAGACTTGATAAGGGCAATGGTGTGTTCTGTCTCAAAAACCTTGGTAGTTGCATCTAGTGAATAAAGCTGGTTCGTATGCTCGTATTTTGTATCTAATAATTGATATTTTATGTTATTGCCGTTTGTTGCTATGCTAGTAGTGCCTTGTGACAGAAATCGATCGCCTTTTGTAATTCAACACACTTGCGCGTATTGGATTCATTCATCTTTTACGAGATCTATGTCATGACACCTTCGATCCATGTATGTTTACAAAATATATGTAGATTCCATGAATTTTATCCGTAGCATATAACTGATTTTCATATATTTTTGTAAATTATAACGTTTAGTGGATTAGCATGAAAACATAATTGTTCCCCAATATATATATCGCAAAAACTTCTGTGAAACGATTGCATGTGTAACATGATTTAAAGTATTATTTGTTTAACTATAAAGTAAAACTATTTTTTTAAGTGTATTATTGTTCATTAGTTACCTTAAAAAATAACAGTACTTTATATTTAAATAAGTAATATTCGTGTTACAAATACAACAATTCTACAGAAGATACACTATATATATATATATATATATTTATTTATATTGAGCTGCACAATTTTTCATTTTTACAAGTCAAAGCAAAAATTAAAATATTCATTTTTCTCTGAATAATCTACTACATTAAAACAATAAATAAATTGTATATCAATAAAAATATAATATTTAAAAAAAATTATATGCTAGAATAATGTTAGTTGGGGAAGACTAACGACTTTTAAATTTAAACGCGGTCAAATGGTGAAAACTAGCCTTTAGACTTTACGCTCAAATTCTAGAATTTTTCCGGGAAACGAAATCCCATCTTCTTTCGTCTTTATATTTCAAATTATTTTTCCCGAAAGTATATGCATACTATATGAATACTCGATAATTTTCCGGCTATGGACCCTTTTACTACGTTGCCGGAGGATTTCATATCGGAGATTTTGTCGCGTTCTTCTCCAGTCGAGGTGGCACGACTTGCAGCGATCTCAAGGGAGTTCAAAACTGCCGCTGATTCAGATACTGTATGGGCCAGATTTCTGCCCTCCGATTGTTTGGAAATCCTCTCAAGATCAGTTTATCCGGTGGTTTACGCCACCAGGAAAGAGCTTTACTTGAGCCTTTGCCACACTCCCATTCTGCTCGATGCTGGAAAATTGGTACGTTTGTTGATTCTCTTGTGATTGAAGTTCAATTCATTTTCAAATCTTTTATTTATATTCTGTGCTGATGACATTTCCTTATTGTGCCACCTGATTCGAGAGTTGCGTGCAAGGATTCCATTATTGATTTGTAGATTCTTGATTCTAACACAATATTTAATCACAAATTCCTAGTAGTTTTGTGAATTTTAAAGGCTAGTACCACAGAGGATCCTCGTCCGAGTAATTAATAACTTAGTTTTTGTTATTGACTTGTCATTTTTGTTAGGGCTTATTCAGCTAAAGAGTGAAGATCAGTAAACTTGGTATCGAAACCATCTCCTTACGGTCTTTTCTGCATCTTCATTTTGCTCTGATAACATAGAGGTTAATTATTATTACTATTATTATTATTATTATTATTAATTTTTTTTTTTTTTTTTTTTTTTTTTTTTTTTTTTTTTTTATATATGCCGCCTACGACACCAAAAATGCTGTGTTTCTGATAAGAGTAAACTGTATCACCCTGTTAGAACTTTTTTGGTTCACTCTGCAATGGATCCACTGATTGTGCTCTTCCCAATCTGTGGAAGAACATGAAAATTCATCTTTATCAATCAATTATTACATAAAGAAAATAAAAATAAAAAAAAGAAATGAGGTTTTCAGCAGGCTTATAATAGTGTTTTTTTATCTTTGAATCAGAGTTTTTCTCTTAGCAAAAGGAGTGGGAAGAAGTGTTATATGGTAGGCGCAAGGGAGCTTGGGATTGTGTGGAGTAACACCCCAGAGTACTGGGAATGGGCGCCTCATGCAGACTCAAGGTCCTTCACATCCTTTTCGTGTGTTTCATTTTTCTCATTTTGTTTTTAGTATCAATTGGCCATTTATTGTGCCAGAAATTTTGAACCAGATATGTGGTTTTTATTTTTAGATTCTCAGAGGTGGCTAAGCTTAAAGATGTATGTAGGCTTGATATCCGAGTCAAAATGAAGACTCAAATGCTATCTGCGAAAACCAGCTATGGAGCTCATCTTGTATTTAAGTTAGCTGAGGAATTTTATGGGCTTGAATCAGCCAATGCAGTAGTCAGATTTGTGAATGATGAAGCTATTGGCGATGGTGAAGAAAGAAATATTGTTGTGCACCTGCAACGAGCGAATGCTAGGTATGGACCTCAAGAGCAAAATGGAACACACGCAGTGAAGCGAGGAGGTGGATGGATGGAGGTTGAAATGGGAAGCTTTTATAACGATGGAAGAGATGATGGAGAGGCGGAGACAGAGTTGAGGGGAACAGATGCCCATCATTGGAAGTCTGGACTCATTGTCGAAGGTATTGAGTTCCGACCAAAGACTATATACAGTTCTTAGGAATATGAGATTAGAATTTGGTCATATGATCTGAGAGTTCTTCTGAGAAAACTCCCAGCTTGTTTAAATTCAAGGAGCTGTGTGTGTCCCTTGTTTATGTTTACACTTATGTTTGAAACAAAGAGTATTTCTGTTCCTCCATGAAGATGAAGATAGATTTCTGTCAATGATTTGATCTGTAAATTAATTTAAGGTATGTTTACAATTTTTCCCATGTAAAGTTCAGGGATGTGTGAGTCGAAAAGAATAATGTAAATTTTGTGTTTATTCTGAAATTTAATAGAGTATAATTTGTTAAGTATGTAAATTTATAATGAATAAATGTTAAAAAATTACTTTGTAATGATTAAAGGAGTTATTGAAATTTGTAAGATGATTGAAAGAGAGCAAAGGGGGCAAGAGAAAGAGAGAGAAAATAGTAGTATCAATTTTTTTGTATTTTATTTATTTATTTTTATGAGTGAATTTTAAAACAAACACAAAATTAAATTTACACTTTCTCCATCCGAGAAAGCCAATGCAAAATTTGACAGTACAGTAAGTTTGTATGGTTTCGTCGACCTTGCCGTCTCTCTCTCTCTGTCTCACAGACACACGCACACATAAGACAAAAGGAATTATCTCCAATGCATTCGCTAACTATTGGAGCAGTGAGGAAGGAATAAAGGTCGATGAAATGGTGAAATTGGGTCATTAGGAAAATGGCATTCTTCTCTATCCCCACACATTTGTTAACATATATTGTTTGGATACTAGTGGTGCTTCTATAAATGTGTAAGTAGGTCGAAACACAATGCCATTAACAATGAGGCCGCTCTTCCATTTCCTTACCTCAATCAAGCGTGCCTCCACGTCTCCTTCGTCCTCCTCTCCAATATAGAAGTATCCCATTTCGACCTCCATCCATCCGTCGCCTCTCTCCACTGCGATTTCTCCCTTCACATCACTCACCGGCTGAAGGTGTACCTTTCGTCCTCGTTTAGCAGCATCTCTATCTGATTCATCATTGACAAATCTGATTGTTCCCTTGGCCGATTCCAGGCCCGCAGCTGTATCGGCTATTTTGAATACTAGATAAGCTGCATACACATTTCTGGGTTGCAGCATTCTTGCTTCAATCTTGGCCCGGATATCAAGCGTCCACACTGAATGAAGCTCAGCCACCTCTGAGAATCTTCAACCAACCCAGAAAAACATTAGTATTACTCAATACTTGACATTCTAGCAGTTTGAATTTGTCATGTTTTTGAAATCCATCAATTTATTTTTGAACTAAATTTTAGGCATTCCGGATGGATTTGAAAAACACTCCAACGTTTGGATGGAGATGTATTGATCCAATTCTGCATCTGTATCAGAACCCTTTTTTAGGTTGGGTGAGCCCAACCACATACTCACCTCTCCAAAAAGCCGACAACTATCGCTTTCTCTCTTTTCATTTTTTTCCTTTCTATTACAAATTCCAATAACTGATTTATGATTACTTTTACAAAATAGCTTTCTAGCATATTTCATTTACATTTTCATCATGAATTTACCTATACATTACAAATTTTACATATCCAACCTCAAAATAGACAAAAGAATTACATTATTCATTATGACACTCACAATTCAGAAATTCCATGAACAAATTTTCGCCGCACCTCTTTCATCATAAACAACATATTCTTAATATGTGTGAATAACTTCAAAGAATGCCTAATTATTAGTACCCTTTTTTCACCCCTTTTAGGGTTTTTATATTGGCACAATGATTGTATTTGGATTAAAGAATTTTAAATGTAAAAGAAAAAGAATCAGTAGTAAAATTCTAGCATTACGGATGAAAGTAATGGATTTGAAATACATTACAATTCAAAGAAGATCAATGATTTGCTACCATGAACTCCAAATTTTAATGGGCGCAGATTCAATAGGACAGCACAAGATCATCACTGTTGAGAAAATGTAGTTGCAATATCAAAATCTTACTAAATACCTGGAATTAGCATCAAATCCCCATTTCCAATTCTGTGGGTTGTTTCCAAAAGAGATTTTAAGATCCTTTGCTCCCACCATATAACATATCTTTCCAGAATTTACATCAAGGGAAGAATTCTGTTGTACAGTTACAATAAATAATTTATGAGCAACAAAAAGAAGCATTACTACTTCATCAGTCTCCTGCAGGTTTAGCTGCTACTCACCAGAGAAGACGGTCTATATGTGGTCTCTTGATAATCGATAAACGGAAATCTCTCCCCGTTGGAGGCGTTGCATCGGGTAACTGATCAAAAAACAAAGAACTGAAACTGGATGATCGGGAGGTAATGCAGCTTGAATCCCTCGAATGACTGAGGGCTAATCGCCGGTCGTGGTCTCCTCGCAGCACGGCTGCCACCAGTCTCTCCCAGTTGTCGTAGTTCTTACTCATCGGAAGAGTTGTATCTTGGGAGAAATTTGATGCATTATATAAGGTTAAATGGTGAATGTAGATGTTTGGGGTCCTGACCTGAGTATGACTTGTGTATATGACATATAACTACGAAGTTGCTAAGGCCTTTCTGAGAAGGGAACCCACCCTGTGTTCATAAATAATACTACTTCCAAATCTTCTTTGTAATTATCTAATAGTTTCATGATGATCACATTTTCACAGAATATATGAAATAGAGGAAAGTGGGGTAGAAAGGCTTACAGTTGTTGCGTCGCAAGGCCGCCATGTTTGACTCCACTAGAATTAAAAGTATCTCATCATCAATGGCTATCACAACAAATTAGAGAATTAGGAACGAATAAAAATTGTTTTTACAAGTTAAGAAGGGGTAACACTTACTCTTTTCTCATAAAAAAATTAATTTCAAATTTTTCTATCCACTTTTCAGGTAAAGAATCCATAAAGTTGGACTACCTATATATATATATATATACATACATACATGTATTGAAAAATTATTTTGTTAAAAATGTTAAGTTAATTTTTTTATAATACTTGAAAGTAAGTAAAAATTACTAAAAGCTCGAAAATGGTATCACAGTCTAAGTTTATAATAAAGTCATATTTTATTTATTATTAGTAGTTACCGAGTGGAAACTCTAGCAATGAAAACAGGAAATATTTTCAAAATTTGAAACAACAAAAACAAGATTTTCTTTGGGAATTTATCCATAGATGCAAGAAATATGTGAAGGGATAACTAAGCTCATAGAGACAGACAATAAAGTCGTGAACCATGAGGACGTGAAGGAAGAAATCAAAGAAATTGATTTGTAGAAGGCCAAACCCGTGGAAGGAAATGAAGTCCACTTCATCAAAATCTATGGACGAGCTCCCACAAAAGAATTATGACGGCTGCGTTCTTATATCAATCTAGAAAAGATATTCAGAAACCTCGCTTGAATTTTCTTGACTCAAAGAGATATGAGAAGACACTTTTCCATAGAAAGATGATCAAATCTTGAGTGGAACAAATCATTTCCGACGCCTCCAAGATAACAAAAAATCCATTATGAAAATCAGAGTTATCAATTTCTAATTAATGTAGAAAGAGTGGAGAGTTAGATAAGCAAAGTTTTGAAAACCTTTCTTGATCTTCATAAGAAGATAAAAGCCTGAGAAAAGAAATTTTGGATCCACAAAAGAAGATGAGTGGGATTTTCAGAACCTCAAATCCAACAATGAGCGAGTTAGTGATGCTTTCGAAAGAGAGCCACTTCTCCATCAAAAGTCGAAAATACATGACAATCTAATTATAAATATCTTACTAGAAGTAAGATAAAATGGAGATATTAAGATTAGATCTCTAAGATGTGGTTGAATTAAGGACGATAAATTAAGCCAAAGTAGTTTTGGGACCCATCAGGCAAAGACGATCAAACTTATTCATATAGGCCAACACAATCTCATCTCCATCATTCTCCTGGATGGGAGGCGATTTGCCCTCTATTCGAAATCAGTCTCATCTCCAGAAGTACTATACTCAATTTAACGCTCCAAATGCTCGACATTGAAGACATTAGATGTTTGAATATGGATTGGCAACTTTAAACGATATGCATTGGGATTAATCTTCTCCATGATCTCAACCGGGCCAATCTTAGGCATAAAATATCTTAAAAAATTGATTAATCTTTTAAAAAAAACTCAAACTCACCGCAAATAATTCAATTAATTTAAAATATTAAAACCACCACAAAAATATATAATCACCATACAATGTGACGCAAGACCAGCGTGGGGATATAAAAAAATGAATCCCAGAAATAAACTTGTTCAATGATAATTTAACCTATATTCCATGGTATATATACTGCTAGTTATAAGTTTTAAAACAAAAGACCCAATACTGAAAATAGGCCCAGCAACAAATAGATATGACAAAAGTGATTAGCTGGCAATCTCTTCTCCATCATTCCCTCCCCGTCGGAACGGATCTCTTCTCCATGTAAATAATCAACAGCAACAGTAATTAAATGTTTGACATTGAAAACATCAGCAGTATGGACGTTCGGTGGCAAACGAAGGCGATACGCATTCGGATTGATCTTAGCAACAATCTCCAAAGGGCCAGTTTGTCATACTTGTGGGCAGGAAAACCATCTTTAGTGAGGACGGCATGAACAAAGTCACCAACCTCAAATTCAACATGACGTCGACGACCATCAGCATGAGCATTATAACGGACATTGCTTGCCTCCAGATTAGCATGAGTGGTGGCATGAATTTTCTTCAGTTGCTAGACAAAGCCAGCAGCTCTGTCATCAGTGCGACTCAAGGTAGCTCCAATAAATCAGCAGGTCCAAGGGGAATGCGACCATAAACAACCTGAAACAGATAGAATTCCTTGCTTCGGTTGATGGCAGAATTATGAGCGAACTCTGCTTGACTAAGGTGAGTATCCCAAGTTCTGATGTTGTCTCCTAGCAATCAATGCAGTAAGTTCCCCAAGGATCGACTAACGACCTCCATCTGCCCATCCGTTTGGGGATGATAGATGCTACTAAAATGGAGTCCGGTATGAGCTAATCGCTACAAAATATGCTGAAAATGGCTTAGAAATCGGGTATCCCAATCAGAAACAATGGACAAAGGCAAGCCCTGGAGACGATGTGTAAAAATAGAGTTGTGCAACATGAAAGAGCATATGTGGATGGTTTACACAAGATAAAATGTGTCATCTTGCTAAACATGTCCGCCAACACAAAAATAGAGTCAAACCCACGTTGAGTACGATGAAAATCAAGAAAGAAATCAACCGCTAACACCAAGCCACGAGACATCCGGAACTAGAAGAGGGCGAAAAGGCCCACATTAGCCGCTGTGCCTTTGTAAATTTGACATATGTGACAGCGAGTACAAAGCGTGTGACATCAGGGCGCAAAGAGGGCCAGTAAAAACGCAGTTGGAGGAGTTTGATTGTTCGATCTCGACCCACATGTCCGGACACATGGAATTCGGCAATCAGGCGCACACGGAGACTACACTCAAGAATACACAACCGGGCCCCATTGAATACAAAGCCATCAGAGAGTACATAATCAGAGACCTCACTAGCTTTTAACTGAGCAATGATCACTGAGAAAGATGAATCAGCCTCAAATAAATCACGAAAAGTATCGAAGACAGGAACTGAGACTCACATATCAACAAGAAGGGGAGTGGCGTCAGCTGAGAGCATCTGTGACCCAGTTAGCAGCACTTGATTTAAGGCGTAAAACAAATGTAAATTGCTGGAGGTAAGTTGCCCAGAAGGCATGACGAGCGGAGACTGATGGCGATCGAATTTACAAGAGGAGAGGCAAGAGTGTTGCAGCAACCAAGGCGTGAAGAATATATGGGCTAGACTGGAGTAGCATGAATTGATCTTTCAATAAAGGCTTAAGTTATGGGCTTGTCATAACTAAGCCCGTTTAATTAGTATTTATTATGTTTTTTAAGATCATTAGGTTATCGGATAATTAAGGAATTTGGCTGCGGCCATAGGACAGGAAATCATCCTGTTTTTCTAGGCAAATACATTCCCTGTTCAGCAAACCTTCCATAATACATTATCAACTTCAATACTCCCTGTTCCATTGCTGCGTTTATGTTGAGCGTGAGTGTGAATTACATTATTGAGTGAGAGTGTTTAACAATTGGTCCGACCTGCCGTTGCTCGAACATCCAACACCATGATACGTGTAGACATGCGTATCGAGGCTTTGGAATCCCATTTGGAAACCTTAGAGAAATCGATGGAATCCTTGCACGTTCATGCAACTGAAACACGAACGTGGGATTTAGAGACGCAATCCCTCCTGCGTCAACTCTTGGCCACCAAAACGGCTGAGACATCCACAAGCCACCAATCTATCTCAGAATCCCAACCAGGAGTTCCAAACCCAGCGGTAGTCGCCCCAACCTTCACGAAGGTTGACTTCCCTGTTTTCGAGGGGAGGATCCTGCCTCTTGGATCTCTCGGGCAGAACAGTATTTCGTGATTCACAACACCGCGAATGAATCTCGAATTGGATTGGCTTTAGTGGCAATGGAAGGATCAGCGCTACACTGGCTCCAGTGGATGATGCTTCATTTCCCCACGCTGACTTGGGCGAAACTTACGTTTGAATTATTACATCCCTATGGCGACGATCCACTGGCAAACCCCTTTGAGACCTTGGCAAATAACCGCCAGACCTCGTCTGTTGATAATTATATTGAGGAATTCATCACTCGGGTTTTGCATGTTTCGGGACTTGATGACAGCTATTGCTTAGGGTTATTTCTTCATGGACTGCGGGAGGATATCCGGATTTGCATCCGTTCAAAGGACGCTATCGACATCTTCTCCACGATATATCTGGCCCATGAGATTGAACGCGAACTGCACGGTTCCAGAGCATATTGCGTTCCTCCTGGCACCCAACGACTGGCGGCACCACGTTCAAAAATCTCTAGGGAAAGCGCAAGATCTGTGGGTATGCCACCTGTCTCTCCTGCTGCTCCTATACGAACCATGGATCCCAATTACAGTAGGCTGTCGGGCAACACTCAAGCGAAACCAGCAGAATCCATGGGTTCTTTGGCAGCTTCTCGCCCATCCGGGGTTCGCAACTTGTCAAACCAAGAGTATGCGGATCTCAGGGCCAAGGGTTTATGTATCAAGTGTCGCGAGCCTTATTCGCCGACACATCAATGCCAAAATCGATCCCTGCGCATCTTATTGATTGACGAGGGTATGGACGGGGAGGACACAGTGGGGACTGATGGGTTAAATGACCCTCCACCACAGGACGTGGGCCTCTCTCATTTAGCAGCGGGAGGTTTCGATGGCCCCCGAACCATGAAATTGTTCGGACGGGTGGGCACTGCACATGTGGTTGTCCTAATCGATAGCGGTGCGACCCATTGCTTCATCTCCGACCGCATTTCACGTGAGTTGTCATTGCCTGTGGACAACACCTCGCAAGTCCCTGTCCGCCTGGGAAACATGCAACGCATCTCCACGCTCGGTGTTTGCCATCAGGTTCCTCTTTCCCTGGGTGGTACACAGTTCAATATATCTTGCTTTGTTTTTCCTTTGGGGCAGATCGACATTATTTTGGGAGTGTCGTGGTTGGCATTGCTTGGTGATGTGCGGGCTAACTAGGTCCAGTTATCCATGGACTTTGTTGTGAATGGAAAAGCAATATCCTTGCGCGGGAACCCATCCCTTGAACACAGAGAAATTTCGGCCCTCAGTTGCGCTAAACTCCGGGATATGGAAGACTGTTGGGTTGTTTGGGCTTCTCTTGAGTTTGTTCCCACACCAGAAACAATGGATGCACCACCCATGCCTAATACAACATTGCAACAGCTTTTCGATCAATTTTCCCAGGTTCTGGCAGCCCCGACAGACCTGCCCCCACATCGTGCTTGTGACCATCGCATCACTTTAATTTCAGGATCAGCTCGGGTCTCAGTTCGCCCTTATCATTCCAGTCCCACACAGAAGAATGAGATTGAAAAATTGGTTGCAGACATGCTGGCCGCAGGTCTGATCCAACCAAGCACAGGACCATATTCCAGCCCTGTGTTATTGGTACTAAAAAAAAGACGGCAGTTGGAGGTTTTGTGTTGACTATCACTCAACAAAATCACTATTCCAGACAAATATCCTATTCTGGTTATTCAAGAACTGTTGGAAAAACTTCATGGTGCTTCTTGGTTTACCCGCCTGGGCCTTCGAGCCGGATATCATCAGATTCGTATTGCAGAGGTGGACATTTCAAAAACTGGATTTCGCACTCACTCGGGCCACTATGAGTTTGTTGTCATGCCTTGTGGGCTGATGAATGCGCCAGCTACCTTCCAATCTACTATGAACGATTTATTTCGACCCTTGCTCCGTAAGTTTGTGCTTGTTTTCTTTGATGATATTTTGATCTTTAGCACTTCTTGGGACTTATATATGTAAAATCTCGAGGACGTCATGGGTAGACTTGCAAAAGAAAGTTTTGTAGTTAATCCCAAGAAATGCTCGTGGGCTCAACAATCTATCGACTACCTGGGGCATGTGATTTCAGCACAAGGGGTTTCTATGGACCCCAACAAGGTTTCAGCCGTCCTACAATGGGCAATTCCAAAGTCAGCGAAAGGGGTCCGTGGGTTTTTGGGGCTCACAGGTTATTACCGACGGATTATCAAAGATTATGGCATACTAGCCCAACCACTGACCCGTCTTTTTCACAAGGAGGAAGTTGAACATTTTCGGTGGTCAACCGACGCACACTCCACTTTTAGTGCATTGCAGCGATCGATCACAACCGCTCCAGTGCTTGCGATGCCTGACTTTGAGTTACCATTTTGTGTGGAGTGTGACGCATCAAATCACGGATTAGGGGCTGTGTTGATGCAACAGGGTCAGCCTCTTGCTTACTTTAGTAAGGCTTTAGGACCTCAGACGGTAGCAAAATCCACATATGAGAAGGAGCTTATGGCATTGGTTCATGCCGTTCAAAATTGGCGCCAATACTTGATAGGACGTCATTTTGTGGTGCGGACTGATCATCGTAGCCTTCGTCACCTTCTCGGCCAACCCATCCAGTCCCCAGCACAACAATTTTGGGTGGCAAAATTAATGGGCTACAATTTCTCCATTGAGTATCGTACAGGGGCTTCAAATTGGGCAGCAGATGCGTTATCTCGACGTGATTCAGAACCTGCAATCCAGGCCTTGTCACTTCCACGTTGGGTGGAGAGTTCGGAGTTGAAGAAGGCTGTCCAACAAGATGCCATACTGGGTCCTATTGTTCGTGAACTAGAGGCTGGCCGGGCGGTCACTCGCCCTTTTGTGCTCTGTCACGACACGTTGTACTTCAAAGACCACATCGTTATTGCACCCTCTTCACCGCTGATTCAGAAACTGCTGGTCGAGTTCCATGCCACTCCAACAGGGGGTCACGCGGGTGCATTTCGTACCTATCGGCATCTTGCAGCCAATATTTACTGGCCAGGAATGTTACGCCATGTGAATCAATTTGTGGCGGAGTGTGTAACGTGCCAACGGAATAAATATGATGCTCGAACACCGGCAGACCTCCTTCAGCCGCTGCCAATTTCGGATCGGGTCTGGAAGGACATCAGTATGGATTTCATTTCAGGTTTGCCCCGTTCCAACCAATTTGACTGCATATTTGTAGTGGTTGATCGATTATCCAAGTTTGCACACTTCATTGGGATGCGACACCCATTTACTGCGAGACAAGTGGCGGATTATTTTGCAAGGGAGATCGTTCGCCTCGATTGTCTCAGATCGAAACCCTATCTTTCTCAGCTCCTTTTGGAAGGAGTTGTTCCGAGTTTTGGGTACCAAACTAAAGATGAGTTCAGCTTACCACCCGAAAACTGACGGTCAATCGGAGGTGATGAACCGATGTTTGGAAACTTACTTGCGTTGTTTTGTGTCGGATCACCCACGACAATGGGCTCAGTGGTTGGCTTGGGCATAATATTATTTTAATACAAGTCATCATTCTACGACGGGTACGACTCCCTTTGAGGCCGTATATGGCCGGCCACCACCGGTTCTATCTCAATTTCTACCAGGGAAGGTGCGAGTAAAAGCGGTGGCAGACGACTTGATGAGTCGTAATATTATACTGGGGCAGTTGCACCACTACTTAGAACGGGCTCAACAGCGAATGGTGAGAGCAGCGAATAAGCATCATCGCGACATGAGTTTTGAAGTAGGAGATCGTGTGTTTTTAAAATTTCATCCTTACCGACAAGCTACCTTGTTCCGAAAGCTCAACGTCAAGTTGGCTCCTTGATTTTTTAGCCCATTTGAAGTACTGAAAAGGGTGGGACCAACTGCCTATAAGCTTGCCCTTCCTCTGGACACGCGCATCCACCCGGTGTTCCATGTTTTGCAGTTGAAGGCGGTGTCGGGGGGGCATATTCCCGAGCCTAATTTTCCCCAAGAATTTTTGTGGGATGCACCAACATTTGAGCCAGAAACCGTGGCAGGTCGTTGAGAGATCTGGCGAGGCGATGATCGAGTTCGCCAAGTTCTAGTCACGTGGAAGAACCAGCCAACGAATGAGGCTACATGGGTTGACGAAATTCAATTTCGCACTCAGTTTCCCCATTTCAGCCTTGAGGACAAGGCTGTTCTCAACCGGGAGGGAATTGATGGTGATCGAATTTACAAGAGGAGAGGCAAGAGTGTTGCAGCAACCAGGGCGTGAAGAACATATGGGCTAGACTAGAGTAGCAGGAATTGATCTTTCAATAAAGGCTTAAGTTATGGGCTTGTCATAACTAAGCCCGTTTAATTAATATTTATTATATTTTTTAAGATCATTAGGTTATTAGATAAATAAGGAATTTGGCTGCGGCCATAGGACAGGAAATCTTCCTGTTTTGCTAGGCAAATACATTCCCTGTTCAGCAAACCTTCCATAATACATTATCAACTTCAATACTCCCTGTTCCATTGCTGCGTTTGTGTTGAGCGTGAGTGTGAATTACATTATTGAGTGAGAGTGTTTAACAGAGATGTTGTCTTAGTTGACCAATATATTTTAAAGAGTCATGATCCGTGAAGAGGATGAATTTGCATTGGAATAGATAATGGTGCCAGTGACGGATGATGCATACTATAGCGTAGAATTCAACATCATAAGCACAATAGCGGGTACGGGGGCCATTGAGTTTCTCGCTGAAATATGCTACCGGGCGGCTGTCTTGGCTAAGGACGGCTCCAGTGCCAACCTTTGACGCATCGCAATGTAGTTCAAAGGGCTGTGAGAAATTCGATAGCACAAGGGAGCAGTGGTTAAGTTCTGTTTAATAAGAGTGAAAGCAGTGTTGGTAGCTTGAGACCAAGTGAAAGAAGAACACCGCATAAAGTCGATAATGGGCACCATGATGGAACTGAAGTGAGGAATAAACCGCCTATAAAAGGAAGCTAGACCATGAAAGCTTCTGATGGCGGAGATAGTAGTGGTGTAGCCCAATCAACAATCACTTGTATTTTTTGATTATCAACACTGATACTATCACCCGATATGGGGGTATCCCAGGAACAAAACAGAATTGGAGAAAAAAATGCACTTATTTAGAGCACCAAAGAATTTCTCAGCATGGAGAATGGTAAGTTACTCCGGAGATGAACAAGATGACCAGCCTTGGTTTTGCTGTAGAAGAGTATATCATCGAAGTAAACAACAATGCACGCTCCAATGAGTGGCCGAAAAGCCTGGTTCATGACGTACATAAATGTGCTCCGGGGCATTTGAGAGACTGAAGGGGCATTACTAGCCACGCAAAGAGGCCCTCACGAATCTTGAAGGCCATTTTACAATCATTCCCTGCACAGATGCGGATCTGGTGGTAGTCGCTACGTAGGTCCAGTTTAGTGAAGACCGAAGAACCGCAAAGCTGGTCAAGTAAGTCGTCCAAATGGGGAATGGAAAATTTGTAGCGGATGGTGATTTTGTTAATGGTGCAGTTGTCTACACACATATGCCACATTCTTAAGACTTTCCCAAACCAGGCCACGACTCAATAGCCCTCTACTTGACGACGGAGCTCGGCATGCTCTGTGAGACTCATGCGGTAATGCGGAAGGTTGGGCAGTGAGGTACCCAACATTAAATCAATTTGGTGTTGGATGTCTCGAAGTGGTGGTAATTCAGCAGGGAATTCAAACAGGAAGACGTCTACAAATTTCGTTGAGCAATGGATGGTGGAGTGGTGGCCGAAAAAGTGTCATGACCGAGGAGAAAATAACCTAGAGAGCCTGAAGCCAATTTCCTGTTCAAAAATAGATCATGAAAGCAACGACATAGAGGGACTAGTAGGTCTGGAAGCAACAATTGGACAAGAAGAGTGAAGAACAAATTTCACGCCATCAACATATAAAGTGTATGTATTGAGAACCCCATCATATAAAACTCAACAATCGAATTGCAACGGACATCCCAAAAGAAGGTGACAAGCGTCCATGGGGACGACGTGATACCAAATAGAGTTCGTGTATTTTCCACAAATGGAGAAATTTACTAAGGCACGGTCAATCACATAAATTATAGTATCACGACTCAACCATGATAAATTATAAGGGTTAGGGTGTGCAGAAGTAGCAAGAGATAACTTAGACAAAACCAAACCAGAAAAACGTTTTCGCATGCCCCAGAATCTATAATAAACTTACAGACTTTCCCATTTATTGTGCACGTAGACTGGAATATATGAGTCCACTACTCATGGTCGTCAGCTAGCTTAGGGGAGCAGAAAGCATGTCGAAGTACAAGAAGGGGACCCTTATCCTCCAGAGGTCAATCTGTTGCTCGATCGGCGCCTCATCGAAAATTGGAAGGTCGTCTAAGCAGTGATGTCCCCATCATCAACAAGTAAATTACGAGATCCACACCTTTTAGGACAGGCTGATATTCGATGTCCTGGATCACTACAGTTAAAATAACGACCTAACATGGGAGGATATGAGCCGACGGAGGCTGAAGCTGGGGGGTGATTAATCGCCAAAGGGTTGGGAGTTTGCTTGAAAGGTGAAGACGAAGTGATGGAGAGTGGTGCCGATGGAGTATGTGGTCGGCGGTCCGGGAGCACAGACGTAGAGGATGTACGTCTGTTGAACTGCACTTCGAGAGTTGACGAGTACTGGTGGCTTCAGCGATGGTTGCGGGACAAAACAAATTCAACATGTCCTGGAACTGGAAACGAATACCACCAATGTAGCGAGAGACGAGTTGAATCGGGGTTTCTCGACTATCAATTAGAGTAAGTAATTGGTAAAATTTGTTTGAGTAGGCTTCAATTGAACATGTGCCCCACCTGAGATTTTGAAGCTTCTGATATTTTAAACTCTCATAGTTGAGAGGTAGAAATTGGCGATCCAAATGTTTTCGGAATTTCACCCAAGCCACGATCTCACGCTTCCTATCACGAGAACGTGATGTTTTTAGGTGTTACGACCAAGAAGATGCACGATCACGGAACCAGGCGATATGACGATTTGCTGGGACTGATTTGAAATCAAGCAGGTCTTCGATAGTATGAATCTAATCCAAGTATTCATCAGGATTCAAATCCCTGCGAAACACAGGAATGTCCAAATGGACATTGGATTCCCAGTGGGTGTCAGTGCCAAGAGGTGGTCGATCACACTGACCAGGGTGTGCGAATGGGTTCTCCATAGTGAGGTTGTCTTCGTCATCGGAAGAGGGATGGTGATCGAATGTTGCATCGTCCAAATTGGTTGTGGGAGGAGGCGGAGGAACACCCATCTCGGGAAGGAGGAGGTGAGCAATGCAAGCAAAGAGAGTTTCCTGTATAGCCTACATATCTGTTTATCCCGTGGTGAGAGCAACCACCTGTTCCCGGAGGGAGGTGATCTCATGACTGCCATCATGTCGGGGAGGCATCGTGTGGTCCAAAAGCTGACCCTGGATACCAATTGATGCAGCACTAGCGTGGGGATTACGAAGGAATAAAAAAATGAATCCTAGAAATGAAGTTGTTCATGATAATCTGACCTTGATGGTTTACATTCCATGGTATATATACCGCTAGTTATAAGACTTAAAATAAAAGGCCCAATACTGAAAATAAAAGTTTTAAATTAAATAAGGCCCAACAAATAGATACGACATAAGTGATTAGTTGGCGATCTCTTTTCCATCACAATATATTAAAAAAATAATAAGACATAATAATATAAATTTAATAATCTTATTAGAAATATTATTTTTTTATCTAGTGATCAAATTATTGTTGTAGATCTAGGCTTTAGATCATACGAAATATCCAGGCGAAAGTAAATAATAATTAAAATTATTTTTAAAATCTATGTCTATACTTGTATAGCCCGTATATGTAATTAAAAGAAGGTTTAGCTATTATACCAAACAATTTATGTTTTAAGGGGCAACCTTTGAATGATCGGATTGCACTTTGATCAAGGACGTTCACGACTGACGTCCTCTTTAAATTTATCCGCACCCAGGCTTGATATGTAGATACACAATATAACTTGATTCTCGCATATCTTGTTAAGAATGATATTAATAATCTAGAACTAAAATATAATTGGGAATCTGAGAAGAGATAAGAGAGAGAGAACGAAGAAGACAAATCGATCTTCTTCGTATGATGCGATGTTCTCATCTCTTCCATTTTCACTTTGGGGATCAATTTATATTGTTCCTCCAATATTTTCTTATGAGTTGAGTCCCACTCCTCGTGGAGTTATAAGTCCCACTCATAGTGCGCTTTGGATCCTACTCCTTGTGTGTTGAGTTTATCTCCAAGATAAGGCTTTAAGTTATTTTCTTGGGCTTAATTAATTCTTAAGCCCAAAAGACTACTCCCAATTAATTTATTAATTCTAGCATTATTTGAGTCTAACTTATTATTTGTCCAATACATAAAATTAGCCCAATAATTAATTTTCCTTATGATTAATTAATTACCTAGGCTCAAATAATTAATTTTATCCAACAAATATTATTCAGCAGAATAATTAATTTATTTATAATGAATTAATAATTTATCTCCATTTCAACGCATCATAATCTAGTTATGCGTGTGACCCCTTAGGTTCATTATTTCATCTAGTTCAAGAGCAAGCAATCGAATTACAAGATTAATTAATCCAATTAGTCAATCACCTTTGAATATCCCAATCCTTAGGTATTCAAGATAACAAAATCTTTGAATATCACAATCCTTAAGTATTCTAGTTATCATTTTGTTCATGTCTAGCAAACACTACTAGATGAACTCTTAGGTAAAAGATGAATTCAACATGCGAACCTTAAATTCGTAGGTATCGTGTAGATACAGTCTCTTCACTCGGTTCCCTGATTAATGTCTAGGCTTGGTCATTTAATACGGACCAATTATTGACATTAAAACTATAATGACCCTCATAGACTCTATCGATCTGTTGGCCCGTAATGAGATCCCATCTTTTATGTTTTGGTCGGGTGCCTCACGCAATGTCTGTATTGGATACGATGAGTGCACGAATATAGAGAAACAATCCCAGTAGATTACTCTATGGGTCAGCGAATTATGTGTTGCCAATACATTAATCTCAAACGTATTTCCACTGTAACCAACGAGCCCCTGTTTGGCCTCTCAAGAGAGGTTTGAGGAACCCGTTAAACATACAACTTCCCTCATTTAGTACCACATGCATGCATATAGTCTAAGGACTAATTAAAGCACCTACATAAATCAAAATCTCAATTTTCTTGTTGCCACTACGACTACCAAATGGTTCGAGTTCTGATGCTGGATTAGTTCAATGTGATCGTTTGGGACAAACATCACATCCACTAGTCTACGTGGTGTCCCATCATCGATATCCATGGAACATGATATACACTCGACATAGTGTTCAGTGCAAGCCTATCAGAATCTTACAATTTCACATCTCGTAGATTTTATGATTTGAAACATTTATGATCTCAACTACCGAGGCTTATTCCCAGACCAACAACTTGTCGTGACCAAGTCTCTTAGTTACCGAGACTATTGGATTTCAATATAATTTAAAGTGTAAAGAAAAACAAATAATGCCTTAAACATATGACTTCCCTCATGTAGTACCACATGCATACGTATTTAATTAAAGCACCTACGAAAATCAAAACCTTGATTTTATCATTACCACTACGGCTACCAATGGTTGGAGTTTTGATGCGGGATTAGTTCAATGTGATTGTTTGGGACAAATATCATAGCCACTAACCTATGTGGTGTCTCAGCACCGATATTCATGGAACTGGATATTCACTCCTAGAGTGACGGACCACTTAGTGCAAGCTTATCTGAATCCTACGATATCCCATCTTGTAGATTCTCTAACTTGGAACATTTATAATTTCAGTCATCGAGACTTATTCCATAAGCACCAACCAGTCTGTGACCAAGTCTCATAGTTACTTAGATCATGGAATTTCAATATTATATAAAATGTAAACACAAATAAATAAGATAAAGAAGAAATATGTTTAACTTTTTTTTATATTTATAAAGATTGTACTTGGAATATATTTTTTAGGCCGTCCAAAAAGTTTGCTGCCAAAACACATATTTCTAAAATTATGATGTTATATGTGTGTGTGTGTATTTTTGTTACTGAAGATGGTAATTATAAATTTTTTTACCATTACTTATTTTCAACTAAAGTTATTTGACTGAAAATAAAAGGTGAATAAATGAATGTTATTTTCTTTTTTAGATATTTATGACAAGTTTTTTTGGGGAGAAAACTACGGATCAATTTTTATATATTGATAGTTTGTAATACTACAGTGGTTAATGGTTATATTAGATTGAAAAACTTTGAATTATTAAATTAAAATCCACGCAAGATAGAATTGCTTTGAAACATACCAAAATCTCTATAATAAAGAAATCCTTTTAATGTTGTATCTAGATGGAGGAACTTGGAAATTGAAATAATTTTAAATTATTTGTATTTGATAATTCATTCATTTCAAATTTTTTGTTTGGATGTTTGAATTTGAAATTAATAAATTTAAATTGTTTGATTTTTGTAAACATGTAGTGTATGTATGTGTGTGCAATGTGTAGTGTATTATGTGTGTCAGTAATGTGGACATGTGTAGTATGTGTGAATAATGCGCGTAATGTGTGTAGTGTGTGAAGTGTGTGTCTATTTATATAGTTATATATACACTAGTAATTCTACCCCGTTGCATGCTTTATACTATGTGTGATATTATAAAAGTAATTTATTCTTAATAGTATAAAATTATTGAATACTCCTTCTCGCTTCGTTTCATACCACTCTATCATGTTTTGTGATAGATCGTCACCCATATAACAAGTTAATAATCTTATAAAATAGTAATATAAGAAAATTTTAATAATTTTTTATTCTAAATAAAATATCTCGCAATTTTTTATTTACATATATGTAATATAGATATCGAATTAAAGATTGAGAAAAAGAAAATTAATTTTATATAATTTCATAAATATATATGAGTTTGACACTAAAATTTATAAGCTTTTTTAAATTTTGGGTGAAAGTAAAAAGAAAAAAAGAAAACAAAAGGAAAAAAAATTCCTTATTGGCTAGCATTGGGCTCACAACTCCAATAAAATTTATAAGCTTTTTTAAATTTTGGGTGAAAGTAAAAAGAAAAAAAGGAAACAAAAGGAAAAAAATTTCCTTATTGGCTAGCACATTGGGCTCACAACTCCAATAGCAGACGCCGACACTTCTGTTTCGAGGAAATATGCTAATGTTCCCATTCAAAATAGTCAAAGTTCTTTTCTGACCAAAACGTAAAATATATATATATATATATATATATGTTTTCTACCTACATTTATGATTTATAGACACATGTACCCCTTATTCCCCTTTCTCAAATTTCTCGTGAAAGATATTTTTCCCCTTCTCTCTTTCCTTGGCTTTCTGTCTCCTCTCTCTTGGCATTCCCAATCGAGAAAGTCTCTCTTTTATTTCTTTCTTTCAACGATTCACTGTATAACTTTCACGATTGCCTTCTCAATTGTGAAATTCTCTCTTATTTTCTCTTATTTTTTCCTTCACCTTCACGATTTACTATGTAAATTTCACGATTGAGCTTTCACAATTCACGATTAGACTTACACAATCGTGAAACCTCATCGCTCCACTTTTCTTTCTCCTCTATCCTCCCTTTTTAGTCGTGGAAGTTTTCAGGATTGGACTTATAGAATCGTAAAACTCATCTCTCCACTTTTCTCTCTCCTCTCTCCTCTCTCTTCTCTTTCCACTCGTGGAAGTTATTTCTCTTGTTTCCTCTCTTCTCCCCTTTCTCTCTCCTCTCTTTTCTTCTCAATTGTAAATTCCTCTTCCTCTTTCTCTCTCTTCTTCCTTTTCTCTAGTAAAAGTCTCTCTCTTGCTTTCTTTCTTTTCTTTCATCGAACTTTCATGATTGACTGTAAAAGCAACTTTCACGATTTAGCTTTCATGATTGATCGTGAAAGAGCTCTTACGATTGACATGAAAGCAGCTTTCACGATTGATCCTGAAAGAGCTTTTACAATTTAGCGTAAAAAAAGAGCTTTCAAGATTGACCATGAAAGAAGAGCTTTCACGATTTACAATAAAACAAGAGCTTTCACGATTTCACTTTTCACAGTAAAAGAAAGAACTTTCACAAGTTACAATAAAAGAATGAACTTTCACAATTGACTGTGAAAGAAAGAGCTTTCACGGTTAACTTTAGTAAGGGTATTTTAGTAATTGTTGGTAAAAAATATCTTATTTAAAAAAAAAAAAATTGGGCACAAAAGAATTTTGACTATAGTAAATGAGTATATTGGAATTTAACCCGTTTTTTATTTATAAAATTTTGGGCCAAAAATTATCAACTTTTTGAATATAGCGAGATTTTCTTATTATTAATATTTTTTTTGCAAGAAAATTCTTATGTTGTATGTTTTGCAGTAGTTATCTTATTATTATTATTATTATTATTATTATTATTATTATTATTATTATTATTATTATTATTATTATTATTATTATTATTATTGTTATATCAGAATTTGTCCGCGTGTGTATTACTTCAATAGAAGTTCAAAAAATAGTTAAATTTGCGGAAGCTAAAACAGAAGTAGTTTCTTTACGAGGAAGAATCCTTTCTTCCTCTCAAGTATTTTTATTAAAAGATTAATTTATTCCCACAAATGATACAAATAGACCTAACACGTATTAGGCTCCCCTCAATACTTGTCTATTCTAAACACATCTTCTAACTCCCGTTTACTAGCAACTGTACTTTCCCAAGTACAGTGTATGGTGGGTTAGTGATGTTGTCCAGACTCTACGTTGTTCGCCGTTAGTTCGCCTTTGAGTACTCCTTGTGCTATCATATTTTTTCAAATCCGATAACTTTTCCACCAGCCTCTTCAAAACTCTCTGCATGTATGGGTGTAAACGAATATAACAGAGATACCCTACTACTCCTTTGCGCTTGGCTATTTAAAGCTGCTGACTTGATTAAGCAATATTTAAGATCTTCACAGATTTAGCAAATCGGCTATCTTGGTATCTTCTTGATTTTGTTTCCTTCTTTTTCTCTATCAAGCCGATTTTCTCTCCTTGAATATCTTTTGATGGTTTGACCTTCCTTGAATAGTGATCTTCATTCCTTTAATTTCTCCAACAGCCGATCCCCTAGATAGGTCTTCTCTTGGTTTGAGTATCCATGCCATATCCTGCATATAATTTTAAACAAAGTAAGATTTTTCGAATATATGACATTCTTTTTACCTCATCAATTATTATTATATGTATGTATGCACGTATATATTAGAAATTGAAAATGAATTTTGAAATGACTAGGTTGTAAAGAGAATTTTAAATCCATAAGAAAGTAACTAAAATATTAGAAGGAAATTTAAAATCCATTGATTTAATTTTATTTTATTTGTCAAACAAGTTAAATGAATTTGACTTTAAATTTCAAATCAACTCTTCAAGTTCATTGTCAAATTCTTCCTACAAATGGAGGGTTAAGAATTTACAAAATATTAATCCCTTTAAGTAATTAGGACTTCTAATTTATCAATATTACATCACTTTGTAATTTTGATGGAGTACATATGCTGATATTGTTTATATCCAATTACTATCAGATCCTCAAGGATTCATTCGGATGGAGGGTTTTGACAATTAATTTGGAGAATAAATTTGAAATTCACAATAAAATACATTTAACTTGTTTGACAAAAAAATAAGATCAGTAAACTTTTAATCCCCTCTAAATTTTATCAGAAATCATTATACACCTTACTTATTTGAATTCATTTACAATTTTTAATTTATATATAACCATATAATCACACATACATACAAATGCACAGACTACACATTACACTCTCACATTACACACATTGTAGACACATGCACACATGCACACATGCATCGCAGATTCATACACATACTACACACACTGCACAATGTAAACACATTCACATATTGCAGACCCACTAGACACTGTAGACACATGGATACAGTACACACTGCACGCACACTACACACACTCATACACACACTAATGGTCACATCAAATATCATCTGTGCTTCAAAAAATTGGTATGGCGATGGGTATTCCCCATTTGGGGAACAGATTTCCCACACGAATTCGGGACCTCATTTTTGTACTTTCAAATTGCCATTAAATTTTTAGTTATCTTTCAGGTTAAGATTAAAGAAATAAATTATGAAAATTATCAATAAAATTAGCATCTCAATAGAATTTTAAGTTAAACATTGTGTGATAACTCAAATTTTAAGATTATAATTTTATATGAAAGTAATAATCATAATTTTATGATCTCAAAATATGACAGTTTTTTTTAAGATTTCATGTGAGAATTATATGACATTGATAAGTAGGGAATTGTGCGTATTTTTTATTGATAAAATTGTATTTTTAATACAATTAATTCTCGTGCACTCTCTATTTCCTACTTATTTAATATTTCGACAAGAACTACTTCCTTTTTGTTTTTGTGGTTATTTGCAGCATTTTCTGAATAATTTCATACAATAAACACTTGGTCATCCTTAGCCCATCCGAGGAATGAAGATAACAAATAAGTTTATGGGCTGAAATAGTTAAGGGCTTAATTAATTAATTAATTAAGTCCAAAACTTAATTAAAGTCCACAAATAAAATTATGGCAAAGTGGCAAAGATAAAAGGAGGGGTTCACGCAAGGCAGCACATTATTCATTCCGTTTTAGGGAATGTTTGAAACCTATTTCAACATTATGTGATTTATATTTTTGTAACACCGTATTGATTTAATATGTGCGAATTTAGTATGTTGATTGTTTGAATTGATTTATAATATATATTATTAATTGTGATTGATCAATTCAATTGATAGTTTATATATTTAGGACTAGAGTTTAAATTGGAATCCTTAATTGTTGTGATGTTGAACCCATTTTGTAGCAACTAATAATTTTTATTATTAGAATCAACTAATTCAGCATTAATTGAATCGAGTGTGTGAATTCGATTACCTGCCTACCCTAGTATCCTAATTGATAATGCGTTTAGCGAATTAAATCCAAAGAGTGTATTTTGGATTGTTCGATTAAATAGGTTAGTTAGAGAGCTTATTCTAATTAATTACACTTAAGGGATAAAGCGAATCAACAGAGCTTGTTGTTGGTTTAGGAGTAGGAATTGCACGATTAAATTGATAAGGTGTCGCATAATCATATAATTTTGAATAGGGGGAAAACTGAACCGTGAACCGTTATTATTGTTTGCCTTTTGTTTATTTGCTTGATTTTTATTTATTAGAGTAAAATTTCTTTTATTAGTTTAGTAGACAAAATCCATCAACAACCTCCCTCTTATCAGCATTCGTAAATTGGCATAAAAATATACAAATAATTCAACCGTTCTCTGTGGGATCGACCCTTACTTCCCACTACTACAAAATAGAAGAGGAAAGCGAGGTAATATAATATAATTAATTTTGACGTGCCCCGACAGCACGGTCAGAGATTAATTGCTATTATTTATAAAATAATTTTATGACATGACATAATTTAGGTATGACAATTTTATATTCAAACTTCCCATTATTTTATGTACAAATTCATGATTTGAATTACTAAACGATTAATTTTAAGATTATAAAATTTAACCAAAATTCTTATGACTTCATAAAGAAATATTCTAACTGAAATCATTATGCTTTTATGTGTAGAATTGAATTTAGAGCATGATTAAGTGATTCAATAGAAAATTTTCATGATTGTAAGCTCAATTATAAGATTTTGATTTTCTTAATTTATGTATAATCAATAAAATTAAATTAATAGAATGATAATTGAGATTACAAAACATCATGATTCATTAAATTTTATGATTTCATGATTTTATTACAATTAGATTATTTTTATGATTTTATAATTTTTATGTGGGATAGAATTGAGCGAAAACATCATTACACTATTTAATTAACATTGGATCATGATTTCAATTTATTAAGCAATAATTAGGTTAATGAAATAAGTTTTAATATTACAATTCCAGTTTCGAGACCTGGAGTCCAATAGGATACCAAGACCGAATATATATATCGAATAAAAGGATTAATTAAGGGTTAATATGCATTTTTTTACATCCCAGGGTAAAGAAAATTAGGGTAGATCGGTCTAGGATTCGAGCGAACGTGCCGCCTCTGGAGGGGCTGCTACTGTCGCCGGAAATTTCTTTCTTTGTATTTTTTTTTCATTAAAATCCTTTCTTTTAATGCAACATATTTTGTGACACTACAAAATATTTGAGATTAATGCCAAGAAATAATGTTCAAATATGAATTTGAAAAGTTATACATTGTGAGAAGTTACAAAATGTCAACGAAAACAAATATTTTAAATCATAAAAAAAAATGGGGAATCTATGATTTAGTTAAGCAAGGCGAGGATAGGGCGTCGGGCATAAACACCATCCCTGACTATTGTGTACACGTGGAATCCCCAATTTAGGGATTCTCCACCCTATTTATTTGCATGCCTAGGGGATGGTTCCCCGAAAAGTTGTCATCCTTACACATATGTACATACATGCATATACACTACACACATTGTTTACACACACTACATACTATAACCAAGATAAAAATAAAATAATTCTTAATCCAAACATGTGAATAAATTTGGTGAAATAAGTGAACTTTTAAATACACGTAAATTAAGGTCAATTAATTTAAGCTCGCTTTAATTTTAAAATTACTCTATTCAAATGAAACCTAATATTAATTACTAAGTCTTGACTTGGCTAGTTCATTATTTTATCTCAGCTTGAGTGTTGTTCTAGTTTTACACTTTCCTTTCAATTTCAGCTAAAAAGGCGTTTATGCCACCGCTCATGTGTTAGTCGTAGGAACAACTCATTAGTTTTAAATTTGGTGTGTCTGTATAAGCTGAAGACGTTCTTCTTAAACTTTGATTTGAATTGAATAAAAATTAGTTTTTCCCACTAAGTTCGAATTCAAGGTTAACTCATAAGCTTTGAGATATATCACGTGATACTTATGAGTTAAAACTATCTTTGTGAGATATGAACATCAATTTCGAAGCTCATCCAATATTTCTCGTTACTCATTTGATTTGAGATATTTTAAAAACTTTAAGTTATATTATGAGATTTGAGATACATCATGCATGTTTTTAATGAGAGTTTTATAATACACTTTATATCATGCGAATATAGTATTTTTAACCATTAGGTGCAGAAAGTAGGATTGTTGTAATGAAATATTTACATAACAATCTCAACTAAATATTTGTTTGAGTTTTGAATTTTCAGTTACTCTGAAGGTCGAAACTCAATACCTTCAATAACGAGTCCGCTCTTCCATGGCACATCAATGTCAACCAACTTTACCTGTATCTCTCCATTGTCTCTATCAACATAGAAGTCTCCCAAATGTATCTCCATCCACCCATCTTCTCTACCTTTGCTTTCTCCAAAGTACACTAACTCACTTTGTTTTCTTGAAATACGACGAGGCTGGCCACTTAGAATTATGCTTGAATATGCTCTATCCGGCTTTGATTGGTTATCAATCGAGCCAAACACAAGATATGTTGAATATGATGTATTGGGCGACATCATTTTTGTTGGTATCGCGCCTTTTATATGGATCATCCTATTATATATAATCACCACTACTTCTCGAAATCTACAAAGATTAGTCAAGAATTGAATTATCCTAAATATAAAATTTTAGGTTGTACTTGAATTGAAATCCAGCAAAATCTTTTGGAATTTAGTTCGAAATGAACTTGATAGATTTCAATTCTATACAGAATATAAGGAATTTGCTATCATGAATTTGAACTCCATCTGCAAATCCAAATGGAACCTTGGGGAAAATTGCAAGACTGCTCGTCTAAGTAACATGGTGGCAGTTATGGCATACCATATACACCAACTGACAGTTTAGTAGCATCAACTTGTGATTTTGAGGATAAATTTAGGTGGAATCACAAATTTGAGTCAGAAATTTATTTTGGAGTCAAACCCCACCACCGCGCTCTAGTTACAGTACCAATATTACAAAATCAAAAGTACGATGCAAACCTGGATTCCATGTGGAATTTCCTCGAAAATTTGTCAACACCAAAAGCTTTGATTTTAAGGTATGTGACTCCCAGCAAGAAACAGTTCTTTCCAGTGGTTTCATCAAGAAAATGCCTCTGTTTCAATGTCTCAATATTTCAAATCCATCAATTGATTGTAGATGAAAACAACAACTTATACAATGATCAAGAAGAAGGTCATACCAGACCAAGTGTTCTCCAAACAAATTCTTGCTTGTCGGGCGGAAGAACTAATTTCGAGTCAATCAATAATTCACTACTTCTTTTAAGAAAAAAGTGAGCGGTCTTGATCAAATTGAGAATTCGAGCCAAAACTAAAACCAAGACTAGATAATGATGAGGCGATGCTACTGGGATCCCTAGAATGAGCCAAGGCTAGTTGCCTGTCTCGTTCCCTGCGCATGACGGCCGTCACCAGCCTCTCCCAGTTGTCGTAGTTCTTAGCCATCTGGGGGATTGAGTGTTGGTCAACAAGGTTAACAAAAGCGTTTGCTTTAAAATAGATTCTCTGTCGGATCCTACATATGTTCTATAATCTGTGTCTTTGTCAAAGTAACTAATTCTTCTCCGAGATAATATTGAAAATTAAGGGCATTTCCAAAAGGTCAATAGTCCATTTTGAACCCTTTGGCTGTTTTCGGATTGGGTTAAAGTTTATTGCATGATAAGTCTGGCTGGGAAATCTGGATTGTATAATTTAGATATGGATAATATGAATTTTGGGTTTATTTTAGGATTATATAAATGAAGGTGTGTACTTTAAAGTCAAATAATGCTAGAATAAGGCGTTGTAGATATGTTATTATGTTGTTTGAAATATGTATTTATTTTAATTAGTTAATCGAGTAATGGTTATAATATGTTGTTTGAAATTGAGGAAAATTGTAAAATTAAGACAATAACTTTAGAGGTTTGATAAAGATAGAGCTCTATATTTTCTGACTTGTGAATTAGAACAATATACCTTTAATTTATGTGATTTTAAGACAAAATAATCCCAGCCTACCAAACTTGGGATTTTCGTTTTTGAAGAACTCATTTTCTCCTGCCATAGAACGGATGGTTTGAGGAAATTATGATGAGTGCAACCACATAAATAACTCTACAAGCAAAAAAGATAGTCGAGATACTGCCTTTGTCAAGATATTTCGTGACTTTATCATAAAAAAAATTAAAAATCATCTTCAATTCAAAAATAAAATAAAGGATTTGCTTTAACATATGCAAATTTATCCTTCATCAATATGTAAACTTACATATTAATGTTATTATTTGTAAGAATTGAGGATTAAGTTTGGTTACATATTGTTTGAATTAAGGATTAAATTTGGTTACATGTTGTTTGAAAACTTTATAATTTTGATTAAAGAAAATTACTAATATTGGATTACATGTATGATATTTTATTTTATATAAATAAAGTGCTCCACATCTGATACTCACATTTCCCTCATCTTTTAGCTAATTATTAGAAGTAATATATCTAATTAATGAATTTCTATTTTAAAAATATAATTAATTGTTTAAAAAAATCGAACTAAAGATGAATTTTACGATATTTGATGATACATCGTGCCAAGCAAAAAAGAAGGGATTCATAAAAAACTATATCATTTCGTTTTTGTAATTGGCTAAGCCCATTTTAATAAATAGTAAATAGTTTTTTTTTCTCAAGGGAAAAACAGTTGGGATTCTAATAGGCTAAGCCCATAAAAAAAGAAGGGTTTTTCCCTTGTGTTGTTAAAGGGAAAAACAAAAAATTCCTTCCCTTACACTAGAGACAACTCCACCGCAGTTTTGGGGAATGGGAAAAATTGTGATTTCTCTTCTTCCATTTTCTCTGTCTTCCCACTTTTGGGGAACCATGTAATTCTTTTTTTTTTTTTTTTTTTTCTTCTTCTTTCTTTTATTTCTTATATTTAATGAAGATGTTTATGTTTATGATTTATTATAGTATGAGTGGATAATTTAAACTTTTAATTTAAGGATTTTTTATTTCGATTATATTACTGTGAGGTCTTTGTGATATATACTGATTTTCTTGTTTCATATTCAAGCAATAGTAGGTTCAAAGATTTTTATAGAGATTTATATTAATTTGACTTGACATATTAAATTATTATTTATTCTTCTGTAGCTATTGATGAGTTTATACTCCCAATAGTGTAAATGAGTGAAGACTTGTGGCATTAGAGTGAGTAAATTGTGCTATCATAATTTGTTTGATCTAATTGAACCTATAGGGGCTAAAATTGATAATTGTGGCTATCCTAATTATTGATATTAGTATTAACATGTTTTCACTTGAGATTAATCATATTATTAATAGACATGGAACGCTATCGTGCCAAGTCAATTAATAATAAGAATTGACCAGATGCTAACTTTGGTTAATTAACTAGGAAAACGAAAGATTTATACGGTTATCCTAATAAATCTAAGATTAATTGCTTGAATCGCAAGAATTTATTTGTTGGCCTATGATCAATAGTATAATTGAACATCGATCCGTTGAATCAGATCCTTCTCTTCTTATTATTTTTCTTATTTTGATTGTTTTTCTTGTCATATTGTTTTACATGTATTGGTTTCTTGTAAGCTTGTGGTTGTTACATTAGCTAATTTAGTATTTAGTTAATTAGGTAAAAATCTCTCAAACCTCCCCCTCCCCCCTTTTTGTTTAATTTCGTTCAAAAGAATTTAATTGTCGTTCCCAATGAATTCGACCCTGCTCGCCACTATACTCGTATTTTGGAAGTAGGTTAATTATATTTGGTAGATTGACAACCTATCAATAAATCTTCTTTTCATATGTAGATAACTACATTACATCTATTCCAAATACACTAGATTATGTATCTTCAGATACAAATCAGGGAAGTATTAGTGAGGATATTGAACTGAGCACAATGACATAATTTAAAGAGAAGTAAAGACCAAAGCAAAATTACAACAAATTTTTACTAATTATACAAAACAAAAAATTAAAAAAAAAAAAAAATCATTGAATTACAAATTGAATTTTGGCACAATAATCGTGGGAGCACGTGGGCTCTCCTTCATAACACTGCATGGATGCTTAGTAACATCGGCATGTGTCCTTTTGTGCATGGATGCTTAGTGACATCTACATGTGCCCTTCTGTGTTTTGAAATCCTCATAATGTTAACAACCCTCCCCCTAAGTTGGGAATATGGAAACTATCATTCCAAGCTTGGAAAGCAAGGAACGAAACAAAACTCCACTGAGCGGTTTAGTGAAGAAATCGACCAATTGATGTTTAGATGAGATGTGTTATGGCAGTATAAGTGCTGCTGTTTGTAATGTTCGCGGACAAAATGGCAATCAATGTCCAAATGTTTTTTCTGTTCGTGAAAGACCGGATTTTGAACAATATGAATAGCGAATTAACTATAGCAGTACATATATTAAATGGAGGAGAAGTGGGAATGGTGAGATCCTTAAGTAAGAACGTGATCCATTGTAACTCACAAGTAGTAGCAGCTAGGGATGGTATTCAGCCTCAGGCAGAAGACCATGAAGTGGTTTTTTTTTTTTTTTTTTTTCCTAAGAGATCAATGACTTGCCAAACCAATGAGAGATTTCATGGTATCCAAGCATGCCCCCAGTAAGTATCTTTTTAAGCCAAAATGCTAAAGCTCCAATTTTCTTTGAACTGGATAAATAAATAAATAAAAGAGCATGCCCCCAGTCAGCATCTTTTTAAGCCTAAAGGCTAAAGCTCCAAGTTTTCTTGAACTGGATTAAAAAAAAAAAAAAAAAAGTCTCAAAGAAGAACATCCTTTGAGGTATCTGAGAAGGCGAATCGATGTTTCCCATGAGAGGAATAAAGATCATTTCAGAAACTGGCTTAACTGTTGAACACATATTAATAGCAAATCTGCCCATTAACCAGCCTGCCAAACTAGCCCTCCTTAGTTTGAGATACAATAGTCACCCAATGAGCATTCTGTAAGAATTAACATCACCGAATTGTGAGCCCTCCTTAGCAATGAATTTATGCCCTAGTGAAATTGGTGTGGCAGTATGAATACACTGTTGAAGTCTAGTGTCAGCAAGAATGTCAAGACTAGACTTCCTATAATTGTTGTAAATGCCTTATGTGTTTCTAGTGAGTTCAAGGCCCTAGAAATATTTAGCCTCTCCCAAATCTTTGATGGTAAACTACAGATCCAAATAATGTTTGAGACCTTGAATGAGTGAAAGACTAGGGCCCAAAATAAGAACATCATCCACATAGATAAGCAAGGCAATGAACTGATCACATGTGCCCATATAGAACAAGCAATGGTCACGTTTGGATTGTGGAATCAAAACACAACAATTTATAGCAAAATTCAAGGTGCCATTGTCTGGATGCTTGTTTCAGACCAGAAAGACTTTTTTAGTAAACAAATTTCACATAAAGCAGTTTTTAGAATAACCAGCTCAAGGATCCATGTAGTCTTCTCCAATCAATGAACCATGAGGAAAGGAATTGTTGATGTCTATGTGATGCAACATCCATTTGTAAGCACCGGCAAGGGGTATAAATAACTTGACAGTGCCCAAGTTATCAACAAGAAAAAAAAACTATCCAAATATTAAAAATCAAGAACCTGATGATATCCTTTTAGCCACTGGTATGGCTTTATGACTATCAACAAAATCATCTAGTTTTCTTTTTAAATTAATTTTGTACACCCATTTGCTCTAGGATGTAATTTAGTAATAATCCAAGTATCACTTGCCTCTAGTGCATCAATCTCATATTACATAACAACCTGCCAATGCTTGGACACAACAGCCTCTTTAAATGAGGTAGGTTCAGTGTTGCTATCAATATTAGATATATATGTTATATGGGAATATGTAAAAGTAGGATTAACAAGAAAAGGAAAAGTGGAGATGGGATATGAGAACTATTAGCCATTGGTTGAGCATCGATAGTTGCATATATAACATAATTTGAGTGCCAAGATGGTGGGTTGGTTTGTTTATGGCTTTTTTAAGGGCTAGAGGTTCTGTGATGGGGTCAAGACAAATGGAATTATCTATGGTCGAATTTCCAGGTGAATTATCCGTGGTTGGATTTTCAGGTGAATGATCAGTGGTTGGATTTATGCTTATGACAAAGGCAAGAGAGGTTGGTTTGTCATACTGGAGATAAAAAAGGGAAAATATCTTTAGGAAAAAGGACATCTCTGGAAATAAAGAGCCATTGGTATCAAGATTCAACAATATGTAACTTTTGGTATTTGCTACATAACCTAAAAAAGCACATTTAGTTGCTCTTGGTGCTGATTTCTGCTATGTGTTGTGGTAATAGTGGCATAGCAAAGACTACCAAAGACCCTTAGACAGGGGTAGTTTTGTGGATAAAGGATCTCAAAAGGTTATTTCCAATGCAAAAGTGAATTGGGAAGATAGTTTAGGGCGTGAACAACATTTAAAAGGTAATATGGCCAGTATGTGGAAGGTAGGTTAGCTTGAAACATGGGGGCCTGCTAATTTTTTGGATATGTTTGTGTTTCCTTTCTACCACCTCATTTTGTTTGTTGTGTAATCACAGGTTTTTTGATAAGTGGTCTTAAATAAATCAAAGATTTGTTGACAAGATTTATTGATAAATTATGTCCCATATTCTGATGAATTTCCAAATTAAGTGTGGTACTTTTGTTTTATATGACAATAGAAATATCCATGTGGCCCTGTTAAAATCATCTACCAATGTAAGCATTAAAGAAACATTTGAGTGTGAAAGTACTGGGCCCATGTGTATGATATCAAAGGCTTTTATTGAAAAAACAGAACTAGTAGGAAACATGAGTCTATGTTGTTTGGATGTATGGCATACATCACATGTTTTCAAAGACTTATTTTCATATGCAGTACAGTGAGACTTTAGGAAATGTAAATGTTGCAAGGTAGCCTAGCCTATGATGCCATAAATGAAGGGAATTATGTTGTGTTATTGTCGATTTCTGAATGTTGGATTGGACATAGAAGTTGGATGACTGGTTTTTAGATGTTTAAATATATACAGCCTTCCAATTGCTCAGCCAATACCTATAGGTCTGCTACTCTTCAGGTCCTGCAAAATACAATGTGTGGGAGTACATACACACCAAATTTGATTAGATTGAACAAGCTAAGCTATGGCAACAAGTTATCTTTGAAACTAGGAACCAACAACATATCAATAGGGTTAAGTGTGGTGATAAAGAAATTATGCCAGATTTTGTTACAGAAACAGAATGACCATTAAGCAAGTAAACAGAAATTAGTTGATATAATTTGTGAATTTGAGTGAGTAGTGTTGGATCAGAACAAAAATGTCTACTACCTCCGCTATCTAGTATCCATGTTCCTTTAAGTGAATCAAGGAGAAATGCATGTTTAAGTTCTAAGAAAGGCAGTATACCTGCAAATTTATGAATTGTGCAAAATTCAGTACACGATTTCTGTTATTATTACCATTACCAGCACCTTTTGTGGAAAAAAAAAATTTGATAGCTCCTGTTGAAGTTGGTAGGACATTTCTTGCATCCAATGTTTTTTCTTTGTCATCTACTTCATTAACAGTCAATATATTAGATGCATCTTCCACCTTATTGGATAGTACATTTCCTCTTTGATCTTTTGGTTTATGAAACCAGTCTGGATATCCAATCAATGTAAGACGGCTCCCAATTTCATGTCATGTTCCACCATAGTGATTACGCTATAATTTAGGCTTGTCTTCCTTAATTTTCTTCAATATTCCTCTTCCTCTCCCAGCAGAAACATATGAAGCAAAGGTGTTATTCTTACAGTTTTGTGTCCTCCCATAGCCACTACTTTTAGCCAGCATAGCAGTAAACAATGAGATTTATCATGGATTTATTGAAATTTGTTGAGTACAAGGAAATAGAACACATAATCAAATGGCATGCCGTTTGCCCAAAGCCTCCAGGCTCCTAATATTTTCCTGTTCTTTGATAATCCTCCATAAACCCTAATTACTCCCTTAAATACTCCTACTAATCCTTTCCAAAGATAACTCCTAACAAGATAATCATAACCTAAAAAATAGCAACAAGACTAAATAAAATAACTGGACTTCGGCCCACGAACGTGAGCCTAAGCACGCCCCCACCTTTGACACTAGCCACGGCCTCGGCTCCACCTCCGGCCCATCCAATACCACCTCAACTCGCTCTGTATCAATTCCATCTCCCTTTGAAACAACCTTGTCCCCAAGGTTGAAGTCTGGGAACTATCCGCGAAACTCATCTGAAAGCCCGCCCCCGCCTCCGATACACTAGCCACGGCCTCGGCTCCGCCTCCGGCCCATCCAACACAACCACAACTCGCTCCATATCAATTCCATCCCCCTTCGAAACAACCTTGTCCCCTAGGTTGAAGTCTGGGAACTGTCCACGAAACTCATCCAATGCCACCCAAGTAGCATCATCCTCCGGAAGGCCCACCCATGTCACCAAAAACTGCTCTTGTTCCACTCCTCCCACATTCACCTTCCGCGATGCCAAGATCACTTCCGGTTCGAATACAGGCCCGATAAGAATCTCCAAACTATCCGGCAGCTTCGATTCAACAGGATGCTCCCCTACAACACGCCAAAGCTGAGATACATGAAAGACTGGGTGAATCCTACTCCCAGTTGGAAGGATCAACCATATGTTGTCGGCCTGACCCGCCTTTCCCCATAAACGGACCATAAAATTTGGCCGATAGCTTATGATGCGGCTTTCGGTTGGCCGAAACTTGGTGGAACGGCCGGACCTTCAAGAACACTTTATCCCCAACCTAGAACTCAACCGCTCGCCGATGCTTATTGGCCTGTTTAGTCATATGGTGTTGAGCCTCCAGCAAATTTCCTTTCAAGCGTTGCATCATGGTGTCCCGGCTACTCAACACATCACTACAGTGACCCAACTCTCACCCGGTAAGAACCATTTTATAGTCGGCGGTTCCCTCCCGTACACCACCTGAAACGGCAACATCTGAGCAGCTATCTGAAATGCCATGTATTCCAAAATTCAGCCCATGCCAACCACCTCAGCCAATGTTTCAGCTGCTCGTAGGCAAAGCACCGCAAATACATTTCGAGCACCCGATTCAACACCTCTGTCTGCCCATCAATTTCTGGATGATACGCAGAATGGAATTTCAGCTGGGTCTCGAACGCCGCAAACAGTTCACACCAATAGGCACTCATAAAAATAGTCTCGATCACTCATAATGGACCTCGGAATCCTGTGCAAACAGACTACCTTGCGAACAAACACTTCAGCCACCAACCATGTTGTAATTGGCAGTTTGAGAGCGATGAAGTGCCCATACTTGAACAGTCTATCAACAACCACTAAAATGGAAGAGTACCCCCGGGACTTTGGCAGACATGTAATAAAGTCCATTAAGATGTCTTCCCAAACAAGTTTGGGAATCGGTAGTGGTTGTAACAAACTGGTCAGTGACATGTTCTCATACTTAGCCTTTTGACAAACCAAGCATTGAGCCACATAACTCTGCACCCGAAGAAACATCCCCTCCAATACACATTCTCGGCCAGCCTTCGATATGTGCGAAAAGCTCTAGCATGACCCCCTAACGATGTGTCATGGAATTCATGCAAAAGTCGTGGAATCCATTGGAATCAGCCGTTAAGACTACACGACCTTTGAAGAATAGCCTCTCTGCGTGCATCTCAAACCCCGATCGGCTATTCGATCAAGCCCGTACTTCCTCAAAAATTCCCCGAACATACTCATCTTGCTGTTGTTCCTCCCCCACATCAGCCAATCCCAACCACTCTGGCACCGTCAAGGCTCCCAACACCCCCCGCATACGCATGGTCCCTAGGCTAGAGATTCCCGCCATGGAGTAGACGGGAAGAGCCCCCCTCCTCCTCCTTCTCCTCCTCTGTAGGATCTTTCGGTTGGTCCTCCATCTCCTCTTCAAACCCCATCGGTTCATAATACTCCGAATACTGGAGGTCCACCACTTCATCCGAAGCTCCCGCAAGGGGCAGACCTTTGCATGGTCCGGTGTGTAGGGTTTCTTACACTGGAAACACAGCCCCTTCGTACGGAGGTCCGCTAGTTCGTTGGGTGAGAGGCGAGTGAAGGGGGACCTCGCCGTCGACTGCCTCGAGTTGCTGGAAGAGGCAGGCCTTGGTGAACTGCCCACTTGCCCTCTTCCTTGATTGCTTGATACATAGGATTGACCACCAATTGGCCGAATAAATCCTCCAGTGCGATACCCTCGATTAGGGACAGGCCAGAAAGGGCAGCCTCCATTTTGCAGCAACCCGTTATCCTCAATATCTCGCGCCCACACCATCGCCATTTCTAAGTCGGCCGGTTGGAGGAGATGGAGAGAACCCCTCACAAAATTCTTCAATCCCTTAAAAAATAACCCAAGTAGTGCCCATCCATTAGGCCGGGTACCGGGCTTGCCAACTGTACAAATACGGATATGTATTCATCCATCGACCTTATCTGCCATATATCCACCAGACATTCGTAATGACTGCCCTTAAAGCATGTGTTGAAGTGCACCACGATTGCATGGGAAAATTGCTCCCACGTCACTCCCGATCGCTGGGTTTTCAGCCATGTGACCCAGTAGAAGGTGGCGCCCTCCATAGCCACAACCGTTGCCGCCAACTTGTTATCCTCAGCAGTCCCGTGCAAATTAAATTATTGTTTTGCATGAGCAAGCCACCCAATTGGGTCCTTCCCATCAAATGTCGACAATTGTACCGCAAGCGGCGCACGACGCTGATCAGGCCCGCCTGCACAATTCGGACTTTTGGCGACCCTTTGCCCTTCGCCCTCGTCCGTGTGGTTCTCCTCAGACCAACCCAGCAGCGTGCCAGCAGGTTTAAGGATCGGTGTGGATAACGCAGCCAAAGTCGTGGCGATTTTGTTCAGTTACAGGCCGTGCGCGTCCAGTTGGTATTGTTCCCCAGCACCCCAGCCTTCACCTCCGACAGCTGCTCACCATGATCGATGATCGTTTTCTTCATCTCGACCTGTTCGGCCTCCAACCAGTCAAGTCTTTCCCTAGCGGAATAGGTATTCGTCATTTCAGTGGGAACAGGATCCGGCAGGTCGGACCAATTATTAAGTACAAGGAAATAGAACACACAATCAAACGGCACGCCATTTGGCCAAAGCTTCCAGGCTCCCAATATTTTCCTGTTCTTTGATAATCCTCCATAAACCCTAATTACTCCCTTAAATACTCCTACTAATCCTTTTCAAAGATAGACTCCTAACAAGATAATCATAACCTAAAAAATAGCGACAAGAATAACTAAAATAACAGGACTTCGGCCCACGAACATGAGCCTAAGCCCGCCCCCGCCTCGGATACACTAGCCACGGCCTCGGCTCTGCCTCCGGCTCATCCAACACCACCTCAACTCGCTCTGTATCAATATTTCTCTATTTTTCAATATTAGTAACCATATTGAATAAGTCTTGTTCATATTGGTTTGGAGGATCTAGTAGCAATATTTGACCTCTAACAAAATCATAGCTCTCATTCAATCTCACGAGTAATTGGATAAGTCTCATGTTCATTTTAGCTTGGGCATTGTGTTTACCAATATCACAAGCACGTCTAGAGTAATTACGCACATGTATAGGCACCAAATTCTTTTCAATTGGGAATAATAAGTAACACTAGTATAGTTACTTTGTTGAATGGTTGACATTTCTCTGTGTATTTGGTATTTGGAATAATCCATTTGCAAATACCAAACCTCTCTTCTATATCGATCCATAAATCCCTTGCGTTGTTGGTGTAGAGGAAACCTTCCGCAATGTCTTTTGACATTGAATTCAGTAGCCATGAAACTACCATGCTATCAATCTTCTTCCATGAGTCCGGATCTAGTTCTTTGACACATCCATCGATAAAATCTAGCTTCATCTTTGCAGCTAAGGCGATCTTCATGGCATGGCTCCATGAGAGGAAGTTACCACCAGTTAGTGGACAGCTCACCAGAATTATGTCGGAGTGGTCAGAACACAGAATCAAATAACAATAATGTTTTTATTTGGACGTTTCGCAATTTGAGTTGTGTTTTCTGTGACCTTTGCAGTAATCTCTTCAACGTGAATGTGGAAGGGTTGACTTCCAAATTTAATCCCAACCATGGTCGAAGAATGTCTCTAGATACCATGTAAACAAACATACAAAGCCATCATGGCAAAAGAATAACCCATGAAGGATTTTATTTTGTTATCAATCTATTTTTTATTTTTTTCAGAATGAAATGCATGTTAGATTAACCTATCAATCACTACCAGGTATGATTATTCTCTTAAGGTAGAAATTGTTCAGTATAACTTATTTGCAGAGAGAGGTCGTACAATAATCATGAGAGCATGTGTGCTCTCCTTGATAACAAACTTCAACCACCTGCATGAATGCTTAGTGACGTCTTTATTTAGAAATCCCAATAATATTAACAGAATCTGCAAAGATGAGCTCAAATTTTTAACTAACGTGTTGAAGGGATTTCCTGCTACAAATGAAGCAGTGGATTGGTGCTATTGCAACAGAAGCTCCGATTTGCAGTGCGTGAGTGGGAGAAAGAGAGAGAGAGAAAGATAGAGGACAGGACTTGGACTCCAGGTGAGATTTGATTTTCCAGTAACAACGAGATATGACTTTTTTGGCTTCTAGCAAGAAACAATTCTTTCCAATCAAGAAAAATATTGTCTCAGAAATTAAAAACTGTCAGCATGCATGCATTTAGCTCCCATTTTAAAGATGGATAAAGAAAATGTGTTACCAGAGAAGCTTACTACTTGTTGTTTATCAAGCAGCAGCATCGTCGTCCACTCACTCTGATCAACCGTTAAACCCAAATAATCCATTAGTTGATCATCATCAATTGAGAATATCTCTCATCCATCTTTGGAAAATCATCAAGAGTAGTTGATCCACTCTGGAAGTGCTTTCTTTTTAAGACATATATAGAAGGTAGAATTTGTTTTCAGAAAATGAAACGTTGTTTGGAAGTTGGAAACTCAGCTTGCGTAGACTTTCACATAGGTGGTTCGCACAACATGAATGTTGTGTCGTGTGTTCATATTTTAACAAAAAATAATAGGGACACAAATTAATGGTTTCATATTTCCTTTTCTGCAAATATGGTATTTCTTTCTGCATCGATCTTGTGTATTTTGAGATTGTCAAACCCTGATCTATCTGTATTGGTGATATTATTTAACATATCTTGTGTACCGAGAATACTAATTGAAAGAAAGAAATTGTAAAAGATAAAAGTAATACGATTAAAAACAACATAAGATATGAAGCTGTAATACATTCGTTCCATTCTTCCTCTTCTAGATATAGAGGATCAAAAATGGTTCAAGAAGAAGGATTTATAGGCTTACATATTCGTATGCATTTCCCTAGTAGATGTTTCTTGGTTTTGTTGATAAAGTGTTAAATCTACATCTCCACGAAGAAAAAGTATCCTATTCCAACCACAAGCCAATCCGATCATCCTGTACATCCGGTGTTATAGTTGGAGCATGTGCTATTATCAGCTTTTAACTCTATACCACCAGTCTGACCTCATTTGAAATCCTTCATGCAGAACTTTCTTCTTCATTAACTGAAAAAGAACATAGATAATGCAAGACCAGGCTGAGAGAGAGATGGTGCATCTAAATGATACACGTACCAAAAATCGCATGCATATTAAGAGTTGGTCACTTTTCTCCCCCTACAGACATCGCACGTTGTGTATCCAAGACCTTCACAGTAAGGACATTTTGTTCCTTCATCTACCCACTCCATAAACTGCAGCACCACACAACTCCCATCATCAATAAATGCTCAGATAAAAAAGACAATTAACATAAAAAGTCGCTTTTCGTATTTTTATATGAGAAAGTACAATCTCTTCTAACGAAAGCCACACAAATGGATATCCAGTATGCAGAAAACTTGTAGCAACACACATGAATTAAATTTATGCATAACTTTTTCCGCTAGGGAGAAATGACCAATCAATTTGGCCAAATCTTGAATGCATGAGATGATGAGACCAACAGATTGTAGCTGTTCCCTAGATTGGAATAAGACTTAACCCAATTGAATGATTTTGGCCACTACTTCCATCCACATCAGAATATAAGAGGAGATCATTCAAAATACAGTAAATGGATATCCATGTTGAATCAGGAGACTAAGTAAACAACACTGGTGTGTTGAAAATCAGAAGCACAATCTGATTACAGTTACTTTAAAGGTTTTCTGACCTGCTCCTCAATGTTTGGCTCCCCAGTTCCATCACATTCTGCAAGAAAGCCAAAATATATTATTTTATTGTTTTTATTTAACCATATATATCGTAGATATATGTGATTACAATAAAAGTTAAACTATAACCAAATGCTTCATTACTATAACTCTGGCTGTATTTAAGTCATTTCAGATCCACTCAATTTAAGGCAGCCGTCCATTTTCATGGTTAAATTTCTTTTCGCTCATAGTCAGTGGTTTATTGGGGCATAGTTTAAGAAGTATTGATTAATATACCATGAGATTTTATATATAAAGAAAACAGAAATGGACTTGTAAGGTTGTACCCATGCACAATAAACGGCCTTCTCCACGACAAGTTACACACTTGGTTGTAGCATTTCCAGTAGTACTCTTGGCTATTGTACTTTTGCTACCTCCAGAAAGCCTAGAAGGATCTTCCCACCGATTCTCTCCAAGAAGAAAGACTCTGTGTCGAGACACCTCAACATCTGTTGCACCTTCTTCTGTTACAACAGTCCGCTGAACTTTAGTTGTATCTTCAATAGAAGCGTGTGGCGCTCCATTTGCTCTCTTCAAAGGAAAAGGCCACCACCAAAAGAATAAAACCAAAAAACATAAGTGTTTAACCCATATAACAAAACATGTTTGTCCATTAATTAAAAAAATATATATATGTATAAAGATGAAAAAGCATAGCTCACTCTTCAAAGGAAAGGGCTCATTATGCTAAAAGTTTGAACAGTATCTGTCATCTAAAAGCATAGTTGGCTCTACTGTGCTAACATACATCCTCTGCTATATTAACCTAGAGTGTTGACATTAACAATTTCATACCCATAAGTTGGACAATAATTCCCCATGCATCATTAGATCATTCATAACTTAAAACCACCAAGACAAACAAACTATTGACCTTCACTCACCACCCACAGCTACTGCACATGGAAAGGAGATTGTGGTTCATTAGAATGATACTGCGATAAGGAAATGGCAGAGAGGTGGTTGATGGTAAATATGATAAAGATTGAAAAGGAACACTCGAAGAAAAAGAATTAAGAAAAAAGAAAAGAGAGATTGAAAAAGGGGCAAAAAATAAGAAAAGGAAAGAGAGTTTGGATGCTCACTAGTTGCTTATTCGCCATTGTTGAGGAAGAAGAACAAACAAATGCAAGGAAGAAGTCAACAAAAAGGTTGCATACTTAGCAATCAAAAAAAAAAAGAATCTTTTATGGAACAAGCAAAAATTTCAAACTAGCTACCTAACATGGTGAAATAGAAGGTTAGTAAGGAGATTTTGACATTATAATTAGACAAAGCAGTCATTGTTTCTTACCTGGAATAGCAAGAGCATAATTATATAAACTACAAGTAGGTTATACCTTCTCTGGATCAGTTGATTTATGTTCATGATTTTTGGTCATTCCTGATCCAGGACTTCCAAATAACCGCTCTAGAAGTTCTGCAGTCATAATACCATCTTCTGGGACTTCTAATGAAGCCTGCCAAGATGAGGCAAGAAATAGGTGGCAACATTTCAATCATCATTTCCTTTTTTCTCCCAGTTAAAAATGATTTAAATAAGCATCGATGAAGAAATTTTGTGGTACATTTCTTTATATGCGACATACTTGCCAGGTTTTCACAGCACGCTCGGTCCCACTTGAGAAACTAGAATACTCCAAGTCCTCTTCACCAGAGTAAAATCCAAGTTTTTGCAAAGCATCCTACCATGAAAAATGAATAAACAGAATTGAATTTAACTACGAACATTAGAACCACACAGCCAACATGACACTATAATCACAGGAACAAGATGTGCCCAACAGGACAAATGAATATTCTAGAATTGCATACATGAGATGATACTAATGCACTAAATAATGGGGCCAAGTATTTAGTCTTGTATCTTAACAATTACAGTAGGACTACCTGGATATCGTGACTCATGACCCACATTCAAACATACTACATATATTAATCTGATGATGGAACGCCTCCAGAATACCATTTCTGAGGCAGCGGATTTGTCAATAAAACAATAGTAATCCACTCAAATCAAGTATAGCCACCTCATGTAGGTCCCTCTCGGGGGCTTCTAAGCCTTTGATGAAATATCCACATAGGCATAATGTGGTTGACCATTGTAGACAATAGAACTAGAAATGCTACTTTCTTACTTACTGCAAATAGACTAAGAAGGAACTAGCATCATAGTACAACTAACCAGGGAAAATAAGCAGTGCAGTTTTACTGTGGATATAATCAGATTCCAGTCTTTCTACTGAAGCCATTATAATTAGTATCTTCACTCGTATTTATTTGAATGCCAGCCGACTATATACTTATGAACTGAATACTTAACCTTTTGTGTATTATACAGTGAATATTCCTCTAAAAAAAAAAATTCAAGCATTTTTAGATGATCCCCAATAGCTATCCTCAGAAGAAGAATGTGATACAGGACGAAATACTACTATTCCACAGGTCAGCTCAATCATGTTTATGGAGAAGAAAACATTCTCTGTATCAGATTTTAGATTATAACCAAGTATTCAAACTATAGCCAAAGCACCATAGCACCAAATTTAGAAATATGGACAGAGCATGTCTTATTTTTGTGAATCCAACCACATCTACTATCTATAATACTGATAAATACTGAGTGCAGAAATAGAAAATCATAAAGCATAAAACAAGTAGCTTTATTGCACTGCCAAATGCTAATTGTTACAATCATACCTGCATAGCTTGGACTTCATGTCCTTCGGACCCTTTTCTCAATGTCCTTTTTACGGTTTCCATTTTATCTGGAATACTGATTACTTCCTTTACAACAACTTCCTCCTCTTCCTCCAACTTTTTAGCCGCTTCAACCATAAATGGCACAGCACTTGTCCCGCTATTAGCAATTCTATTCACATTCTTTCCTAAATCTCCCTCCTTAAGAACCTACAACAAAAGACTGAAATATCTATAACCATCAAATTATTATGTGATTGCTGTAGAAACACAAGTTTCTCTCACGTTGCTTGAAGAAACATAAAGCACTAGCAATAGCAAACTTAAGTACATTAAACTTTATCAGTTAGACATTTTTACAATTTCAAACTATTAGAATTAGCCAAAATCATAAACATTAAAAAAAAAAAAAAAAAAAAAAAAAAAAAAAGGGAAAATGGAATGGTTGCTCTAAATTTCCCAAATTTTTTCTTCAATCAGCTACTCCAAGTTTTAAGCCTCAATGCAATTCCAATCCATCCGAATTAAGATGGAGATGATATACATAATAATATTGACAAGAGCATGAATAAATATAATTATAATAGTAGTAATAACAATAATACTCCTGTTAGAGATAATCATCACACCCAAACTCATGCCTAAAATCATGCCTCAACCAATTGAATAATTCAGCAACAATTAAGCAAGATTAGTCATACTGCTGCCAATTGAATATCACAGCAACATTCAAGCAAGATTAGTCAAACTGCTGTTATTATCATTATGTTAATATTCAATGTAAATATTTTCTTCACTTAAATAGGCTAGATATGTTCCGATGATATTGCTAGAATAGAATATTAGGGTGACACCATTTTTGTATATATATTTGTGTAATTATCTTTGTCAATATACAATTATCATTCTCAATTATTCCTCTCTCTAAAATGGTATTCAGAGCATAGATCCAAAAAAAAAAAAAATCCCTTGCTGCTTCTCACGAGCCTTTCCTCTATTTTCCATCCACTCATTTTTCTTTTTCTATTCCCAATGGCAACTCCAGATTCTCAATCCACCATCCCCAACACTAATGATCCTACCAAACCTTTCATTCTTATCTCTCTTCATCACATTCTTAAGCTTACCTCTACTAATTATATCTCCTGGAAAACTCAACTAGAGGCAACACTTCTTGGCTATGATTTATATAAATTTATTGATGGTTCTTTTCCTGCTCCTCCCAAGACCATCACTGAAGGCGAAACCACGTCTCCTAATCCTGCATATACAACATGGTTCCAACAGGATAAGCTTATCCTTGGTGCTCTTGTTGGCACACTCACTTCATCTCTTGTTCCTCTCATTTCCCAATGCAACACCACTTACGAAGCTTGGCAAACTCTTGCCAAAACTTATGCTAATCCATCCAAAGGACATATCAAACAAATCAAAGAGTGTCTCCGAAGTATCACCAAAGGTAATCGATCTATCACTGATTATATGCAAGAATTCAAAAATTGTGCAGACCAACTTGCTTCACTTGGTCGCCCCTTGGATTCCGATGATATGGTTGAAAAGACTCTTGAACAACTTAATGATCCAGACTACGACAAAGTTGTCAATGCCTTTTATGGTCGAGAATCTCCTATCTCGTTTGATGAACTACATGAAAAACTCATTAATCAAGAACTCACTATCAAACACAAGGCTGCCTCTACTACTCCCTTTCCTGCAACCGTAAACTATGCTGCCAAAACCAACCACAAAACCAATCGCTCCAACTCCTCCAATCATCATTCCAATGGTATTCTTCCTACTCCGACTCAATCTGCATCACCTCAAATTCGCTCTTCTCGTCCCTACCAAGGACGTTGTCAATGGTGTCGCTTTCATGGGCACTATGTTACTCAACGTCCCACTTTTCGCCAACAATTTCCTAATGCAATTCAACCTACAAATCCCTCTCCTGCCACATCTATACCACCACCTTCACCAAACCGCTTCGTACCCAAGGGTTATCAATCCTTCACTCATCCTCGTGCATATGCTGCCACTTCCTCAAATATTCCTCAAAATGGTTGGCTACTTGACAGTGGGGCGACACACCATGTGACAAATGATCTTTACAATCTTGCTCTTCACTCTCCCTATGATGGTACTGAAGAACTCATCAATGGAGATGGCTCGGGTCTATCCATAGCCAACACTGGTTCTTCATCTCTTCTAACTCCCTCTACTTGTTTTTCTCTTCGAAATATTATACACGTTCCTTCTGTCTCTCGTAATATAATATCTATTTCCAAATTTTGTCGTGATAATAATTCTTATATCACCTTCATACCTAACTCCTTTCGCGTGAAGGATCTTCGCACAGGGGCATCACTTCTCCAAGGACCAACTAAATCTGGCATCTATGAATGTCATCCTACACCACCTACTGTTCAAATTTCCACTAGTTCTCTTTCCACCACCAACTGGCATCACCGTTTAGGCTATCCCTCATATCAATTTTTAATCTATCAATTCCAAATCTAATGCTCTTCAGTGTAACTCTTGTGATTGCAATAAAAGCCATAAGATGCCATTTTATCAAAATTCTATCTCCTCTAATGGTCCTTTAGATGTTATTTATAGTGACGTTTGGTCATCTCCCACTCTCTCATATGATGGCTATAAGTATTATATTCTTTTTGTTGACCACTTTACAAAATGTATGTGGTATTATCCCCTCAAAAAGAAATCTGACTCCAAAGATATCTTTCTTCACTTCAAATTAAAAGTGGAGAATTATTTTCATCGGTCAATTATAACCAACTTTAGTGACAATGGAGGAGAATATGTTGGTCTTGATCATTTCCTTGCTGCTCATGGTATTGCCCATCTTACTTCCCCACCACATACTCCTGAACACAATGGCTAATAGGAAAGACGTCATCGTCATATTGTGGAGACGGGACTTTCTCTCCTATCTCATGCCTCTATGCCGCGAAAATATTGGACATTAGCCTTCAATATTGCAATATATCTTATAAATAGAATGCCCACTTCCACTCTTAATTACACATCACCTTTCCGCAAAATATACGACAATCTTCCAAATTATAAGAAATTACGAAGTTTTGGGTGTCTTTGTTATCCATGGCTACGTCCTTATACCTCTAATAGGCTCGATCCACGTTCTATTCCTTGTGTATTTGTTGGATATTCTACTACCCAAAGTGCTTATTTTTTTCTCAATCCCGACACAAATAAAATTTATGTGTCACGACATATGAAATTTGTGGAGCAAACTTTTCCCTTCGCTTCTTTTCCCATGCCTACTTCACCACACACAATGGAAGCTGTAGATCATTAGCGTCCTCTATCGCTACCCATATTACCTGCAACAACCATCAGTACTTCCCCCCACCACCAATAAGTCCAACACTACTACTCCTACCAACTTATCTACTCCATCACCTTCATCTACATATTCTCCTTCTCCCTCATCACAGCCAACTACCTCATCTTCCGCTACCATACAAAATCCCTATCCCTCCTCCTCCGTCCCATCCTACTCGCATTATTAGACTACAAAATGGAATTCGTAAGCCCATAAATAAACTCAATCTCACTGCTATTGTCCAAGACATTTCACAAGAACCTACCACCATTACTCAAGCTCTTCGAAACCCCGTATGGCAGGATGCCATGCAATCCGAGTTTGATGCCCTCATAAAAAATCATACTTGGGATTTGGTTCCTTCCTCTTCCAATCAAAATCTCATCGGATGCAAATGGGTTTATTGTACCAAATATAATCCCGATGGCACTATTGATCACCATAAGGCTTGTCTAGGAGCCAAGGGATTTCACCAACGCCCAGGCCTCGACTACACGGAAACATTCAGCCCCGTTGTCAAACCCGCAACTATACAAAATGTCCTCTCCATTGCTGTGACACATAATTAGCCCCTCCAGCAAATTGATATTAACAATGCATTTCTCCAAGGCACCCTCAAGGAGGATGTATACATGACTCAACCACCTGGTTTTGTAGATACCACTCACCCTACTCATGTGTGTAAGTTGCATCAAGCTCTTTATGGTCTCAAACAAGCTCCTCGGGCTTGGTATAACAAACTCAAAACCTATCTTTTAAACCTTGGTTTTCGTAACTCAATCTCAGACTCCTCGTTATTTATTCTCCGTCATCGTCGGGACATATTTTACATTCTAGTATATGTCGATGATATAATTTTTATTGACTCCAATATCTCTCTCCTTTATTCTATTATAACTCAACTCTCTCATCGTTTCTCTTTAAAAGATCTTGGTAATCTTTCCTATTTTCTAGGAGTTGAAGTCCAACCTCATTCTAGTGGTTTGTTTCTTAGTCAACAAAAATATATTAGTGACTTGCTTCACAAAGCAAAAATGTGTTATGCTAAGCCTACTCCAACACCTATGGTCACACATCCCCCTCTTTCTCTTGATTTAGACTCATCCATTACCAACCCTACAGAATTTCGGGCTCTGGTGGGCAGCTTGCAATATTTATCTCTAACACGTCCTGATGTTGCTTTTATAGTCAACAGATTGTCTCAGTTCATGCATAAGCCCATTGATCAACATTGGGTTGCTCTGAAAAAGTTACTGAGATATCTTGCAGGTACTCTTCATCATGGTCTTCTTCTACATAGTAACTCAATAAGCTGCTTACATACTTTCACGGATGCCGATTGGGCCAGCGATAAAGATGACTATATCTCCACTACTGGCTACATTGTATACCTTGGTCGTAATCCTATTTCATGGAGTTCTCGAAAACAAAAGACGCGTGCTCGCTCATCAACAGAAGCGGAATATCGTGCTGTTGCCAATACAACTGCTGAAGTTTTATGGGTGCTCAATCTTCTCACTGAACTTGGTTATAAATCTAATACTCCACCTGCCATTTATTGTGACAATATGGGAGCTACATGTTTTGCAGCCAATCCCAAATTTCACTCCAAGATGAAGCACCTTGCCTTGGATTACCACTCCGTACGTGAACATGTTCAAGGAGGCATCATTCGTGTCTCATACATTTCTGGTGATGATCAGTTAGCTGATGCATCAACGAAGCCTCTTGCCCGTGCGAGATTTCAATCATTATTCTCCAAGATTGGTCTCACTAAGCAATCGTCCACTTGAATACTTATTATTAACCAATTGAATACTTCAGCAACAATCAAGCAAGATTAGTCATACTGCTGCCAATTGAATATCACAGCAACATTCAAGCAAGATTAGTCAAACTGCTGTTATTATCATTATGTTAATATTCAATGTAAACATTTTCTTCACTTAAATAGGCTAGATATGTTCCGATGATATTGCTACAATAGAATATTAGGGTGACACCATTTTTGTATATATATTTGTGTAATTATCTTTGTCAATATACAATTATCTTTCTCAATTATTCCTCTCCCCAAAATCCTGTTGAGAGAGAGAGAGAGAGAGAGCACACACACACACACACACCCCTCTTGTCATATACCTGCAGTAATTTTGCAATATTTGCAACAGTTTCCGAAACAGAGGCGCCCTGTAAAGAATTGAGGCGTTCAAGCTCTTGTAGTCTGAGCTTAAGGCTGCTTATTTCTTGCAACAATGCTTGGCGCTCGGCGTTCCATCGCGACTCCTCCCGCAACCAGCGATGCTCTTCCCGCAACCAGCGCTGCTGTTCTCTGAGCCATCGGCCCTCTTCGCCGATCGGATTTTGGTTTGAGGGAGAAAACGTGAAGCATATGTGGGATTTGGAGAATGGTCTGAAAGAAACAGCGAGGAAATGGGGTTTAAGAAGAAGAGGTATTGTGGGATTTGAAGCAAGAGGTAGTATAGAAGGCAACATTTTCCTGTGGTGCGTAGAGTTAGAGAAGGTAATGGGGATATGGTTGGGGGACTGATGTCCATGGCGATGGGGGGGTTTAGGGAGAAGATATTTTTAAAGACGTTTGACCGTTGGAATTGCAGTTAAAGTTTGGTAGGTTTTTTAATATTACCAAAAAAATGAAAAACAAAAACTCATTGTAATTATTTTCTGATATCCAACTAATTCGAAACAAAAGATGAAAGTAGACTAAAATCAAAATAAGGTGTAATTGACTCGCCTACTCTCTCTCTCTTCTTTTTCTTTTTCCTTTTCTGCTTGCGTTGTATTTTTTGGGTTATTTTAATTTCTTTTATTTTATTTTAGTTTAGTGAAAAGGGTAGAATTGAAATTGTGTAAGATGAATTGATAAGTTTATAGATATTTTTATAAATTTAGGGGATGGAGTGTGTTAAAAAAAATAGAATCTCAATACTCAACTTCTTTCATTAATTCTAATACTAGATAATTATATTTGAGTAATCTCTTCTAAAATATTAAAATACCACTCAACTATTTATTTTTTAAAATTATTTATAATTACTATACAATATAGATGAATTACAATTATAATGATTAATAAAAATAAAGTTTTATATTTTTTTAAAATTCAATATGTTTAAAAATTAAATTATTTAAAATTTATATATATATATATATATATATATTTTTTATTTTATTTTTTGTTGATAGGTATAACAATTCATTCCTATAAATTATTATCTCTTAAAATTCTAAACTTTATAAGTTCTGATAGATTTTTTTAATTAAACAAATAATATTAGACCATTTAAATTTCATAACCTCAATTTTTATATTATTTTTAAGTGGATTTTATACAATCAATTTTTTTCTTTGTATTTTTTTACCCTAATTTTTAAAAACTTATAACTTTTTCATTTTAAGTTTGTTTTCATTGAAAAATATGTCAATTTTTAATTATATTTTCATGATCTTCAATTTGATATGATATTGCATATTTAAAAAATAAAATATTTTTATAGATTAATTATAGTATATTTTAATATTTAATATATTTTTATTTTGTGAGATATTTTTATTTTAAATAACTTTTATTATAATATATTTTTAAATTATGTATTTTATTTTTAAAAAAAATTATGTTACTATTTTTATAATAATTTATTATATAATGATATTATAAATTATGCAACGCATGGAAGATATACTAGTTATTTGAAATATTAAGAAACTAGATGTTCCCATGTGCAATGCAGGGGATATAATATATTTTATTATATTAAAATTTCACAGTAAAATTATATTTATTATTACTATAAAAATGTACATAACTTCCTATTAATTAATTTAATTTTTTTTCTTTTTTTGAAAAATCACATATTTATATATGTGTTAATAAATTGAACAAAAAAAATTGTTCAATGTTAATACTTATTTTTTAAAATAAACAAACACATGACTACTTGTTAAATTCTAGAAAATATTTTATAGTGGGGGAATGATGTATGTTTGTTAATCTGAAGATGTCCACAATTCTCACTTTTGTTAAATTTTAAGAAGATTATTTTCTTATTAAAAATGTATTAGTTTCATATTAAAAAAAGTATTACTTTCTTATTCAGAAGGTATTACTATTTATTTTTCAAAAGAAACAAACACATGCTTTTTAAATTCTAGAAAATATTTTATAGTGGAGGGGAATGATGTCTATTTGTTCATCTGAAGATGAATAGGATTATCGTTTTTTTAATATTAATAGTATTATTTTCTTATTGAAAATGTACTACTTTTTTATTTAAAAGGTATTACTTTCTGATTCAAAATGTATTACTACTTATTTTTAAAAAAATACACGACTGCTTGTCAAATTCTAGGATATATTTTATAGTGGGGAATGATGTGTATTTGTTAATCTAAAAATATCTAGGATTCTCGTTTTTATTGAATATTAACCATATTACTTTCTTATTCAAAAGATATTACTTTCTGATTCAAAAGGTATTACTACTTATTTAAAAAAAAAAAAAAACAATTACACGACTGCTTGTTAAATTCTAGGATATATTTTATTGTAGGGGAATGATGTGTATTTGTTAATCTAAAAATATTTAGGATTCTCGCTTTTGTCAAATATTAACAGTATTACTTTCTTATTCAAAAGATATTACTTTTTGATTCAAAAGGTATTACTACTTGTGTAACTATAAAGTAATATTTGTTTAATTATAAAGTATCACTATTTTTTTAAGTGTATTACTACTGATTAGTTACCTTAAAAAATTGTGATACTTTAGAGTTAAATACGTAATAATTTATAGTTACAAGTAATAACTTAAATCGTGTTACACGTGCAACCGTTTCACATGAGACTCACTCTTTTTAAAAGAATCAAGTACATAATTATGTGTTAAATTCCAGAATATATTTTATAGTGGTGGAATTATGTGTATTTGTTAATCTGAAAATGTGTATGATTCTCGCTTTTGTCGAATATTAACAATATTACTTTCATGTTGAATATGTATTACTTTCTTATTTAAAATGTATTATTTTCTTATTCAAAAGGTATTAATACTTATTTTTTAAAAGAAACAAATAATTGACTATTTTTAAAATTTTGGAATATATTTTAGAGTAGGGAAAGATGTGTATTTGTTAATATGAAGATGTCTAGAATTCTCGCTTTTATCAAATATTGACAGTATTACTGTCTTATTGTAAAAGTATTACTTTCTTATTCAAAAGGTATTACTACTTTGTTTTTAATAATACATCATAATTTATCATCTATTTATTGTGAATAAATAAATATTACGAGTAATACTTTTTAGTTAACCCAATAATACTTTTTAGCTAAACAAATAATACATTTCAGTTAAACAAGTAACATTGAAGAAATTTTTTGTTTAATTTGAATTGAATCTATACTAATATAATAACAAAGTAATCTAAAAGAAGATTTTATCATCTATTTATAGTAAATAAATAAATATCACCTAATAATTTCTTAGAAAACTTACTAAAATTTAATTTTTAATACAATTATTTATTTTATATTTTAATATTAGTTTTAAATTAATATATTTTAAGAAAATGAGTAATACCATTAAAACATAAAGTAATATTATTTAAGTGTAATAATATTATTTGTTTAATTAACAAATTCGACAAAAGTGAGAATCCTGTACATTTTTATATTAACAAATACACATAATTCCTCCCACTATAATATATTTACTAAAATTTAACAAGCAGTCGTGTATTTGTTTTTTTAAAAAATAAGTTGTTACATTGAGCAATTTTTTTCAGTTCAATTTCTAAACACATATATAAATATGTGAATTTCAAAGAAAGAAAAAGTAAATTTTATCATCTATTTAAGGTAAATAAATAAAATATTACCTAATATTTTTTTAGAAAACTTACTAGAATTTTAATTTTTAATACACTTAATAATATTAGTTTCAAATTAATATATTTGAAAAAAGGAGTAATACTGTTAAAAGATAAAGTAATATTTAAATGTAATAATATTATTTATTTAATTAAAAAAATTCTATCACAACACATTTAGAATTTTAAAGGATAGTAATTTACATTTATACCTACCAACAAAGTATATAAATAAATTCACAAACTAATAAGTATATCAAATTTTTTATGTAAATAATTTTATTTTTAATTATATTGAGTTTTAAGAAAATTAATAAAAAAAATTTAGTGTTTGCAATTGCAATTTATATATATTGTAAAGTAATTGTAAATGATTCAAAAAATAAAGGAGTTGAGAGTAGTATTTTAATATTTTGGTAAGCCTGCTCAATATATTGATATAACATAATAGAATTTTAAAATTTGCATAAGTGTTTTGACTAGCGTGAGTGTAAGATGGATGTACCTCCTTTATAAGGTCAGGCTACTTTTTGCGACCAGGTTGGACCGGATCCAATTATTGTTGCACGGATCTAGGATCGTTAGTTTACAACAACGACAACAAATAACAAAATAGATTGTAAATGTAAGATGTTTCCATGGAGGTACATCTAATAATAGTGATGCATCATAATTAGATATCAAGAAATGACCGATATTGTAATTGAAAATATATATATATATATATATATATATATAATTCATAAAATTTATGTTTCAATTGAAAATTGACACTATCATTCATATGTTTTTTTATAACTACCACTAAAAATTATATCATTATAACTAAGAAAATAGTCCACACCAACTTCAATATAACTAATTTTTGTTGATTCATGTTAGTTCCTAATTTGTTGGAATGATTCGAGATCTTTTGGGTTAAAATTTGATGTCAGCAAAAGATTCGAGGCAATAATATCAAATGACTGCATTGTAAAATGATTATAGCAAAGGAAAGAAAGAACAAAAAAATTCAAAGTATTAAGTATATTAATAGCGTAAATTAAATGGTAGCGCCCTTTTCAATTAGTTTCGATTTTAAATTATATTAATTTATATCAATGAATTGGACAGGCTTACAACAATATTAAAAATATTATTTAATTTTTTAAAATTATTTAAAATAACTATACAATATATATTACAATTGTAATCACTAATAAAAATAAAATTAATATTTTTCTTGAAGTTCAATATATTTAAAATAAAATTATTTATATAAAAAAATTGATATACTTACTAGTTTGTGAATTATATTTTGTTGATAGGTATAAAAAATCCTTCCTATAAATTATATTATTACATTTAAATTTCTAAACCTCAATTTTTATATTATTTTTAAGTGGATTTTATCCAATCAATTTTTTTCCTTTATTTATTTTTTCACTCTAATTTTTAAAAATTTATAATTTTTTCATTTCAAGTTTGTTTTCGATGAAAAATATGTCAATTTTTAATTTTTTTTCATGATCATCAATTTGATATCCATATTGCATATATAAAAATAAAATATTTTTTATAGATTAATTGTAGTATATTTTAATATTTAATATTTTTTGGTTTTGTGAGATATTTTTATTTCAAATAATTTTTATTAAAATAATTTTTTTTAATTATTTACTTTATTTTAAAAAATTATATTACTATTTTATAATAATGTATTATATTATGATATTATAAATTATGCAACGCACAGAAGAATATACTAGTTATTTGAAATAATAAGAAATGAAATGTCCATCTGTGCAATGCACGGGTGTAGTATATTTAATTATATTAAAATTTTACAGTAAAATTATATTTATTAATATTATTATAAAAATATACATAACTTATTATTAATTAAATTTTTCTTTTTCTTTCTTTGAAAAATCACATATTTATATATGTGTTTAGAAATTGACCAAAAAAAATTTGCTGAATGTTACTACTTATTTTTAAAAAGAAACAAACACTTGACTGCTTTTTAAATTTTAGAAAATATTTTATAGTGGATGGAATGATGTTTATTTGTTCATCTAAAAATGTACAAGATTATCCCTTTTGTCAAATGTAAACAATATTGCTTTCATATTGAAAATGTACTTCTTTCTTATTCAAAAGGTATTACTACTTATTTTAAAAAAATACACAATTGCTTGTTAACACAATTGCTTGTTAAATTCTAAGATATATTTTATAGTGGGGGAATGATGTGTATGTGCTAATCTAAAAATATCTAGGATTCTTGCTTTTGTCGAATATTAACATTATTACTTTCTTATTGAGAGTGTATTACTTTCTTATTCAAAAGATATTACTATCTATTTTTAAAAGAAATAAATACATGACTGGTTGTTAAATTCTAGGAAATATTTTATAGTGGGGAGAATAATGTGTATTTATTAATCTGAAAATGTTTAGAATTCACTCTTTTGTCGAATATTAACAATATTACTTTCTTATTGAAAATGTATTACTTTTTTATTCAAAAGGTATTACTACTTATTTTTTAAACGCAAAAGCTCTTGTAAAATGGTTGCACGTGTGACACGATTTAAGGTATTACCTGTGTAACTATAAAGTATTATTTGTTTAACTATAAAGTATCACTATTTTTTTAAGTCTTACTGCTGATTAGTTACCTTAAAAAATTATGATACTTTATAGTTAAATACGTAAGAATTTATAGTTACAAGTAATAACTTAAATCATGTTACACGTGCAACCGTTTCACATGAGACTCACTCTTTTTTAAAAGAATCAAGTACATAACTGTGTGTTAAATTCTAGAATATATTTTAGAGTGATGGAATTATGTGTATTTGTTGTATGATTCTCGCTTTTGTCGACTATTAACAATATTACTATCTTATTGAAAATGTATTATTTTTTTATTCAAAGATATTTTTTTTTATTCAAAAGGTATTTGATAGTTATTTTTTTAAAGAAATAAATATATGACTGTTTGTTAAATTTTAGAATATATTTTATAGTGGGGAATGATGTGTAATTGTTAATCTAAAGATGTCTAGGATTCTCCCATTTGTTGAATATTAAGAGTATTACCTTTTTATTGAAAATGTATTACTTTCTTATTCAAAAGGTATTCACTTATTATTAAAAAGGTATTACTACTTATTTGTTAAGTTGAAAAAAGTAATAATACATCATAATTTATCATCTATTCATCGTGAATAAATAAATATTATGAGTAATATTTTTTAGTTAACTCAATAATACTTTCTAGCTAAACAAATAATATATTTCAATTAAACAAGTAATATTGAACCATTTTTTAGTTTAATTTGAATGCAATATATACTAATATAATAACAAAGTTATATAAAAGAAAATTTTATCATCTATTTATAGTAAATAAATAAATATTACCTAATAATTTCTTAGATAATTTACTAAAATTTAATTTTTAATAAAATTAATCATCTTATATTTTAATATTAGTTTCAAAATTAATATATTTTAAGAAAATGAGTAATACTATTAAAATATAAAGTAATATTAGTTAAATGTAATAATATTATTTGTTTAATTAAAAAATTCAATCACAACGTGTGAAGTTTAGAAGTTTAAGGGATAATAATTTATAGGAATGAATTTTAATACCTATCAACAAGTAATATAAATAAATTCACAAACTAATAAGTATATGAATATAAATAATCATGTGTTTGTTTCTTTTAAAAAATAAGTAGTAACATTGAGCAATTTTTTTAGTTCAATTTCTAAACACATATCTAATTTTGTGAATTTTCGAACAAAGAAAAAAAACTTTTATCATATATTTATAATAAGTAAATAAATATTACCTAATAATTTTTTAGAAAACTTACTAAAATTTTAATTTTTAATACAATTAATTATTTTATATTTTAATATTAGTTTCAAATTAATGTATTTTAAAAAAATGAGTAATAATGTTAAAAGATAAAGTAATATTATTTAAAAAAAATTACTTAAAGAAAATTCTATCATATCGTGTGAGGTTTAGAATTTTAACGTATAATAATTTTATAGGAGTGAATTTTATACATACCAACAAAATATATAAAAAAAATCACAAAGTAATAAGTATATTAATTTTTTTATGTAAATAATTTTATTTTTAATTATATTGAATTTTAAGAAAAATATAAAATTTTATCTTTATTAGTATTTACAATTGTTAGTTATCTGTGTTGTAAAGTAATTGTAAATGATTCAAAAAATAAAATAGATGAGTGTTATTTTAATATTTATGTAAGTCTGCTCAATTTATTAATATAACATTACAAAGTTTCAAGTTATGAATAAATAGGTTGGCTAGCCTGATGGTAAAATTATTGGAAACGAATAAAAATCTCTACTCGCACAACCATGGGATTAGTCATTCCTTCCGCACACTATGGTAATAATGAAGAATAATCATTAGAATCAATTAATAATAATAATTATTAAATAATGTATTTTTTTATTAAAATTAGTAATTATTTGAACATATTAATAATAAAAGTAATAATAATAGATATTATTATTATAATAATTAAAAATTAATAAATATATAATTATTCTTTTATTATTATTAATAATATAATATAATTAAAAAATATTATTAATAATATAATTATTATATGATTATAATGATCAATAATATCTGCTCATTAAAAATAGTAATTAATATAATTGATAAATAATCATTATTAATTTAATGGTAATAGTAACAATAATAATGACAAAATATTGTAACTAATATAATTTTTTCTATGATTATAATAATAATAATATTTATTCATTAAAAAGAGTAATTATTATAATTGATTTTTGATAATATTATTAATTATTATAAGGATAGAATATGTATGCTTATTTTTAATTTATCATTATTATTGTTATTATTATTTTGTAGTGGTAATAATTATTATTTTTATTACTAATTTTATTACTGACTGTTATTACAGACTTTTATAATTAATAATAATTATTTACATATTTTAATATAATATTTATGTCATTCGTTTAACATACCAATTATTGGAATAAATGTATTTATATTATTCCTTTTCTAAATTGATTCCATGCATTCTTTTACCAATCATATTGTAAGAGTTTTAGTAACAGTAGTAGTAGTTCAAATTCCATCCGGTCAGTTAATGCTAGCCCGTAATGAGTAAAATTTGTATGATAAACCATAGTAATTTATCAGACTGCAACATACAAACAGATATTCTTTTTTTTTTTTAACTATTAAAGAAATATTAAAAGCTTAAAATAAAAATTAAGAGTATCTAATTAATCAAGTGCACACAACCCATTAAATAATACTTTTTAAATAAATCAATAATATATTATAGATTAACAAATAACACATTTAGAACAAATGAAGCACAAAAGTTTTTGCCAATAATTAAAAAATTGCCGCAATGGAATTTAAAAAAATGATGGTGCAAGTTCAAATGCAGAAATTTCCAATTCAAGATTTGGGTCTGATTTCAACCCATATAACAAACGGATGTCAACACGGCTCAAGGGAATATAAGGTCTCCAAGAAGCAAGAAATTCATGCATTTATTTAGTGTAGAAACAAATTCAAGTAATTACACAAGGAAATATTAATTCTCCCATGGGAGCCTATAGATTCAAAGATCATCAAAATCAACACCATAGAGCATCATCATTGCAGCTTCCATAACCGTCGCCTCTAGATTTTGCGCCTTTAGATCCGACCAAGATTAATAGTTTAGTACAGTTTATACCGAGTTTGAGCTACCCACTAGATAATCAATCGAATAAAGAGCTTGTGAAGCTACTTATCACAAAAAAAGGTCACAAGGAAAAGGACAGGATCCACAATCACAGATTTTGAACTCATAGGCATGAAGTTTCATGGCAGCCTGGGCGGGCCTCCCGTATTCAATGAAGAAAATAAACTGATGGACGTACTGATAATCAGTCGAGCTTCACATTTGAATACAGAAGGGTGTCCTTGGTAAGAGGCATGTTCATTAAAAAGTGGATCTGCACACAAACAAATATACATTATAATGTCTCACATATATGTGTGCTGTGCATCAGTGGAAGGTCTAAACAGCATAAGATAGTGTGTGTGATGATGGGTTGTCACCCTGCACATCTCCTATAAGCACCTTCCTAGGCACTCGCTGACATGGCAGCAAAATACATATGTCCAGTCATTACCACATCCATATGCGCTCACGGGAAGTGCACGGGGTAACATTACCCTATGTATATATCCGAGAACCAGAAACCTAGTAAAAGTCACTCAAAAATTCTAAACAAGCTTTGAGATTATATTACACCCACAAGGCAACTGCATTTTATCCAGCATCCAGTCCCCAACTTTGAATGGATCAACTCCAAATGTTTTTTAGCAAAAACCAAGATCCCCAATTCTTGTTGGCACCACATGTTATCCCTAATTATCTCCTTTATTTTCTGGTACTCATACCCATTCAACCAAATATGTTATTTTTCTATGTTTAATTTAAAATTATTATGGTTTTACCTAAATAGAACAGTTTAATTGGAAAAAGATAGTGCTGGCAGATGGCTAAAGAATTTACCCCCAAAATAGTGGCAATAAGAAGAATGATTCCTGTTATCCAGGCCAAGGTCTTCCGAACAAAAACAACTTCAGCAATTTTGATTGCTGCAGGTGAGGAGGGTTCTGTTTCCTCCAACAAACGAGCAGATGGTCGAGAAGTTACTGTGACATGGAACATATTCTCTGGCCCTGAATCAACCCGGCCCCCATGGGCAATAACTCCAACAACTTGTCCTGCCATTCGACAACTAATATTATAAGACCAACATTACAGAGGAAAAGATAAAAAACAGAAACAAAATTGTCCTTGTAAGATCTCTACAGGGATGGTTACAGATTACCCTGACAATTTAGCCTAATGACCCCCCCCCCCCCACACACACACACACACAAAAAAGAAAAAAAAAACGCTCTCTTTCAAAGCAAATACCACCCTTTGCATTTCTTATTAGTTTCCATATTCGCAAGGAAAATAAAAACCTCCAGGAGATGGTTGTACATCTAGGAGTATTTGTAACATAAAACATGACAAGGTTTTTTGTTAAATAGATCAAACCTCAAGGGTAGTTTTTGAGCAAGATTTAATTGCAAACAACTAACTAAACAAATGGAAAATCATTCTTCAAATTCAAGAGGAATATCAATAAAGAATTCTGGATTTCAGGTATGAGATCTGTAAAAGGATAGCAACCTCATTAACAACCAAACTAATTCAGCTCTTCAACATCACCAGTAGAGATATCAAAACAAGCTGCACTAACAAGTAATTTATTTAGTAAATTAAAGAGTACGGTATCAAACCTTGGTATGCTGCCTGCAACGATTCAAATATTTTCGAGATAGAACTAACAAATACTTCCAATCCACTTTGAGCAATTCCTTCTTTTCCATAACGATCTTGCAAAGCCTGTGTAATAAAATTATCGAACAATACTTAAAAACAAGTATACCCACAAATTATAAAAAAAATAAAGAACATGGTTGACTCTTCAGAATATATTTTTTAGATGCACAAATGCACTATTAATTTACTCAGAGAAAATAAGAAAGAACTCAAAGAAACCCCTTTTCCAGCATTCGATAGTGTTAAATTTCCGATATTAGATAATTTTGGGGCCCAATGTTATAGAAATAGAAAATCACAGTTTGTTGAATGCTGGTTCGCAGATTTATGAAAACCCCAACAACTTCTAAAACAACAAAATAAATACATAAATTGCCAATAACCTTGATTCCATCAAATCTCCCAGTAATTATCTGTGCTGGATTGCGGTCACTTTTTGTCAAAACTTGATGTATCTCCATTGCACTTCTCACATTGTTAATAAGCAGTACAAGGCCCATAACAAACTCCCTGTCAGCTCTCTGTCAAATTCAAGAGAATCAAAAGATAGCCTTTTAAACTTTGTCACAAATAAAGTAACAATCACAAAACAATGGCAATACTAGAAAGTCAGACTCTTAACCTGTGACATATGAAGCTTGACAAGGGCACCATTAGCCATGGGAATGATTAACTCTCCATTTAGTGGCCGGGATGCATCTTCAACATATGATCCACCCAGCCAAGATGCCTGGTTAAAAAAAAAAAAAAAAAAGGATATAAGAGAATGCTCATAATTGTGGCTCACAAAAGAGTACAGTTGAGAGAGAGAGCAAGAGAGACACTAACAAAATCACTTATTTCTTTATCAGAACATTCAACATCCCTTGACAATTCATTTAATGAGACCGTAGACACTTCATCTTCATCTGCATGCAGATACCACAATATGTACATCAGGTATTTCATAAGTCCATAACCGTGATGGAGTGGAGTCTTATACCAACTACAAAGGTCAGTTACCTGGCAGCTGAATGTCCACTCTTTGACTACCTTCAACCTTGATCCTCAGAGCATTGCTAAATAGAGATTTGTCCGAGTCAGCAAGAAGTTGAGAGTCTGTACACACAACAGCATTTAGTCACTAGCATATGTCACAAAACAAAACTACAGGAAGCAGTTTATAATCAAATTTTTGAAGTAGCATACCTTGAGCTCCTGCTAGTTCAACCATCAACAAGGCCTGGGGCCTATCGAAAGGATTAGGCATCAGCAACTCATTTAGCTGCAAAGAGCAAATAAGCATAGACAATATAGTCACAGCAGGTATGGGAAATATGAAGTACTAATTGTACTGTACTGTACCTTGGATGAGCCAGCAGCAGTGAGTGTAGAAGGGGGCGCAAAGCCAAGCAACACTGATGCAGTGGCACCCATTTCAGATGGGGAAAGTGAAACAGTCTGCATATGTAACAATTTCTTTTAATAAGACAATTCTAATTCAAAACTATGTAATGAAAATCATAAATTGAAAACTTATAGGGGGCGTATGGTTTAGGCTTAAGAGGGTCTTGGGAAATTCCCGACTTTGAATTTCTGGGATTGAGAAATAAAGTTGAATAGTGATAATCTTTGTTTTTTAGAGATTGTATAGGGTAGAATTGTATTGTAGATGCCAAATAAATGCTGGAAAAGATGATTTGTTGTAATATTATATAGTGTTGGTAATGATTGAATGATTGTGAAATGATTAATAAGTTGTATTGGGAAATGTAGATTTAACAGAGAGGAAGAGAGAGAATTCAAAAAATAAAATAGAAAAATAGAGATATAGGTACACAATAGAGTGCAAAATAGGTTTAGATATTAGTACTAGGGTAGGACTTTATTGGATTGTAAAATTCAATTTTAGAACTCAAAGCAAACGGAGATGGGGCTTTTAAAATCCAAAATCCTTCCGTGCCAAGTTTAAAATAAACATACCCATAAGGTTATATAGCTCATACATGTGATAGCTTAAGGAACCCCGTTCACATACAAAAATTAAAGCATTAAGTATTTGGAAACACAACCTTGAGGTCCTGAATTTTTTTATGTAAAAAGAAAATATAAAGATGGTATAACCATTCTACTTGGTTTGCTTGGTGTCATGCATTCAACTATCATTTCTTATTGCTTCTTGCTAGCTATGAAGACTTTAGGATCCTTAGATTGGCTTGATACATTTCTATCACAGTACAATCCAACTCTACGCAAAGACAGAAAATGATGGAAGATGATATTTGTAAAATGCCAGAGAGCTGAGATGTTCAAGAAGTTCAAAGGTATTCTGGACTTTTTCTATGGTGTCATACTCTATTTGTTGTGCGACCATAGAACACATTATTTGGGAGGTCAAATATCAACCAATGTTCAATACTAAACCAACCAATACATAAAATAGTCTTACAAATGTATCAAGTCTTATCCTATCAAGGCTGCCACCGGGCCTCTAAGAAGTAAAAAAATAAAGTTAAATATCTCTCCCAGGAAGAGCACACATGAAAAAGAGGGATGTACAGTGCAGAGAAAGCAAAGGAATGACCAGAATCTCAGTATTTCTGAATTAAAAAAGTAACAAGTTGAATTTTCAAATATTTCAAGTCATGTCTTTGCACTTTATTTACTGCCAACAATTCACTGAGAGCTTGTTAATAACCCTGATAAATAAGGATTGATACATTCATACAGGGATGTAGTATATATTGGTGTCCTTCATTCTTATTTGGTAGGTTTGGGACTTGGGGTTAAAATATATTATATTCCATCTCCCAAACAATGTTATAAATCATTGAACGAAGACCAATATACATTCAACTTTACAATTTACATCCACTACACTGGGAACAAGCATGTTGTAATTGCCCAAAGCATATAAAATTTCTAGAATTGCGACCTTGTTTTCCGCTTGCAGGTGTGGTGGGATTTCAGAGGCTCAAGTCATATTTCAAGTCATAATAAGATATAAATGACCATAGGATGAGGTCCTACTGGCTCTAATCATGAATACAGTAGAACTCAACCCACTTAAATTGTCTCATGACCTTTTGCACAAATTTCGATCATCCACCAGAACTGTGTTATTTAGATGGAACTATAGCAATGGAATTTTTTTCTAGACCTACAACATGGCAATCCATTCAAAATATTATTCCTTTCTTCTATCATATTTAGCAATTTTTTTTACCACTTACTAGGAAATACACCATTATTTAATCTGAAGTTTTCGCAACAACATGCCTGGGGCAAAAGATATTTTGTATGTCTTTTTCTGATATCCAACTAAACTGCAGGATTCGAAGAGCAGCAAGATGCAATAACTTTTTTTGTTACCCATGATTAAATTGAAACTTAGCATAGCCTCCAACTCTGATCCCCATGTAATCTCGAATGTTCATACTAATTTGGAAGCAGAAGGCATTAAGCAAAATCGATTAAAGAAGATAACTAATCTGGACAGATGATTAATCGTAGAACCATAATTCGATATTAGAACCCGTACACACTTTATTGGAGCTAAAACCCTAAACCTAAAAGGCTACCACATCATCAACAAGCGTTAAGTAACTCTAAAAGCAGTACAAAGCTATTAAATGGCCTCTAAATATTTGTCACTTGTCAATGACAGGATTAAAAAAAAACGGAAAGAAAATGCAGCCATAGAACCAAAGATAGGTAACAAAAAATATTATTTCAGACTTGCAGAGTGTCAATGAAAACAACTTTATTAACAGTACTTGTATCGAACTCTTTCAAACTTCACAAAATTTGCTCGGAATTTTTCTTCATCAAACTTTAGAGGCTGATCCAAGTATTTCATCAGAGATAAAAGAAAATGGATGAATCCAAAATCTAGAACGTACTGAAAAATCACTTCACAGAAAATTTCGAAGTCGAAGCTTTAAATCAGAACAATTACCTGATCTGATGAATGACGCAGATAACGGCGAGTAGGGCTGTCGAGAAAAAGAACTGAAGAATCCCCATAAATCACCTGAAATAAATCACAGCAGCAGTTTTGATCAAGTTCGGATATTTACAATCCATATAGGCAATTTTAGGAATTACAATCGGAAGATCCAATAGATTGACCAAATAAACGTGCGTGCGCGTATATGAGCGTGAGAGAAGGAGAGCAGACCTTGAAATGGATAGAGAGAAGAGAGAGGGTGAAGAGAAGAGTTAGAGTGTAAGATCCGTGAGGATCCATTCTAGAGAGAGATTTGATGAGCGTGTGATCTGTATGGTATGTGGTATGGGGCAGGAAAAAGATTGGGAAGATGAAGAATTTGAACAGCTTAATACGACTACGTTTCACTCCCGAATCTGACAGACTTAAGACTTATGTTTATCTTAAATTGTTGTTGTTGTTATTATTATTATTATTATTATAGTTTATCTAGTTCGTTTACTTGAACATTTGAAGTTAAGATCAGGGATAAATTAAAAGAATATAATTTTAAATTTAATTATAATTAATTTATAAATATGATATATTAATTTATTTATTGGTACATAATCAAATATTAAATTAAATCAAAATTATAATCACATATGTTAGTACTATATTCTTATGATTTTTTTATTGTAACATAAATAATATATAACACATTGTTTCTTACATATTTTTACCATCATTTCATATGTAATATAAATAATATACAAATATAAATTCTTATATATTATTTTATAGAAAATATTTCAAATATAATAATAATAATAATAATTTAAGTTGAATATAAAAAAAAAAGAAATATCAATATAAAACTATCATATAATTTAAATTGTAAAAATTAGAGAGATAATGCTTGAAATTGAAAAAATTAAAAAATTATGATTAAAATATAAATTTTATTAAGGATGGTGATTTTTATTTGCAATTAACCTTTCGTTGTATGATCCACTGGTGTTGACAAACCACATTCATATTTATATATTGTATATGTATGGATCATTGACAAACAAAATTCATATATATTACTTGTATGGATCATTTTATATATAATTAGAAAATCTGTAAATTTTATAAGTTATATTGTTGAATATTTTTTATGCACTTATTTAGATATAATATTTTTTAAGAAAATTAATATATTCTTTAGATAAACGATAGTACTTTTAATTTTTTTTAAAATATATTACTTTTTAAAATAAAAATATCAGGTTCAAAATAATCAAATAGTATATAAACATTCTCGGTTTAGAGTAATACTTTTTTAGATTAAATATAAACATTCTTTTATAAATTAGAACTGAATATCTTCATAATAATAATAATAATATTATTATTATTATTATTATTATTATTATTATTATTATATGATCATCCGTGGGATGCACGTGATAAAATATATTTTATTATATTAATAGTTTATAATATAATTATGTTATTATTATCAAAACAATGTACACAACCTATTATTTTTATCAATATTATTTAATTTAAAATATAATTTGTTATATTAAATTACATTTTTTTAACGTTAGCATTACTAAATAATAAATTGTATACCATTTTGAATGAATTTTGAATGTCCCGAACAGAATATAAATATTTTAATATACTAAAATCATTGAAGTTAAATAATAAATTATAATATATATTAATTAATAACATATTATTTTTATTTTTATAAAAAAATTATTTATATGTTAGCTTAAATTCATATAAAATTTTGATATATTATTTATTCAAATCCATCACATATAGCAAAATTTTATAATTGGTAATTTAATGCATTAGAAACATTATTTCATATATAAAAAACTATATTCCATAATTTAAATGTAATCAATTATTTCAATATATACGGTGTCAAATTAAAAATAAAAAAAAATTATTTTGATTTACCTTATATTAAAAATGAAATTAATATAAAAAAGTTATTTGAATGTTTAAAGTTCAGTGAAAAATATTAATAGAAGAGGGAATAAGGGAGTCTTTGAAGACACATGCCAATTCATTATAAAGACACTTAAAAAGAGACAAACTATTATTATTATTATTATTATTATTATTATTATTATTATTATTATTATTATTATTATTATTATTATTATTATTTATTTATTTTTGTAAATGATAGTTTTCAAATAAATAAATTAAAAATTAATAGAGCCTATTTATTTCATGCTTTCATTTGTTATTAATCTTTTTTATGTTTATTTAACTTTTTTTCTCTTTTCTAAAAATATATTCTACGAAAAATTTGGGCTTATGTTAGAGTTGGAGGACGGGAGGTTGAGGGTGGAGGTCGGGCTGTGGCCGCTAGGGATGGAGGGTGGGATGGGATGGGATGGGGTGGGGTGGGGTGGGGGCGCCACAAACTTATATTTAAGGTACAATAAACTCACTCATGCTATAATGCAATATTCAATAAAAATTTTATTTTAATAATTGTTTTAATTTTTGTAATATTAAATCTTTATTTTTTCCATTTTCACTATTCTCAAGTATGCTACAATTGTTCAAATAATTTTTTTTTCTTTTGTTTAAGACTTAGGATTCTGTAGCTTTAAATGAAAAGTTAAACCAATTTGTTGTATAATGTTCCAAATCTATTTTTTAGTTTTTATACACACAAGAGGGAAAAATTATTTAATATTTTCTCAAATATATTTTTTAGTCTTTTTAATTTAAAAGAAAAGAAAAGAAAATATTAATTTTGTGTCTAACTATGTGACATCCTACGTGACAGAAGATGTTGGATTTGACGATAGATATCACTTAAAATTTATTAAAAACTTTTGCATTTTTGAATTGAAAATTTTGGGAAAAACAATTGAAATATTTTATTGATATTTAAATTTATTTTTAGAAAAAGTTGAAAATTTTGATTTTAGTGGAATTGAGCAAGTGTAACTAGGCGGGGCACTTATTTGGGATTTTGTGTATCCATATCGATTTATCCAATCAGATTAGGTTTTTCTTGAATATTTTGGTATTGGATACTTGATATTCACTATTATAATATTATTCAACTTTTTAAAAAAATTATTTAAAAGTAAGCCCTCTGTATATTTGATGTACCAATTTATAAATTAAAAAATATTATGAATTTATTTAACAATATTATTATTATAAAGATATTAAAATAATATTAATGTTTTTAAAATGAGTAAGTAATACTTTATAATTAAATAAATAATATTTTATATTAAATTACAAGGTACTTACATTCTTAGAATATTTTGTAATTATACCATATCTTTTAAAATAACAAATGGTGTTCTACTTCTGCAATGCAAAGAATAGACTAAAACTGGAAGCGTAGGGTAGGGTTAGTAATTTCATTTCACATTTCTTGGTCAGATTTCTAGTTTATATTTGTTTGAATTTACAATTTATCTTTTCTGACCAAAAATTAATAGAAATATATTGGATATATTGATTCGTACGCTAATATTAAAAAAGGAGAGTTTAGCATAATTGTTTGGATGGTGGTTATCAATCAATTTCCATAAAATTCATACATACGCACATGAAGAGGGTGCTTTAGCATAATTGTTAGATAGTAATAATCAACCAACTTTCTTCTCTTGAATATATTGATTTATACATGCAATTCTACATAAATAAAATATTAATTTAAACTGTTGGATATTGTTGTCGAGATCTTCGCACAGTTCAATTTGTGGTTCCCCTCGTGATATGATGTCGTTCCATTCTAACCACACTCAAAACCTGGTAACTCACTATCACTCTCTTACACACACAAGTGTATACCTACTAATCGAACGCAAAGTAAGAGAAGGGAGAATAGAAAAGACAATATAGTACTATTCTAATTTTTTATATATCATATATAGAGGCTAGTGAATATCATCACATATATAAGGGTATATGAGCTGACCTAGAGTTACCATGAGCTTGAGTTGGCTTAGGAACTTATATGATTAGGTCACACCAAGTAGGCCACCAGAATAACAATCTCCACCTTGTCACACACTATATCCTGATCACGAGGCAGAAGCACATAACACATCATCACCGACTTCCTTTTGTATGACACAAAGTCAATACAAGAAGCAACCAGTGAATACAAAATTCAAGTTTGAACACGAAGTCTCTCACCATGTTTGGACACGAAGTTCAAGATACAAAGCCTCTCACCATGAAAAAACAAGAACACAAAGTTCAGATTTTGACACAAAATCCGAGACACACAGTCTCTCATCGAGGGAAATACGAGGACACAAATTTCAGGTTTGGACACGAAGCTCGAGACACACAGTCTTTCACCAATGGAAATATAAGGACACAAAGTTCAGGTTTTAACACGAAGTTCAAGACACATAGTCTCTCACCGAGGGAAATACAAGAACATAAAGTCCAGATTTGGACACAAAGTCCAATACACACAATCTCTTATCAAGGGATATAGAAGGATACAAAGTCCAAGTTTGGATACAAAGTCCACAACATAGTCCATCAAGGACATCGAGTTGCTCCACTTCAAATGGAGCTGTATCACACAACAAGTAAAAAGCACATAACCAGGCAAGCAAACAAATCTGATGCATTAAAAAAAAATAGCAAATCGACTCATTACCACCTTATAACCCGATTCACTCCTAAACCAAAGTTTATGCCTTTTACCTATCTAGATATCGTAAGAAAACATATTTCTTAGAAACGCATATGTCCAGCCACACAAAAGGTTTATGATTACTAATCTCGAATAAGCTCACCAAGAAGCAAATCACTTGTTAGCAATCAACACATATATGCAAGCACATATATAATCAATAATCACCAAGATAAAAATATCTAAATAAACACACAAATTCACACAAAAAACTTTCATTCTTCACGCCTTGTTGATTCTACAAAAAAATCAACAATAACCACAACAAATTCACACAGAATTCTATGGGTAATGGATAAACATGAAATCTAAAAAAATCAGACAAAGATTAGAGTAGCAGCCTCAAAGCACCTGTTGAGATTATAGTAGCGGAATATAAGCAAATAATTTTTCACTCTATTGCACACAATAGAAAAAAATACCAATCACATAGGACACACAATCCTATTTAGAATCACGGCGACTACCAGAAATGTAAATAAGTTCAAGTCGTTTTACCAGAGCGAGACCCTACAGTAAGGGCCTCGTTTTACCATCTATCGTGGATAACCAGACCGACTGCACCAAAGGGGGCAGCAAACTTTTCACTACGACATCCCTCTCGTCTACTTGTCAGTAGGAGGGGAAGTAGTGAATAATCCACACGTTGGATGCGGGGTTGTGTGCTCGCGGGGCAGTGCGGTCGTGGGGGGGCTGGTACAGAACGAGTACGAACGCAAGGGCGCAGGCACGCGCGGATGGGTAGACGCAGGTTGCGGGCGACGCAGGGACGCTGGCGGCGGGGCTGTGCACTAATGTGCGGTAAGTGCTAGTTTTTCACCCTTTTTCATTTTTTTATTTTTTTAGCGGAAATTAGCAACAAAAAATAAAGGATAAAATTGGTTACTGTTCATGTGAACAGAAACCCAAACTCGACACAACCGTGACTTTGATACCACTGTTGGGTATTGCTGTCAAACCTTCGCCCGGCTCAGGTTCCCTTGTTATTGATGAGTGATACGATGTAGTCCAATCCTAACCACACTCAAAACTCGGTAACTCACTATCACTCTTTACACACACACAAGTGTATCCCTATCGGTTTAAAAAAAGGAAGAATAGAAAAGACAATAGAGTACTGTTCTAATTTTCGTATATAGTATATGAAGACTAGTGAATATCATAACATATAATAAGGATAAATAAGTTGACCTAAGATTGCCATGAGCTTAAATTGACTTAAGAAAATATATTATTGGGCTACATCAAATATGGGGTATAGAATAACATAAACCTTCAAAGATAAATTTTCATCAATTTATAATCCTTATTGCAACAGAAAATATAAACTTAATATCATATCAACCCCATCCTCGGGCAGCAAACAAATATTAAACTTAGACAACAAACTAAAATATTATTAATTCATTTTTAGTTACTACTGATTTAATGTCTAAAAAGAGTATAAATATTTTAAAAAAAAAATTAATTAAGAAAGTAATGTTATAAATTGGATAAACGATACACCCAATGCACAATAAACTTATTTTTAAATAAATAGAAAACTGTATTATTGCTCATGTGTTTGATCGGACCGCCTTAACTCCAATCATCAATCTAAAAGTTAGGTTTAAACAAAATTTGAGTGAACTTTACGGAGCACGTGAGAATTCAACTTGTTAAAAATAAATTTATACGTAATAATACAGTAGAAAGATATAATATTGTTGTAGTTTTCAACTTGTCAAAAAATAAATTCATACATAATAATACAGTAGGAAGACGTAATATTGTTGTAGTTTCAACATTTTAGGATTCTTGATATTGGCAGTTTTAGCAAAATATTGATGTGACAAAACATTGAAGTTACCAAACTAAACACATCATTTTGGCACTTGTATTATTTTATTAAAAAAATAGAATTTATATTGCCACGCAGACAATGTTTGTATAGTTTGTAAACTATCATGTTGAGTTCTAGAATATCATCATTTTTTTTTAAATTTAGCAATATTGATATTTGATATATTCATGAATATTTTCTTTCTTTTTAGGACTTAACTAACATAACAAACTATCTTAAGTCTAGGCAACATCATAAGCCTGCAAATTTTGAATGAACACCGGTCCACTGCAAGAATTTGAATTGTACCCACACAAAATATATACATAAGTATGTAATTCCACATAATAAGTCCAATTAATTTCTCTAACTATATATATAGTGTGTGGGTATTAAATTAGGGAACCAACCCCCCTCGTTGGAGAATGCTGCATTGAGCACAAACAACAATCGAAGTAGTCATGGGATGAGCCTGGAACATGTTAGTTGGCAGAGGAGAATCATTTGTAGTGGTGTTGCTTCGAAACGATTTGAGGAGCGAACATGGAACTCATGAGGAATCTTACACACAGTTGGCAGCTCCAATCTATTAGCAACCTCACCTATCTTCTCCAGTATCAAGTACGAGCCATAGCATTGTTTAGATAGTTGTGATAGCTTTATTTGGTGAGAGAGGTTTGGCGCACCTTATCTCCTATAAAGAAATGGAGTTCAAGATGATGTTTATTGGCCTTCGAGTTATTCGATTTTGTGCTCATTGTAGGTTGGCTTGAGATCACAAAGAAGTTAGTCATCAATGGTCAGTAGCTCATCATCTGCCTAAATTTGAGAGGGTTGACCAAACACAACTTCTAAAGGTGTCATTTTAATGTTTGATTGATATATCATATTATAAGAATATTGTGCCCATGGAAGCATTCAGATCCAATCTGCAGCATCCCAACCCTAACTAGCTTGGAGTTGAGACACCACTATAATGTTCTATCTAAAAATAAAAGTGCGGGCGAGAAAGTTGAATAATTTAGCTAAGCAATGTTATTATAAAAGCTTAACTCATGATGTTATTATAAAGAAGTTTAAACACCTTAAGTTAGTGCATAACATGCTTATTTAAGTTGATCCATAATTAGTTTAATACATAAACATAATCTAAACGGATTAAAAATATGGGGAACTCGTCATGCTAGCTACACATTTTGCCCATCTGAAGGACCTAAAAATTGTAAATATAGATTCATGAGTTTGAGAAAACGCAGTGGATAACTTTTACCGACCGCTAAGCTAACTATGTTAACTAGTATGTTCGATACATTGTTCTTTTTTTTTTTTGTCTTTTGACCCCATTGATCCAAAACCCACAAGAACTAATCTCCTTGCTCCGCCAAATCTGAAAACCCACAAGACCTAATTGGTGACCCCCCAGATCGAAGACACACCAGATAAAAAATCTACAGGATCTTATAATTTAGTAAAGAATGCCCTCATCATATATAACTTTCTAATTAAACTTATCAACAATAATAGTAAGTAAACGCTACCCATTTCAATGTATGTCCCTTCAATGGTGAAAGTCCAGCGATGAAATCGATGGAAACATCTTACCAATAATCTATGGAAACATCTTACAAAATAAGACACGAGATAGGAAGTTGTTGTAGAAGTCTTGCTGGTTGCATAAGTAAGGCCCCAAGCCCATTATTAGAAGCATTGCATTCAATGATAAATTGATTCTCAAAATCCGAGTGACAATGCTGTAATGGAGGTCATAGATGTAAGAGTTATGAGAATTGAATGAATTTGATTATGCACCAAAGACATATTTCATCCTAATAATGGCTATCTTAAGCTGATCAAAAGTTTGTTGGGCATTACCATTCCAACTGAATGCATCTTTGTGCCAAAGATTTGTTAAGGGAATAGCAGGAGATGCATATCCCTTCACAAGGCAGAGGTAGTAGCCCGTTAACTCCAAAAATCCTCGAAGTTGTTTGAGTAAAAGTGTACCGATCATTGAACCATAAATTAAAGTTATATTTAATTTTTTTAATTATTAATCAAATTAAACTTTTATCAAATCGGACACAAATATTTTAACAAATTTTCTCTAACAAATTCAAATCGAATATTAAATTTTATGAAAAATACAAATATATTCGAGGAAAAATTAAAAAAAATCTTAACAATGTCAAATCGAGTAACTTGATTTGGAAGAAGTCTCAGTATCACAAGAATTGTCCAGCTTCATCTTCAAAGAATCCAACCAAATACAACATATATTAAAAAAAATTATATAATTAACGAATGTCCATGATTTCTCAAAAAATAACTATTATCTAACACATGTATTATCATATAAATAAAAGGTGGTTTTGTCAGCCATACCAGTGACCCATCGTGTGTTGGTCTGGGTTGAGGTTTTAACAATATGCTTGTTTGCCGTTCGGTCGACCCATCTTCATAATAAAAACATTAACAAAATTAAAAAAACGAATGATAAACATCAGAATTTGGCCTCAGAAATTGGGCCTAACTGGATCCCCCAATAGCCCACATCTTCAATCTCGGACTATGCTTTGCATTGATATATTTTAGTTCTCGTAATTCCAACTGGGCCAAAAGTTACGTGCATTTGAAGGATGTGTTCTATTTTATAAATATGCAAATATATATACATACATACATATATATAAATATAATGTGAAAATGACAGCCATAATCGTACACAGACTCACAGTAGATACTTTTTGTGAATAGACCCAAAAAAGCGAAGACGGGTGTGAATGATATTTTTCGCTTGCTTCAAAGCAAGAAAAGTAAGATAAAAAGGGAGGACTATTAGAGATGTTCTTTTTAGTCTCAATTTAATATTTGACTAATGATTAATTGATACATAATTGAAGGGATTATCGCATCCAACATACCTTCAATACCATACATTTTATAATGTCCATGTTTCACTATCACTATCAACCTACTTTATAATATTACTTGTTTAACTAAAAATTATTAAATTATTTGAAAAATATTACAGTTTTGTTAAACAAATTTCTTTTTTAGTTAAATAATAATATTGTAAATCAGATTTATGATAAGCTCGATGCATAAAAGAATCATTCTATATAGAGATATAAGTATTGATATTAAGTAAGTCCAATCACATATACAATAAAAAGTAGATGTATGGGTGTTTTTTCTTAGTTACCAATTGGCTATGTTATACCCAAAAATTTAGTCTCGTTGTAGGTGTATTTATAATCTATAACTATATAAAAGCAGGACAATTTGATTAATTTACAGAAATGTCATTTTTCATCCAAATCAACTTTCTATTTTTAGAATCTATGATGTTCAATTAGAATTTTTCTTTGTCACTCTAATTTTTAAATGCTTGTAACTTTTTATTTCAACTTCATTTTTTATAAAAATATATCAAATTAATCATTTTTCATGATTTTAAATTTGATATCCATATTGCATATAATAATAAAATATTAATTTTTAAATATAAAATAATTTTTATATATTAATTGTGGTATGTTTTAATATTTAATATATTTTAATATTGTTAGATATTTTTATTTTTAAATTATTTTTATCACCTTGCCAAGCTACATGAAACAGATTTCCGAAAGAAAATATATTTTATATAATTATTTATTTTATTTTAAAAATTATATTATTATTTTATAATAATTTATTATATTATTATATTATAAATTGAACAATGTACGAAAGAAATATTAGTTTGAGCAAGTCCCCTCTCTCTCAACTGTAATTAAGAGGAATAGTAAAATATTGAGTCTAAATAGCACCTAACATGTGTAAAATTGCACATTGTATTCTTTTCGATTTATAAAAAAAATGTTATGCATAATGCATTGGATTTTCTATGCGTTATTATTTTTAGATGGTATATAACTATAAAATATAAGTTAAGAACCTATTGTGCTATTTTTACATATTTTAAAATATTTCATAGCTAAGATTAGAGTTGAAAATCAAATTAAACTATTTGATATTCGATTCGAACTCGTTTGTTAAAAGCTTGTTTAAACTTTCTTTGATAATAATATCAAACAAGTTTGAACAAATATTTATGTTTGATAAAATCTAAAATTCAACATAAGCTCGAGCTAGTTAAGAAAAATTCATGAAAACAAGTGTATAATATCAAATTACTCGAGCTCGACTCGTATTCGGCTTGATAAGCTCATTCAAGCTCAATTCGATTAATAATCAAACCAATCTCAAACAAAATATCAGAAGTTCGATGATATTTCAAACAAACTTGAACAATAATGCGTTCGCTCAACTCAAATCACTTACACCGATAGTTAAAATTAAAAGGGCAGATTATAAAACAATCAATAGCTAAAAGAGTCATTTATAACTTTTGTTATATTACGATATACAGTGCTAAATACACAATGAAATTTCTTAATATTTGATTCAAGATTAATAATACAATAACTATTTAAATTACATAAAATTTAAGTTCATTAAAACTAGGTTTGTAGAGCCACTAAATCACAATTTCAAACGAAATTTTGTAAATAATAATAATAATAATAATAATAATAATAATAATAATAATAATAATAATAATAATAATAATAATAATAATAATAATAATAATAAACCTGTACAGATATCCATCCTCCCATCCATGAATCTTTAGGAAAAACACAAAATTATTTATAAAAAAAAAATAAAAAATTACAATGTTGTCATAGATATTGTACATGGCTGCATTTTCTTTGAAGCAGATTACTGCTTGTAGATAAAGTGGGGGGCCTATGCACCCAATCACGCAGACAAGACCCCACCCCGACCCTTTCTTTTATTGTTTATATCATTCATGATGGAAAGTAATCAATCACATAAAAAACACAATTTTGTAACTGTTCAAAAAATAATAGGAGTTATAACTGTTTTATAGTATAAGTCGATCGTCTTTAGGATACAATAACTTTTGAATTTAAGAATTACAATATAATTGTAGGATAAGTTACTACTCGATATTTAGGAATTTTCTTAGATAATTTGGGCCTGTTTGGCATCGACCTGACCAAGCCGCTCGCTTATTTGTTTTGACCTGATTCAGCGAAAAATTTCATTCTTAAAAAAGGTGAAATGCGACATACACATGCAAACTCAAATGGTGCGAATGTAGACATTTGAGTTAGCCATAAAATTAGTTCAAGGTTAACTCCTTGCCAAACTGCTTTTACTAATAAGGTGAACATTTTTTCTTTATTTTTTCAATGCAGGATGTGACTTTTCATATTCATCTATTTTCATATGTATTAATGTTAGGTTGTTAGGTTTAGCCATTAATTTTCATTCACTTAAAATTGTATTTGAAAAAATAAATTCACTGTTCTATCTGATTTCTATTATAAATCTGTGAATACATACATGCATAGCTATTAGCTTGTTAGTATAACATAGATTTGTTGGGAAGCAAAGAATCCAACAAGAAGAAAAGAGGGAAAATAGAAAAGAAAAAGAAAGGGAGAGAGAGTTGGTACAATTAATTCTGCCACCCTACTTTACTCTCATCATCTTTTTACTAACTAAATTGTTGACCATTTTAGCCTAAGAAAAGGCTTTCTTCCTATAACCAGGCTACACCATATATAATATTGCTAAAGGTTATACTTGTTCCCCTATGCCCTTCTCCAAGAACACACACACACACACATATATATATATATGTTTACCACAAAATAACTTATGAGTCATGTCCACTTTTAGTATTGACCCTAATTGTTGGTCTTTAAAGTTTCTTTGGCACAAAGCTATTGAAGAAACCTATTACATTAATCTGGAATTTTGTATTTACAGGTGATTATTCTCAAGCGTATAAGAAAATATATTGAAAAACAAATTTTATTTTGTTTGTGTGGAAAGAGTTTGACGTGTAGGGGAATGCATAAAAAGTATAATGAATTTATTGCGAGTGTATTAACTAGTGTGTGTATATGAGTCCACTGAAAATAGATTTGAAGTTGGCCTTACTATGTGTGTGTTTGACCAGCTTGGCTGATTTCCAACATGTATTAATTTTCTTTTAAAAAAAAGAAAAAGGAAAGGAAAACCTCTATACACATCACTCAAACTTTATGGTGTATGTATGCAAATATTAAATTGAAGGAGAAACATGTGAAAGTCGAAAAGTAGGTCACGTGACGTTCCTATATATCTCCTGGCTAAGGTCGGAATGAAACCTTTCCACCATGTGGTTTTGGAACTCCTTTCCCCCAATACCCTAAAACCCTTCTTGCAAATTAGAACACACACACACACACAGTAGTACTTGTTCAAAGTTGGAGGTCCACTTGGTTCATGGATATTGATTTCCTGTGTACTTATATTGGGGGGTGGATTTTCTTGCTCACATTTTCATGGCAAAAACCAGCACAAAATCCCATGCTTTTTCCCTCATTCTCATCCTATTCTTGATCATTTTCCCCATTCCATCAAAAGGGAGACTCCTACTTCACCATACTTCTCATACAAAACAAGAATCATCATCCCACACGACGAGGCTGCATCACATGAGTGAAACTACTCTTCTTAATTATCAGGCTTCTCATGCTGCTGCTGCTGCTGCTACTAGAAAATCGTTGGATCGGCAGTTTCGTGGTGCTGCACATGAAGTACCGAGCGGCCCGAACCCCGAGTCCAACTGATAATCAACCCAAGAAGTATCTTCATATCCAAACCTTTGATTTCAACATTTTCTTTGGTTACATTTAGTGAAGAAGTCACCAAGCAAGAGAACAAGCTCCATCGTACCATTGCCATGAAATATATATTTTCTCTCAGGTCTTGCTACTATTTAATTTGCTAGTTGATTAAGGGTGTTTTTGTAGATTTTTTTTTTAAACAAACATTTCATGTATGTATGTATGTATGTGTAAAGCACACTTTGATTTAATTTGATTTGGGTGAGGGTTGTTAATTCTTATACAAGAACAATAATTGTTTCCAATATTTCAAGTTTAAAATTGAAAATTTCTCATTTTTATATCGTATAATTCCAAATAATGATGATTATTGTTTCTTTATCTCTTTGAAAGTATTGTAATAAATGGTGATTTTTACATGTGATCTCCCTGCAAGTAATTTCAAGCAGCAGTGACTCAGATATGCAAAAGATGAGAAGTAAATAGTGATATGTTGTCTCCATCTCCATGCACATTGGTTTGTTTTTATTTAATATTATTAAGTTTTGTTGCATTTGTATGGATTTTAGCAGTTGTCGGTCTGCTAAAGAGGTGGACCAGGAGCCTTCTCGACTTCACAGTAAAGAAAGTGATTTCATTTCAAAATTACAACAGTACAAGATTCGCATTATTGATGCTTTTAATGTGACCAAACATGTCCCATAAGCTAATACCTAGGTGTTACAACCATGTATGCTATCATCACTTCTTCGCTTTTCTCAATTCCAATGTTAATTTTACTCATTGCATTACCAAATTCATCCAAATTAATTTTAATATTGTGATTTACTTAATCGCCATTTCTTGAAAGCGGATATTTTTGAGTAGGTTTGTTTTGTATTAATAAAAAAATATGTTTGTATTAAGATAGAAGAGAGAGAGATAAATTAAAATAATGAAATATCATATGAATTACAATTAGTGGAGTTTTGAAGGAGATGTCTGATCCTCCATCCACGTACCAAAATAAATAAATATTTGATTTGGATCCATATTCCATCCGGATGGACTCAACCCAGAACAAACATGTCTTTGTAATAATGTTATTTTAACTAAAACGAAAGATGACATTGTTTCATTTTGTTTGAAATAATGTTATTCTGACTAGTAATTAAAATAGGAAAATTTTACAAATTAGCTACTAAATTAGTACCTCATGTCCAAATTGGACCCTAAATTATTTTTTTGGTACAAATAGGACCTCTAAATTTTAAAATAGGTCAAATAAGCTCCTAAAATTTTAAAATAGGTCAAATAAGTCCTTGAAATTTAAATATATGACAAATAGAACCCTCTTAACTATTAAATTAACTAAACAGAGTTTTAAAATATTAAATAATTCTATAAAACAACAAATTAAATCATAAATATACTTAAAATAACACAATAAATTAATAAAGTAAAATTTAGTAATAATTTAAATATAAAAGGGCTTGAAATGTGAAGATTTGTTGGGTTATTTACCGAAATAATGTGAAAAAAAAAATAATTCATAAAATAGGGTAGGTTTGAAAATCATTTTCAAAATAGGGTAAAATGTCACGCCCAGTGACGATGTTTGATAAAAACATCACCGGACCAGACGTTTTAATTCGGAAAATAAAAACGTCAGGCCCACTGACGTTTTTATTTTCCATATATATATATATGCCACATGCTATCATTCATCATATAAATACATATATATATATATATATATATATAAAGATATATAATTATATATTTTGTATATATATACACGTATATATATATTTTTATATTATTTAATAAATAATATTTATATTATTAGAAATCAATTAAAATTTTGTATTTTTAATTAAAGTAAATATAATAAAATATTAAATATATTTAAATAATTTTTATTAAATAAATATAAATTTATTTAAAAAAAATATATATTGATAATATAATTATAAAATCAATAAAAAGTATTCCTATGTATAAATATTAATTATATATAATAATGTATAATTGTATAGAGATATTTAGAGAATTTAATATTAAGATGTATTGAATATTTTTTATTTAAAAAAAATTATTTGTTGTGTTTGTTATTTATTTAATATTTATGATATATACATATATTTAAACACTCTATATAAAATTCATTTTTTTAAGTTATATTATGTATATCATTTATAATATCTTAATAAATTTAATTTTAATATAACATAACCCTTTTATATAAAAATATTAATATAATTTTCTTATATAAATATATTTTTAGAAATATATTTTTTTTCTTATATAAATATATTATATAATTATAAACCAATAAAAATTATAAATTTTTATTTAAATTAATCAAATCATATTATAGATAAATATAAAAAAATTAAAGAATATTTATCAATAATTATATATTTTATTATACGTATTATTTGAAATATATAATATTTTTAAATTTTTTTCACTTTGTTTATTACTTACAAAAAAATATATATTCATTAAATGTAATTTAATATAAATTATTTGTAAAAATTTATAAATTAAGTAATACATAATATAATTTAAAAATTGAAAAATTGTATAGAAGCCTTTTTTTATATTTTGGAACTATATTTTATATGAATACATTTATATTATAAAAAAGTATAATTAGTAGAATCTGCTAGAGTTGTTAAACTCTTGATAAACCTTCAAGAGGTCGTCTGTTCAAACCCCAAGCAACCCTACCCCAATTTCGTGTGCTTTTAATTCAAAAGCAAAAAAAAAAAAAAAAACAGAAAAACTTAAAAAACATCAGGCCTCCCATATATATATATGTATGTATATATATAATAGAATTAATCTATATTAACTAAATTAGATATATATATATATACATATATATCTAATTCTTGCTGTATTTTTTATTATTTTTGTTTATTTTAAAATTAAAAAAAATATTCCTATGTACAAATATTAATTATATATAAAAATGTATAATATATATAGATATTTAGAGAATTTAATATTAAGATATATTGATTATTTTTAAATTTAAAAAAAAATTCTTTGTTGTATTTTTTATTTATGTAATAATTATGAAATATATATATTTAAATTAGTTATATATGTTATTATTTATACATAAAATTATATATGATATACATATTAACACACACATATATATACATACATACATAAATAAGTATAAGACATAATAAAGAAAAAATATGAAATAAAACAAAATAAATTAAAGAAACGTCAGGCCCACTGAAGTTTCTTTAAAACGTCAGTGGGCCTGACGATGTATTATTTTTTTTTTATTTATTTATTAATATATATACATATTTTATAATATATTTATGTATTAATATATATATATATATACATAAATCTTTTTAAAAAATTCAAATTATACTTAAAATAAATTAATAATAATTATTAAAAAATTTCATCTAAATTATATAATTTTTTTATAATATTAAATAATAATATAAAGTTTTATTATTTACAATTATATAATATATATTTCTTTAAAATATATATACTAAATTTCTATATATATATTTATATATAAAAAAATTAAACAAACGATAATGTTTTTCAATATATAAGAAATAATATACACATATATATAATAATATATATTATATACAAATTAAATAAAATAATAAAAAATATAAAAAGAATCGTCACGCCCACTGACGTTTCTTGCCTGACGTTATTTTTTATTTATATTTATTAATATATGTATATATTTATGACATAATATATATATACATAGTTTATAATATATTTATGTATTAATATATATATATATATATATATATATCTTTTTAAAAAATTCAAATTATACTTAAAAAATTATATAATAATTATTAAAAAATATTCTTTAAATTATATAATTTTTTTATAATATTAAATAATAATATAAAATTTAATTATCTTAAATAATAATATCAATTCTTATAATTTACAATTATATAATATATTTCTATATATCAGTCTCCCCTGTTATACAGGGAAAAAATTCTGAAAATTTCATTGAAGGGAAGACTACTTGTCTTTTCTTTATTGAATTTGGAATTCCATGGATATGGAAATGGACACCAGTAGTAGGTTATACCAGCTATGATGCACCCTGTTTATGGCGAATAAGCCAATGTAAATTCTGGGATAAAATGATGAGAATGGACCCAGAAACCTGGAAATTATTCTCGGAAGAAACTTTTGAAAAATTAATGAAAAGATCGAAGCTTATAAGCAAGATCTTAAAGAAAAAGAAAAAGAAAGAGAAGAAGATAATATAAGTCCTTTCAAAATTCTTACCCAGAAATATGTTGGGATTTTTTCACAGAAACAGATGATTGAATTATTTGTTTCTGAAATGAAAAAAGATATTTCAAAAAATCTTTGTTCAGACTCAAGATCTGATACATCAATGAGGTCTGAATCTAGTGAAAATCAATTCACTAGTATTCTTCAAGATTCTCAGGATCCAGAGGATGATATCCCAGGCCCGGCTTCATTCGAAGCCCTAGAAGAGCTTAAAGACTCTTTTACTAAAGAGAAAAAATGAATACAGATCATTCTTTAAATTGTTCCAGATGTTTTTGTTTCTATCAATGGAAACATAAAATTGATGATATTTGGAAGCAATGCAGAAAGGAATCTCTTTCTTTTCTTGTTGAAGATTTCAGCAGTAAACAACAACTTGATCAAAATTGTGCAAAAGTTGTAAGAATTCATAAGCGTACTTGGAAGATGATGGAATTTCAAGACAAAAAATTCAAGAGGTGTATGGAAAAATATTCTTCTACACCATTATGTTTTTCTCATCAATTCCTCCTGGGTTTTTGGAAGCTCAGATTCCATAATATTGGATTCAGAAGAGAACATCTCTCTCCAGAAAATACAGATTCAGAAGATAATTGAAGAAGAAGATAAACAGTGACATATTAGTCACCAGACAAAGATTTGGACACATTTGTCATTTTATGATTTTATAAAGCAGCTTTTGACTTTTGTAAAAAGTAGCTCTTACTGTTCATTTTTTATTTTAGAATCCGGGGTTCATGTCCGGCTCTTCCTTTTCTATAAATAGGTTGTTGTTTTTCAGTAGAGGCACGCTGGTGTTTACCGCTTCTCTTTTTTCTCTCCCCAACCACTCTCTCCCTTTGTTAACCGAGCCTCAATATCAATAAAATTATTCTGATTACAATAAAAGTGTAAGTAAATTTTATTTTCTGTTTATTGTTTTTAATTTTTAAAAGTTTTGTTTAGAAAACCGCCTAATATGGTTGGCTAGATCATTGTGTTAGATCATAGTATGGCTATTCATATTCCTACTAATGTGGATCCAGACCTCTAAGATTCTGGAAACATGATTATAATCAAATAACTAAAATCAATTATAGGATTTGTGAGGTTTGAATCAAGTTTGAGTTTACCTAAGGAATATAAGCCGACTTCGTGCCCTTGTTGCCATAATGCCGAGTGAAGGCGCAAGCGTTTATGGGGTTTTTCTTGTCAGCTTATATTACTAAGGGGGTCCTTATTAAAAGTCCTGTATTCAGTAAAAATTTTTGATTGTTCCTCACCTGTCTATCATTGATCTTAGTCTGTTTGATTTGGGTCATGCCCATCCTGGGTCTTGAATGGTATCAGAGCCATGGAAGTAGAGATATGTTTAAGTTCATCTATGATCTAACACTTTTTATCCTTATGAATATTTTTCATAAGAAAACTGCTGTTAAAAACAGTAGGATTGAGGAATATGATATTCCTGAAAATTTAGATTTATTAAATAAATGGACTATTCCTAGAATAAAACCAAATCTGGTTTATGAATTAGGAACATTTGAGAAATTAGGTCTCAAACAAGTAGTCAAAACTACTGAATCAGCAATATCTCTTAATGATAAAGAGATGACTATTCGTCTCTTGATATACATAATTATATATATATATATTTATATAACAAAACAATTAAATAAATGATAATTATATTTAATTTAATTAGAATATATAAGAAATAATATAATATATATTTTATACAAATTAAAAATATTAAAAAAAAATTTCAAAAGAAACGTCAGGCCCACTGACGTTTCAAATTTCCTTAAAACGTCAGTGGGCCTGACGATATTTTATTTTTTTTATCTTTTTTAAATGTATATATGTATATATTTATGTATTAATATATATATATATAAATATATATATAATTCTTTTGAAATTCAAATTATTCTTAAAATAAATGTATAATAATTATTAAAAAATATTCTTTAAATTACATAATTTTTTTTATTATCTTAAATATTAATATAAAATATTAGTTTTTACAATTATATAATATATATATTTCTATAAAATATATACACATAAATTTCTATATATATATATATTTATATAACAAAAATAAAAAATAAACGATAATTAAATTTAGTTTATTTAGAATATATAAGAAATAATATATATATATATATATATATATATATTTATAATATATATTATATACATATTAAAAAAATAAAAATTTTTTAAAAGAAACGTCAGGCCACTGACGTTTCTTTTGAACGTCAGTGGGCCTAACGTTTATTGTATTTTCTTTTTTTATTATTATTATTACATATATATATATTTTTTAAATTATTAATATAAATATCAAAATTAATTAAAAATATTCCTTAATATGTATTTTTATATTATAATTTATTAAAATTTAGAATTTTTATTAATTTATAAATATATTATTATTTTATATTATATTGAATTAAATATATATTTATATAATTAAAAAAATAAAAATATATTTAATATTACATTTGATTTATGTTTAGTAAATATAAAAAAATAATTTCTAATAATATAAATAAATATAATACAAATTACAAATATATATATATCTTTATATATAATATAATTGCATATATATATATACATATACACCTGCATATATATATATATGTGTGTATATATATATGTGGTACACATATTTAGGTATGTATATATATATATATATATATGGATGGATGTAGACGCGGGCAAGGTTTCAGTTCCAAACCGGAACCGCCGGTTCGAACCGTTGACCGGTTTCGGTTCCGGTTCCGGTTCCCGGTTGTGTGCTTTCAAAAATATAGCCGTTGAAGATCAACGGCTGGGATTAAATAGCCGTTGATCTTCAACGGCCCAGATCATGTGGTCGTTGGGAACCGACGGTTCCGAACCGGCGGTTCCGAACCGGAACGGGGAACCGGCGGTTCCCAACGGATCTTTTGATTTTTTTTTCCTATAAATACCCCTTCCTACTCATTTCAATTCACAACATCTCTAATCTCTCTCAATCTCTCTCACATCTCTCTCAATCTCTCTCACATCTCTCTCAAGCTCTCTCACATCTCTCTCAATCTCTTTCTGTCAATCATCTTTATATTATTTATCTTTATCAATCTCTCTCAAAATGTCGAGCTCAAGCCGAAGAGGACGTGGAAGTAGAGGATCATCTTCTTTATCTCGACAAGCAAAAGGGAAATCGGTTATGCCGACGAATACAAGTGCCGGAACCGGAATGCCACCACCATCTCCTTTGGTTCCAAGATATCTCAATCTTGACGGTGAAGATATTGAAATTCCGGTCGAATGGCAAGAAGATTTTGAAGGTCAATTAGGTTTGTATTTATTTTATAAAATATCTCTCTTAAATATTATTTTATACTTTTTTTTTAAATATCTCTCTCAACTATCTATTAATTTATTTTGATTATCAATTTAGGTGCACAAAACGAATCTAACGAAGAAGAAGTGCATCCAACTCAAGAGAGTCAAAGTCAAAGTACGCGACAAACTCAAAGTGAACGAGATGAGGCACTATGATCGGATATCTTTGCCGTTCACTTCGAAAGAGATATCCAAAATAATAAAGAGGTTATAGCACGCTCAAAAAACATTTGCAACGTGTCCATCCGGACAAAGTCGGAAACGATCGGTGTCAAACACAACTACCTCGTGGAGGTCCTGGAGGTTTCAACGGATCCACCGATGAATCACACGGTACGCCTTCTTTTATTTAAATATTCCGAACCTTTAATGAGAAAATATTTATCAAAAATGGTTTGTGGCATGTCTTTAGCTTTTAATTTTGCTGAAAATGATTTGTATAAAAACGTTGTGTCACTATCAATGAACCCTCAAGTGTACGGTGTTTCACGTAGAACATTAGTTCGTGATATTGAAAAAATTGTAGGTGAATATAAGTGGTCTTTAACTGATATGTTTAGTTCTTTACAACAAAAAGTTTCAATTTGTGCGGATATATGATCGGATCATTGGAGAGAACATAGCTTCTCAGGACTTACTTGTCATTGGATAGATAATTCATGGACAATGCAAAAAAGACTACTTGCATATAGAGAATTTGATCAAACACACACGGCCACAAATATTTCTCATAAAATTCATACTATTTTGCAAGAATATAATTTAGTTACAATTTGTTTTTCAATTTCATTTGACAATGATAGTGCTAATACTGCTATTTTGCCATTATTAATTCAAATTTGTCAACCATCATTTAAGGGTAGATTTTTTCACATTATATGCATGTATCATGTTTTAAATTTGTGTGTACAAGATGGTATGAAACATTTTAAAGCACATATAGGTCCTATTAGATTAACAATTGGACATTTAAAAAGACATACAACTTTATGCAAAAAATGGAGAAGATTTTGTAAAGCATATGGTATGCCGGAACCCAAAAAAATCACTAAAGATGTGCCTAATCGTTGAAATTCGACCTATAAAATGTTGAATTTTTCTTATGAGGTTAGAAATGAATTATGTACATGTTTTTTACAAGAACAATTAGGCATTCCTTTATTTCCGAGTTCATGGGATACATGTGTTGAATTAATGTCTCTTTTGAAATTTTTAAAGATGCAAACGGAAGAATTATCCGGATGTTACTATCCCACTTCTCCTTTAGTTGTAGATCATTGTGTTAAAATTGTACTTATTTTACAATCATATTATTTGCATGACTCTTTACAAAATTGCATTGCAAGCATGAGAAGTAAATGGTTAAAGTATTATCAAGAAATTCCCGATTTATTTTTAATTGCAAAACTTTTAGATCCTAGAATTAGAGAAGATGGTTTAGAAGAATTACTAACAATGTATTATGATGCATTATTTCCGGTTAAGGATGATGACACTCCTAATCCGCATATAATTGTAGGTAACACAAAACAATTACTTTATGATTGTTTTAAAGAATATAAATTTTTTTATGGTGATAGTTTAAACAGTGAAAGCGGTCACGGAAATGATAATATTGGTGGAGGTAGTTCGGTCTCAGATCAACCTGAACATCATCACGATCCGAACTTTCAACACCTCAATCAATATTATAGGTTTTATGATATTAGAAAATTAAAAAAACCTAGGAGTAATAGTCTTTATCAAGAAGTATATAATTATATATCTACTACTTTTGAAGAACTTGGATTTGATACACCTAACGAGCTTTTGAGATGGTGGTCTCGAAGAGCAAAAAACTTTCCTATTTTATCACTAATGGCAAATGAAATATTTGTGTGTCCGGCATCCACCGTCTCGGTTGAACAAGCATTTAGCACCGGCAGTTACATTTTGGATCTTCGAAGATCCAATTTAAGGGTGGAAAATCTAGAAAATCAAGCTTTACTTCATGATTGGTCGAACGCCGAGGTAAGAAAACAAGAAGAAAATTTTGATGAAGACGATGAGGATGAAGATGGAACCGAGTATTCGACCACATCTGGGAGTGATTGAGTCTCGCCACTAAGCCACTTCTCAAGCATCAAGGTAAGACCGTAAGAGAACTACGTCGACTTTGATTCCTCAACTATGAGGATACGTAGGCAACTTAATTCTAAATTAGAAATTAAATTTTAATTTCTAATTTATAGTTAAGTTCAAGTCTTTTTTATTTCTCTCTTCTATTTTGTTTTAATATGTTGTAATTGAAAACTTGTAAAGTTGTAATCTCTTGTTAAAAGAAGTAAATGGTTTTAGTTAAGTTAAATTTTTGTTGTAACTTTTCTATTTTGTTTTTTATTTTATTATAAGTTGTAAATGTTAAATTTTGATTGTTCTAATTCTTTTTTGTAAAATGTAATTGTTTTAGTTAAGTTAACTATATATTCAATTCAATCTCTTGTGATAATCAAATTCAAAAGATAAAAAATTAATTTTGAAAGTTGTTAGTTATTAAAAAAAAAAAACAGAACCGGCGGTTCCTGAACCGTGTATATGGCGATTCGGTTCCGGTTCCACCCTTCCCGGTTCCGAAAACCGGCGGTTCCGGAACCGAAACCGGAACCGCCGAACCGTGCCCACCTCTAGATGGACGCATGCATCTGAAGACATAATGCATATATTTAAATTTTGAAATTAAAATGTCAGGCCCGGTGACGTTTTTACCATAAAATATCATCGGGCGTGACGTTTTACCCTATTTTGAAAACACTTTTCAAAACTACCCTATTTTACAAAATCTTTTTTTTTCTGCATTACTTAGGTGAAAAACCCAAGATTTGTTATGATTTATATATTCTATTTTATTATATTTTAATTATTTAAGGTTTTGTTTTATATTTTTTATGTATTAAATAACTTAGATTTTATAACTTTATTTTTAAATATTTATTTTATTTTATTTTAATAATTTTTTATTTATCTAAATATTATTTAGATTTATTTGTTATTTTAATTTATTGAAATGACCTATTTATTTAAAAATAAGAAGTTCAGGGGCTTATTTGACCCATTTTTAAAGTTAAATGTCCTTTTTTGTACAAAAAAATAGTTTAGGGTCCAATTTGTACCTAATGTATTACTGAAGGGGTAAATTTGTACATTTTCTCATTAAAATAATATTGTTTTTGTTTTCAATCAAACGTAATGCCTTGGATTCGTTTTTATTTTGTTATTTACTAGTATGGGACCCCGTGCGATGCACGAAAGTTATTTGTGTATATTTTTATTATTAAAAAATATGTTATCTAGTACTAAATATTACCAAAAAAATAATAATTATACTTAATATATTTCTAAATATGATTTTTTCTTGCTATTAGATTTAAACTTAATTAACCACTTAATGATATGATTTTCACATATCGGATAACTAAGAAAATTTTCTATTTCCAATATTTTAAGAAATATAAATCACGTATATTAATTATTCACACCCTTTTACCAGTTAAATATAATAAAGTAAATAATAAAATAAAAAATATTAAAGTTAATAATAAAAATAAACAATTTAATCAGTAAAAAAATATTGAATTCTTCTGAATTTAATTAAATCACTAATGTTATGGATATAATTTACCGTTTTCAAGTTTGTATATAAAGAAACTTTTTTATTTCCTAAATAGAGATTCTTTTTGATTTGTAATTTTTTAGATAATTATAAAGAGATTTTTTTATAAAACAGTAAGTAACAATTAGATGGAAAATAAAATTAAAAAACATCGTATAACTTATATATATGTGTATGTATATATATATATATATATATATATATATATATATAGATGTTGTTTAATATTTGTTGTCACGGTGGTTTTGCAATTTAGATTAAGAAAATAATACCTGAATTAATTGAACAGAATTAGTCTCCGTTATAATACCTAGAGTTTTGGAGGCGAGTCTAATTTTCATGATGATTGCACCACACCTGATTTGGTAAATAAAAGTTGAAAATTGTTTGTCTTTTGCCAGTGTATCGGATTTGAACATAAGTTTATGTATGAAAAAAAGTGCTATATATTAGTTTTCCTTCAATATCTTTTATGCCAATAAATATGGACAATTCTTTTTCTTGCTCACATTTTCACTATCTTGCAATTGCATAAAACATATATTTTAAGCAACCTTAGAAATGATGGTGTAAGAGATAGTCTTGGAATCAAGACCAGTTGACCAACATTATTTCATGTTGAAAATTAACTTCAAGAACATGATCTCCAAGCTTAGTTATCAACAGCCTCGTATGGTTACACAATCCCTTCAAATGATTAATATTCCTCAACAACATAATTGATATTCCAACTTTCAAAAGGAGTTCATGATTAGAAACACCGAAATATTTCAAAAAATTCAAAAACTCTAACGTATGAACATCAACCAAAATATCCACATTAAAATCTCACTTGTATGCAGAATCAGATCTCAAGTATGTCTTTGACTCATGTCTGATCATCTTGGTCATATGATCATTTATTGATTCATTTACATTCAAAGTAGGGACAAGTATAGCTTTTTGTCTTGCAAAAAAGAAGGATCATCAACATTACTTTGGAAGTTGGGATAAGTGTTATTAACAATTGTTCTAATAGGATCTTCTCCAAGTTTATTTAAAAATATATTTTTTAATTTAATATAATATAATTATTGATTTTTAATTTTAAATATAAACAATGTATTTCTATTACATTATTATATTTATTTATGAATAAATAAGCTTACAAATTTATATTATTTTAATATAATATAATATAGTCAATAAATTTTAATATACATATACAAATTCAAATAATTTAACATAATATTTTAAAAATAGATAAAATTTAATACAACAACTTATTACCTGTGAAAATAAATAAATATATATATATATATATGTATGTATAGAATTAAATAATTCTTATCATTTTAAAATCTGCAACTCAGATATTTTCATGTTAAATGCAATCTTGAACATATTTAAAAATATATAAATTATAGTAAAATAAAAGAATTTAGTACACTAAAGTTACATAAATTATAAAAATATGTGAAAATATGTTCAAAAAATTAATATGCAAATCATAGAAGAGATAAAATGACAACTTTATATAATAGATGAGTTTATTACCCAAAAAACAATTGTGATAAAAGTGATCAATGATTCGTACTTCAAGTGTTCCATTCACAAAGTCATCATCATTTGATGATAAAGTTTCCAAAGTGACTGTGATGAGTGAGATACTTGGTCGATCAACATTAACAAACCTATTTTAAATTTTATAAAAATATGTTACAATACATCAAATTATATAGGTTGATATGTAATTAACTAAAATGATTTAAGAAGTACATTGAGGATACCTGGTTTTAAAATCAATAATTTTTTTAAAAATTATTATTTTGCATCCAAAAATTGTAAAGGCTAGTTTTTAACCACGTGCATTGCACGATTAATAAACTTTAGATATTCTTTACTAAACCTTAATATTGAAGTTAAGTATTGATTAGTTATATAATATATAAACTTTAAATATAATACTGATAATACATATGTAATAACTTAAAATAAAATTTATTTAGTTAAAAAAAGGCACAATGATGACTTCCAAATTTTAAAATAATTTTAAGGATAGTTGATACTTTATATGGACAATTATAAGTTCCAAAATTTAAGTTTATTAATTAAAGTATACTATATATTAAATATGTTTTCTAAATTAATATATTTAGGAAAAATGGAGAATACCTAATTATAGTAATTGGACATAATCTATATATATATATAATAGCAAAAGATGTACATTTTTAGAAACTATAACATTTTCCCGCCTAAAATAGTTACCAATTCTAGAAATACACATGGCAACATCTAATTGGTCATTATAATTAAATAGCTAATTTTAATGAGACCTATTTATGGAAATTTTGTTTTATTATCCATTGAATTTTCAGAATAATTTTTTATTTTTCAAAATAAGGTAAACTTTTAGCTATTTTTACTTAATTGCTAATCTTCACTTAATTGCTCAAATGTTTTCTTTAATTTTAAGATTTTGGAAAGATAATCAAGGAATCAAAACTTAAAACAATAAGTATTGATTTAAAATAAACCATTTTATATAGTATTTATTTTATTACTACATAAAAATATTTTTATTGCATGCATAATTATTTTATTTTTTTAATTTAATATTTTAGAACATATTTTTCATAAAATATATAAAATCTGCCAAAATATTAGATTACTCTTAATGCATCTCATTGTATTTGTGGGTAAGATTTGTAATATTACTCTTAATCAAAATTTTAAAAATCCCTACTTTTTTGAAATATATATTCTATGCAGATTTTTCTATTTTTTTATTTTAATAATTTATAATAAGGTTTTTGTGAAGGGAAATGAAATTTGCCTTGTCTTATTTACATCTCTCGTGAACCTTATAAAGAGTACAAAGAAGGACCTAGCATATTTACCAAAGGAAATAAATAATCTAGAGATATTTACAAATCAATTTTAGGAGAATGCTAATCTTGAGGATCGTCAACCGTATCTTGAGAATCTTCAATCATATCTTTAATACCCCCCTTCAAGCGCAACGTGGGGTTGGGACCAACACGAAGCTTGGACCGAAGAAGAACAAATTGCGGCTTGGCAAGACTCTTGGTGAACACATCCGCAATTTGAAGCGAAGAAGGGACGAACTTCATAAGGAGCTTCCCCGAAGTAACCAGTTCACGTACAAAGTGAAAATCTATATCAATATGTTTCGCACGTTTGTGAGCAACTGGATTTTGACTGAGAAATAGGGCATTGTTGTTGTCACAAAGTAGCAAAGAGGGGGCCGAAGGCGAAGCAGAAAGCTCCTTGAGAAGATGAGTAATCCAAACAAGTTCAGCAGCGGTGGCAGCCATGGCACGATATTCGGACTCACAGCTGGAGCGGGCCACTGTGGGTTGCTTACGAGCACTCCAAGAGACTAGGTTGCCATGAAGGAAGATGGAGTAACCAAATATAGATCGACGAGTGTCGAGGCAATGAGCCCAGTCGGCGTCTGAATATCCCAAAAGACCACGAGGGGACCCCTTAGAAAAAGAAAGGCCGAAGGAGAGGGTGCCCTTCACATAACAAAGGACACATTTTGCTGCAGAGAAATGATCGGTGGTGGGAGACTGCAGGAATTGACTGAGGTGATTTACCGCATAGCAAAGATTAGGACGTGTAATTGTGAGGTATTGAAGAGCACCAATGACCGACCGATATCTATTGACGTCAGAAAAAGCGGTACCAATTTTTGTAAGAGCGTCGCCCGGTGGAAGTGGGGTGGAAACAGGCTTGGAATCAAGCATGTCAAACCGAGCAAGAATGTCACGAGCATACTTAGCTTGACCGAGAAATAAGCCATCGTCCGTGTAAGTTACTTCTAAGCCAAGGAAGTAACTAAGACACCCAAGGTCCGTGATTGCAAATTTCTTGTGCAGCCGAGAGATAAACTGAGGAATCAAAGTCGGATCATTCCATGTGATAATGATATCGTCAACATACACGAGCAAATAAAGGATAGAGTTTCCTTGACGAAGGATGAACAGAGATGTGTCTGCCCGACTGTTGATGAAGCCAAGATGAAGAAGAAAATCATGAAGACGCTGGTACCAAGCAAGGGGGGCCTGCTTGAGATCATATATGGCCTTCTTAAGTTGGCACACATTATCCGGGAAACGGGGATCAATGTAACCAGGAGGTTGCTCCATGAAGACAGGCTTAGTTAAGAAACCGTTAAGAAAAGCATTCTTAACATCCAATTGATGCAATGGCCAATTGTGAACAACAGCAAGTGACAATATAATACGAACACTGGAGGCTTTAACAACCGGACTGAAGGTGTGAGAGTAGTCAAAGCCTGAAAGTTGAGTGAAGCCTTGAGCAACGAGGCGGGCTTTGTGTTTGTCAACGGAGCCATCCGAAAGAAATTACGTACGAAAAATCCACTTCGAGCCAACAATGTTTGCCCCTGCAAGGCGAGGAATAAGGATCCAAGTAGAGTTTGAGCGGAGAGCAGCCATCTCAGCATCCATAGCAGCAACCCAATGCGGGTGTTTCACAACACTCTTGAAACCCTTAGGGACAGAAGTAGCCACAAGAGCATGAAGCAATGGAGTGGCAGCGAAGTCAGCAATATGGCAAGGCTTGAAGATCCCAGAGCGAGCACGAGTCTGCATCGGGTGAGTGCTGGAGGTAGGCACAGGTGGCGGTGCAGAACTCGGAGCGGGAACCGGAGGAGGTGGCGGCAGGGAGGCCACAGAGCTCGGTGAAGGAGGACAAAGCTGACAAGGAGTGGGATCAGGTGGGGTAGCAGAAGGACCGCCTGAGATGTCTGAAGAATTGGGCTCAAGGAACTCGTCCACATCAGTGCGAGCACACTGGGAAGAGGAGCCGACGAACGGGAAACAGGCCTGGTCAAACTGAGCATGATGAGAAATGATGACTTTACCAGTGGCAGGATCAAGGCACCGAAAACCCTTATGATTCGAACTATATCCCACAAAAATACAAGGTTTGCTGCGAACAGAGAACTTATTTTCTGCAAAATGATGCAAGCAAGGAAAAACACGACATCCAAAGGGATGGAAATTACCATAGAACGGAACAGAGTGATAAAGTAGCTCAAAAGGAGACCTTCCGTGCAAGAGGGATGATGGCAGCCTGTTGATAGTGTAGACAGAAGCAGAGAACGCCTCAACCCAAAGATTCATTGGAGCACCTGAATTGAAAAGCAGGGCTAGACCAGTTTCGGTGATATGTCTGCGCTTCCGTTCAGCACGGCCATTTTGCTCTAGAGTATACGGGTAAGAGACAGAGTGATGAATCCCTTTAGAGTGAAAAAGGTTTTTGACGGTGTGATTAAGAAATTCTGTTCCTCCATCACTTTGAAAGATTTTTACATGTCGTCCAAACTGCGTCTCCACCAAAGCAAGAAAACGAACTAATGTAGCGTAAAAATCAAATTTAGCAACCAGAGGATAGAACCAAGAGAATCGTGAGAAGTCATCAATAAACACAACATAATAACGAAAGCCAGCCGAAGAGGCTACAGGCGCAGGTCCCCAAAGATCACAATAAATCAAGTCCAGAACATGACTAGCACGTTTATCATTTAGAGTAAAAGATAAGCGTTTACTTTTTGCAAATTGACAAGGTGCACAAAGCGAAGGCTTTGGCAATAAAGAAGTAACAGATAGGTGCCCTAGTTTATTCAATAAAGAAATAACATCAAAATTAACATGTCCGAGGCGTCTATGCCATAATTCAAAAGAGGCTCGCAACTTCGTAGATCGTAGAGCAGTAACAAATGCAGAATGACCACGCTCAAGAACATAAAGGCCATTTTCACGTCTACCCTTGGTGACGAGATCCTTGGTTTGACGATTCTGAATGACAAAGGATTGATCAGTGAAAATGACATCAACTGGAAAATCTGACGTGAGCTTACTAATGGAAAGCAGGTTTTTTGTGATATGAGGCACAACAAGTACGTCCAATAATTTAACACGGTCAGACAGATTAATATTACCAATATGAGAAATAAAAAGTTGTGCACCGTTACCCACAATAACCCGACCATCACCTGAGTAAGGTTGAGCGTCCAATAGTGCATCAGGAGAAGACGTTATGTGGGCCAAAGCACCCGTGTCCACATACCAATCTGAGGGAGTGGACTGACCAATCGAACAACCCGCATGGAAGGTATCGGCCAAGTTAGCAGCAGCAGGACGAGGAGAACATGAAAATTGGGGGCAATTGTCCGCATAATGCCCCTCGGATCTACACAGTTGGCAACGAGGGGGACGGGAATGCCGAAATTTGTTGTTAGATTTCTGGGCAGAAGAAGAATGCCCATGAGGGGACAGATGCTGCGAGGGCGATCGACGGGAGTTGCCTGATCCAGAAGAAGAACCTGCATGAGATGGAGACCGAGTCTTCTGCGGGATATGCGCGATAAAGGCGGGAGTGGTTTGTGAAGTGGTTGCAACCGACTCCTGGAAAAGAGAGAACGCCTCTGCCTGCGCAATTAAATCCTTCAAGTTCGGCAAGGAGGCATGTGCCATGAAGACGGCAGAGAAGGCAGAATACTCCGGTCCCAGCCCTCGCAAGAACCAGTGGGACGTGTCAGTCTCGTCCACTGGCCGACCGATTGCCGATAGCTGATCACATAAACTCCGAAAAGTTGCGCCGTATTCTGACACCGATCTGGAACCTTTCTTCATCAGTTGGAGATCATCCTTGAGGCGGAGTTCTCTGGATTTGGACGTCTGCTGGAACGTGGATGCAAGGGATGACCAAATGGAACGAAAGGAATCGCAGCCAAGGACATGGGACATGGACTCCTCCGTGAGAGGTGAGAGGAGTAGGGTACGGATCAGTTGATCCGTGGACTTCCAGGTCTGGAATTCTGGATTTGGTATCTCGTTTCCGTGAGAATCACGAGAGACAGCGAGAGGAGGAGGGTTTGTGCCATCAACAAACCCTAAATAATCTTGACACTCAAGAATCGAGACCATCTGTGTCTTCCACAAGAGATAATTGGAAGAAGAGAGTTTAATGGTAACCATATACAGCAGAGTAGCGAACGGTAAAGCGGTGGAGGGGGACGCCATACCTGATCGAACTGGGGAAGGGAGAAAAGGGTTTTTTTTTTTTTTTTGAGCCTAGGGTTAGGCTCATACCATGTGAAGGGAAATGAAATTTGCCTTGTCTTATTTACATCTCTCGTGAACCTTATAAAGAGTACAAAGAAGGACCTAGAATATTTACAAAAGGAAATAAATAATCTAGAGATATTTACAAATCAATTTTAGGAGAATGCTAATCTTGAGGATCGTCAATCGTATCTTGAGAATTTTCAGTCATATCTTTAATAGTTTTTAATAAAAGCTATAAAATCTAAATGTCATATTATATGTTATTTAATATTTTATAATTAGATTTATAAATAAATTGTATTTATTAGTATTTGATAAATATTACAAACTAATTTGTCAAAAAAAAAATTAATTGTAATATTTCGTATGTCATATTCGTGCAAAAGAAAAATATGTTAAATTTTTACACGACATTTAAAGATTTTGGAGGATTTTATGACATCATATTATTTAATCATTAATTATTAATTTTAATATAATATAATTAAATATTTATTTTGTATTGTAGGAAATTTTTTTGAAGTCACTATTCTACCCTAAATCTTTCCCGATTCTCAACCTCAAATAAATATGAAAACTATTCTACCCTAAATCTTTCCCGATTCTCAACCTCAAATAAATATGAAAACTTACTTTGACTCATTTAATAATTAATATGTTGGCACTAAAATTTAGGGATTTTACCATATATATGATGCAATGATTTTAAAAAGTGAATGAAAATATTTTAAAATTCAATTTGAAAGTAATCAAATCCAAAAAATTATGTACTCTATTATGTGGGTATGTGTGACAATATATATAAAATCTTCCCAATTATTTACTATTAATTAAATATATAAATTTTTTGTTACATTCAAGAATTAATGACACGTTCCTAAATGTTAAGAAAGTATCCCATGATTTGTGTAACAAACTTAATCATGAAATTAATTAAACAAATTTAATAAAATGGCAATTTTGAATTCATAATTTATTGTGGCTACAATAATATCTCTAAAAGAGGTGATGGATTAACTGTCATAAATATTAATTATGTCATATATGTATTAATTATGATTAATTACCATAAATATTGATTTGACTTAAAATTAGCCATTAAAAAAATAATGATTTGAGATTTTTACTAAACTAAAAAATAATTGGGAGGTGTTGATTTATCATTTTTTATATTATAATTTATAATATAATTACTAATTCTGGATATACACATAACCACATGTAATTGAACTACTTTATGTAATTAATTTTGTATTTTAAGTAAAAATCTGAAATTAGTTTTCATAAATTTCTCCTATATCCATACTTTCATGTTTTCCAAAATTTTATTATTGTAAAAAATAGGAATTATTTACATTATAACTATATAGCGTATATCATAATATAAATTTATTTAATTAATGTTATATGTTGAATACATAATTGGAAGGAGTTTATTTATCAGTAGTACATTATTAAATACATAGACATGTTTTTTTTGTGATAAAAATTACATATTTGTATTAATATAATTTCCTGTTTTATATATATATATATATATATATATATATATATATATAATAGCAGAAGTCGTACATTTTAAGAAACATAAAATTTTCACATAAAAAATAGTTACTAATTTTGGGAGTACACATAACATCATATAAATGGTCATTATTTATATAGTTATCTTTATATCAAAATTAATCGTATTAATTAATTAGCAAAATTTAATGGGATATATTTTAAGAAATTTTGTTTTATTTTCATTGAATTATTCAACATCATTTTCGGTTTTTATAAAATACGTCAAACTTGCAGTTATCTTTACTTAATTGCAAACCTTCACTTAATTGCAAGTCTTCTCTTTATTTTTTCGATTTTACATAATAAAGTCAAACTTGCATAATGTTCACTTTTTTTTTTCTTTTTTTTTGCTTTAAATCATACAGGGTTATTATTTAATTAAAAGGTCAAACTTTCCTTAGATTGTATGCATGAAATAAATACATATATTCTCGACAATTATTACTTATTTGAATTAGAAAAATTCATATAGTATTTATTTAGTTTAGCATTACTGTTTTATTAATTTATCGTTGTTAAAATTTATTTTCTTATCACATAATTCTATTATTGCATGGGGAATATTTTACTATTTAAATTGAGTATTTTAGAACATATTTTTTTTAATAAAATATATTAAATATGCATGCAAAAATTTATGATATTTATCTTTTATTTTATTTTATGTAGTATTATAGTTAGTAATTGTGGGTAAGATTTGTGAGCACAAAATTATAGTTAGTATGTAAAATATCTTTATACTGTAATTAGGATATTTACAAATATTTCTGTTCAAATTTTTATTGCATTCAATTAGCAAGATAATAAAAGAAGAAAATTTAAAAAAAATCCTATTTTTTTGGGCTAGGAATTGCATGCAAATTTTTCTATTTTTTATTTTTATAATTTAGAATAAACTTCTTTTTTTAATAAAAGTTTAAAAATCTGCATATCAGATTTTATGTAATTTAATTTTTTAAAATTAGAATTATACATAAATTGTGTTTACAGATATTTGCAAAACATTAAAAACTAAATTAGATTTTTTTTTTGATAACTATGAAGTTAAGTATGTCATATCCCTAATTTGTAGATGAAAAATATGTTAGAAACAAATGAAAAAATGAAAAAAAAAAATTAAATTTTGCAAACAAAAAATATGTTAAATTGTTAATTTTCTGCATTATGACATGTCTACTCCATTATTGGATTAGTAGGAATATTAGGAATATATATGTAATGAATTAATAGGTCAAACTTTCCTTTTATGAGTTTTTATGTCAATATAAAATTCTTCTATCATATCATTCTATTCATCATAAAACTTCATAATTTTCTCATCTACATCATCTCTCTAAGAGCAGGTAATATTGGATCATCATATTCCTGAGGAATCTTCGTAATTATCCATCTAAAGCATCTCCATAGTAGCAGGTAATCTTTGTAATTCTGATTCTAACTTTATTTTGTTTATTGTTATGAACTTTTGTATTTCACAGGCACCATCGCAATATGAAGATATGTTTTTTGTGAATAGTAAATTATCAAGTTTTTTCCAGAATTTTTTAGCTATCTCCATTATCAATTAATCATTTGAATTAGTTTTATATTTTCATTCATTTTAAGTTCATAATCTATATTAAGGTATTCATATCATCCTATTATTAGAAATCTTCACAATTTTCCCATCTAGCTCATCTCCATAAGAGCAGGAAATCTTCATAATTTTGCCACTAACTTTATTTTATTTTTTATTATAAAATTAACATATTAAATAGGCAACACTGTCATATGAAGATATTGTTTACGTGAATACTATTTTCTGCTTCTTTTTCATAAAACATTTGAAGTAATAAATAATTGTTACAAAAACAAAAGGTAATGTTAACTACATAAAGTAGATACATTTATATGAAAAAGTATTTTCTTCATTGGTGTGAAATGAAAAAAAAAGAATAAAATCATTATATATATATATATATATATTATAAATTCACCATCAATTTATTAAATAGTTCTTATTAATAATGAATAATTAAAATAGTATTTAAATTTCATATTAAACTGTATATCAAAATATCTGTAAAAAATATATAATAATAATATTGACACTATATAAATAAATTATATTTATTACTACTAAAATCATCTTACCGTTAAGTTATTACATTTTTTTTTAAAATAAAAGTTGAAATATCATTTTATATTCTATAGTATTTTAATTAAATTTCATATTTATTTTAAGTTGTTTAATAATTACGTAAATACTTTTATATACATATTTCTCAAATAACTTTACGTTAATAATTTGATTCGTTAAATGATTATATAAATAATGTTTTATATTATATATTACATTTTAATACAAATTTAGTTTTATAATTTTAAAAACTCCATTTTTGGAGAATTTTCAAAGGGGTACCATCACAATTGTTGAAAAGTTCTTAATGCTTGACAAAAGTAATGTTTTAGCTTACAGAAATATTTTTCAAGAGTTTTTTACTTGGAAGTACAACAAAAATTATTCAAAGATAAGGAAATGAAAGATTAACATATAATTTTCCAGACTCTATTTTTGGAGAATTTTCAAAGGTGTAACATCACAGTTTTTTGAAAAATTCTTAAAACTTGACAAAAGTGATGTTTTAGCTTAGATAAACATTTTTCAAGAGTATTTTACTTGGGAGTATAATAAAAAATATTAAAAGATAAAAGAATAAATGATTAATATATAATTTCACAAGACACCATTTTTTGAGAATTTTTGAAGGAGTACCATCACAATTTTTTATAAATTCTTAAAACTTGACAAATGTGATGTTTTAGCTTACATAAACAATTTTGAAGATTATTTTACTTGGGAGTACAACAAAAATATTCAGAGTTGAGGAAATAAATGATTAACATATAATTTTACAGACTCCATTTTTTTATAATTTTCAAAGGGGTACCATCACATGTTTTGAAAAATTCTTAAAACTTGACAAAAGTGATGTTTTAGCTTACATAAACAATTTTCAAGAGTATTTTACTTGGGAGTTCAACAAAAAATATTCAAACTTAAGGAAATAAAAGATTAACATACAATTTTACAAACTCAATGTTTTGAGAATTTCTAAAAGAGTAGAATCACGGTTTTTTGAAAAATTCTTAAAACTTGACAAAAATGAAGTTTTACCTTACATAAATAATTTTCAAGAGTATTTAACTTGGGAGTACAGCAAATAACAATTCAAAGTTAAGAAAATAACTTATTAATATATAATTTTACAGACTCTATTTTTGGAGATTTTTCAAAGGGGCACCATCATAGTTTTTGAAAATTTGTTAAAACTTGACAAAAATGAGGTTTTACCCTACAGAAATATTTTTCAAGAGTAGATAACTAGGGAGTACAACAAAAATTATTCAAAGAAGAGGAAATAAAGGATTACCATATAATATTTCATAATCTATCTTTGTAGAGTTTTCAAAGGGGTGCCATCACAGTTTTTGAAACTTTATTAAAACTTGACAAAAGTGAAGTTTTAGCTTACAGAAATAGTTTTCAATATAAGTGTTCAACAAAAAATATTCAGAGTTAAGTAAATAAAGGATGAACATATAATTTTACAGACTCCATTTTTTGAGAATTTTCAAACGAGTTGAATCACGATTTTTTGACAAATTCTTAAAACTTGACATGAAGTTTTACCTTACAGAAATATTTTCAAGAGTACTTAACTTGGGAGTACAACAAAAAATATTCAAAGTTAAGGAAATAAAGGATTAATATATAATTTTACAAACTTCATTTTTGAGAATTTTCAAAGGGGTACGTACCATCATAGATTTTGAAAAATTCTTAAAACTTGACAAAAATAATGTTTTAGCTTACAGAAACATTTTTCAAGAGTATTTTACTTGGAAGTATAACATAGAATATTCAAAGTTAAGGAAATAAATAATTAACATATAATTTTACAGACACCATTTTTGGAGAATTTTGAAAGGGGTACCAGTACAGTTTTTGAAAAATTCTTAAAAATTGACAAAAGTGAAGTTTTAGTGTACAGAAACATTTTTCAAGAGTATTTAACTTGAGAGTACAACAAAAAATATTCAAAGTTAAGGAAATAAAGGATTAACATATAATTTTACAAACTCTATTTTCTTTGAGAATTTTCAAAAGGGTATCATAACAGATTTTGAAAAATTCTATAAACTTGACAAAAGTGAAGTTTTAGCTTACAAAGACATTTTTGAAGAGTATTTAAATTGGGAGTACAACAAAAATATTCAGAATTAAGGAAATAAATGATTAACATTTTCTTGAGAATTTTCAAAGGGATACCATCAGAGTTTTTGAAAAAATCTTAAAACTTGACAAAAGTGCTGTTTTAGCTTACAGAAACAATTTTAAGAGTGTTTTACTTAGGAGAAAAACAAAAAATATTAAAAGTTAAGCAATTAAAATATTAACATATAATTTTACAGATTCCATCTTTTGAGAATTTTCTAAGGGGTACCATCACAGTTTTTTGAAAAATTCTTAAACTTGACAAAAGTGATGTGCTAGCTTACAGAAACATTTTTCAAGAATATTTTACGTGGGTGTACAAAAAAAACATATTAAAAGATAAGGAAATAAAGGATTAATAAATAATTTTACAGAGTCCATTTTTTAGAATGTTCAAAGGCGTACCATCACAGTTCTTGAAAAATTCTTAAAACTTTACAAAATTGAAGTTTTAAACTATAGAAACATTTTTCAAAAATATTTAACAAGGGAGTACAACAAAAAATATTCAGAGTTAAGGAAATAAAGGGTTAACATATAATATTACATAATCTATATTTGGAAAGTTTTCAAAGCGGTACCATCACAGTTTTTGAAAATTTCTTAAAACTTGATAAAAGTGAAATTTTACCTTGCATAAACATTTTTCAAGAGTATTTTACTTGGGAGTACAACAAAAAATATTCAAAGTTAAGGAAATAAAGGATTAACATTTAATTTTACTGACTCCATTTTTTGAGAATTTTCAAAGCGGTGCAATTACGATTTTTTGAAAAATTCTTAAAACTTGACAAAAATGAAGTTTTATGTTATAGAAATATTTTCAAGAGTATTGAACTTGGGATTAAAGCAAAAATCATTCAAAGTTAAGGAAATAAAGGATTAATATATAATTTTACGAACTCCATGTTTTGCGAATTTTGGAAGGGGTACCATCACAGTTTTTGAAAAATTCTAAAAACTTGACAGAAGTGATGTTTTAACTTACATAAACAATTTTCAAGAGTATTCTAATTGGGGGTACAACAAAAAATATTCAAATTTAAGCAATTAAAGGATTAACATATAATTTTACAGAGTCCATTTCTTGAGAATTTTCTAAGAGGTATCGTCACAGTTTTTTGAAAAATTCTCTAAACTTGACAAAAGTGATGTTTTATGTTACATAAACATTTTTCGAGAGTATTTTACTTTTGGAGTACAACAAAGAATATTAAAAGATAAGAAAATAAAGGAGTAACATATAATTTTACAGACTCCATTTTTTGAGAATTTTCAAAGGCGTACCATCATAGTTTTTGAAAATTTCATAAAACTTGACAAAAGTGAAGTTTTAGCTTACAGAAATATTTTTCAAGAGTATCTTACTTAGGAATACAACAAAAAATATTCACAGTTAAGAAAATAAAGGATTAACATATAATTTTATAAACTCCATTTTTTGAGAATTTTCAAAGGGGTACAATCACGGTTTTTTTGAAACATTCTTAAAACTTGACAAACATGAAGTTTTACCTTACAAAAATATTTTCAAGAGTATTTAACTTGGGAGTACGACAAAAAATATTCAAAGTTAAAGAAATAAAGGATTAATATTTAATTTTACAAACTCCATTTTTTGAGAATTTTCAATGGGGTACCATCACAATTTTTAAAATTTTTTAAAACTTGGCAAAAGTGATGTTTTAGCTTACAGTAACATTTTTCAAGAGTATTGTACTTGGGAGTACAACAAAAAATATTGAAAGTTAAGAGAATAAAGTATTAACATATAATTTTACAGACTTTATTTTTGGAGAATTTTCAAAGAGTTACCATCACAGTTTTTGAAAAATTCATCAAACTTTATAAAAGTGAATTTTTAGCATACAAAAACATTTTCTAAGAGTATTTTACTTGGGATTACAACAAAAAATATTCAAAGTTCAGAAAATAAAGGATTAAAATTTAATTTTACAGACTCCATTTTTTGAAAATTTTCAAAGAGGTATCATCATAGTTTTTGAAAAATTATTAAATCTTAACAAAAGTGAAGTTTAGCTTACAAAAACATTGTCAAGAGTATTTTTCTAGGGACTACAACAAAAAATATTCAAAGTTAAGAAAATAAAGGATTAACATATAATTTTACAAACTCCATTTTTTGAGAATTTTCAAAAGTGTACCATCACAGTTTTTGAAAAATTCTTAAAACTTGACAAAAGTGATATTTTAGATTGTAAAAACATTTTTCAAGAGTATTTTACTAGAGAGTACAAAAAAATATTCAAAGTAAAGGAAATAAAGGATTAAAATATAATTTTACAAACTCCATTTTTTGAGAATTTCAAAGAGGTACCATCACATTTTTTAAAATATTCTTAAAACTTGACAAAAGTGATGGTTTACCTTACAAAAAATGTTTTTCAAGAGTATTTTACTTGGGAGTACAAAAAAAAAAATTCAAAGTCAAGGAAATAAAGGATTAATATATAATTTTACAGACTCTATTTTTTTTAGAATTTTCAAAGGGGTAACAATCACTGTTTTTGAAAAATTCTTAAAACATGACAAAAGTGAAGTTTTACCCTACAGAAACATTTTCAAGAGTATTTAATTAGGGAGTACAACAAAAAATATTCAAATTTAGGGATATAAAGGATTAACCTATAAGTTTTCAAAATCTATTTTTGGAGAATTTCAAAGGGATACAATCACAGTTTTTGAAAATTTCTTAAAACTTGACAAAAGTTAAGTTTTAGCATAACATTTTTAAAGAGTATTATACTTGGGAATACAACAAAATATATTCAAAGTTAAGGAAATAAACGATTAACATATAATTTTATAGACTCCATTTTTTTGAGAATTTTCAGAAGGCTACCATCACAGTTTTTGAAAAATTCTTAAAACTTGACAAAAGTGAAGTTTCAGCTTACAAAGACATTTTTGAGAAGTATTTTACTTGGGAGTAAAAAAACAATATTCAAAGATAAGGAAATAAAAGATTAACATATAATTTTATGGACTCCATTTTTTGAGAATTTTCAAATGGATACCATCACAGTTTTTGAAAAATTCTTAAAACTTGTAAAAAGTGATGTTTTTGCTTACAAAAACATTTTTCAAGAGTAATTTACTTGGGAGTACAACAAAAAATATTCAAAGTTAAGGAAATTAAATATTAACATATAATTTTATAGACTCCATTTTTTCAGAATTTTCAAAGGGGTGCCATCACAATTTTTGAAAAATTCTTAAAACTTGACAAAAATGATGTTTTACCCTACAGAACCATTTTTTCAAGAGTATTTAATTAGGGAGTACAACAAACAATATTCAAAGTTAAGGAAATAAATGATTAACATATAATTTTACAGAATTTGTTTTTAGAGAATTTTCAAATGAATACCATCACAGTTTTTGAAAATTTCTTAAAACTTGATAAAAGTGAAGCTTTAGCTTATAGAAATTTTTTTCAAGAGTTTTATATTTGGGAGTAAAATAAAGAATATTCAAAGCTTAGGAAATAAAGGATTAACATATAATTTTACAGACTCTCTTTTTGGAGAATTTTCAAAGGGTTACCATCTCAATTTTTGAAAAATTCTTAAAACTTAACAAAAGTGAAGTTTCAGCTTACAAAGAAATTTTTGAGGAGTATTTTACTTGGGAGTACAACAAAAAATATTCAAATTTAAGGAAATAAAGGATTAACATATAAGTTTTTAGAATCCATTTTTCAGAATTTTCAAAGTGGTACCATCACAGTTTTTGAAAAATTCTTAAAAATTGTAAAAAGTGATGTTTTAGCTTACAGAAATATTTTTCATGAGTAATTTACTTGGGAGTACAACAAAAAATATTTAAAGTTAAGGAAATAAAAGATTAACATATAATTTTATAAACTCCATTTTTTGAGAATTTTCAAAGGGGTACCATCACAATTTTTGAAAAATTCTTAAAATTTGACAAAAATGATGTTTTACCCTACAGAACCATTTTTCAAGAGTATTTAATTAGGGAGTACAACAAACAATATTCAAAGTTAAGGAAATAAATGATTAACATATAATTTTACAGAATTTATTTTTGGAGAATTTTCAAAGGAATACCATCACAGTTTTTGAAATTTCTTAAAACTTGATAAAAGTGAAGTTTTAGCTTATAGAAAAAAAATTTAAGAGTTTTATATTTGGGAGTACAACAAAAAATATTCAAAGTTTAGGAAATAAAGAATTAACATATAATTTTGCAGACTCCATTTTTGGAGAATTTTCAAAGGAGTACCATCACAGTTTTTGAAAAATTCTTAAAACTTGACAAAAGTAAAGTTTTAGCTGACAAAGACGTTTTTGAAGAGTATTTTACTTGGGAGTACAACAAAAAATATTCAAAATTAAGGAAATAAAGGATTAACATCTAACTATACATATTTTATTTTTTGAGAATTTTGAAAGGAGCCATCACAATTTTTGAAAAATTCTTAAAACTTGAAAAAAATGAAGTTTTACCCTACAGAAACATTTTTCAAGAGTATTTAACTAGGGATTAAAAGAAAAATATTCAAAGTTAAGAAAATAAAGGATTAACATATAATTTTACAGAATCTATTTTTGGAGAATTTTCAAAGGGATACCATCAAAGTTTTTGAAAATTTCTTAAAACGTAACAAAAGTGAAGTTTTAGCTTATAGAAATATTTTTCAAGAGCTTTATACTTTGGAGTGCAACTTTAATGCACTGAATCCCATCAGAACTCCAAAGTTAAGTGTGTTTGGGCGAGAGTAGTACTAGGATAGGTGACCCCCTGGGAAGTCCTTGTATTGGACCCCTTTTGTAACGATGTTTTCCCTAAAAAAATTTATTCATCTATACATTTTTTAAATTTCGTGCACTTTTGGAGTAAGATTTCAAAAGGTAGCCTTTGGAACATACAAGTGATGGTAGTATATGGCGTTGGACTGTAAAAGGCCGTTTGGCCGGGCACGAACGTGTTTTCTAGCTCAAACGACCAAAATGAAGGCTTAACATTTGAATTTTGCCATGTAAATCACCCCAATTGAGGAACCCAATAGCCAAGATGATCAATCTCGGAGAGTGCTTCGCGTGGGTATATAGTAGCCCTCGTAGTTTCAACCGAGCCAAATGTTATGCGTGTTTGAATAGTGGAATCTTCTAGAAGAGCCATTTGCATCAACATAAGAGAATTAATCGAACTAGTTATGTTTTGTGCGATCATACTAGCACTAATGCACCAGATCCCATCAGAACTCCGAAATTAAGTGTGCGTGGGAAAGAGTAGCTTTAAGAAGGGTGACCCCCTTGGAAGTCCTCGTGTTGCAGCTCTTTCTTAATGATGTTGGCTTAACATTGAAATTTTGCCATGTAAATCACTCCCAATCGGGGAACTTGATAGCCTAGATCATCGATCTTGGAGAGTACTTTGCGTGGGTATATTCTAGCGCCCATATTTCCAACCGAGCAGATTATTATGTGCGTTTGAAGGTTGGAGTCTTCTAGACGAGCCATTTGCATATGTATAAGAGAAAGAATCGCACTATTGATGTTGGGTGCAATCATACAAACATTAATGAACCGGATCCCATCAGAACTCCGAAGGTAAGCGTTCTTCGGCAAGAGTAGTACTAGGATGGGTAACCTCCTGGGAAGTCCTCATGTTGCACCTCTTTTTTAACGATGTGAAACCTTGGGAAGTCCTCGTGTTGCACCCCTTTTTTAGTGACGTGACCCCCTGGGAAGTCCTTGTGTTGCACCACTTTTTTAACGATGTTGCCTCTAAATTATTTTTTCTTCATCTATATATTTTATAAACATTGCGCACTTTTGGAATACAATTTCAAAAGCTAGCCTTCGAAGCACATAATTGATGGTAGAATATGGGGTTGGATAGTAAAACGCCGGTGGACCGGGCCCGAATGTGTTTACTAGCAAAATACACAAAAAGGAGGCTTAAAATTAGAAATTCTCTATGTAAATCACTCCTAATCAGGGAATCTGATTGTCCAAATCGTCGTTCTAAGAGAGTGCTTCGCGTGGGTATATTGTAGCCCCTATAGTTCCACCCAAGCCGAATGTTATGCACATTTGAAGGGTGGAGTCTTCTAGAAGAGCTATTTCCATCTGCCTAAGAGAATTAATTGCCCTATCCCTGTTGGGTACGATCATACCAGCACTAATGCATTGGACCTTATCAGAACTCCGAAGTTTAGCGTGCTTGGGCGAGAGAAGTACTAGGATGGGTGACCCCTTGAGAAGTCCTCGTGCTGCAACCATTTTTTGATAACGTTGCCCCTCAAATTTTTATATTCATTTATATATTTTATAATCTATGTGCACTATTGGAATTAGATTTCAAAAGCTTGCCTTTGGACCACACAAGTGATGGTAGAATATGGCGTTGGGCTGGGCCCGAACGTGTTTTCTAGTAAAAACAACCTAAACAAGATAAACATTGGCATTTCGTCATGTAAATCACTCCCAATCAGGGAACCTAATTGCCGAGATCATTAGTCTCAGAGAGTGCTTCGTGTGGGTATATTGTAGCGCCCGTAGTTCCAACCGAGCCGAATGTTATGCGCATTTGAAGGGTCGAGTCTTCTAGAAGAGTCATTTCCATCTGCATAAGGTAATTAGTTGCACTATCCATGTTGGGTGTGATCATACCAGAACTAATGCATTGGATCCCATCAGAACTTCAAAGTTAAACGTTCTTGGGCGAACTACTAGGATGGGTGACCCCCTAGGAAGTCCTTTCACCACTTTTTTAACGACGTAGCCCCTAAATTTTTTTATTCATCTATATATATTATAAACTCCGCACACTTTTGGAATAAGATTTCAAAAGCTAGCCTTCAGATCATATAAGTGATGGTAGAATATGTTGTTTGGCCGGGACCGAATGTGTTTTCTAGCAAAAACAACCAAAACAGAGGCTTAAAATTGGAATTGCACCTCGTAAATCACTCCCCGATAGCCCAGATCATCGGTCTTGGAAAGTACTTCACATGGGTATATTATAGCCCCTGTAGTTCCAACCGAGCTGAATGTTATGCACATTTGGAGGGTGAAGTGTTCAAGAAGGGCCTTTTGCATCTACATAAGAGAAATAATTGCACTATCCACAATGGGTGTGATCATACCAACACTAATGCACCGGATCCCATCAGAACTCTGAAGTTAAGCATGCTTGGGCGAGAGTAGTACTAGGATGGGTGATCCCCTGGGAAGTCATCTGTTGCACCCCTTTTTTAACGACGTTGCCCCTAATTTTTTATTCATCTATATATTTTATAAACTCAATGCACTTTTGCAATAATATTTCAAAAGCTAGCCTTCAAAGCACATAAGTAATGGTAGAATATGGCGTTGGACTGTAAAATGCCATTTGGCTGGGCTCGAATGTGTTTTCTAGAAAAAACCAAACAAAATGTAGGCTTAGCATTGGAATTTCGCCATGTAAATCATTCCCAATTGGGGAACCCGATAGTTCCAGATCATTGCTCATAGAGAGAGCTTTCCATGGGAATATTGTAGCCCTAGTAGTTCCAACCAAGCCGAATGTGATGCGCGTTTGGAGGGTGGAGTCTTCTAGAAGGGCCATTTACTTCAGTAAAAGAGAATTAATCACACTATTCATGTTGGGTACGATCATACCAACGCTAATGCACAGGATCCCATTAGAACTTTTAAGTAAATCGTGCTTGAACGAGAGTAGAACTAGGATGGGTGACCCCCTCGGAAGTCCTCATGTAGCACCCCTCTTTTTAACGATGTTGCCTCTAAATATTTTTTATTCATCTATATATTTTATAAACTCCATGTTCTTTTGGAATAAGATTTCAATAGCTAGTCTTCGGAGCACATAATTGATGGTAGAATTTGGCGTCGAGCCGTAAAACACCGTTGGACCGGGTCCGAACATGTTTTCTATCAAAACAACCAAAATGGAGGCCTAACATTATAATTTCACCACATAAATCACACCTAATTGGGGAACCTGATAGCCCAGATCATCGATCTTAGAGAGTGCTTCGTGTGGATATATTGTGGCACCCGTAATTACAACCGAGCTGAATGCTATACGCGTTTGAAGGATGGAGTCTTCTAGAAGAGCCATTTAAATATACATAAGAGAATTGATCGAACTATATCATACAAGCACTAATGCACCGGATCCCATCAGAACTTTGAAGTTAAGTGTGCTTGGGCTAGAGTAGTACTAGAATGGGTGACCCCTGGAAAGTCCTCATGTTGCACCCCTTTTTTAACGATGTTGCCCCTAATTTTTTTATTCCTCTATTTATTTTATAAACTCCACGGACTTTTGGAATAAGATTTCAAAAGCTAGCCTTCGTAGCACACAAGTGATGGTAGAATATGGCATTGGGCCGTAAAATGCCGTTGGGCCGGGCCCGAATGTGTTTTCTAGCAAGAATGACAAAATTAGAGGCTTAACATTAGAATTTCAACCCGTAAATCACTCCCAATTGGGGAACCCAATTGCCCAAATCGTCGGTCTTAGCGAGTGCTTCACACGGGTATATTGCAGCCCCCAGAGTTCCAACCTAGCCGAATGTTATGCGCGTCTGAAGTGTGGAGTCTTCTAGAAGAGCCATTTGCTTCTACAAAAGAGAATTAATTGCACTATCCATGTAGGGTGCGATCATACCAGCACTTATGCACCGGATCCCATTAGAACTCCGAGGTAAAGCGTGCTTAGGTGAGAATAGTACTAAGATGGGTGACCCCCTGGGAAGTCCTAGTGCTGCACCCCCTTTTTTAACGATGTTACAATAAAAAAATTTATTCATCAATACATTTTATAAACTCCATAGAATAAGATTTAAAAAGTTAGCCTTCGGAGCACACAAGTGATGGTAGAATATGGCGCCGCACCGTAAAACGCCATTCAGCTGGGGCCGAACATAAATCACACCCAATTGGAGAACCCAACAACCTAGATTATCGGTCTCGAAGAGTACCTCGCATGGGTATATTGTAGCACCTGTAATTCAAACAGATCTGAATGTTATGCGTGTTTGAAGGGTGGAGTCTTCTAGAAGGGCCATTTGCATCTGCATAGGAGAATTAATTACACTATCCATGTTGGGTACGATCATACCAGCATTTATACATCGGATTCGATCAGAACTCTGAAGTTAAGCATGCTTGGCTGACCCCCTAGGAAGTCCTCGTGTTGCACCCATTTTTTAACAACGTTGCCCATAAATTGTTTTTATTCACCAACGACCAAAATGAGCTTAACATTGGCATTTTACCACGTAAATCACTCCCAATCAGGGAACTTGATATCCCAAATTCTTTATCTCAGAGAAGGCATGGACATATTGTAGATCCCGTAGTTCCAATCGAGTCGAACATTATGTGCATCTGAAGGGTGGAGTCTTCTAGAAGAGCCATTAAATATGAATAAGAGAATTAATTGCTCTTTCCATTTTGGGTGTGATAATAGCAGCCCTAATGCACTAGATCCCATCAGAACTTCGAAGTCAATAGTTCTTGGGTAAGAGTAGGACTAGGATGGGGGACCCCTTGGGAAGTCCTCGTGTTGCACCTCTTTTTTAACGACGTTGTCCCCAAAAGTTTTTATTCATCTATATATTTTATAAACTCCATGCACTTTTGGAATAAGATTTCAATAGGTAGCCTTCAGAGTACACAAGTGATGGTAGAATATGGTGTTGGGGCGTAAAACGCCGTTGGGCTGAGCCCGAATGTGTTTTCTAACAAAATAACCAAAATGGAGGCTTAACATCGAACTATGCATGTTGAGTGCGATGATACCAGCACTAATGTACCCAATCCTATCAAAACTCCGAAGGTAAGCGTGCTGGGGCGAGATTGGTACTACTATGGGTGACCCTTTGGGAAGTCCTCGTGTTGCACCCCTTTTCTGAGGACGTTGCCCCTAATTATTTTGATTCATCTATATATTTTCTGAAATCTACATATTTTTGGAATAAGAGTTTATAATTTTGTCTTCAGAGCACACAAGTGATGGTAGAATTTGGCGTTGGGTCGTAAAACACTGTTGGGCCGGGCCCCAACGAGTTTTCTAGTAAAAACGACCAACATGGAGGCTTAACATTGGAATTTCGCCATGTAAATCACTTTCAACTGGGAAACCTGATAACCAGATTGTTGGACCCAAAAAGCGCTTCGCGTGGGCATATTGTACCATCTAAAGTTCTAACCGAGCCGAATGTTATGCATGTTTGAAGGGTGGAGTCTTCTAGAAGAGCCATTTGCTTCTACATAAGTGAATTAATCGCACTATCCATATTGGGTGTGATCATACCAGCACTAATGTATCGGATCAGTCAGAACTCCGAAGTAAAGCGAGCTTGGGCGAGAGTACTGCTAGGATGGGTGTCCTCTTGGAAAGTCCTCGTGTTGCATCCCTTTTTTAACTACGTTGCCCCTAAATTTGTTTTATTCATCTATATATTTATACAAGATCTCATAAACTAGCCTTTTGAGCACAGAAATGATGGTAGAATATGGCGTCAGGCCGTAAAACACCATTGGGTCGGGCCCAAATGCATTTTTTAGCAAAAATAACCAAAATAGAGGCTTAGCATTGTAATTTTGCCATGTAAATCACACCTAATTAGGGAACCCAATAGCGCAGATCATAGATCTCAGAGAGTGCTTCGCGTGGGTACATTGTAGCACCTGTAATTCCAACTGAGCCAAATGTTATGCACATTAGAAGGATGGAGTCTTCTAGAAGAGTCATATGCATCTAATTAATCGCATTCTTCATGTTCATTGTGATCATACCAGTACTAATGCACTGGATCCCATCAGAACTCTGAAGTTAAGCATGTTTGGGCGAGAGTAGTACTAGGATGGCTGACCCCTTGGGAAGTCCAAGAGTTGCAACCCTATTTTAACGATGTTGCCCCTCAATTTTTTATTCATCTATATATTTTATAAACTCCATGAACTTTTGGAATAAGATTATAAAAGGAGGCATTCGGAGCACACAAGTGACGGTAGAATATGTCGTTGGACCATAAAACGCTGTTGAGCTGGGCCCGAACATATTTCTAGCATAAATAACCAAAACAGAGGCTTAACATTGAAATTTCACCATATAAATCCTTCCAAATCAAAGTACTTAATAGTCCAAATTTATGGTCTCAGAGAGTACTTTGCGTGGGTATGTTGTAGCCCCCTTAGTTTCAACCGAGTTGAATGTTATGCGAGTTTGAAGGGTGGAGTCTTCTAGAAGAGCCAATTACATCTGCATAATAAAATTAATCGCACTCTCCATGTTGGGTGGTATTATACCAGCACTAATGCACTAGATCCCAACAGAACTTTGAAGTTAAGCGTGCTTGGGCGAGAGTAGTACTAGGATGGGGGTAACCCCCTCGGAAGTCCTGGTGTTGCACTATTTTTTTAACGACTTTGCCCCTCATTTTTTTATTAATTTATATTTTTTATAAACTCCTCCCACTTTTGGAATACAATTACAAAAGCAACTAGTTGAAGTGCACAAGTGATGGTAGAATATGTCATTGGGCCGTAAGATGCCGTTAGGCCAGGCTTCAATGTGTTTTCTAGCAAAAACGACCAAAATTGAGGCTTAACCCCAATCGGGAACTCGATAGCCCAAATCATCAATATTAGAGAGTACTTCGCATTGGTATATTGTAGCCCCCGTAATTCAAACAGACCGAATGTTATGCGTGTTTGATGGGTGGAGTCTTCTAGAAGAGCCATGTTCATCTGCATAAGAGGGTTAATCACACTCTCCTTGTTGGTTGCGACCATACCAGTAGTAGTGCACCAGATCCCATCAAAACTCTGAAGCCAAGCGTGCTTGGCGATAGTAGTACTAGGATGGGTGACCCCCGGGGAAGTCCTCGTGTTACACCTCTCTTTTAACAACATTGCCCCTCAATTATTTTTATTCATCTATATATTTTATAAACCCTGCACACTTGTGGAATAAGATTATAAAAGCAAGCCTTTGGAGCTCATAAGTGATGGTAGAATATGTCATTGGGCCGTAAAATGCCGTTGGGCCAGGCTTGAACGTGTTTTATAGAAAAATGACCAAAACAGAGGCTTAACATTGGAATTCTACCTCATAAATCATTTCCAATCAGGGAACCTGATATCTTAAATTGTCGATCTCAGGGAGTGTTTTGCATGGGTATATTGTAGCCCCCATAGTTTGAACAGAGCTGAATGTTACACGCGTTTGGAGGGTGCAGTCTTCTAGAACTGCTATATGCATCTGCATAAGAGAATTAATCACACTCTTCATGTTGGTTGTGGTCATACTAGTGCTACTGCACTGGATGCCATAAGAACTTCGAAGTTAAGCATGCTTGGCCGAGAGTAGTACTAGGATGGGTGACCCCTTGGGAAGTCCTCGTGTAACACCCCTTTTTAATAACGTTGCCCCTCAATTTTTTATTAATCTATATATTTTATAAACTCCATGCACTATTGGAATAAGATTATAAAAGAAAGCATTCGGTGCACACAAGTGATGGTAGAATATGTTGTTGGGCCGTAAAACGCCGTTTGGTCAGGCCCAAACGTGTTTCCTAGCAAAAATGACCAAAATGGAGGCTTAACATTGGAATTTCACCATGTAAATCAATCCATATCAAGGAGCCCAATAGCCCAAATCGTCTATCTTGAAAAGTGCTTCGGGTGGGTATATTGTAGCACCCTTAGTTCCAACCGAGTTGAATGTCATGCGCGTTTGAAGGGTGGAGTCTTCTAGAAGAGCCAATTGCATCTGCATAAGAGAATTAAACAAACTTTCGATATTGGGTGTGATCATACCAGCACTAATGTATCGAATTCCATTAGAACTTTGAAGTTAAGCATGCTTGGGCATCCTAGTACTAGGATGGGTGACCCCCTTGGAAAGTCCTCGTTTTGCACCCCTTTCTTAACAATGTTGCCCTTCGATGTTTTTTAGTCATTGATATTTTTAATAAACTCTACACACTTTTGGAATAAGATTTCCAAAGAAAGCCTACAGAGTACTTGTAATGCCGTTGGGTTGGGCTCGAACGTGTTTTCTAGCAAAAATGACCAAAATAGAGGCTTAACATTGGAATTTGGCAATGTAAATCACACCAAATCGGGCAACCCAATCGCCGAGATTGTCGGTCTTAGAGAGTGCTTTACGTGGGTATATTGTAGCCCTTTAGTTCCAACCAAGCTGAATGTTATGCGTGTTTGAAGGTTGGAGTCTTCTAGAAGAGCTAATTGCATCTGCATAGGAGAATTAATCGCAGTCTCCATGTTGGGTGCGATCATACCAGCACTAATACACCCGATCCCATCAGAACTCCGAAGTTAAGTATGCTTGGATGAGAGTAGTACTAAGATGGTGTAACCTCTTGGGAAGTCCTCGTGTTGCACCATTTTAGCGACGTTGCCCCTCAATTTCTTTTATTCATCTATATATTTTATAAACTCCACACACTTTTGGAATCAGATTTCAAAAGAAAGCCTTTGGAACTCACAAGTGATGGTAAAATGTGTTATTGTGCCGTAAAATGCCGTTGGGCTAGGCCCGAACAAGTTTTCTAGCACAAACGACCAAAATGGAGGCTTAAAACTGGAATTTTTCCATATAAATCACTCCCAATTAGGGAAGCTGATAGCCCATATCATTGATCTCAGATAGTGCTTCACGTGGGTAGATTATAGCCCCAGTAGTTTCAACCGAGCGGAATGTTAGGCACGTTTTAAGGGTGGAGTATTCTAGAAGAGCCAATCGCATCTGCATAAGAGAATTAATTGATGGGTGCGAACATAACAGCCTCCGAAGTTAAGATTGCTTGGGCGAGAGTAGTACTAGGATAGGAGACCCCCCGGGAAGTCCTCGTGTTGCACACATTTTTTAATGTCGTTGCCTCTCAATTTTTTTATTTATCTATATATTTTATAAACTCCACGCACTTTTAGAATAAGATTTCAAAAGCTAGCCTTTGAAGAACAAAAGTGATGGTAGAATATGTCGTTGGGCTGTAAAACGCCGTTGGGCCGGGCCTGAACGTTTTTTTCTAGCAAAAATGACAAAAATAGAGGCTTATCATTAGAATTTTACCACATAAATCACTGTCAATCGAGGAACTTAATAGCACATATCTTCAGTCTTGGAGAGTGCTTTGCGAGGGTATATTGTAGCCCCTATAATTCCGACCAGGCCAAATGTTATATGCGTTTGAAGGATAGAATCTTCTTAATGAACCAATCGCATCTGCATAAGAGAATTAATAACACTTTTTGTGTTTTGTATGATCATACCAGCACTAATGCACCAGATCTCATCAAAATTCTGAAGTTAAGCATGCTTGGGCTAGAGTATTACTAGGATGGGTGACCCCCTAGGAAGTCCTCGTCTTCACCCCCATTTTAAAAAGATGTTTTCCCTCAAATTCTTTTATTCAGCTATATATTTTATAAACTCCATGAACTTTTGGAATAAGATTTCAAAAGCTAGCCTTCGGAGCACACAAGTGATTGTAGAATATATCGTGGGTCGTAAAACGCCGTTAGGCCCGGCCTATATGTGTTTTCTAGAAAAAATGACCAAAATCGACGCTTAACATTGGAATTTTGTCTTGTAACTGACTCCCAATTGGGGAAACCAATTGTCCAGATCTTCAGTCTTGGAGAGTGCTTTGCGTGGTATATTGTAGCCCCCGTAATTCCAATAGAGGCAAAAGTTATACGAATTTGAAGGATGGAATCTTCTAAAAGAGACAATCGCATAAGTAAATTAATAGCACTCTTCCTGTTGGGTGTGGTTATACCAGCACTAATGCATCAGATCCTATCAGAACTTTGAAGTGAAGCGTGTTTGGGCGAGAGTAGTACTATGATGGGTGACCCCCTGCAAAGTTCTCGTGTTGCACCCCTTTTTTAACGACATTGTCATTCAATTTTTTTATTCATCTATATATTTTGTAAAATCCACACACTTTTGAAATAAGATTTCAAAAGAAAGCCATCGGAGCATACAAGTTATGGTAGAATATGTCGTTGGGCCGTAAAACACCATTTGGGCCGTGCCCGAACGTGTTTTCTAGGAAAAACAACCAAAACGGAGGCTTAACATTAGAATTTCACCACATCAATCACTCCCAATTGGGTAACCCAATAGGCCTAATTATCGGACTTGGAGAGTGCTTTGCGTGGGTATATTGTATCTCCCGTAGTTCCAACCAGGCCGAAAGTTATGTGCATTTAAAGGATAGAGTCTTCTAAAAGAGCCAATTGCATCTACATAAGAGAATTCATCACACTCTTCCTGTTGGGTGCAATCATACCAGCACTAATGCACCAGACTCAATCAGTACTCCAAATTTAAGTGTGCTTGGCCGAGAGTAGTACTAAGATGGATGACGCCCTGGGAAGTCCTCGTGTTGTATCCCTTTTTTAATGACGTTGCCCCTCAATTGTTTTATTCATCTATATGTCTTATAAACTTTGTGCACTTTTGGAATATGATTTCGAAAGCTAGCCTTCGGAGCACACAAGTGAAGGTAGAAGAAATACGTTGATGAATATCATTGTGATATCTTTATCTTCCCCCTTTTTTATGGGTGATGATCTTCATATAATAAGATTACAAATTAATGTAGTTTATTTTTCCATGTTTCAATTACTTTGTGATTAATTTTTCTTTTTTAATTTTTATTCATCTATTTTATTGATTAATTTTTATCTTTATTTTTATTTATTTATTTTATCCGTTCTGCAAGAGAACTTTCGTCTGAAGCTTCTTGGTCGCATGTAGCATGTTTTTATTTTTTCTAAAAATGATGGATTTGGGTTAAATTAAACAATGCAACAGTTGCACTAGAAATCAACTCCATAAAATATTATCAATTATTTTTCATTAATTAATTTATCAAAATACTTGCATTAAAACATATTTGCACCTGGTACAGGTAATCGTGAGCAACTTATGAAATTTTATACTACTTTTTATAATTTTCAATTGAAATGGTCTATAAAAAATAAATAAAATAAGTGGAAGTATCTACAAAGAAATGGTCGAGTATGCACAAAATAAATTGAAAAAATTAATTTTAAAAAAAGGAGCCACTCTTGTTGGGTCAATCTGTTACACGGATCAAGGTCCAAACAACTTATGCATATTGATAAGGTAAGTATGTTGGAATATATCAAAATCCTAATTTAAATATGTTAATCTATGCAGGATGCAAGAAAAAGATTACAAGAGATCTTTGGATGAGAAACAACAGAATTGGATGGAAGGTTTGCAAGATCAAACCAAATCAAGAGAGAGATGCCTGAGGAGATCTAATCACATAAGGTAAGATTCACAAAGATCTAGCAATGAATGAAAGGGTCTACACAAATCCATTTCTTGGAGAAAAAGAGATTAGCAGCCGAAGATATGATCAAGGTACATGGAATGAAGATCGTGAAGACTTGGAGAATCGATAAGCCTTACATGGTATGAAGATCATGAAGATTTGGAGGATCGAATGAGCCTTCGGGTCTATAAATAAATGTCTTATGTGAAGGCTGACAATTATCTCTGTTACATTACATTTAATAGCATTTGCACACAGAGAGATTAGTTTGATGTGATAGATTATTATAGTACAATGTCAGTGATAAGAGAACTGTCAGTGAACCACTCATTGATTTCCACTATGCTCTAGAGAGTCCTACTGGGCTCAGGAGAGTTTAGATTACTATCGCAGCAGAGTCAGTAGCCAAATCCATCTAGAGGACTAGGTGGTCAAGTACGTTGTTAGAAGAGAGTGGTACGGGGTTGGCTAGTGTTAGAGGGAGTCTAATGACGTGTAAGTCCAAACTGTACAATTTTGGGAACAAACACTCTTTCTAATACAGATACTTGAGAGGAAGATTCTTCCTCGTAATTGTTGTAACTACTATTTTACTTCCGTATATTTCAATTAGAGTTTGAATTCACACTAAACACAACTCACGTGCACAAATTATGATCTAATAATTAATACCAGCGCAAGTTCCATTTTTATTTTTATTTTTTGTTAAAACAGGTTGATCCAAGGACAAGAACATGGGATCTCACAAAAGAGCATCGTTGTGACCTCCATATCTTGATTGACAAAATTATACGTTCTAAAAATCTATGATGAAAAAATATATCTCAGATCCAAATGATGTGGAGATATCATTATGGTAAATTGGACATTGCTACAAATGAATGATGGAAAAGATGCATCAAGAATTGTTGACAAACCCAAAAGTAGTGGGATGAAGATGAAAAATGTGCTGAAGATGAAAACTATATTGCACTATATGTGATACTTGCATCAGTTGACCCCATGAGACATAAATTGATCATCCAATGTCAAATAGTAAAAGATACATGGTACACACTTCAAAAGAAGTTCAAAGGTAATGAGTCCGTAAAAACTGGATGATCTGACAGAAAACTCAAAACCTTTGAGATGAACAATGGACTCGATACAGTCAAGGCCGAGGGAATTGCATTGAAAGTAGAATCATCCACTGAAGCCAAGAAAAATGATGTAGCAAACCTTGCTAACATGATGGCACTACTCACCAACAATTATGGTAGTCTAATGAAAAATCTCAATAATGAACCACCATTCAACAAAAGTTCAAACACAAATGAAGAGGTCAAAAACCGAGGAAGTAAGTCACATTCATTCAAACAGGCAGCCACAAGAAGGAAAATGAACAGTGCAAGAAGTGTAAGGGATTTGGTCACTATCGAATTGACTTCCCTAACTTCCTAAGGAAAAGCAAAGCTCTCAAAGTCACATGGAATGGATCTAATACAAAAGATGGAGAGGAACAAGAAGAAACAAAATACTCAAGCAAATTTGCTACCTATTCCTTTTCCAAAGATCTGATGTGTCTCCCCTCCATAGTAGACCAGAGGATGAAGTCGAAGCTTCAACATGCCAAATTTTGATGATCCAACCATTGAGGAATTTTATGAGAATGTACGAACAAGTCAATGCCAGACACAAGCCACTGAAGTGATCAAGAAACTGAACAACCAAGTGCAAGAATACAAGAAGAAATGATCCACTTGCACACCTGACCAAAATGATATAGAATGTGTGAAAGGTGAACTTCAAATAACCAGAGTAGTAAATGGAAAACTCAATGATGAACTGACCATATCTCAAAGAAAAATCCCAGGACTTGAAGAACAAGCCCATACTTGTGCTGCACGGGTCGTATTTCGTGATGTCAATCTCAAACTTGCCCACCAAACCATGTTAGAAAAAGAACAGGTAATCTCTACACTAAAAGATGACTTAACTCATACCTTGTTTGAATTTCAAGAAAAATAGAGTGAAGTAATACCACTCAAAGCTGAGTTGGACAAGGCTGTTCGAATAATTTTAAGGTCTGAATAGTGGCAGAGCCAAATTTGATGAGATGTTGTCTTATGGTCAACCACAGGGCAGTAAAGCTGGCATTGGATACATCAGAAATGAGCAAATTGGAGACACAATTTTTGTATCAGCCAACACCTCCACTGATCGAACAAATACCTCAAGAGAAGGGGTTAATCCATTGAATGCATTTGGGTACATAAAGAATAAGCAGCGGTCAGAATGTACTAGCAAATTCATTCCTACATGTCACTACTGTGACATTCTTAGTCACATTTGACCTAATTGCTACAGAATGAGACATGACTTACACTCTGGTAATATTGCTAACTAGAACATAAATGGAATTCCACTTACATGAGCACCAAGTCCAACCCCGAAGAAAAATTTGATCTACGCAACAAAGGTCAGAAAAAAATATGGGCTGAGAAAGGTAAGAATATATGCTTAGCATCCGTGGTCGCCCTTGATGCAAATGTACCTAAACATGGTACTTTGACAGTGGTTGTTCTCGCCATATGACTGTGAATGCCACTTACCTAACAAACATTTCTAAGATCGATGGGAAATTTGTTACATTTGGTGATGGTAAAAGTGAATGTGTCATTGGTCAATGTACTGTTAATGTAAATGGTCTTCCTATTGTAAATAATGTTTTTTCTAGTTGAAAATCTTAAAGCTAACTTATTGAGTATTAGTCAAATATGTGACCAGGGAATGCGTGTATACATCACACATGATAAATGTAGTGTCCTTGATACTAATGAAAGTTGTATGCTTACAAGAACTAGATCTATGAATAACTGCTATCTTCTTGACCTAACTTTGATTTGTCTAAAGGCCACTGCAGGAGTTACTGAAGTTTGGCATCAGAAATTTGGACACATCGGCTATTCACATTTGGTCTCCCTCTCTAAATCTCAGTGCATGAGAGGACTACCCAAGCTCCCGAACAAGGACCAAGGTGTATGTGGTCCCTGTCAATTTGGAAAGCAAGTGAAAGGTACCCACAAAGGGATCCAAGAAGTCAGCACCAAACAAGTTCTAGCATTACTTCACATAGATCTGAGGGGACCAGTTCAAGCTGAAAGTTATGGACGAAAAAGGTATTGTTTCATATATGTAGACGACTTCTCCAGATATGCATGGGTAAGATTTCGTAGGGAAAAATCTAACAAATTTTATGCTTTTGAAAAACTAATTAAACTACTTGAAAATGAGAAAGAGAGCAAATTTGTTCCAATACGCAGTAACCATGGAAGGGAATTTGAAAACAATACATTCTCTAATTTTTTACCTCATGTAGTATTGCTCATGTGTTTCCATCTTCTAAGATTCCTCCATAGAATGGGGTGGCCGTAAGGAAGAATAACTCTTTAGGAAATGGCTAGAGCAATGATGATGGGGGAAAAGTATGCTAAACAATGGTGGGCTAAGGCAATCAACACTGCCTGCTATGTGATAAATCGTGTCTGTCTGAGAAAACGAGTAATAATGACCTCATATAAAATCTGAAAAGGAAAAAATTCGATCTTAGTCATCTACATATGTTCAGCTGTAAGTGCTATATTTACAATGACCGAGAACAACTAGGCAAGTTCGACACAAAAAGTGATGCGGGTATGTTTCTTAGTTACTCTTCAAATAGTCAATAATTTTGAGTTTTTAATCTGAGAACTCTATCTTTTGTCGAAAATGCTCATTTAGTATTTGATGATTCATCAACTAGTTCTGATACTGATTTGGATGGACCCAGTTCACCAGAGGTTTGACTAACTGGTGAAATTGTCCGTAAAGATATAAATTATCCAGACCAGAAAAGCAATGAACAAAACCTAACAAACTGTGAACTATCTACTATAATTCAAGAGAAGTATCCCAAAGAACTTATCATTGGTGAAATTGACAAAGGGATCAAGACTCGTGGAATCTTAAGCCAGATTACAGAAAGATGGAAGGGCTTGTTCATCATGCTTACTACACGTCAATGTTGAACCAAAAAATGTCAAAGAAGCACTCAAACATGACAAGTGTACTAGCCATGAAAGAAGAACTTGAATAGTTTACAAGAAACGATGTTTGGACCTTAGTTCCACGACCTTACAATTCGAACATCATTGGAACCAAGTGGTTCTTAAAAAACAAAACAAATGAGCAGCGGAATATCACGAGGAATAAGGTAAGACTTGTTGCTCAAGACACTCAAGTAGAGAGAATTGATTTTGAAGAAGCTGTTGCACCAATCGCAAGACTGGAGTCTGTAAGAATCATTCTATCCTTTGAATGCATTAAGAAATTAATCTTATATCAAATTCATGTAAAAAGTGCATTCTTGAATGTGTTTTTCAAATATGAAGCTTCTGTGGAACAACCCAAAGGATTTGTGGATCCTAATTACCCTAATCATGTTTACAAATTGAAAAAGGATTTGTATGGTCTAAAGCAATACCCTAGAGCATGGTACGAAAGACTAACAATATTTTTCCTTGCACAAGGATACAAATGAGGGGGAGTGGACAAGACCTTGTTCATCAACGAGTCGAACAATGACATAATCATCGTAAAAATCTATGTTGATAATATTGTTTTTTGTTCAACATTAAAGGATAAAGTGAATAACTTCATCAAGGTTATGTCCGAGGAATTTGAAATGAGCATGGTTGGTGAGTTAACTTATTTCCTAGGTTTGTAGGTTAAACAAAGCAGGAGTGGAATCATGATTCATCAAGGCAAGTATGCAAGGAATCTAGTGAAAAAGTTTGGCCTAGAAATATGTAAAACCGCTCACACCTCCATGGGTACGAACTCTAAATAGTCAAAAGACGATAGTGGAACTGTTGTTGACCCAACCTTATACAGAAGTATAATAGGAAACCTTCTATACCTTACTGCAAGCAGACTGGGCTTCAGCTTTGGTGTTGGATTGTGTGCAAGATATCAATCCAATGCAAATGAATCACACCTGATGGCCATGAAATAGATCATTCATTATATTGCAGGTATCACAAATTATGGTCTTAAATATTCATTTAGTACTAAGCATATTCTTGCAGGATACTGTGATGCTGATTGGGCCGGTGATATGGGCGATCAAAAAAGCACTTCGGAAGGATGTTTCTTTATTGGAAACAATCTAGTGTCATGGCTCAGGAAGAAATAAAACAACATATCCCTCTCTATAGGAGAAGCTGAGTACATTACGATAGGGAGTTCATGTTCACAGTTGGTATGAGATAATGCACATGTTGTGCGACTATAGTATGAACTTGGACTCAATGACTATTTTTTGTGATAATTTGAGTGCTATAAAGTTGTCCAAAAATCTTGTGCAACACTCTCAAACCAAGCACATTGACATTAGGTATCACTACATTAGAGAATTGGTTGAGGAAGGTGTTATTGTACTTAAACATGTTCCTACTCTAAGCCAACTTGCGATATATTTACCAAGGCCCTGGATTTCCAAAGCTTCATCGCTCTAAGGAAACCCTTGGGCATTTGTTGTGCTCAATAATTAAAAATAAAAAAGTAGATAAAGGAGAAAAAGGGGCAATAGGAAGTATGACATAATTTTTTTCTCTAGGCGGGTTTAAAATTCAGTTTTTTCTTTTTAAACTTTGAATCCAATATGTCTAAGTTTATTTGTTTTCTTGGAAAGAGCTATGACATTGAAATGATGTAGTGACAAGTTATCAGACATATGATTGAGCATCATGCACAGAAAATGATAGGTAAGTGAAAGCTACCAAAGTGTTCTCCTCTGGTATACACAAAAGGGGTTATAAGGGAAAGTTGAGCTCATCACATAGGGTTTTTCCAGTGTGGTTCTTGCTTGTGTGGTGTACGAGCTACTACACAAGGTTTTGGCAGAAGGAGTGATAAGGAATATAAACTTAAAACTATATTCTTCAAATTAACAAAAATGAACCAAAAACACACCTGTGAATTGAGATCTTAGTTTTGTCTTAGTATATCCTCAACCTGTATTGTCTTCTGAAAGAAGAATAATGTCTGAACTAAACCCTCCTTTTTATTCATTATATCTTCTTTTTGTAAATTCCTTATTATTTTATTTTAGTATCTCTCTCTCTCTCTCTCTCTCTCTCTCTCTCTCCCTCTCTCTCTCTCTACAAACCATTGGGTAAATCCTAGAAAATTGGGATATATTAGTAAGTGGGCTTAGTGGCTAGTAATATGGGACTGGTGGCAATTAACCTTTTCTCCATGATCTCTCATGATGTGAACAAGTGGTAGAATTTGGATAGAAAATGAAGTGTTTGAGCGGTGCATTTGAACCATATCTAGCAGTACTTATTTTGTCACAGATTATGAAGAGACTTGAATCATTTCTTTAGCATAACCATTAATTCATCTCTGTTTTTCAGTTTATCTTCGTTCTAAAGATATCACTCACATTCACCTTGTGTCAAAAACCTAGTCTCTCCGTGATTTCTCTCCTTTGTACTCTTATGCAGGAACACATGAGATGAACCAAAGAAGAAGCTTTAAGTTGGCAATGCCCAAGATAGGCTTTGGTTCCATTTTGAACTCCAAGGAAACTGGATAATGAAATTTTTAACCTAGCCCTTCTAATATTATTGAGCGGTCCACACTATCACTGAAATTGGCTCATATGTCAGCAAATATTTCCTCCAAGACTCACACTGTCGAACCAACTTCAACGTCCTAGAAGTTGAAGGAAACCTTCATTTATTTCTTCAATAGCAGTTGGAAATTTTAGAGACCTTGGCAGCTGAAGTTGCTACTCAAAAACTGTATATGACTAACATTCATAAATCTCTAGATGTTTCCTTGAATTCAGGTCCCTCTAAGTTCGCCAATCCTTTGTCATAGACAAAGACAATCTGACAAGGAAAAAAGGGAAAGCCGCACTAAAGTAAAACAAGGAAGAAGCTCAAATTAAGGGGAGTTGGTGCTTTGGTTTGTTTGGTAAAAACAATCTGGATTGTTGAACTTCTCTATGTATTTTGCTTGTGTTTGCTTACTAATTGTGTTATATGCATGACTGGTTGATACATTATGCTACACTACCTGATTACTGCATACTAGAAGTTCTAAGTTCACTGTCTGTTCTACCTGTGATCAGATTGTTGTGTTTGAAAATGCTTGCAGGACATGAGATTTTTTATCCAAATACCAAAGGGGGAGATTGATAAGGTAAGTATGTTGGCATATATAAAAAATTCTAATTTAAATATGCTAATCTATGCAGGATGAAAAGATTACAAGAGATCTTTGGATGAGAAGTAGCATAATCGGATGGAAGATTTGCAAGATCAAACTAAATCAAAAGAGAGGTGTATGAGTAGATCTAATTACACAAGGAAAGATTAAAAAAGATCTAACAATGAAGGAAATAATTTACACAAATTCATTCCTTGGAGAAAAAGAGATTAGCAGCCGAAGATATGATCAAAATTTACATGGAATTAAGATCGTGGAGATTTGGAGAATCGAATGAGCCTTACATGGACTGAAGATCATGAAGATTTGGACGATCGAATGAGCCTTCAGGTCTATAAATAAGATTCTAATGTGAAGACTGAAAATTATCTATGTTATATTACATTCAATAGCATTTGCAGAGAGGGAGATTAGTTTTATTTGAGAGCTTATTGTATTATAGTTTCAATGATAAGAGAACTGTCAGTGAACCACTCGTTGGTTTCCACTATGCTCGGAAGAGTACAACCTACTAGGCGCGGGAGAGTTCAGATTACTATCGCACAGAAATCGGAAGCCAAATCCATGTAGAGGACTAGGTGGTCAAGTAAATTGTTAGAAGAGAGTGGTATAGGGTTAGCTAGTGTTCGAGGGAGTCTAATGACGTGTAAGTCCAATCTGTACAATTATGAGAACAAATCCTCTTTCTAATACAAATACTTGAGAGGAAAAAGAAATTCTTCCTCGTAATTGTTGTAACTACTGTTTCGCTTCGGCATATTTCAATTATAGTTCGAATTGATACTGAACACAACACACGCGCACGAATTCTGATCTAACACATATGAAATCATTCATAAATCATTATCATTTATTATTAGTATTTATGAAATTATTATTATAAAATTTCAAATATATTGATGCAAAAAGCGTCTAGATGGGTCCTTGAAATGCAATATTGATGCATCAGTATTCAACGATGAGGAGAAATTTGGCTTTGGTTTAATTGTGCGCAATTCAGTTGGCGACTTCATAATTGGTAACATATGCATGTCCTTTTAATGGAATGGTTGATGATCGATAGGCCGAGGCACTTGTCCTTCTCGATGGACTACTTTCATGAATATTACATGACATTATTTCTAGACGGATCCAAATTAGTGGTGCATGCGCTTAATTCAAAGGCCGAGGATAAAACAAAGTTTGAATCGATCATCTCAAGTGGCTCACACGCTAGCCCGGCGGCCATTTATTATGACAGTTCTTGCATTTTTAATGATGCTCATGCCTGTTTAAGTGATTATCTCGCTATCGATTGTAATTCTGGTATTTGTTCACAATGAAACGCCCATTTCTTTCAAGAAAAAAACAAAATATTAAATAAATAGAAATACTTTTTGGAAATGACATATAAACTATAATTGATGTTTTATGAGTCGCATCTTTGACATTATTCTTTCTTAAAACTATATTATTAAATCACGACTACAAGATTGGTCCGACAGAGCAGGAACAATGTAAAAATAAAAAATAAAACAAAAAAGAAAAAGCGAATTGCATGAAATAGCACAGACATGAAATCAAAGCATTTTACATCCTAGTGCTGGGATTGGCTGAGCCACCCATACCCGCGTTTCGACCGGGCTGAGAGCCGGTAGTGGTGTCAGCAGAATTCATCCCTAAAGTATTTTTGACGGCAGAAGCCGCCCCTTGTGCCATGTTTGCTGCCCCTGTTGCCGCTCCTTTAGCCATGCTCATTGTGTTTTGGGCCATGTTCTTAGCTTGTGCACCAGTCTTCAATGTTCATGGTTCATCAAAGCCACATTTTACTAGGGTTCGTTATATGTTTCCATTTAGAGGTATATTAAAAAGAAAATAATTCTGAGTTTTTATTTTTATTTTCCATAAATAATACGTGCTGTTAAAGATTTAATGTGTACCTCTTGAAGGAAGTTGGGGGCCTGGCCTTGGCTGTGGATGTCAGATGGTTGGTTCAAATATTCATTCCTCATCATCTGCAGTTAGATTATTTTTTGGCACACGTAGTAAATTCAATATGCAATATTTTCTAAAATGAAAAATAACAATGTATTGATTTGCCTTGCCATCAAAAGAAACAATGCATATGGAGATTCATCCTGACCTGAGGTTGATCTGAATCTTGTCCAGCGTTGTGGCCTTCCATTGTTGTTGCTTAGGAAATTTGTTCTTGTAATAAGGAAATAAAATGTATGAGAAGGGATGATGTATGAGAGGTTGTCTGATGAATTTATAGGTTTCTTGAAATGTGACTTTTTAACAGATCTATTTTACCTAAACACGTGCATCACTTAACAACTGGAGTACATGGTATGTATGCCACTTAGTAGCACCTATCCCATAGGCATTGGAAATGAATGTCCCACATTTGTTTATTTAAAAGGACTATTCTTTATTCTTATTCTTTTTTTTTTTTCTTAACGGATAAAATTAATATTTTGAAAATATGCTTTTATATGAAGGTAAAAAAAAAAAAATAAATAAAATAAAAAAAAGGTCAAGAAAAGGAAAACCCTCTACAACTACCGAAGACCGCACCTTCAAATAAACAACGTGGAGTCCCTGTCGCACTGTCATGGAGCCATCTAGCCCTATCTCTATGACGCCTATAAGTAAATTAGCGATGAATTAGTGCACCAATTAACACAATACATGTGAAAATTATAAAATTAGTTTTCTAACTTGTGAGTTGTTTCAAAATTAGTCATTTATGTTTTTAATTGTTTAAATTTGATATTTTTTAATTAAAATTTAAAAAAGTTGTCCTATAATTAAACTTATAAACTGCATAATCACGTTAAATTATGGATTCCCATTTTTCTTGCTAACATGTGACCTCTACGGTCAATTTTGATGTGTTTGATGTTATATTGTTTATTACGAAGGACATGGCAATTTAACTAATTATGCCACAAAAATGAAAATCTTTATTTAACACGGTAATGTATGATGCATGTGCAAATATCCAATAAGAATTTCAAATTTCGGATAAAAAAATGTGTAAATTGAAAAAATTAAATAGAAAAAAATAAAATTATAAAATTAATAAAATAAATAACTAATTTTGAGACCACCCATAAGTTACACGATTAATTTTGAAAATTTTCCATATGTATTAATAAGTTTATGATACATATATTCTATCCATTTTAAAATAAAAGTAACTATCAAGAGCAATTGCCTATCCATTATATAAATAGATTCCTAATAGTGGTTTTTTTACTTAAAATATTTAGATAACTCTTTCTTCTTATGATATCCAAAAAAATCTCATCAATGTGGGCTATACCCACTCTGTCCAACGAAAAAAAAAAAAAACAAATTAGTTGGGTAATTGCGTAAATGCCCAAAACAGTTTTTAGAGTTATGTAAACTCAATTACAAATTCCAATCGTATAAACTCCTCAAGAAAAGACTTCTAAACTTAAATCTATCATTTTCAATTGTGTGATTACACTTGTGTTCTTCCTGTTCATTCCCATATTGTGTAATAAAGAAAGAAAGAAAGAACCCATATGATGAATCCATATTGTTGCAGAAACTCTTCTCTTTTTTCATAATTTACCATATCGTGTAAGCAAATTCCTTCAAAACTGAGGGCACTTTAAGCTAAGATGAAATCCATTTCGACACTATTGATTACCTATTTTTCCTTGTCTTCTTTGGGCCAATTTAAAAAGATATAGTGAAGAAAAAAAAAATTAATAAAATATAATATATTTTAAAAATTTTAATAATATAGGTAAAGTCGCCCCGGCCGGAGGCGACTTCAAAGTCGCCCCTGGCAGGGGCGACAACTGAATTTTTTTTTTAAAGTCGCCAATGCAATGGACGACAATCTTTTTTTTTTAATTCAGAAAATAGAGGAAGAAGCAGCCACTCGGTCGTGTCACTCGGTCGAGTCACCACTCGGGCAGCGGAGTGGTACCTCTAACTCGGCCCAGCCACTCGGCCTGAATAATACTCGGACGATCGAGTTCGAGGAATGAACTCGGCCAGGGCACTCGGTCGGCCACTTAACTCGGCCGGCCGAGTGCGAAGGGAAAGTTTATGGAATGTGCAAATTTCTCCACTCGGCCGAATCACTCGGTCTGAAATCCACTGGGCTGGCCAAGTGGAGTTTCTCATTTCTTTATCTTCTTGGTTTTTCGTTCGTTCTCCCGTTTTCGTACATTCTCTTGTTTCACCATTTTGATCCATGAGTTTGTATATATCACAACAATTGTTTGTTTTTTTTATTTTTATTTTCTCGTGTGGTAGTTGAATTTATTAATTTATTGAGTTTGGTAAAAAGTCCATGACATTGTTAAAAAGATCAAATGTGTTGATGAATTGCTTAATTTATTGAGCTCCAACAAATAACAAGAATTATGTTTTATAAAGAAAAATTTCAAATCAAATTTTATACCACTCAAAATCATCAATAAACAACAAAGTCAAGAGGTTCAAATCAAAAAAATACATTCTTAACAAGTAGTCGGTGCGGTGTTGGATTGGGACGTGCTCACTGAGGTGGTCGGTACGGTGTGTTGGATGGGTTGAATGGTTGATAAGCTGGGTATTCACTCTCTTGAAAATGGCTTTGTTGCACATGCCACTCATATTGTTGCCTTTGCATGTCAAGTGCAATTTGAGAATTATATGCTTGACGATGCACATACTTTTCTAGGTTAGCAACACGCGCATCCAAAGTGTTTCTCCAATCCGACCAATTGTTCCACCCCCCTTGATACTGAGGTAGATGGTGTGGTTGCTGTGAAGTTCCAGCTTGATCGTATGAGGGGAGTTGTGCTTCCCCCATCATTTCATCCCCTTGTAGTTCTTCAATATCAAGCTCCATAGGCTCTGTTCGGGTATCCGTAGTTCTTCTCCTCCTTTTCCTTCGTTTCTCCTCATTCTTCAATTCATTTTCACTCTTCTCGATTGCTTCTATGTGAATCGAGCCATTCAGTAAAATATTTTGGACCTTCCCTCCAGCAACATTTGTGGGGTGAGAATTGGGCAGTGCAAACCTCTTTTTATCTGATAAAATCAAATACAACTTTCTGGTGCCGGGATGTAATAGGCACATCTTCATGTTGTAAAGCGATTCGAGGTTTATACTGGTCTCGCCTGGCGTCTCTTCCATCCCTTCCAAGTTCACCCCGTAGTGTCGAGCAATTGGAGTGATCAAACCTCCAATATGATTAACTACCTGATTTTTTGTTCGCACAAATTACCTTAAGAGCATTGGTGCTACATTGAACTTCTGACCTTTCACCAAACAACATAGTATGAACAACTCATCCAAGGTGACCACCCTAGGCTCAGGTTTAGCTAAAATTGTACTGAAGATGAACCTCTGAAAATATAGGATGATCGGGCTTCGAATACTCGATGCTTTCGATCTACTAGGGTTATAGGCCGATGGCTTATCTGGAAAAGGCTTTGTTATTTCCTTCCAAAAAGTCATTGTATTGAACTCGGGAAATTTGAACCTATAATCGGGTAGATTCGAGTACTTCTTCTTGGGAAATCCATAAATCTGATTGAGTTCTTCGGCCGAAAGATGGTGGCACTCGTTTCCCACATAAAAAATCATGGATTATGGCACCGTATCATTGTATCCTACCTGAAGTTGTGAGAAAAATTCGAGGATCAATGGCTCATAGGTCTTTTCTTGCATGGCAAAGAATTTACTCCACCCGATATTCTTGCACATTTTTTTCAGATCCTCATAGATGCCCATTTCCTTCATGTATTCTACATCGACGAAACGAGTGGCTCGTCTGTTCTTCATTTGGACTTCAAACCACCTTTCACTTTCATTCTCCCAATTAGCAAACTGTATTCCATAGGCATCCGGCATGGTGGATAGAATTCTTTCGTACTCCTGTTGTTGTTCTTCGATGGAGTGTTGACTCTATTTGAAGGTAGTATTGACATCATCCATACTATGATTCATTGTTGGTACCTAGATGACATGGAAATAATAATACATTCATGTCAACAAGTTCAAAAGTCATATCTTCAATACGATAAGCATACATACAGTACAATATTTCATTCTCAATTACATCTCAAGTAATTTCATCATTCAACTTTGAAATGTATGGGATATTAACATCATTTTATCATTGTTCTAGACATAATCATGCCACATTCCCAATTTATATGATGCATACCAAGTGTTCGATAAAAAACTTAAATAAAAACTTGCAAAAAAACATAACATGTTTCATGCAATAATACTCCAAATTAGCCCCTCATCAATATATTCAAACAAGAACCTCAATGGTAAATGAAAACATACCTAAATAGAGGATAATATGATGCATACCAAGTGTTCGATAAAAAACTTCAATGAAAAATTGAAAGAAAACATAACGAGTTTCATGTCATAATACTCAAAATAAGTCCATCATCAACATATTCAATCAACAAGAGCAACGGTAAATGAAAACATACCTTAGGAGTGGAAAAATGAAAATTGTTGTTCTTGCTTGAATCCTTCAAATCTTGACCACTTTTGTGGAAAATTGGAATGATTTGTTGTTGAAGTTGATTTGATGAATGATTTCAATGGAAAAATTGAGTTGTATGATGATAATATTTTGAATTGAAGAGGAGAAAATGAAAGATGCTAGGGTTTTGGAAGTGAATGAATGAGAGAAAAGGGGAAGAAAAATGTTTAAAAAGGTTCCATAGTTTCGCACTCGGTCGGTCCACTCGGTCGGGCACTTCACACGGCCGGCCGAGTGCGAAGGTCTTCCTGGAATATGACCACTCATTCAGCTGGGTTGTGCCACTCGGTCAGGCACTTCAGTCAGCCAGCCGAGTGCGAAGGACTTTCTGGAATATGACCACTCAGTCATCTCGGTTGTGCCACTCGGTCTGGCACGACACTCAGCCGGTCGAGTAGGGTTCAATCATTGTAATTTTTTTAATCTTACCTTTTAAACCACTATAAATTTTTTATAATAATAATAATAATAATAATAATAATAATAATAATAATAATAATAATAATAATAATAAGTTAACATCATCACTAAGTAATGGAACGTTTAATTACATAGAGAACAAATTAATAATCATAATGTGATCGTGTTAAATAACGACGCCTGGTTTTTTTCCTTTTGCCTCTACCTCGATCTTCTTGTGGATCAGGTTCACCATCTAATTCATTATCATTTGTCGTAATATTCAAACTAAAAGTTGGACGACCCGATGATGATGATGATGATGTAGTCCTCGAAGTCACATGATCATGCATTATATTTGAAGTCGTGCCAGCTTGAGGATATGAAATCGGGGATGAATTGAACTGTGGCTAAAAACTTCCATAAGTGCATGATGGTGGAGGCACAGATGTATAATGCCCGGACTCTAAGAGGAAAACGACTGACCATGTGCCGTAAAATCCCAATTAGGAGTTGTGAAAGTAAGTTGAAATTCTTGTGGGGGCACATAAGTGTCAGTCTGTATGCGACGTAGGTTGTGGTTCAGGATCATGTTGCGGTTCACGCTCATACTGTGATTGATGGCGTTGGAATGATGGTCGACGATCATGGAAGTGACCTCTAGCCTGTGCGTATATGTCTTCTGCTGATCGTCTGAAGGGCTCCCTAAGATACAGTTGCTCGTCTATGACAAGTTTATTCAAATTTTCCCATAAACATTCTTGTAGTTAATTGACAATACAAAACATAAAGATAAAATACATAAATAGAAGTTTGAATAAGAAAATACAGCCACATACCAAAACTTCTATAGATGCATTTGATTGTGGTTGTTACCCCACATGAATATTTAACCCTGGAGTTATTAGACGTCGTGTTATTCTTTCATACCAGCTGATATAACCATGGTCGACGTCTGACTCATTCCAACCAATAACAGGAGCTGAGACAATATGCCCATCTCTGTTGAGCCACCATTCTACAAATGGAGCATGAGTTTCAGCCCAATTTGTAGTGGAGCGCCCTCTACGGCATATATTATACAATGTATCACGCACATCAGTAATCCCTTGTGAAATTCGTTGTCTCATCCCAAATTGTCTCAATATCCAATCGGGGTAATATAACTCAACAATTGAATAATGAATTATAGGGCACCTTGACATCCACATATTGGTGACTCTGATAATTCCAAGGTCAATATATGTCCTCACAGCAGTTGGGTATAGGTCATAAGGTTGCCAATTGAACTGCATAAATATAAAGTTAATTAAAATTTAATAGAAAGATATCAACATCTTAATAATTAGATATCATACCTCTTGTGGAGTTTGTCTGTCTAAACTCTCCCGAATAGCCCTTAGGTTGCTCGTTAAACTAGTTGTAAAGTTGTGGTATTGTAACCACTCAATACCATACGGTGCAACAGGAAGAACTCCATCCACACCAACAATTGCCGCTGTATTAAGGCGTCTCGACATTTGCGGCGTGAGAAAAGTAATTCTTGAACCAAGCCCATATCTATTATGAAACAATAATATGTAAAATGTTTTTCACATTTTCTAGATAACATATTTAAATTTCCAATAAAGAGACATATTTACCTGCAATAGTTGCATGGGCCCACCAATTTGCGTATGACCTCTATGTGCTGCATTGCACAACTGATGATACAAATAACCTAGTACCGCTGAACCCTAACTTAAATTACCGCATTCATCAATATCTTCTAGCTGATTCAAATATACCAATGACCCCATATTCTCAGAAGTATCTGGGCACATTGTGGATCCTAACAAAATCAAGGCACATCCACGTACATATTGCACAACATGTTGTTGTGGGTTGTTATCAGTAACAGGGTGTATGCTTAGGTGTCTACCTAATGCTAACAGTAAAAATCTCGACCCTTTTAAGTCTTCTGCATTAAGGTCCCATCCGAGAAGCACCTGACAACGTGTAGTCCAATATGACCTTCCGATTGAATTATGTGAACTTATAACGGCCACACCTTCAATTGGTAGGCCCCAAATAAATGCGACATCTTGTAATGTCATGGTCGTCTCTCCAACTCTAAAATGAAATATATGAGTTTCAGGCCGCCACCTCTCAACCAGTGCAGTGATTAATGATTTATTAATTGTATAATCACCACATCTGTAAACACCATAGAATCACATACGATACAACATGGATATGACTCGGTAATGCAACCTCTGTGTACATCTGAGTATTTCCCTGCCATCATCGTCTGGGTCTTCCTCATAAGGATCATGGTCATCAAGTCTCCAAAAGATACCACTTTCGTGTCTGCACTTCAAGTTTTCGTCAACTTCTCCTGCAAATACATCCTTAGATCGGTGTAGATGTTGTTCCCTTAACATCTCACCAATAATAGGTCCATATTCTCCGAAGTGCTCCATACTGCAATAAGTTAAATCTATTAGAAGAACTCAAAATAAAAACTCAAACATTGCACAACTTCAATAGAAAATGGAAAAACTAATAAAAAATTCAAATTGTATAAATTAATATTGTTGCCTAGCGCGTGTTTGTATAAAAACAGTGAAAACTAATAAGTGTTAATTCAAACTTGAATACACATTATATTAAACAAACCAAAAAATGATTACAACTAAAACAAACAACATTACAACATTCTATACACAACAGTCATCATCTATGGTCATATGAAGTTCCTGTCTGGGTAGCAGCTTGATCTTGTGCATGATATTGTTGCCTAGCATGTGTTTGTGCCCAATCCATTTCATTTTCAATTCTCGTAGTTTTGCCTCTTCATTTATGCCTCTTCTCGCGCAATGCTGGATTATGACACAGTTGAAAGGAAGCCTCATCCCAATAATATTAATCAGGCAATGACTCAAACTTACCACTATAGGTGTCCACATACGTACTTGTATTGTAAAATGAGTTCATGTAAATCATCGGATTGACTCCAAAATATCGACAAGTTTGCATTGCATGTGAACATGGTATGCCGTTTTGCTTCCAGTCTCCACAACTATACTCTCTGAGCATCAACTTTACAATGTGTGTGTAGCATCTTGTTGTTCCTGGCACAAATGTTTTCACTGAAGCTGTTTGATCAGTAAAATCAATCTTATATACTTGATGTTCCATTGCCTTTTGTTGTCGTTGATCATACTTCTTGTACACCTCATCAGGCCATGGTTGGTTCCTTTGTTGCATTTCACGGCCCAGTGTCAATCGGTTAAGAAAATATTTTATCGATAGATAAAATGTAGCCTACACAATCGCACAAATTGGGAGCTGTCATGCTCCTTTCAACACGCCATTCATGCACTCAGACAAATTTGTTCTCAAAATTCCATTTCTCCAGCCTCCGTCATGTGCAAGAGTCCATTGATCCTTTTCGATTTTCGATAGGTAATCATATGCCCTCTCATTCAACACCTTTATTTGATCCATCACATTTTCAAACTCTCTTATTGTGAAAGCTGATCCGACTTGCCAACACTTGTCCTTTAACTTCATATTCTTTACCTTGTTATTGAAATTCGAACAGACATGCCTCAAACAGAAATGATGGACTCCAAGAGGTGGCTGAAAATCTGGAATTCTTTCCACTGCTTTCAAAAGACCGGCGTGTCTATCTGAAATCAGACACATTCCTTCTCTACCGCGAACAATATGTTTCGATATCATACGAAGAAACCATGTCCAAGAAGCAAAACTTTCTTCGTCCACAAGTGCATAAGCCAAAGGTAAAAGATGTTGATTTGTATCCATTGAAACAGCAATTAACATCTTGTGCTTGTATCTAGTGTAAAGATGAGTTCCATCAACACTAATAATTTTACGGCAATGCTAGAACCCATCTATACATGGCCTGAACGCCCAAAACATATATTTCAACATTTTTACACCATTTGTCTCTTCGGGTATGTGGCGCCACTCGACAACTGTGCCTGGATTCCATTTTTGTAGAGCTCCCAAAAAATTTGGGTAGTTTTGAAACTAAGCTCTCCCATGTACCATACACATTTTCTCTTACTCGTTTCAAACCATGGAATGCCTTATGATATGAGATTGTATATTGAAATTTATGATACACTTATTGTAGAACACACTTAATCTCATACCCGGGATCTGTCTGAACCATTCTAGTTAGCAACGCAGCAATCATGTTTTTGCACAAGTTTTGATGGTCAACAGACACCGCGTTCATTAGGCACGTATGAGGGCCTCCATACTTAGTGATTTCCCACATATCAATCTTCTGTTTGTAACCTGCGCGCAACCACCAGTTGCAATGTGTAGTCTCACAATTATTTTTGCATTTGATTTTCCATGTATGAGGTGTGCTTTCCTCTACTCGATGTTCATGCCTCGCTATATGAATTGAAAAGTCTTTCACTAAAGACTGCAAATTCTTCTTATCTTTGAATACCATACCTTTTGTGAGCACTCCTTCAGTAGCATCATAATATCTAAAAATTTTCGGAAGATCAAATGAGTCCACAAGCATTTCATGTGACGATGCATTGAAGAACGGGATATTTGGATGCATGGAATATCTCTGAGCACTTGATGGAAATGATGGTTTTTGATTGGATGGTGGTCTCTCTTGATTTGGGCAATACATAGCTTGAATACCACTAATATCCACCCCATCTTCATCTGATTCACTGGACAACTCGTCTACGTTAGGTTCAAAGTCTTCTAGTTCATTCACACCAAAATTGTCAATCAATGGATCATGTGGTTGATCCTCTGTGTGAGCATTTTCTCTTTCAATTGGAATACTGTCATTATTGGAACCTTGAGGTTCCACTAGTATTCTCTTGTCTGACGAGTGCTGAATTATTAATGTCATCACCTCTTAAGTAAGAAGCATATTGATAATACTCATTGCTTGGGAGAATATTTGGAAGAACATTATCTTGCAATTTTTCTGGATCAATATGAAATTCTACATATTGATTATCTACATCCGGTGCAAAGAAAAACCACAGATCATCATCATTGTTAATTGGTAAACGATGATATCTGTTGTTTGCATATAGTAAAGCGGATATGATGAATTTATATTCATTGCTATCGATCCTTGTCAGTTCAAAGAATTTTGATACCAACCCAGAATATCCGATGTCGCGAGGCACTCTTGTTGCACAAACAGGTGGAACATCGCTACTATCCCCAACATAAACAACAATACCGACATTGTTTGAAGACTCCATACCTTAAATAATAAAGATGTATTAATGAACTTAAAATATGGAGTTAACTATATTTTTGCATGCAAGAGGTATTATTAAGCTATATAATTACAAAGTATAATGAAATTAAATTCAACTAATAAATTAGTAAAATTCAAACCTGATATTGAAATGAAGCAATATCTCAATGCAACAGCAACAATTTGAGGGTCACGATAAATGCACAACAACAACAACAATTCCCAGAGTTCCTACATCAAATAATGTATAAAAAAAATATTAACGATAAATCTATAACAATTTATATATAATAGCAAAAAATCCAACAAAATCTATTAAAAATTATATGATTTAAACCGACCGACATTCACATACTCAAAACACAGCACACACGCACACATCACACACAACACACACAAGCACACACACAACACACACACAAGCGCACACATCACACACACCAGCACACACACCACACACACCACAACACACATCACACACATACATTTCATACACCACACACACAACATACAATACAAGCACACAACAAACACACTCCAGCACACACAAAACACCACACACACACACCATACACACACACAAAACACTACACACACACACACACACCACACACACACAAAACACCACACACACACACAAAAAGAACTATGAAAAAAAATACCTAAACAAATTTTGGAGAAACGGAGAAGAAAGAACCGTGAATATTGAAGAAAAATTGAAAGAGAATTGAAGAAGAATTGAAGAAGAAGTGAAGAAGAAGTGAAGAAAGAAATGAGAAAGAGAGAAGTGTGTGGTGTGATAGATATGATAAGAGAGATGAATGTGTGGTGTGGATATATTTCAAAAAACAAAAATTAAAAAACCGCCGGACTTAGTAATCCAGAAAATTTACGTGACTCGGCCAGCCGAGTTATGTAGCCGATCGAGTGCCCTGGCCGAGTTCATTCCTCGAACTCGGTCGTCCGAGTATTGTTCAGGCCGACTGGCTGGGCCGAGTTACAGGTACCACTCGGCTGCCCGAGTGGTGACTCGACCGAGTAACACGACCGAGTGGCTGCTTCTTCCTCTATTTTCTGAATAAAAAAAAAAAAGGATAGTCGCCCATTGCATAGGCGACTTTAAAAAAAATGAAAAAATAATTTCAGTTGTCGCCGTTGGCAGGGGCGACTTTGATTAAAATTGCCTCCGGCCAAGGCGACTTTACCTATATTATTGAAAATTTTAAAATATATTATATTTTATTAAATTTTTTTTTTCTTCACTATATTTAGTTAAATTGGCCTCTTCTTTGGCCATTGCCAGCGGTTGCCGACTGTGTGTGAAATTGAGGATGTCCATGAGTTGGGGCTTTAGGAAATTTGTTTTAGGGTTTTGACTGTTGGCAATTCACGATTTGGGGTGGTGGGATTGACGTGGTGTCGAAAGAACATTTCTATCTATTTTGTTAGAAAATATTATCTTATCACAACTGGGTATTTTGCGGAATTCCCATTATTTATTAAGTTTAATGTTAAATCACTTGACAATAATATATAAGATTAAGAGAGAAATAATGATTAGCATAAATGGGATAATGATAAAATGAATAATTAATCCCTTAATTGTTCTAATATGGGAACATTACAAAATTTGTCCGGTATCTTTTAGGCAGTCCAAAATTAGTCTCATATCTTTTTACTTTACCAACGTCCTATAATTTTTTTAATGCTCGATTTCACTCAATTTTTTTACGAGAATTAATAACATTGTTGGAAAAAGCATGTGTCTCTCACATGATCAAATAAATTGGGGATTTATAATATTTCGATCAGCTCGATTACGTGATAGTGCTAGTGTGGAATATCAGCCACATCAGACTAGATTGGAGGAATAATTTATGTGGTAAGATTGTAATCAAACACGATGTGTTTGACACAAATTGAGAAGGCTCTGAGGAGAATACGTTGTAGATGGCTTCGATCTGATTTTTCCTTCTTGCGCATCAATGATGTTAAAAATGGTTCATAAAATTGCAAAATGACAAATTGTTGTTTTTGTTCTTTTAAGCCCTCTAATTTAGTTTAACGTGGCGTGATACTCCTCCATGTTGGCGCCGCCACATAATCGAGTTGGTCAGGTCAGAATATTATAAAAATCCAATTTATTTGAGGTCACATTAAAGATGTATGCTTTTTCGAATAATAATATTAATTTTTATGAAAAATAGAATTGTAATCGAGCATTAAAAAAAGATAGAGAACAAAATTAATAAAGTAAAAATATAAGTACTAATTTTTGAACCGCTGAAAAGATACAAAATTAATTTTGTACATTTCAGTTATGGCAGTGACCATCTGTGCACTCTATTGACTGCTTACTATTAATTTATACATATTTACATTAGTGTGTGTGAGTGTGTGTTGAAAATATCATCACAAACGCTGAATACTTAACTTTTAATGTAATTTCTTTATATGTCAAATATAAAATATCATTTCCTTTTCATAAATTAATTAATAGAGCAAACCTTGAATATATTTACTCATATGAATTAATAAATAAAGCACAGCCACAGTTTCTTTTAACGATATCATGAATATTACATCGCTCAGCTCAAATACCATTTTCTAGCCATAATTGGGCCTCATTTTGTCAAGAAACGTATTTATGGCCTTACTAAATCTATGAATATTTAATTTATAATTTTGTTTTTGTCAAAATTTTAATTTATACCCATTAGTTTTATATGATCATTAATTTATGTTATCGCTGCAAGATTATAAAGTTATCACAATTGCCTAAGCGAGACTCATAATTTCACTTTCTCTGTGTTCCGCCCAACTAAATTTGTGTACATATAAGAAGAGAAGTTATATATTAATATGTTTTGGTGATTACAATTAGTTATACAGGTAGGTGTATTGTCATATATAATAGCGTCACAAATTATCACAATTAGCACATTCATCAAAAACATTGGGCTGTGTTATTTTTCTAATTTCACAATCTCAATATACCAAAAATGATAAGTAGTGTAAAAATATAATATAATTTATATGGAGAAGCTTAAAGCTTTGTGCTTTAATATTTTAGAGTTGTCCTTAAGGTAAGTTATGAGTTTTCTTGACAATGGATTTCTAGAAACAAAAACAGTGCATGGATTTTTTTTTTTTCTTTTGATGAAAACGATTGAATATAGGATTAATTATTAGAAAATTCATTTTTTATTTATCAACATATGACAATTTGGATCTTTTTGTGCAACTAATGCAATATTTTTGTTATAATTATATTAAAATGAAAAATAATTCTTGAATTTTAATAAAAATTGCAATTTTATATTTGAAATTTATTAAAAATAAATTGTGAACTTAATATAGTTTTTCAATTTAACTCACAATCAACATTTTCATAAAATATTATCAACTTGTTCGCCTAATTTTATGAGTTGAATCCCATGTTGTCCCAAAACTAATAAATAAATATTTAAACTACAAAAATAACGTCATTTCACTGTTCTAAATCAATAACATTTTAGATATACATATACATTATATATTTCGGTCATTACATGTTGGAGTAATTTAGGGTTTTAAATGTTTGTTAAATATAATTTGGACATAATATTAAAAATTTATTAGCATGGTATAATGATATAGATATAATTTGGACATAATATTCAAAATTATGTTCAGTTCGTTAATTATTTCATTAAATTAAAAAAAAAATTATGTTAAATTGTAATTTGATGAATGTGCATTAATATTTTATGTAAATAGATATTTTGAATTAAGGGTCGGAAATATTTAAGGAAGAGACTGGCAGATTGTGTTATTTACCTTGAAAGAGCAGTTTTCAGTCTCACTAGTCTAACAGTGTTGAATTGGGCTTCCCACCATCACCCACACGAGCGGTTATCTGTTTCCATGTAGAGAGATGTAGAGAGAGAACAATCTCTAAACATACCCCGAATTCTAAATAAAAATGGGAAAAAATTCATTTAAACAATAGTATTAAGTATTTGTTCCTTATCAAGTTTGACCTTTGCGGTGAAAGGTTTCAGATTTGGAATCGAATATCAAGAAAGCCATAAATCTACAATTTCAATTTATCTGTATTGAAGAAACATGGAGAAGAAAATGTTTCAGATTTGGAGCCGAATCTCAAGAAAGCCACAACAAAGCCATTAATCTGCAATTTCAACTTCTCTATATTGAAAAAACTTGGATGCAATTTCAACTTCTCTATATTGAAAAAACTTGGAGAAGAAAACGTTTCAGAATAGGAGCCAAATTTCAAGAAAGCCATAAATTTGCAATTCCAATTTCTCTCTATTGAAGAAACATTGAGAAAAAGACGAGATTTTTGCAGTTGAGAATAGGAATAAAATAAAAAATATATAAATATATAAGGATATTTTAGTCAATTTATTAATATCTAATTTTGTTATAATTATTATAGGGTATATTTAGAGGTTTTGGGGTATGAATAGCCGCACCCATATTATAAATTGTGCATCATATGAGTATATTTAATGTATTATACATGAAGCGGAGGATCAAATAAATGATATATTTGAACATTATATATAGTACGTACATATTCGGTGCATTATATATCGAACATATTTGGTGCAAACTATCAAAATATTATATTCAGTGCATTATACATCGAGCATATTAAGTGCACAATACACTGAGAGCATATTTAGGGCATGATACATTGAGCATACCTACTTCACGATACATGGAGCATATTTATGTATTTACGTAAATTTATAGCTAAAAATGTGGGTAAAATTTAAAAATCAGTCGTGTATCTTTTGGGCGATTCCAAATTAGTCTTGTATCTTTTTACGTTATCAATTTTTAACTATCTTTTTTAATGCTTGTTTTCAATCACACAAATATAAATAATTTAATAATTAATATATATATATATATCATAATTAATTCTAACATAAAATTTAGAAAACATGATGAATACAATTTCATGAAAATCAATATAGGATCAAATTAATATCCCTTCCAACTGGTAATTGAAACATAGCAATGCATCATAGTATATATTGAAATCTATAAGAGTAAAGTTAGCAATGGGAGTGCACGTCCTCCTTTCTCCAACTTTTCTTTAATTCATTGTCTTCCTCCCTCTCCATTCACCACTTCTGGTTCTCTTTCTAGTGTATAAAGTTGCCCTCCCCAACTCTTTTATCATTTTCCAAGTTAAAACTTTGGCTACCAATTATTGAACTTTTAAAATTACATATTGGCACTACAAGAAAAAAGAGTTTTCGTGTTGAAGTTTCTTGCGTCTCCTTTTGTTAACGCTAAAATATATCCTTTGAATCGATAAATTGACGCTAAAAGATTTTTTATATTTATTTTCAAAATAGTATATGCGACGATTTGTTGTCGCAAATAATTAGCTTATTTACGACAACTTATCATTGTAAAAATAGTTTTTATCAATTGCATTAACATGTTAACACAAAAACTCACCAGTTAAATTTTTAATTTTTTAATTAAATACTTAACATTGACGCAAATAGATAGTTAATTTAAAAAAAAAAAAATTTAATAAAAGTTTTGCATCAATAAGTTGACACCGATAGAATATATATTTTTTCATTTTTTGGGCGCGCATAATTTTACTTTTCCTACCCAGAATTTTAGTTTCCCTCGAAAACCCTCGAGAGCTCGATGGCAGTCACCTGAAGAAGAGATATGCTTCGGTGTTGGTTTTTTGAGATCGTTTCTCTCTGTTCCAATTCCTTTAATTTTATAGGCTAGTTTACATTTTTTTCTAGCCTGCAAAGTGGAATTGAAATTTTTGATTTTGGGTGTTCATCTGAAAACACTTACCCAAGAAACGCCGTTGACCGCTCCACATCAAAACTTCTTTACCGACTCCTCCTGTACTAGTCATCATCTTCTTCCATGGTGGAGCTTCATTAGAAATTTCCTTCACGATAAATCATTCTCCATCTGAAAGGTATGGATTTCTCCTCTCCATCTCCAAAGTCTTCATTGTAGAAGTTGATAGATCATCTCAGGGTTCATGTTTATTCTGTATCCTTAAACTTTCTATGTTACTTTCCTTTGTATTTTATATTTCCCTGCATTGATCATCTCGAAAGAGTTAACGAAATAACTTTATTGTTTCAGTCCCTTATTGTATTTGAAATTTAGATTCTTTGTGCGTGTATGAATCTGTTTTAGAAATCGGATGAAATTGGAGGTGGAGAAGAAGTGTATTATTGCCTTTGATGGTCGTGGGCTCAAATTGAGGACTCGTCAGATTTCTGATTTCTGTTTTTGAATAAATATCTAATGGTAATGATACACCAATGACTTATCATAGGGGCAGGAAGAAGAATGGCTTAGTCCATTAATTAATATTTCTGTTTAGTCAATGGGACTTTTATTACTATTAATTATTCACTGGATGTACTTGGACATGAGAAGTGGGGGGACATAATTATTCATCGGAGGTACATGAATGTGTGAACTAGGAGGACACATTACAACTATATGTGGGAATTGAGGGACAAATTATTATTTCAGTAAATTACATTCAGCCATATTGGCGTGGGACGGTAATCCATTGTGTCTTGAACCTGTGGTTGTTTACCTTATTGTTGTCAGTCTATCTCCTTCACTCTAACAATTTGGTCCGTTCCTGCCGGCCTTATGACGAGATCGGAAGATCGTCTCACCACTTTGGAGAAGGGGATGAAATCATTGGAACGTAATATGGAATCAGGGATGCTTGAGGTACAGGGATCGATCGCCTCGTTGACAGCTTCCATGACGGACATTCAATCCTTGTTACGTACGCTTTTGCCGGGAAAGGACACCACTCCAGAGGGAACTTCTCAGAACCACGCATTCCCTGCTCCTTTTGTGGAGCCTCGTTCGGGATTCCCTAGAAATCCAGCCCCACAAATCGAATTTCCTCTCTTCACCGGGGATGATCCTTCTTCCTAGCTTTTTAGGGCAGACCAATTTTTTTGCATTGAGAAGACTCCAGACGATATGCGGATGGAATATGCGCTGGTGGCCATAGAGGGTCCCGCCCTTCATTGGCTACAATGGCTACGGGGTCGCCACCTTAACCTCAGTTGGTCGTGGTTCTCTATGGAAGTAATAAAGCAGTACGGCACGGATCCTCGTGTGAACCCCTGCAACGCACTGGCATTAAAGCGTCAAACCTCGACGGTTGACGAGTATGTTCATCGATTCATCACTCGTCTAGCGATAGTCCCTTCCTTGTCCGACATGGATGCTTTGGGACTGTTCTTACATGGCCTTTGCAATGACATCAGACTACGCATCCGTTCTAAGGATGCCGAGGACATTTCGACAACAATGCATCTTGCTCATGAAATTGAGAGAGAATTAACAGAGTTGCAGCCTAACTATCAACCTCATTCGGCCGGTACGCCCTCAATTCAGTACTAGACCACCTCAGACCTCGGGTTACTCACGCTCAACAGGGGTCCTTCGCCCTAAACCGATTCCATCTGGTTTACCACAAAACCTGTAGGTCAGCAAAATAGCCAGCCACACCCCTTATTCCCAACAATCGACTGACACAAACGAATCTTCAGTGAACCACGGACCTCGCCAACCCCGTCAGATGTCTCAAGCCAAATTATGAGATCTTCAATCCCGTGGTCTTTGCTTTTGGTGTAAAGAGCCATATTCTCCATCGTACGTTTGTGCAAATCGGTCTCTCCGAGTCATGGTCATGTTGGATGACGACGACTTTGACCCCGGGACGCTTGATTTTTCTATCGACATAACCAATAATGGAGTGACCGTTGATGCTACCTTGAACTCCTTACAACTTTCGTCTGCCACTGCTTTTGGGATCGATGGTCCACAAACCATGAAGTTTAGAGGAAACATTAAAACCAAGGAGGTGATTGGTATGGTTGATAGTGGTGCCACCCACTGCTTTATCTCTATGGCTACAGTCGAATCCTTGGGTCTTCCGATTGACCGATCCGTTGTTCTTCCAGTCACGTTGGGTGATGGAAAGAATGTTAGCACTATAGGGTTGTGCCCGCAAATTGAGCTAACACTAGGTACCGCTACGTTTATTTTCTTCGCCCACGTATTTTCGGTGAGCGGATTGGACATTATTTTAGGTGTCACCTTCTTGGCAGCCTTGGGGAAAATTCGGGTGAATTGGAACACACAAACACTGAAATTTAGCCATAACGATGAGCAGTTTTGTTTGTAAGGGGTTTTTGGCCTCTAGCGGCGTCAAATTTCAGCGATTTCAGCACTTAAGCTAGAAGATGTTGATTCTTGTTGGATCCTCTGGTCGGCGGAGTTGAACAATATTGACGTCAGTACATCTAACCAAATTGCACTAGATGTCCAGCTGCTTTTGGATGAATTTTCTCAGGTCTTGACCCCATTCCCATGTCTTCCTCCATCTCGTGACGTTGATCATCGGATATCCTTGAAGCCTGGGGCCGAGCCGGTGTCCATTCGACCGTACCGTTACAGTGCTGCCCAAAAGATGGAAATAGAGCATTCGGTGGATAAGATGCTATCTGCCAGACTCATTCAGCCTAGTACCAGTCCCGTCCTTTTGGTTCATAAGAAAGACGGTAGCTGGCATTTTTGTGTGGACTATCGAAAGTTGAACAAACGAACGATTCCAGACAAATACCCGATTCCCATCATTCAGGAGCTCCTTGACGAACTACATAGTGCTGCATGGTTCACCTGATTGGACTTACGTACCGGATATCACAAGATTCAGCTTGCCCCCGAGGATATCCACAAAACAGGGTTCCATACACACTCGGGTCATTACGAGTTCTTAGTTATGCCGTTCGGACTACGCAATATCCTTTCAGCCTTTCAAGCGGTAATGAATGACTTGTTTCGTCTGCTTTTACGAAGGTATGTATCGGTATTTTTCGATGACATTCTGGTTTTCAGTATGGATTGGCAATTCCATCTCACCCATCTTTGAGAGGTTTTGAATATATTAGCTGCAACTTCTTTCGTTGTAAATCCAAAAAATTGTTCGTGGGCTCAATGTTCCATCGATTACCTTGGTCATGTAATTTCCGCCGAAGGGATACAAATGGATCCGGCTAAGTTTATGCTGTCCTCCAGTGGTCTACACCGAAGTCGGTGAAGGGTGTGCGTGGGTTCTTGGGATTGTCAGGCTATTACCGTCGCTTCATAAAGGACTATGGTAAATTTGCTTTACCACTCACTGCCTTGCTTCGGAAGGAGGTACTCGATGGGAAGTTCTCATGGGGAGCTGAAGCGCAGGCTTCCTTTGAGGCTCTTCAAAAGGCGATCACCACAGCTCTGGTGCTTGTGGTTCCAGATTTTACAAACATTTTTCACATTGAATGTGATGCCTCTGGTCGGGGTCTTGGGGTGGTCTTGATGTAAGATAGACGTCCGCTGGCCTACTTTAGCAAGGCTCTTTCAGTTCGCAACGCCGCGAAATCTACTTACGAAAAGGAATTAATGGCGTTGGTATTGGTTGTTTTGCATTGGCGTCAATACCTCTTGGGACGTCGATTTGTGGTGCGAGCCGACCATCACAGCTTGAAGCATTTGCTCTAGCAATCGGTCACTTCACTTGCCCAACAATATTGGGTGGCAAAACTTATTGGATTTGATTTCGAGATTCAATACAAAACAGGGGTTTCTAATGTTACGGCGGATGCCTTATCTAGAAGAGATTCAAACCTAACCCTTTGTTCGGTTTCCATACCGACTTGGGTGGAATGGACAACCCTTAAGCAGGCTGTACGGGTTGACCCCACTTATTCGGACATCATCCGTACCGTAGAGGCAGGTGAGTGGGTGTCACAACCTTACACCTTGGTGAATGGGATCCTTTATTTTCGAGACAGATTGGTTGTTCCCATTTCCTCCCGTTTGACTCAAAAGTTGATTTCTGAATTTCACTCTACTCCAACCGGGTCATGCAGGGGCTTTCTGTAAGACGCCTGGCATCCAACATTTATTAGCCAGGTATGATGAAATTAGTTACTAAATTCGTGGCTGCATGTTTAATTTGCCAACCTAATAGGTCAGACACGAGAGCATCAGCAAGGCTGTTGCAACCTCTGCACATTCCAGAGCGAGTTTGGGAAGATGTGAGTATGGACTTCATTACGGGACTACCTAAATCCCAAGGTTTCGATGTTATTTTAGTTGTGGTTAATTGGCTATCCAAGGCCACTCACTTTAAGACGCTCTCCCATCCATTTACTGCACGAGAGGTAGCTAGAATTTTTTCTCATAGGGTGGTAAGGTTACATGGTGTACCTCGTTCCATCGTTTTTGATAGAGATCTGGTTTTCTCGAGTGCTTTCTGGCAAGAACTGTTTAAGACAACTGAGACTAAGCTCAGAATGAGCTCCTCTTTCCATCCAGAGACCGACGGGCAATCCAAGGTTATGAACCGTTTTTTAGAGACCTATTTGCGATGCTTCATCTTTGAGCATCCGAAACAATGGGCCAAGTGGCTACCGTGGGTAGAGTACTGTATTAACACAAGCTTTCATTCTTCCACCGGATGTACTCTTTTTGAAGCGGTCTATGGACGTAAACCAACGGTCCTTGCACAATTCTTACCAGCGGAGATTCGAGTCAAATCAGTATGGATGATTTACTGGAACGAGATTCCATACTAAGGAATTTGCGCCATCACCTAGATCGAGCGCAACAACGTATGGCCAATTCGGCGAACAAGCATCGCCGCGATGTCCAATTTGAGGTGGGCAATCGGGTCTTCTGGAAGTTTCGTCCGTATCGGTAGGTTTCCTTGTTCCATCGTCTGGGGGTTAAATTGGCTCCACGTTTCTTTGGCCCTTTTGTCATATCCCATAAGGTGGGGCCTGCGGCATACAGATTGCTTCTTCCTGAGGGTTCTCGACTCCATCCAGTGTTCCACGTTTCTCAGTTGAAAGCAACAGTTGGAGAGGCACCAGTGGAACCAAATCTGCCATCTGATGTTGGGGATGATGTCGCTGAGTTCATTCCTTCCCAGGATCTGCATTTTCGTCAGATTTGGAGAGGAGACGATCGCCTTCCCCAAGTCCCAATTGCTTGGGAGGGACGCCCAGCTGAGGAGGCTGCATGGGTGGACATTGATCAATTTCGTACCCAGTTTCCGACTTTCAGCCTTGAGGACAAGGCTGTTCTTGAGGGGAAGGAAATTGATACACCAGTGACTTATCGTAGGCGCAGGAAGAAAAAGGGCTTAGCCCATTAATTAATATTTCTGTTTAGTCAATGGGACTTTTATTACTATTAATTATTCACCTGATGTACTTGGACATGAGAAGTGGGGGGACATAATTATTCATTAGAGGTACATGAACGTGGGAACTAGGAGGACACATTACAACTATAAGTATCAGCTGTATGTGGGAATTGAGGGACATATTATTATTTCAGTAAATTACATTCAGCCATATTGGCGTGGGACGGTAATCCGTTGTGTCTTGAACGTGTGGTTGTTTATCTTATTGTTGTCAGTCTATCTCCTTCACTCTAACAGGTAACATGAAAGTTTCTCATGTTAGGGAAATTTTAGAGTTAACATGGATTTTGTTTTGCCAATAGCTGTGCAGGCCGTAGAATGAGATTGAATGTTTGATTGTGCAACTGTGTTGCTACCTGAACAAGTTCGCTTGAAGAACCATGACCTAAACTAGTCAGTTCTTAACATGAATCAATTACTATTTAACTTTTGGAGTTCGGATTTATAAGTCAGAGGATATTTCTGTGTCTGAGGACCGGCTTTAGCATGATACTGTAGGGCACGTTTTATAGATTTCATATCATTCTAGCTACATATGAACAATTTCAATCATAAATGCAAATGATTGTCAGGACTGAGAATGGTTTTTTTGGTGGATACTGGACAGAATGTAAAAACATTGGAGATAGTTCGATTCATGATGATCTTACGATGTTAAAAACTAGATTGTTGATTCCTATAGGTATGCCTCTGATTTCTTTTGCTGGGACATAGCTGCAGGGCTCTGTCTGCATATTAACATGTCATAATGAGCTTGCTAGTCATGATTCTGCATGGTCCTGCTTGCCCTTTGTCAAACTGTGAAAATTATTTTTCTCTTGTCTTGACTAGGTGGTTGGTACAATGTATAACGTCACCTTCGGAAAGTCTCCTAGATTTTCAAATCTCACCTCGCACAAAGAACAATTCCTCCTTTCCTCCAATAGATTGATAAAATTTTGAAGACTCATAAATAGTCATTTCTTCCCCTCTTTAGTTAGTTTGAACCCTTCTTACAAATTGGGAAGTAGGGTTCTTCTGACAGTCGTTAGTTAGATGTGTTTATGAGCGTTATAATATTATATTTACCTTTCTTTTTTTTCTTTTAGTGAAAAGATTTCATGAATTCTACTAATTAAACAGCCCTACTTATGTATCATGCCTATGTAAGACTTGTAATATATTTTCATCCATTGATTATTTTTTGTATCTTATGCAGTTCACACCTGATGAGATTGCCAACATTGTGAAAGATTTCGACAAGCCTGGATTCCTTGCTCCAACTGGACTATTTCTTGGACGAGCTAAGTTTATGGTTATTCAAGGAGAACCTGGTGCTATAATTCGTGGAAAGAAGGTGCGGTTTCTAATCTATTTCTCCTTTAATATAAAACTAAGATGAGCACATGTACATTCTTTTTGTTGTAATGTTATGATAAATCAGCTTACTTCAGTATTTTCGTAGAATAACCGATAATTCTTGTTGGTTATGCTGTGTGTTCGACCAGCTTTACTTTTTTTTTTTTTTTTTTTTAAAGAAGAAGGGATCATAGAATGTATCATAATCTACTAGCTAAAACATTGTTACAGGTTATGAATGGAATCTCCTCTGTGATGTGCTGATTTGGAATCAATTCCACTGGAATTAAGAAAAACAACAGAATCTAGACTCTGTTTTACTATTATAGCTAACACTTTCTATAATGGTTAAAATGCTCAGGAGAAGTATTACTCAATTTCATTTAGCTTCACAAAGTATCCTCTACTGTTTATGATTGCTTTATGCTAGACAAGTTGATTGGATTAAAAAGCTAACAAGATAAATGGATATTAGGAATGAACACAAATTTATTAGGAGAGATATTGGAAGTGGAATCTTGAACTCCTAGTATTTCTTACAAATGATGGTATATTATGAGAAATATGGCTGGTTTTTATTGTACAGTTTGTACACCATTCCTGGAAAACAACATCAACTATATAAATATATATATATATATATATATAATATAAATATAGCATGACTAAGATAACCAATTATTTCTCCAGGTTCATCATATTATATTCTTAACTAAGTCAAGAAGCAGTGAAAAACTAAATTAGCTCTCGAGGATTCTCATTTCTTGAAAAAGGTACAACCTCTTTCTCTCAAAACTTGACAACAAATCTAGATTTTTTAGTGTACAATTGATCATATGCATGTTGTTTTTTTAATCTTTTTTCACAATTCCTGAGTTAAATGGGGAGTTTTTTTTTTTTTTTTTTTTTTTTTTTTTTTTTTTTTTTGTGAAATTATTCAATAGTTCAGTTTATGTTTTAGACATAATTCTTATGATTCTACATAAAATTCCACGCTCAATGGTATTCAAGTACTGCAAGATATATTCTTCATTGATTTTGTTGAAATTTTATTTTTCTTTTTGTCCGAATAAAATTGTTGTATGGCTTAACATAGTATATTGCATTTGTTTGATAAGATACTTGAAAAAGAAATACATAAATAATAAGCTTAGTGCTGGAAATTAGACAAGAAATTTTCATATAGTTTTTTAAGATTATATTTTTTTAATACTAGATAATAATCTTCTGCAAGTCATTTCTACTTGAAATAAGACTTGGAATTGATGATCTTAATTTTTTTTTTTAATAAGAAATCTATTAAGCTTGTTCTGATAATTTCATGTTTTTTAGCTTACTTTTTTACATTTTAATTTTTATAATGGGAAACTTAAGTTACAAACTTAAATTTTCAAGGTGTTTTATTATAGAAATCTATAAAAATATATAAATTAAGAGACATATCAATATATAATTTTATAATTTCAGAACAATATATATATATATAATTATATATTATGTATCATCAAAATAAAAAATAATAAGTGAAATCAACTATGGCCAACATAATTATTAAGAGCATGTTATAGCATGATATTTTTTTTTTCAATAACGTAAAACTTACTCCTTATATACAAACAAATAGTTTTATTTAAAAATTACTTTTTTTTTTTTACCTAAAATTTAAACATAAGAAATGTGACTTTTATTAGAACATATTCAATATTTCAATATTAGTTGAAAAGTAAGATATAATTAATTGTTTGAAAATGAAAATTATTATAGGTTTATGTAATTTGGGGAATGAATGAGTAATGTGCATTTTTTATTTGATCATTGATGCTTATTTACTCATCTTCACTGGTATGTGTATTTTTTGATTTTACTGTATTCTTATTGTAGTGAAAATTATCGATGGATAAAAGTATCCTGTATATAAAAAATCGACTATCAAATGAGTATTAGAAAGCTTTGTAGACTTTTATTGAGTTTGCAAAGGACCATGTTGATTATTCGGGATATATAAGATGTCCTTGTAAAATTTGTTTAAATAAAAAATTGTTGTTGGTTAAGGAGGTGGAGAAGCATATCTTTAGATTTGGATTTGATGTAACATACACAAAATGGGTCTTCCATGGTGAAATGCTCGAATCACCATTATTTAATGATCCAATCGTAGAAAATGAAGAGGATGATGAGATGACTGCAATTTTGAATAATGTCGCTGGAGCAACTCGAACTCATGAGATAGGCAGTGATACCTTGGTTGATGAAGGAGATCAAATGACAAATGAATTCAATGATCTCTTTTCTGAATTACATGTGGAGTTGTATCCAGGGTGCGGTAAGTTTTAATCACTTAACTTTTTAGTGAAGCTAATGCACTTGCAAGTACTTTATAAGTGGCCAAACGAATGCATGGATACAATATTGAAGTTATTTAAAGCTACACTCCCTAAAGGAAACAAGCTACCTACTTCTCATTATGAGTCGAAAAATTAATTAAGCAAACAAGGATTGGGCTATCAATATATTAATGTATGTAGGTATCATTGTGCATTATTTTAGAAGGAATTTTTTTATCTACAAGCATGTCCAATTTGCAACACAAATCGATGGAAGAATAAGAAAGGCAAGAAAGTGCCATGGAAAATACTTCGTTACTTTCCTTTGAAAGATCGACTAAGACATTTTTTTTGCTTCACGTCACACTGCTAAAGAAATGATGTGGCGTGAAGAGGGCGATCAAGAGATTCAAATATAATGCCATCCAGTAGATGGTAAAGAGTGGAAAGAGTTTGATAAGAAGCACCCTAACTTTGCTCATGAACCGAGAAATGTTAGATTGGGGTTATCTACTGATGGTTTCAATCCATTTGGTAACATGAACCTGTCATATAACATGTGTACGATAGTTGTGACAGTATACAATCTACCACAATGGTTATGCACAAAAGACCCATACATGTTTTTAACATTGTTGATACCAAGACCAAATGCCCCTGGAAAGGATATGGATGTATTTTAAGACCTTTAATTGATGAGTTACAGCTTCAGACACTTGCTTTCGGATGTACTCTGCATTTCTCATGACAGTTAATAACTTTCCTTGTCGTAGTAGTTTATCTGGTTGGAGTGGTCAAGGGTATTATACATGTTCATCATGCAATGTTGATACCCCTTCCATGCGTGTTACGAGTAAAATTTGTTATGTTGGGTATCGACAATGGCTTCCTCAAAATCATACTTTGAGGAAATAATAAAAAGTTTAATGGTGAGATTGACAGACGTGATCCTCCATAAAGAATGTCTACAGAGGATTTGTTGGATCAATTTAAAGTCCTTGGTAAACATGAAAAACATGGTGGTAAGAAATGAAAACGACAACCAATAAACTTAAATTGGAGCAAGAAAAGTATTTTTTTGGGAGTTGACTTATTGGTCTTCATTATCATTGCGTCATAACTTGGATGTTATGTACATCGAGAAAAATGTGTGATAGTTTGTTCGGTACAATCTCGAATATTGAAAGGAAAAGTAAGGACACACATAAGGTAAGAATTGATTTGCAAAACATAAAGGTACGTGAGGAGCTGCATTTTTATAAAGAGGTGATCGCTTGATGAAACCACATGCTGCATACACATTAAACCCGAATGATTGTGTGAAGTTCATAGATTTCTTGAAAAATGTTCGTTTCCCTGATAGATTTGCATCAAATTTGAGAAAAAAATATTATTGAGGGAAGCAAAAAGATCGCAGGGCTTAAATCAGACGATTGTAATGTCATTATGCAGACATTATTGCCTATCGGCATTTGACCATTTTTAAAGAAAGAAATAGTTGATGTTATCACTGAGTTGAGCAATCTTTTCCAATTGATATGTTCAAGAACTTTGAGGATCAATGATTTAGAAAAGGCTCGGGAGGACATTGTTGTTATTTTGTGCAAGTTGAGAACAATTTTTCCACCAACTTTCTTTGATATCATGGTCCATTTGGTGATACACTTGCCAGAAGAAGCCATTCTAGGAGGGCATTTGTTGAGATGGATGTACCCACATGAACGATTTCTTGGATCTTTGAAAAAATATGCTAAGAATTGTGCACGTACTGAAGAGTCTATTGCAGAGGCATACGTAGTCCATAAAGCATTGACATTCTGCTCCTTGTATCTTACTGACATTGAAACTAGATTCAATAGACCGGGGAGAAATTGGGTTTGATGTGTTTCTGTCATGTTGTCGCCATATTGGAAAGATGACACCAATGACTTTGGACTAACAAAGCTAAGTGGTACATATTACAAAATTGTCTAGAAATTCAAGATTACATCAAGTAAGTCATGAGATATTCCTAATTGGATGCTATACTTATATTACTCTAACATGGTTTTCTATATTCAATCATAAGCAGTGACCATATGAAGGAGATCGAGCAACAAAGATTGGCTGGCTCACTTGATGAAATACAATTTAGAGAGTTTCCAAAATGGTTTCGATAGAAGGTATAATGTTCCTTTTATGTTCACTAATATAATTAAACACTTAATAACTAACACATACTTAACTTGCCCAGATGTTCACTCTATATGAGTTAAAAGTAGTAGAGGCGATTGAGCAATTGGTTTCACTTGTATATGGTTTCAATTTTTCAGTAAAAAAGTACCTTGGATGTGTGGTTAATGGGGTTAAAATTTTGACTCACAGTCGAGATCTTAATCGAGTAACCCAAAATAGTAGGGTTTCAGTTAAAGGACTTAGCAATCAAGTCTATTATGGTCAAGTGGAGGATAATTTTGAATTAACATATAGAGGTGACAATTTTGTTACTCTTTTCAACTGTAAGTGGTTTTACACCAACCCAAGAAAAAAAAAGAGTTAAAATAAAACAAATATTTGCATAAAAGACGTGTGGTATGAAAATGTGCCTTTCATACTTGCATCTTAAGTTGAACAATTTTTTATGTGAATGATTTATTTAATTGTCCACAATGGAAAGTTGTTGAGCATTTTGGGCACTCCTTTGGGACTTCCCACGTGTTGATGTTGATGATGCAGTGGTAGTTCAAGATGATGAGTCATCAAGAATTGAATTATCTATTGAATTACTAAATGTTGACGCAAAGACATAGAATCGTGGAGATGTGTCATCATGTCTTGTCACATCTGATACAAAAGCCATCTTTAAAGACAACCCACAAGCGCATGATGACTTTATTAATAATGAGAGTGGTGAAACTTTAGATGAATATAATGAAGAAGGTGAAGGCAACTCCACTAATGATGATGATGATGATAATGACTATGATGATGATGAATATATAAATGATAGAAAAATGAAATACATTAGTAGCGATGATGAATAAATGCTTGGTATGCGTAATTTTTATTCTTCGCATGTGCATGATTGGTATATTTTTATTATTTATGTAAGTATATCATAAGTATGACTTTTTTATTTATATTGTTCAAACGATAAGAATGCATGTTCTAGTATGTTTATTTATGTTTAAATAGGTTTACCTCATGGTTGGACCAGTAGCTACCCGTTCTGGATCATCTGGAGGTGCACAACCTCCACCTGATCTTACTAGATTATCTAGGCATTGTGAGACAGGTAATAAAAAAACATGTAAATTTTTAAATTATATCTAAAATATTAATTAATTATAAATGATTGTATTTGAAATTATGCAGCCTCTGAGGTGCGTACTTGTAGTCAACAGAAGGCCAAACGAAAAGGAAGAGGTGTGGCAAAAGGAGAAGACATTATATCTGCTATAGCCAATGGAGAGAAAATCAAAGTCTTTTTTGACATGGATGAAAAAACGTAGAAGGCAATTGGGTCTAATGCTAATTGGTGGTAGAGTGCAATAGGTATACATATTTAAAATTGTTGTGATCCATTTCATGATTAGTGGACAGATGTCCCAAGGCACCAGAAAGGTATGATACGCCATCGTATGTAGGCAAGATTCAAAATACCTTGTCAAGTGTTAGTTTTTGTTAATAATTATTATTAACCACACTTCTTAATTTAATTGATGTCGTAGGAGTGGTTTGATTTAGATTTGGATGGCATCTTACGTGAAGTGTTTGATCGAGATGCAAATGAGTGTTACAATGATTGGAAGAGTTCTCTATCACGTCACTTCATGGGACATGGAGATATGCCAACAGCCTTAGCCAGAAGCCGTCACATTCAGCAGTGGGAGAGATGTTGCCAGAGATTTTCTTCCCACAAGTTTAAGGTTAATTTTAATATTAATTTCAATGTTTGGAATATAATAATGTTCTAATCTTGAATTCATTTATAATAGACTGCATCATAGAGGAACTAAAAAAATCGCCTGGCGAACAATGAAACTAGCTCACATGGTCGAAAAGCATACATGCAATACCTCAATGACAAGGTAAAATGTTATTTAGATTGATAATTTTGATTAGATTCTTAATGTCACATGTTATGGTGCAGTCTAGTTAATATCCAAATTATTTGAAAAATCAAAAGTGATTTTTGTATTGAAGAATTTTGAAATATATGTCTTGCTGGATAGATGGATCTTCAAACTGGTGAGATGTATTCTCTTATTGAAAATTGGAAAGATCAGCACACTCGTGGGGGTCAATGGATTAGTGAGAAAGCACATAAAATATTTGTAAGTAGTTAATAAATATTTTTAAGGATATATAAAATTTTATGTTACTATTTAATAATCTCTAAGTAGTGTGTTTAAATGCTTAGATGAGATGATTGAAGAATGTGAGACACAATTGGCATCTGGTCCAGTTAATGATAGAAGTATAATGGAGATGCATTTAAAAAACATGGAGGACATTTAAGCGGAGTAGGCCCCACTTTGCGTAAGTCTTGCATTTAGATATTCAGAGAGTGATGGGAGGCATTGAGAGGCATTGAGGACATTTCACTTATCAATGGCTTATGCTACTATCCGGAGAACGGACACATAGACATCATAATAGAGGGATGCACTTAGTCGTTACATTCCTGGCTTCCAAGAAGCCCCACCTAATGACCCTCCATCTTCATCGAGTGATGCTCGTAATTGTGATGATGATCCAGCTAATTTAGAAGATTAGATAGACTTACTTTATATTAAGGAGAGTTGACATTTAACATGTCTTTTGATATTATGTAACTAATATTTGTAGGATATGAATAAGAATGACTTTGTATAATGTGTATATTATGGTTGTGAACAGGTTTTGAAAAATAATTTGAATATATATATATATATATATATTCAAATTATTTTTAAAAGAAAAGTTAATTTTACCGACAACAAGTTGTTGCTAAAAACTGACAAGAAAATACTGGAATATTGATTTGTACAACATTTTTACGTCAACAGGTTGGTGCTAAAACCCTAAGAAAATGAAAAATAATAAATGAAAAAAAAATCTTTTGCTATTGCATTAGCATTATTAGCGTCCACTGAATGTTGATACTAAAAGGTATTGAGTGGACTCGTATTTTGCGTCCTCAAGTTGACACTAATAATCTAATATTTATAGCGTCTACGTCTTGTCGACGCTCAAAAGCTTTTGTGTAGGGGTACTAGCGTCAACAAGGCAACGCAAAACCAACTTTTGCATCGATATTTCAATTTTTGCGATAACTTTTTGTCGACGCGAAAATCTCTTTTTCTTGTAGTGTGGGTCTCACACTAGGTCAAACAGTGTGAGGCTATCTAACTCAGTGAGGATGAATTATACATCCAACTTCGCGTTTTATCGATCAATCAACCAGCGTTTGTTTTGTTTAAAGTACTTTAAAAATTACTAAATTAAATAAGAAAAAAGAAAATCAAAGTATTAAAACCAAAAACAAGATAAGTAAAAATATGTAAGTGCTAAAAAATAAAATATATTAAATATATATTTTCAATATAATTTATACATATTTTTCTCCTTATCAACGTTCGAAACATCTTTATGATAAATTCTTACTTAATAATTACCTGGCAAATAATCATTAATTTATTTTTATAATTTTTTTGCTTAGTTTCCTAATTCTTCAACCAAAGATATCTTAAATTATTGTGAATAGTTTTCTTAAAAGAAATATTATTATGAGCATATTCTTTATTTATAGGAATATATATATATATATATATATTAGAATGAGATCTTGTAAATCAGATGCAACATGCATCTACAATATTATTTGTTTAACTAAAAATTATTACTTATTTCTAAAAAAAGTATTACTGTTTTTCGTAGGTAACAAATTATTAGTAATATTTTTCAAGTAAATAAGTAGTATTTTTTAGATAAACAAGTAATACTTATAAATCATGTTGTACGATACATCCGATAATATAAGATTTTACAAATATATTAACAGTACAATTTTTATTTCTTTTCTTTTACTAGATGATCGCCCGTGCAACGCCGGGTTTTAGGGAAAGCTGATTAGATTAGAAAGGGTTGGTTAGCCATTCACGGGGCATGGGCTTTTCCCAATTCAACTATCGATTGCTATTGCGTTGGAACTAAACTCTATTACTATGACTTCTAATCCGATCGGAACTCTATTAAGGAAAAGGACACATCGCCCAAACCCCTGTTTACGAGGCACCGCGGGATACCCATGTCAGAGTTAGTTCTATGTCTAGATTGGCGAAGAACACTTCTCTAAGTGAGAATTGCATTAGGATACTACCTACAGTGATGGTCTACAGCCCGGTACATAATATATTTTATATTTATATTAATAATATTTGATAATATTTTATTATTATTATTAAAATTTATATAATAATTATTTATGTCAATTATATATATATATATATATATAAATATTATGTAATTGATTTTTTTATTATGTTATATTGCATTGTCATTCTCTTAAAATTTATTTATATTATATAATTAATGAAATATCAATTTATGCCATTGGATAATCGTTCAACTTTAATTTATACCAGTATAATATTAGATAGACCTATAAATAATAAAATCCTGTCAATTTTGTTTTTATTTTAGATTTTTTCATAATTTTATTTGAAAATTAAAAGAAAAGAAAATATTATATATTAGCTTGTGAGTGGTTCATAATTTGTGTTTAAGATATTTAAAACATAATTAAAAATTTTGTTTCTTCTAAATTTTAACATATAATATATCAAAGCAACAATTTTTCATCATCTTTAATTTGACACATAATGCATATTTTATAAAATATGCATTTATTAAATTATAAAAATGCATTTATTTGTGTTGATTATTTTAGTTAAACTTATGCATTCAATGTGGGTCGAATTATTTGTATTAGACTTGAGCTACATATAAAAATAAATTAAAATACTCTATATAAGATAAAATTATTAAATAATTTATAAATCTTATTAAAAAGGTAGTGTAATTTAATTTTTATTCACTTATATTTTTTATGAATTAATATATTATAAATCATTTATTGCAATAATAAAATTCTAATTATACATTAAAACGCACTATTTTGATGAAACACTAAAGTTAGTGAATTTTGTTTGAAAAAAAAAAAAAAGGTGTTTCAGCAAAAGAGGAATACGTATACCAAAATATTTTAATTAATTAAAAAAGAAAAAAAGAGAAGCACGACAGTTGCATAGGTGTAGTTTCTTTGGTGTGCGTGGTTAGTTTCTTTTCTAATTATTTTTTTTAATTTTTTTAAAAATTATTATTATTATTATTATTATTATTATTATTATTATTATTATTATTATTATTATTATTATTATTATTTTCATGTTTTAGTGCCAACTTTCAGCATTAATTTCTCATTCATCCGAAATTGAATTAGAGAAAATAAATATTTTAAATTTATCTATTCGGAACATAGATTCTGACTTTGCAACTTATTTCCATTTATCTTCACTGCAACATCAAATTGAAATTGATCAAAGAATGGTCAACACCAATCTTTTTCTAAGCCAAATTCCAACAATCCCCCACATCAATGAAATTAATGCATGTATGAATGCAAATACCTAAGAAAGTCCTCACGAACTGTTATTACATCGGGATAGGTGGTTTTTTGCTTTGAACCTTCTCTAGTAAGATGTTATCAGATTTACTCGCTGCTCAGTGAACACGATGTCTTGAACTGGTCAGTTTTTTGTGTAAACCAAGACAATAACATTTACATAATAACAATTTTAATATTTTTCAATTCTCACGTTGTGTCCAATTCGGCCCGCCCTGGACCATATCTTGAATTCATAAGTGTTTTTTCTATTTGAAGCGGTCAAACATCACACTTATATAGATGTCCTCCTATAAAGAGTATCCTACAATACTCTACAATACTCCACCCTAAAGGTATATGAATCATTTAAAGTATAAATAGTTATCCTTACCACACGTTTGCATATTTACACTTGGGCAGCTGCGAGAATGAAGTACTAGATGGGTTCCAAGTGCATAACTGAACCTTTCATAATTTAGTTGTCTCATTGAGCCAAGTTTGTGGGATCTCCAATCATCATGGTTGCGTTAACGCTATGAACGTTCTTTAGTGTGTGGGTTTTAACCCCATTCCCCTTACTGCATTGTACAATAGATCTTGGTTAATACCTTTTGTCAGCTGATCTGCTATATTTTTCTTTGATTTCACGTAGTCGATGGAAATTATACCACCAGAGATCATTTGTCTAACGGTGTTGTGTCTCCTACGAATATGTCGAGACATACCATTGTACATACTACTTTATGCTCTCTTGATTGCTGACATGTTGTCACAATGTATCATAACTGAAGGCAAATATTTTATCCAACAAGGAATATCCTCTAGGAAATTCTAAGCAATTTAACTTTTTCGTTGGCCTTGTCAAGCGCAATAAACTCTAACTCCATTGTGGGTCGAGCTATGCATGTTTGCTTAGAGGATTTTCAGGATACCTCTTCTCTACCTATTGTGAATATATATCCACTTGTGGACTTGGAGTCTTTTGTATCTGATATCTAGTTTGTATCACTGTATCCTTCTAATACAGCTAGATATCTAGTACAAAGTATTCCACGGCTCATTGTATGTTTTAAATACCTCAGAACCCTAGTCAACGCTATGCAATGATCTTTCCCTAGATTGCTCGTGAATCTACTAAGCTTACTAACTAAGTATGCAATGTTAGGGCATGTACAATTAGTTAGATATATCAAACTGCCAATGACCCTTGCGTAGTTCAGTTGTGATATTTGGACTCCTTTATTTTTGGCTAAGTGTAGACTTAGGTCAACCGGTGTCTTAGCCGGAGGTAAGTCCAAAGCCTCGAATTTCTTGAGTACATTCTCAACGTAGTGAGATTGTGATAAGACAATTCCTTCAGACGTCCTAGGAATCTTGACCCATATCTTTCATGTCAAAGTTGTTCTTTAACATGTTATTAGTTTTTACTATTATTTCATGGTTGCTTCCCATGATCAATATGTCGTCTACATATAGACAGACAATTACGTAATCATCTGGTGTGCCCTTAATGTAAACACATTTATCACACTCATTGATCTTAAAGTCATTTGACAACATAGTTTTGTCAAATTTCTCATGCCATTGTTTAGGGGCTTGTTTTAGGCAGTATAATGACTTTACAAGTTTACATACTTTATGTTCTTGTCCAACTACAACAAACCCTTTAGGTTGTTCCATATATATCTCCTCTTTCAATGCCTCATTCATGAATGTTGTTTTTACATCCATCTGATGTATTTCAAGGTTATGCAGTGTTGCAATGGCTATGAGCACCTCTAATAGATGTGATTTTTATGACAGGTGAGTACGTGTCAAAGAAATCATATTCTTCCTTTTATTTGAACTCCTTGGCTACCAATCGAGCTTTGTACTTATCGATTGATCCATCATCTTTGTACTTTCTTTTAAGGATAAATTTGCAACCTAGTGTAGGTGTATTTGAACAGACTGTAACTATTTAGTTGAGGCAAGAGTTTGACTCTTTCTCCATAAGATGAGATTTTCCCGTATTCAGTGCTCACGGTCAACGGCGATTGTCCCCAAGATACAACGACTAGGAACTTAAGGATCGATGCACAACAATGCCAAAAGTTATCGGCGAATCACTTGATACTCTAAACTTTCTTTAGACTTAGAGAGAGAATACTACAAATAATAGAATGCTTTGTATGCAATTGTAATGGAGTGAGTTGAATGAATGAGTTAGGGATCTATTTATAATATTTGAAGAAATGTGGTGAGGAGATCTGGTGTCCATTCATGAATTGAGGCCAGACTAAAGTAGTGTGAATCACACCCCTTGGTGAATAGGGTCATTTTGGGCTGAAGTGGTGTCAATCACATCCCTTGGCCTTGGCTCAAACCTATTTGGCCTATCATACCTATTCGCACAAGCACACACCCATTCGATCAGACACAGCCGATCGCGCATGCCCACATATTCTCTTCAATATTTCCATATTTTAGTTGTCAACTTTCAGCATTAATTTCTCATTTATCCGAAATTGGATTTGAGAAAATAAATACTCTAAATTTATCTATTCGGAATGTAGATTTCGATTTTGCAATTTATTTCCATTTATCTTCAATGGAACATCAAATTGGAATTAATCAAAGAATTGTCAATATCAATCTTTTTCTAAACTAATTTCCAACATTATAATTTATGCAATAAATTAAAGTTATTATCATAATAGAATTGTATATATTGTTGTAAGGTAAGTCAAGTATTGGAGAGTTCTTAATCATTTTGAAATGACATATCTATTTACAAATTTCAATCAAGTGTGTCGCATAAATTGAAAGATTAATAATAAATTATAACATGTTCTATTAGTAAGTTATAAAACTAAATTGCATTGGAAAAATGTTATGAAATCGGATCGAATAAATACGAAAAGCAAATATATACAACACATTATTTTTTTATTTTCGTTTAATTTCCATAATTTATGAATGACATATTTAGAAGGCGGCACAAAAGAGATTCATATATAATTTAGAATATATAGAGAAGATATGCAGACAGTGTAGATTTGAACACAATAATTTATCTTGGAAATTAAATACATTAATTGAAATATGGTAATTAAAATTTTCAAACTCAAAGTGAACGAAGGACAATTTAGTGATAAAAGAAATTAATTAAGAGAATAATTTTATCATAGACTTTCATTATTATATATTATATAATTTATTATTCTTTGTGGTACTTATTCGTGTATGAGTCAATCTATTAAAATTGTTATCCAAATTCATATAAAATCTTTGTAATTGTTGTATATAGACTAAAATAATAAAAATGACTTATAGTTTATATTAATGAATTCCTCATAACATTAAATTTATCATTTGAATGAGAAAATGAGTCACTATAAAGAATAAAAAATCAAGACTTTAATTCGAATAAAAATAAAGTAGGTGTCAAATCAAATCTATAGACACGATTAAATAAGAAAATTCAATCCATATGATTTTTTCGAATTGTATGACAGATGTAATTGTATAAATCTTGATTTTTATAATCTTATTATCTTACAACTTTCTATTGATTCTCTAAATTTCTAAATTATTTGCAATCTAATTAGAATTTTAGATGGACCTAATTTGTAGATTATTTGAAATCATTTCCTTAATATTTTGTCAACTTCAAAATTGCTAATACACAATCATAAAATGGTTGAGATTGAAGTTCAATTCGTAATCAAGAAACACAAATTTCAACGATGGCTTCTGCAATCATAAACAATAGTATTCTTATCTTGATTTTGATCTCATTCAACTTTGTATATGAGATTGAAGGTTCAAGTGCCCTAAGAAACCATGAAGTTTATATTATCAATAGTCTCCCTGACAGGTCAAACCCATTGATGGTTACTGCAAGTCTAAAGACGATGATCTTGGAAACCACACTCTCTATGCTAATGATGTTTTCAGTTGGCATTTTCGTACCAATTTTTGGGGATCGACACTTTACTCGTGTAAATTTTGGTGGGTATCGAAGAAGAAGGAATTCGATGTATTTTATGCCGAATGGCTTGGAGTTTTTCACACATACAACTACATAGTAAAACCCGATGGTTTCTATCTTAGCAACAACCAAAGGGATCGCCAAGCCGATGTATCACTTGTACAAACATGGGATTGAAGTTTTAGTATATTTCATACCTTTGTGTTTCGATTATATTTCTGCACAAAATAAAAGTATGTTAGTCTCTTCTTATTTAATTTGGCTCCTCTACACACTTATTTATGCGTACTATTTAGGATTTTCCCTGCTAAAAGGACTGATACTACAATTGAAGAATGTTTCTCAAATAATTGGTTCAATTATTTTGTGATTAACCTTTTTGGCACTTGTACACACACATGGATCAATATTCCCAATAAAAGGATTCGTTGATGTTATCAGAATCAAGTTGTTGGTTCAAAATCGACAAGCAATAGTATTAGGCAAACACCTTGAGTTACAAAATCATTTTAAAATCTTGAAACATCAAATTATAGCAACCCAGTTAAATTTCCAAAAATCTTCCAAACGAATCGTTGACTTAATCTAGTTGAATTATGTGGAATATATAACATAGGAAATAAGGTGTTGTGCCTTTTCTGCTACTATTTTTTGCAGATTTAGTTTGATTAAACTCAAGATTTTGAACTAGTATCTTCTTTGAGACGGTATGTTTTGTGTGAATCTATGAAGTGATTTGAGGCAAATTTATATGAGTCACTAGCCAAATTTATCCAACTCAATAATTTTATTTGTTTCACAAGTCCGTCTTTGAGCCTTAACATGTACTTTGGTACTATGAAAATAAAAGTTTTGTCTTCCTTTTTGTGCTAACCTTATTTTTATTTGAACTAGTGGAGCATGAGTTCTTGAATACGGGAAATTATTGATTGTGGAGTATTTTGCAGAGTTTAAATATTGAAAAGAGTGCATGAGTTGAAGTTTTGTTCAAAAAATAAAGGGAACATATACAAATTAATCTCTAAACTAGTATCTCAGGTATAAATTGAACTCTAAATTATTTTTTTGTACAAATAGAACATTTAACTTATAAAATAGATCCAATAAGCCCTGAACTTTTTATTACCAAATAAATAGATCATTTTAATAAATTAAAATAACAAAATAAATCTAAAAATATTTAATAAATTCGAAAAATATTTAGATAAATAAAAAATTATTAAAATAAAATAAAATAAATATTTTAAAATAAAATGATAAATTTAAGTTTTTTAATACATAAACAATATCAAAAGACCTTAAATGATTTAAATACAATAAAAAATAGAATATCTAAAAAATATAACAAATCATCACATCTCAAACCCTTTTTATATTAAATTATTAATAAATTGTACTTTATTAATTTATTGGTTTATTTAAGTATATTTATGATATAATTTATTGATTTTTAAAATTATGTAATATTTTTAAAATTTGTTTAGTTAAATTAATATTTAGAAGAGTCCTATTTGTCATATATTTAAACTTTCAGTAACTTATTTGACCTATTTTAAAAGTTAAGGGGCTTATTTGATCTATTTTAAAAGTCAAAAATCATATTTGTACCAAAAAATAATTTAAGGTTCAATTTGAACCTGAAATTCTAATTCGGGGCTAATTTGTACATATTCCCAACACGAAATTATCCCTTCTCTTAAAAAAAATTGTTGAATTTTTTTTTTTGAAAAAAGAAAGAAAAAGAAATTAGGAAAATGAATTCTTAACCATTGAGCAATGAGGTGTGATAACGTGGAGTCTCTACTTGATGATAGAGGAGGCTTGGTTGGCTGTTGAGCATGAGTGCTACTTTTTGACTGCTTCAATCACTTGGTGACGATGAAAGAATGTAAATTATATATATATATATTTGAAGTTTAGTGGAAGTATTATTGATGATAAGAAGAATGTGACTATGATTGAAATGAATTTGAAGGAGCGTGAGAGTGATTTATTTCATTGCTCCATTAGTTTGAATGATCATTCACTTATATCTATAACCTTTTCTACCTCGGCCAAAATGCCTTCATTACAATCAAAATGTAAATTCCTGTTTCATTCTTCATTCACACAAACAAAAGAAATGAACAAGTTAAACTATTAGTAAGCATATTGTAGTTGTCATTCCATAACAAAGATTTTATAGAAAATGTCCTTATCTTAAACATTTTAGAGTTTTTTCGGTGTAACTAGTATTGATTTGATGATTGATATTGTTATTCGTGTAACAACCCAAACTTTTTTGATTGTTTTTGTGATATTTTTTTTTAAAATTAAATAATATTTTCTCCAAAATCAAAAATACCTATTGTAACTTCAAATTTGGGGCTGTTAGAAATATTTTGTCTTCAAAGACATTTAATAATTACAAATAAATATGAGGTATTAATACCTCATCAACTTGACATCAATAATAGCTAAAAATATTTAGTGAAGAAGCAAGATTAATATAAATTAATACTTTAACCTAATCAAAATATATAAATATATTCAAAATAAACATTAAATATAAAATCACTATTTTTGAGAAATTCATTATTAGAACTTTAAAATAAGCTAAAGCATCTTAAGACTTATTCTAAATCTTAATTTCTAGGTAATAAAATCACATTACCATTTTGACCATGAAAAGTTTTTCTAAAATCAAAATAATTGAATAACTTTTGTAAGACCATATTAATTTCCAAATATCTCCCAAGAATAAAATTTTCATAAATAAATGTAAGCAAGTCAATACACATGGACTTCAATTATTCAAAATTATATTCATAAAGACTTTAATGAAACAATATTACTTCAAAAAAAAGTATTTGAATCATCGTTTCACTCATCATACGCCACAACTGTCCGATCTTGCCTCAACGAATAGCTCCTTCAATCTAAAATGGTGAAATCGGGGTGAGCTACCTCCAGCTCGTGGGGTTTAAATTGTCAAACTTAAATACAAAGAAAGTAAGCAAAATATACAAGCAAAATGTGCATATCGTTCATAACAATGTAATATTATTGGATCAACTAATGGATCACAAGATTGGATCGACTAACAGATCACATAGTTGGATCAACTAAAGGATCACATAATTTCACTTAGCATATATATAATGCAAAGAATTCTAAGCATTTAAATTTGACAATATTGAAATAAAAATCCACCTTAAAGAAATGATGAGTTGAATGGTAAATGCATGGATGAATGTGTGCTAAGCCTCGTAACCTTGATTGCCCGTAACTCCATGAGATTAATGCGTCTTATTCATTAATAATAGAAAATCGGGAATGAGAGTTCTCGTTGGAATATTAATATTGATATTTTGAATGTGTAGAACTTGGTAGGAAGTTTTTGAAACATATAGGAATGAATTTCAAAGTAATAGAAAATTATTCAAATGTGTTTTCACCGGCAGCAAGGAATTAATATTTTATAAATCATAAAATACATGGAGGAAAAATCTAAACTTTTAACTGTAGATACTAGACTCATATGTAAGAATCATATAAAAATTTGTATTTTTCTAAGAAGATATGGTATATGTTTTGAATTTTTGAAAACCAAATAGCTCAAGTTATAAATTCTGTATAACCTTAGGAAAAATATCATAACTCATAAAGTGAAAACTAGAAAGACTTGAAACTTTAATGGAGGTTAAATAACATGTATAAGAATGAAATATTCAAATTACAAGAGATTTGGATATTTATAACTATATTTTCTGGTTTTTCAAATAAAAAACGTAGAATTTTGAAAATATAGATGTGGAGTGATCGAAAATTCATATAAAATAAACTTCATATCCAGTTGGACTGAAATTTCAACCCTAGCATTATATCATAGATATAGACGACATACTGAAATTTCATTCAATTTAAAGATGTAAAAATAGGAATTTTGGATTTTTAAAATAAGAATATCGATGATTGAAAAGAAAGGAAAATGAGGTTGAGATGATGACGACGACTTGATTGACCATTTAAAAGAAACAAAAACAAAAATAATGAACTGTTGTAGAGATTTTGGATCTTCTCCCTTCTGAAGGTTTTGAATTATTTGGCAAGAAAAACGATGGTGGCTGTCCAGCAGGCAGTCCACTGGAAGATTTACATTGTGAAGAAAAATACAAAGACTATATATATATATATATATATATATGTATATATGTGTGTATATATACCTTTGTATTATTGGTGAAGGGTTGTGTGTTTTAAGAATGGGGTAGGGTGTGGCAATTTATAGGAGGAGGTGATGGTTAAATTTAGGAAGAAGACAAATTCCCGATTCTTGATTGATTCTCGGTTCTTAATTTTTAGGAAATTGGTATCCTCCTTCCTTGTATCATTTGGGAGTCAGAAAAATATGCTTACAAGGATTTAGGGCTCTCTTAATGATTTGGGCTTTAAAAAAGTATCTTGGGCTAAAAATATAAAAGTGGACTAATAAATCATTAGTCTCATTTATTTTAATTTGGGCCGAGAATCTATTAAAAACTATATATATATATATATATATGGGCCCAACTCTAATTATATTAATGGTCCTCATTTAACTAGTTATTGAATCGGGTCTCAAGTTATGAGACTTAACTCTAACAAGTATTGTTATGCATGAAAATAAATTAATTTAACAAATAAATTATCACATAAAATGCCGGGCGTTACATCCTACCCCGTTAGAAAATTTTCATCCTCGAAAATTCATACTTGACTAATAAGATATGCATACTTTTAAATAAAAATATCGTTAATCATGTCTTCCTATAAAATAAAAATGAAGATTTTAAGATTACATGGTCATTAAATAAATGAGTGAAGTAATTTCGGTTAAGAAAATTAGAAGGATATATATATAAATATATGTTTGTATTTAAAACTAAATCTGGGATGATCGAACTCGAATATTTGTAAAGAAAAAAAATCAGTTTGATAAAAGCATATATATGAATCAAAAAGAATTTAAACTTTCCTTTGAAATCAATATTAGGACATGAATATTGGAATTAGGAAAAGTTATGTTTTGGAGTCTATGTAGTTGAAATGATTTTGTCAAAGATGAAAAATATGGAGCTAAATCAAATTTAAGATTATTATGGGACTATAAACGAGCTCTTTCAAATGGATCATAAATAATATTCGAACGAACAAAATAATAAGGTCAAAACTATAGAAAATACATGTATTTATATATTTTTTAAAATATATTATGCATGTAGTTTTTTTAGAGTGGACACCATGTGACTAAATGTTCATGTCGTCCTTTTATGATGTCATATTTCTAATGCCAAAAAAACAAAATGTCTAACTTGTGAATCATAGTGTTATTTGAGATGTAAAGAGATTTAACAAATGCAGTGGATAAAACATCCTAATCATCTTGAGAGTCTAATGTCATGAAGTCAATAACGTGTTCATTCTTGTACGAATGTCTTGTAAAACATACATATAATACTTGTAGTGGATACATGCCATGCTTATAAATGCTTAGAAAAAAAATTTAAATATGCAAAAACTTAGAACGTACCTTGAAGCTAACGTGGTGAAGCAGAGATGGACAGTGAGACATTAATCTTTAAGTAAACATATTAACTTTAAAATTCAAATATTACATTGTAAAAGATGTTTAAAATAAGTATTTACTTGACTCAAAAATACATATATTTATATTATTTTATTTTTACTCTATGACTCAAAAATACATATATTTATATTATTTTATTTTTACTCTAAAAGTAACTTTGACAAAAAAAAAAACATTAAATCAAGTATACAGAATCATAGTGCTCTGATAGCAACGGTAACAGCCAAAACTTTTCTGATTGTTTTTGTGACATTTATTTTTTAAAATTAAATAAAAGAATTATATTTTCTCCAAAATTGAAAATACCTAAAGTAACTTAAAATTTGGGGCCGTTAGAAATATTTTTGTCTTTAAAGACATTTAAGAATAAAAATTAAATATGAGGTATTAATACCTCATCAATTTGACATCAATAATAGCTAAAACCATTTAATGCGGAAGCAAGATCAATATAAATTAATACTTTAACCTAATCAAAATTTATAAATATATTCAAAATAAACCTTAAATATAAAATCACTATTTTTGAGAAATTCATTATTAAAACTTTAAAATAAGCTAAAGCATCTTAAGACTTATTCTAAATCTTAATTTCTAGGTAATAAAATCACATTACCATTTTGACCATGAAAAGTTTTTTCTAAAATCATAATAATTTAATAACTTTAGTAAGACCACATTAATTTCAAAAAATCTCCCAAGAATAAGATTTTCATAAATAAATGTAAGCAAGTCAAATACACATAGACTTCAATTATTCAAAATTATATTCATAAAGACTTTAATGAAACAACATTATTCCACAAAAAAGTATTTGAATCATCTTTTCACTCAGCATACGCCACAACTGTCCGATCTTGCCCCAACGAATAGCTCCTTCAATCTAAAATGGTGAAATCGGGGTGAGCTACCTCCAACTCGTGGGGTTTAAATTGTCAAACTTAAATACAGAAAGTAAGTAAAATATACAAGCAAAATGTGCATATTGTTCATAACAATGTAATATTATTGGATCAACTAATGGATCACAAGATTGGATCGACTAACGGATCACATAGTTGGATAACTAACGGATCACATAATTTCACTTAACATATATATAAAGCAATATTGAAATGTGACAATATTGAAATAAAAACCCACCTTAAAGAAATGATGACTTGAATGGTAAAAGCATGGATGAATGTGTGCTAAGCCTCGTAACCTTGATTGCCCGTAACTCCATGAGATAAACGCGTCTTATTCTTTAATAATAGAAAATTGGGAATGAGAGTTCTCGTTGGAATATTAACACTGATATTTTGAATATGTAGAACTTGGTGGGAAGTTTTTCAAACATATGGGAATGGATTTCAAATTAATAGAAACTTATTCAAACGTGTTTATTCACTGGCAGCAGGGAATGAATATATTATAATTACTAAAATTCAAAGATGAAAACTCTAAAATTTTAACCATAAATACTAGACTCATAAGTAAGAATCATATAAAAATTTCGTATTTTTCTAAGAAGATATGATATTGGTTTTGAATTTTTGAAAACAGAATAACTGAAGTTATAAATTATGCACAACGTAGGAAAATATCATAACTGATAAAGTTTAAATTGGAAAGACTTGAAACTTCAATGGAGGTTAACCAACATGTATAAGAATGACATTTTCAAATGACAAGAGATTTGGATATTTATAACTATATTTTCTAATTTTTCAAATCGAAAACATATAAGTTTGAAAATCTAGATGTGGAGTGATAGAAAATTCATAAAATAAACTACATATCCAGTTGGAATAAAAATTTAAACCGTAGCATTATATCATAGGTATAAACAACGTACTAAAATTTCTTTCAATTTAAAGATGTAGAAATAGGACTTTCGGATTTTTAAAATAAGAATATCGATTATTGAAAAGAAGGGAAAATGAGGTTGAGATGATGATGATGACTCGATTGACCATTTAAAAGGAACAAAAATAGAAATAATGAATTGTTGTAGAAATTTTGGCTCTTCTCTCTTCTGAAGGTTTTGAATTATTTAGGGAGAAAAACGACGGTGGCTATCCAGCGGGCAGTCCACCAGAAGATTTACACCGTGAAGAAAAATACAAAGATTATATATATGTATATATACCTTTGTATTATTGGTGAGGGTTGTGTGTTTTAAGAATGGAGTAAAGTGTGGCAATTTATAGGAGGAGGTGATGGTTTAATATAGGTAGAAGACAAATCCCAGATTCTTGATTGATTCTCAATTCCTAATGTTTAGGAAATTGGTCTCCTCCTTCCTTGTATCATTGGGAAGTAAGAAAAATATGCTTAAAACGATTTAGGGATCTCTCAATACTTTGGACTTTGAAAAAATATCTTGGGCTAAAAATATAAAAGTGGACAAATAAATTATTAGTCTAATTTATTTTAATTTGGGCCGAGAATCTATTAATATATATATATATATATATATATATATATATGGGCCCAACTCTAAATATATTAATGGTCTTTATTTAACTAGTTATGAATTCGGGCTTCAAGTTTTGAGACTTAACTCTAACAAGTAATGTTATGCATGAAAGTGAATAAATTTAACAAATAAATTATCACATAAAAGGCCGGGACCTTACAATTCGTCTCTTTCTTGATCATTCACTCACCTCAATACATGATTATATTTTTACTTTTAAAAAAAAAATACTATTGCTGGAAAAAAATCTTAAAAACAAAGTTAACATTTTTTATGTTGAAAGTAACATTTTCCCCTTAAAACTAACAAGTTTTTATAACTTTTAAAAAGGTTATTTTCAATTTCAATGAAAATAAATCGTAAAAAAAAAAGTAACGAATTTTATAATAAAAGTAATACTTCTTTTATTTGTTTTTTAAAAGATTAATTTTTATGGGAATTTTTGCTATCAAAAGTAGTATTTTTAAGAATAAACAAAGAAAACCGTTATTTTTAACGTAGAAATAAAAGTGACAGTTTTTATGACAAAAGTGACCCTTCGTTTTTAAAAAGTAACACTTATTTGGTGCATGCTCAAAATATTCAAAAATTGTTATGATGTTTTGAAACTAACAACTTCTCTCACTCATCTCTTTTAGGAAAAATGGAGACAGAATTGAGGTAAAAAGTCATATATTTGAACATTAAAAAAAAATTCAAACATTAAAAAAAAAGCTTTAAGAAAACAGTGATAGTTTTTAAACATCTAACATATTTTTAATACTTTCAGTTAAAACAAAACAAAAAGATTTTGTTTTAAGGAAAAAAAATACTTTTAATATTAAAAAAAAAAAAAAAAACAAAATTATACTTTTAAAAAATCACTAAAAATTTTAAAACTTTCGACGTAAACAAAAAAGAGTTTTGATTATTCGAGTTATATTGAGTATTTCTAGTGAATTTGATTTGAATAATAAATAAATATTAAATAATATATTTCATACTCATCTGAACACATCTATGCGCCTAGCATGTCTCTGATCAGCCCCCACCTTGCTCGCATATTTGAAATTCCTACGAACACTCTCAAGTTTCAGCACAACTCAATTCATGCGTGGAACTTTCATATAATTATTTTTCTAATTGATTATTCGAGTTATATTGAGTATTTATTGTGAATTTGATTTGAATTGTAAATAAATATTAAATAATATATTTTATAAAATTTTATTTTATAAGATAAATTTTAATATAATTGATCATTTTATTTTAGAAAAAAGACTTATTATGAGAAGGAGGAAATACATTATTTTTTATAAACTATTTCTTTTACATCTTTTTACTAATATACAAGCACTACGAATATTGTTAAAAAAGAAATTCTTAAATATTAATTTACTCACAATTATATTACAAATATAATATATATTCAATAAATTATAATTCAAGTATTGCACCGGAACAATGCTAGTATTGATTGCAAAAGAGAATAAAAATATATACCATATAAAAGTAAAAGGAAATATAATTGAAGAAAAAAGTAAAGACAAAGTAAATATTTTTTTGAAATTGTTCGATACAGTATATTTAACAGGATAATTTGGTGCAGTACATAGAGGATGTTTGTGCTAGGATATAGGTGTTTGTAGCTCATTTAGCTGTTAACATCAAGGATATACGAAGTGAGATTGAATATTAAAAAGTAAATATTTGTATTGGGATGAAGTATGGGAATGTGTATTGTAAATGTCAAATTAATAGTTTTATACTATATATTTATATTATTTATTGTGAGAAGTGATATGTGTAATAATTTATTAATTGTATAATAGTTAAAAATTTGTTGGAATTTATGGAGTTAAGGATTGGATGATTGATATATGATAAACTTTATGTTATTTATTGTAAGTTATTTTGAACTTTTATTATTCCTTTTATATTAGTTTATATGAAATATTCCTTTTATTATTTATTTCTATATCAGCTCGAATGGATCGCTATTTTTTATTTTTTATTTTTTATTCATAAAAAATAAATTTTATTTTTTTAACAAATATTTGATAAAATAAAAGTAATCCTTTGTTTTTTTTTTTTTTGGTATAAAATTATTTGATAAAATAAAAGTAATCCTTTATGTTTTGGTAAAAAATCATAAGTTTTACAATTTTTCTCAATTATTCTAATTTTTCCCTCAACTTTTAATTGTTCTTTAAGAAATTTTAATTTTAAATATTTTTTTTATTATATCAGTATAGATAAATAATTTGTTTTTTTACTTTATGATTTTCGTGTATTATTTTTCTCTTCTTTAATATTTAATATATTTGTGGAACAAAAAATATAATTCTTTTGTTTTAACAATTTTTTGGTAAATTAAATTTAATATTTTAAAATATAAATATCCTAATTTTAAATGTAGAAACATGATAAGTAATTTTTTATTTTTTACTTTTTTTGGGTATATAGAAACGAGAAAACATATGACCTATTACATCTTCCCTCTTTAGACATGCCCCCTCCCCCACTCACCCCTGTAAACGCCTTTACCATCTATATATACACAAACTCTTGTATGTATCTCCACCTTTATAAATTTCAATATTATTAATTAATTAAAAAATAATATTGTACAACATTAATTGGTGCCAAAATTTTACATATAAGTAAGGAGTAGAGTTGTGTTGAATGCAGATTTTCGAAGAGGATATTGTGCAACATGACACTTGTGCATGCCCTTCATTTTCTCTGTCTTCTTGCTCATCTATATTTTTCTTCTGCACCCTTAATATTTTCTTTCCTCTCTCTTTATTCCGATCTATGTTTTCCTACTTCTATTCCCAAACACTCACTCAGAAAGAGTAAAGAATTGTCACACACACAGAGTGCACGATTCTTTTCTTTGGGGGGGGGGGGGGGGTTGATTTTATTTTCTTTTGGATATGGAATATTGGTTCCCATTTTTCTTGGTAAGTAGTAAAGAAATAAAAAATCGTTGGCATAATATGGATATAGAAGAGATGCCAGAGAAAGTTGATAATGGAGAAGAGAGAAACCACTTCAAATTATGAGGAGTGAGAGAAGGTGTGATGTGAGGTGAGTGTAAATTTGCAAAAAGTTGAATGGGTCTAGGGTTCTTAGATGGTAATTGTTGTGATTATTTTATGCTTTAATTTTGATACGCAAGTGTACGTAGTCACACAAGTAATATAATGATAAATTGATCATCTTCACAGGGATTGAAATCAAAATAATTTGCAAATACCAATCACTAAACAATTTTAAAAACGAAAAAAGAGTAATAAATTGGGTGGATGTTCGGTTCTATTACTACAATTCAAACAAAGAAGTAAAGAAAATATTTCTATCAATTAATCATTTAATTCACAAGCCAACAATAGTAAGAAAGTTCACAAAATGGAGATGTAGACTTGAATTACTAATTTCCCTTGAATCGGTTTTTATTGATCGATGTTCATCGGCATTGTTTTGATAGAAATGCTCCAAAGTTAACAAGAATTTCCTCTCGGCACATAGAATTTTTCCAAATGCTATGTTACACATTCCTTTTTCTAATTAAACACATTCCTATGCCTAATAAAAATTGGAACATCAATGTAAGTTTCTATTCTTATAGTTATGCAAGAAGAACAATATATTCCTATACCATCCGCTATTACAACCTAGAATCGGTTATAAAATTTCATCATTAAAGTAATTTCCACAAGACCTAACTTTCCCAGTATTAAATTTAGCTCATCAATTCATCACTGTTGGCCAAACAACAACAAATATTAGCAATAGGCACACTTGAATGAACAATGGCACAAATCACTCAACAATGCATAAAAGTCTCAATAAAATGATTCAAAGTCCATTACCAATTCAAGTCTTCAATAAGTTCATCTCATAACTAACTTAGAAAATACAATCAATCTAATTCATCATCCATAGTGATTGAAATGAAATTCCAAAAACACGGGAATAAAAAGAATGAGGAAGAGAGGAATAAGCTGATAGTTATGTTGTTTTTTGTGAATCCTTCTTTTTCTTCCTTCTTGATGTCGTTGTCTTCTTCTCCCCTTGATTTCACGCTGAAAATGTGCTGAGGATGATGGTCTTTTTGCTCCATTTCTAGCGGCTGTCTCTCCCCTGTTTTCATGTGCTGCTGCTGCTTCTTCCTTCCTGTTTTGTGCTGCCCTACCTTCTTTCCTTGGCTGCTGATTGTAATACCCGATTATTTTCATGCAATATTTAATTTCCTTGATTGATTTTATTTTACTTTACGTGGGCTCATTATTGTTTCAATTAGGATTATGGGACCTTAAGATATTTTTCTCTAAGCTCAAATATATATATATATATAAATAATAGAACTTTCAGCCAAGATACGATATATTTTTCTTAAATCATATGGTTACGAAGGTTAGCATTTTGTTAGTAAAAAAAAAAAGATTTTCTCTCAATTAGTTAGAGGATTAGATACAGATGCAGATTCTCTCTCACTAAGAAGATACATCTAGATTTAAATCCTGCCAAACCAATAAATACAACCCAATATTTCTTCAACATTCTTCATCCGATTTTTTTAGAATTTCAGGTAAAGACCCATAAATTTTTATTGTTCTACCTTAGCCATGGCCAGATTAAAACCATCCCTTTACGTTTCTTGTTACCGAACCACCGCCGTCATTGCTTTAAACATCTGTCAACCGCCTTGTCTTGTCATCCTTAAATTTCCTGATCTCCTACGTGCTGATATCCCCGAATTTATGGAGATTGGGGAAGCAATGGGTAGAGAGAGAAAGTTGCTTTGAGGAAGAAAAAGGGAGAAAGAATCGTGGGTCTGCTGAAGGAGAAAGGAGATTTTCTTTTAATTTATTCCTAACCCAACTAATGACATTTATGCCCCCAGTTTTCTCCATCCGTGACCAGAACACCCCCCCCCCAAAGCAAATCAATTCCCATATTTGACATGTTCTTTATTTTCTTATTCTTTATCTTTATAAGCCTATTAGATTTAGATATTAAGAGTTCGTTTATTTACGATGTAGGCGAGGAGATAAGACACGTGAATTAGAAGCATATCACTTGCATGAGATTTTCCTTATATTACGATAAGCCACGTAAGAGGTGGGGTTCTTATACGGTTTGTCACTTTTAAATATTTTGTTTGGTTAATGTATGATTTGATGGTTATATGTTTTGATACATTGATACGGGATCATTAATTTGATCCACTATTATATGCTGGCCAATGTTTAATATGAAATGTTACGTTTGATACGGATGTTATATTATGTTATGCTTAATACGTTCATGTTACTCTCTAAAGGTGCTTTTACAACCTTATATTTAATTTTGACAAGCTTGAACCTCACGAGCTGGGTGTAGCTCACCCTCTTTTACCATCCTACATTTCAGGATAGGGAGTTTGTCAAGGCGACGGGAGCAGGCGGATGAAGCATATTTTTATTATTATTGTTTGAACTATGGGTTACATTTCATTCATAAATGAATTGAGATTTTATTAGGGTTTGTTATGTTTTTTCTTCAGACTTATCTTAGGAAACGATGTTGTTTCGGAAATAAATGCTTAAGCCTACTTTCGTGATTATATGAAGCTATGAGTTTCCCAAATTGAATAATTGTTTGATTATGTTTGAATTAATTATATTTTCCGCTGCTATAAATTTTAATGTAGTAGGGTTACTTAATCATGTTTTTTTATACGATTTACATTGAGAACTTAAATTTTGTAGTAAATCAAGTAGAGTCCTAATTCTTTTTTATGTTCTTTAATGACCTAATTATTAGGACGGAATTACTTAACATTTATTTACTTATTTTTTATTTGGTAACTTATACTTTTTTTATTAAAAATATGTAGTAAATTTATATATATCTAAATAAATATTTGGGTCGTTACACTGTGGTATCAGAGCAGGTTTACTTTTCTGTAGGCTTGATTAAATTGTTAATTTATGATGAAATGTTTGAAAAAAAATTTATATATATATATATATATCAGTTATATTCTTCATCGTCTTCTTCTGTTCACCACGATAACTCCAAAGGTATGCAATGAGTTATGATTTATGTTACGCACGTGAAGCCTGATATGTATATGGTTACACCTGTTTAAGACCTAGTATGCATGCATGAGAGATATGACACAGAAATTTATGCCTTAGTATTATGTGTATTGAGTTGTAGTCGCATGGATTAGATAAATAAGATGGGCCTCGAATGTTGAATGCCTAGAAGAGGAACCGATGGAAAAAAAACCGCCTATAGTGATTAGTGATGTTGAGTAAAAATAGATTACGAGCAGTTTTATTTATTTATTTCATATAAGTAATTTCTCATTTCCTTCTTTTAGACAGGGAAATATTTTAAATTTCTTATTATTTTATGTATATGATTTAGTCTATATTAATACTTATAACTCACGAATTAGAATATTCGTGGTAATAGAAATATGGCACCTAGACGCGACAACACTACCTGCATCTGCTTCCAGCAATCAAGATCAAGATACCCAAAATGAGGTTCCCAACAATCAACAACATTTGTCATCGGGACTAGCTGCACTCCTTCAGGGCGCTACGATCAACTTAACAACTACTCCCGAACAAATACAAGCTCGGGTTATCAGTCAATTCAGTCACTTTCAATCCCCTGTGTTCAAGGGTACTAAGGGACCTGCTGCTATGGAGGAATGTTTACTCATTCTACAAAGCATATTTACGTACATGTCATGCATCGATACCCAAAAGATTTCTTATGTTGTGTTCCAATTGAAGGGTGACACTAAGACTTGGTGGAATGACTACTGGAGGTTTAGAACCGAAGAGGAGCGCAATGCTCTTACTTGGAAGGATTTCAAGGAGATTGTTATGGAGACATACTACCCGCGGGTGTATCGGGACAAGATGGAAAGAGAATTTATGGATTTTACCAAGGCAATTTGACAGTCACTGACTATGGAAGTAGATTCAATAATTTGTGTCGTTTTGCCCCACACCTAGTGGATACTTCACAAAGGAAAACTCGAAGGTTTCGTGATGGGTTATGTACCGAGATCCGCCACCATCTAGCGGGACTTGGAACGATGGCCTATACTGAAGCAGTAGCACGGGCGGAAGACATATCTGCCAGCATTGACGTGAAAAAGACTAAGCACAGGGTGGTAGATTGTTCCAACAAAAAGAAGTGGCATGAAAACAACCAAGGTAAAGAAGGAAATCAAAATAAAAGAGGCAGGAACAATGGGCCATTTGGGCCTAAGCCACAAGCTGACTTTCCGACATGCCCCACGTGTGGTAAAAAGTACAGAGGTGAGTGTCTACATGGACAAAATAAATGTTTTCGCTGTCGTGAACTAGGACACATCATATCACAATGTCCAATGAATCAAGGTGGATCTAATGGAAGGGCCCCAAACATCGGTTCAGGAGGACGAGCTAGAATTTTTGGTATGACAAAGGAGGCAGAGCAAGAGCCAGGAACTATTTCAGGTATGTTACCGGTTGCGGGAATACCTGCTTTAGTGCTTTTTAATACAGGTGCTACAGATTCCTTTATTTCCATAAAAGTTTGTGCTATATGTGCATATAAAAGTATTAAGCAAGTGGAACCACTCGAAATTAGTATACCTTCGGGTAAATCAATGAGTACTGATTTATTGGTGAGAATAACTTTTTATGTCAATGAACATCATTTGGAGGCTGATTTATATATGCTTGAGATGAACAATTTTGATATTTATTTTGGGTATTGACTGGTTGGGTAGATATCAAGCTGATATCTACTGTTTAGAGAAAAGGATAATTCTACGGTCACTAGATGGTGTAGAAAAAATCTTTCATGGGGTAAAATCCAATCATGTTATACGTATTATATCATCAATGAAGGCTGTAAAGATGTTTAAGAAAGAAGGATGTGAAGGATTCTTGGTGAATGTGATGATTGTTCTGTCTCCCGAAACATCATTAACTGATGTATCCATCGTAAGGAAGTTTTTAGATGTTTTCCCAGAAAGTCTATCGGGAATTCCCCCAGACCGGCAAGTGGAGTTTACTATAGACTTGGTACCTGGAGCTACGCCAATTTCTAAAGCCCCCTATCATATGGACCCAAAGGAGTTACATGAACTTAAGGTTCAAATCCAAGAGCTATTGGATTCGGGTTACATTATACCAAGTGTTTTACCTTGGGGAGCAACGGTTTTGTTCGTAAAGAAGAATGATGGCTCTATGAGGATGTACATTGATTATCGGAGCTAAATCAACTTACAATAAATAATATGTATCCTCTTCTAGGAATCAAGGATTTATTTGATCAACTCCAAGGAGTGGGAGTATTTTCCAAGATTGATTTAAGGTCAGGCTATCATCAACTGAAGATTAAAGAGGGAGATATTCCTAAAACCACATTCTGAACTCGTTATGGTCATTATAAGTTTGTGGTCATGCCATTTGGATTAAGTAATGCACCAGCAGTCTTCATGGACTTGATGAATCGAGTGTTTCATTCTTTCTTGGATCAATTTGTAATTGTCTTTATTGATGACATACTCATGTACTCAAAGGACAAGGAAGAACATAAGCAACATCTAAGATGGGTGTTGGAAACGCTGCGTAAAGAGAAATTATCTGCAAAATTTAGTATATGTGAATTTTGGCTGGATCGAGTAGTATTTCTTGGGCATGTTGTCACATCTGGAGGAATTGAGGTTGATCCGACCAAGGTGGAGGCAGTGAATAATTGGAATGTACCCACCAATGCGAATGAGGTACGCAGTTTCCTAGGACTTGCTGGCTATTACAGAAGATTTACAGAAGGTTTTTCAAAGATAGCTGGACCTATGACTCGGTTGACATGAAAAGGAGAAAAGTTTATTGGGAATAAGGGGTGTGAGAATAGTTTCCAAGAGCTTAAATGACGCCTTACCAAAGCACCAGTACTTACAATTCCAGACCCAACTAAGGAATTCGTGATCTACAGCCATGCATCCAAACAAGGGTTAGGATGTGTACTTATGCAAAGCGCTAAGGTAGTGGCTTATGTGTCGAGACAGTTGAAGTCACATGAGTTAAATTATCCCACACATGATCTTGAATTAGCTGTTGTGATTCATGCTTTAAAGATATGGCGTCATTACCTCTATGGGGGTAAGTGTGAAATATACATGACCATAAAAGTCTAAAGTACCTCTTCACACAAAAGGAACTAAACATGAGACAAAGAAGATGGCTAGAGCTGGTAAAGGATTACGATTGTACAATTTACTATCATCCTGGAAAGGCCAACGTAGTGGCTGATGCACTCAGTCGTAAAACTCGAGGAGAGTTGGCGTGTATCTTGACAAAGGAAGATAAGCTAGCCAATGAGTTTTCGAGATTGAACCTTGAGACCACTTAAGATTTTGAATTCAATATTGACACCCTTGGTAGTAAAATCAACACTAAAGGGAAGAATTAAGAAACGTTAGACTCGTGATGATTTTCTCGTAAAGATGAAGAAGCGAACAATCGCCGGAGAAGACAAAGGATTCACTATCGCTGAGGACGGTACAATGTACTATGAAGGAAGGATATGTGTGCCAAAGAATTTGGAGTTAAGGGAGGTAATCTTAGGAGAAGCTCACAATACCCCTTCTACAGCACATCCTGGTAGTACAAAGATGTACCAAGATTTCAGAAAAACCTTTTGGTGGGAAGGATTGAAAAAGGATGTAGCGAAATTCGTCAGCAACTGCATGGTTTTCCAATAAGTGAAAGCGGAGCACCAACGACCTTTGGGTTCTCCATATTCCAGAATGGAAGTGGGAACATATTGCAATGGATTTCATTGTGGGACTTCTACGAACCGAGAAAGGGAATCATGTAGTCTGGGTTACTATTGATCATCACACAAATCGTTACATTTCATTCCGGTAAAGATGAACTATAGAGTGGATCAGTATGCTCCAATTTATGTGCATGAAATTGTGAGACTACATGGAGTACCGGTATCTATTGTGTCCGACATAGATACCCGTTTTACGTCAAATTTTTAGAAGAAACTACAAGAGGCCTTAGGACCTAAATTGAGCTTCAATACTACTTATCATCCACAAACCGATGGACAGTCCGAGAGAAAAATATAGATACTTGAAGACATGTTGAAAGCATGTGTTCAAGACATGGGAAATAATTGGGAACATTTTCTGCCTTTAGTAGAATTTGCCTACAATAATAGTTATCAGGTAACTATTGGCATGGCACCGTATGAAGCTCTCTATGGAAGGAAGTGTAGATCACCAGTTTATTGGGATGAGGTCGGAGAAAGGAAGCTTTTGGGACCAGATGATAGAAGAGACTGTTGCAGTAGTAGAGAAGATACGAGAGAGGATTAAAGTAGCTAAGGACCGAAAAAAGTCGTATACCGACAAACGAAGAAAAGATCTTGAGTTTGTAATCAGTGAGAAAGTTTTCTTGAAGGTCGCTCCAATCAAGGGAGTGATTCATTTTGGTAAGAAAGGGAAGTTAAGACCAAGATATGTGGGACCCTTTAAGATACTTGATCATATTGGAGACTTGGCATACCGTCTAGCTTTACCGCCAAAACTCTCTGATGTACACAATGTATTTCACGTTTCCATGTTGAGGAAATATGTCCACGACCCCAGCCATGTCGTCAATTATTCTACCTTGGAGATGAACAAAAAATTACTGTATGAGGAGAAGCTAGAAGCGGTGTTGGAGAGGAAGATTCAAAAACTCATAAATAAAGAAACGATACTTATTATAGTACGATGGAGCCAACATAGTGAAAAAGAGGCTACATGGGAGCGAGAGGACAAGTTGTAAGCTAAATATCCTTATTTCAATACTCACGGTATGTTATGGAATTTTAAGGATAAAATTATTTTCTACAAGGGTAGGATGTGATACTCGATTATTTTCACGCAATGTTTAATTTCCTTGATTAATTTTATTTTACTTTACGTGGGCTTATTGTTGTTTCAATAAGGATTATTGGACCTTAAGATATTTTTCTCTAAGCCCAAATATATTTATATATATATAATATAACTTTCAGCAAAGTTACGGTAATTTTTCTTAGAATCTTATGGTTACGGAGGTTAGCATTTTGTTAGTAAAGAAGAGATTTTCTCTCAATTAGTTAGGGGATTAGATACAGATGCAGATTCTCTCTCACTAAGAATATACATCTAGATTTAAATTCTGCCAAACCTATAAATACAACCCAATATTTCTTCAACATTCTTCATCCGATTTTTTTAGAATTTTAGGTAAAGACCAATAAATTTTTATTGTTCTTCTACCTAAGCTATGGCTAGATTAAAACCATTTCTTTACGTTTCTTGTAACCGAACCACCGCCATCATTGCTTTAAACATCTGCCAACGGCCTTGTCCTGTCATCCTTAAATTTCCTGATCTCCTACGTGCTGATATCTCCAAATTTATGGAGATTGGGGAAGCAATGGGTAGAGAGAGAAAGTTGCTTTGAGGAAGTAAATGGAGGAAGAATCGTGGGTCTGATGGAAGAATCGTGCTGATCTCCTACGTTTCTTTTTTTTTACTTATTAGGCAGTTCATTAGTTTGATGTAACTCTGGCCCAAAATTATTCTCCTGGTGATTCAGTCATTCTCTTAAATTTTAAAGCTTGTCCACGCCAGCTAGGCAGTGATTAAATTACGCAGTTAGCAATCTTGGTTCTAATTTCCTGGGTCAAAAATTGACTTCCAATGCTGCTACAGCATTGCTCCCAGCAACTGGGGACTTCCTCTACCGGTCTGCACTCTTTAGCTTTGGTTCTCTAGGTTCAGCTTCAGCCCTATTTTATTTCCACATAAGATTAAAGGAAAATTAAACATTTAATTTATACAAACTAAAAACAACAGAACGATTTAATTCTACTATATTATACTAAAATTCATTAAATTCATTAGTATTTTCTACATGATTTTAAGTTCAAAGGTACACAAATAATTATATTACATAGAGTTATCACACGCCCAAACTTAAGTCATTACTCATCCTTGAGTGATAAATCTAGACATACACAAAAAGACAAATGAGAATATAAAAACACAACACGAAGAGAGAATATGTGAATCAAATGCATGGCTTGACAAGGGTGCATGCTCTCAGAAATTTATTCAATAGCGATGGGAATGATGCCTTCGTGCAATTGCTTTCAACCCAGTCCCTCAAGTGCTAATGGCATGATGAAATCACAATGCATGTGTCTCTCCACATTATGTTCATAGCTCTTCCCAAAACAGCCTCGATTTCACTAGAACAAGACAGACCTCCATCCTAAAGCCTAATGTTGTGTCTCCATTGATTAACTTGATGAACCCTTCTCCACTTATGTAGACTTACACCTAAACGAAGATCAATAGGACTTCATTAAGCTTGTAATATTAAGCTTAGGTGATGGTAGGACAATTGTGGAAATTGTTTGCTCAAAATACATTAACATCTCAACTTTCTAGGACCCACACTAACTCTTTCAAACACTCCCCTCATTTTTACACATGCACCCCACAAATTATTATATTCTAATCTTGCCACTGTTAATAATTTGAGACCATATTTTTTGTTTTTCTTTAAAATTTGTTTATCATGCCAGTTGCTACGAGTATTGCTGCAGCAAACTGGGCAATTTTTCTCTCTTTTTTAATTTTTATTATTATTATTATTATTTATTTATTTTTTGCAATTTTTTGTTTGTGCGTAGTTGGTACGAGTATTGCCGCAGCAAACTGGGCAATTTTCTCTCTCTTTTTTTATTTTTATTTTTATTATTATGAACACTAAAAACATAACAGCTGACTCTTCAAATGTAACACATTCATTCACCCAAACTTAGGAGCACATTATCCCCAATGTGGTATCAAAAGCAATAAAATTTATGCCATCTTTCAAAATATGATGCATACCATAAAATGAGATTGTTTCACTTCCCCTTGAAATGCAGCCTTTAGTGTAAGTCCAAAAAAAAAAATTCGAGATGCATTAGGGGGGTAAAATGGGGGATTATCCTGATAGGCAAGGGTAATTATTGGTTAAGAAGAAAATTGTTAATTAGGCTCAAATGGGATGACTAGGGGAATACATACGGGTTGGCTAGAAAGGCTCAAACGATCCAAGGACGGCCTAAATCATATCATCGAATAAGTTTCATCTAACATTTCGTCTCAAAGGGGACACTAATCAACGTTTTGAAGACTTAAGCTCTCCAAAGAATCTAATCGGCTTGTAGGGATTCCATATTGATTGGTCAAGCTATGCGCACATGATGGAGATGACACTATTATCACAATTCTTCTCAAACTACAGCACAAGAAGCAACCGAGTGTATGCAAGCATATCAGGCTAGTTCTAAAAAACAAAATAAAACATTGCAAGCATCATCATTGAGCAACACACCTATATCGGCCATGCTAGGGCAAAACATAAACTTCTTAAACATTACATAAAAGAAACCACACATCATTATACCAACATGCCATACACATTCCTACCACGACTGAAATAAGATTAACACATAACTACCACTATGACACAAACATAAATGAGCATTAATCACAAAACTAAAACAAAAGGAGATACATAAGCTAAGGTTGAAGAACTCCCTGGTGGGCTAGTTGGAGTCATGCTCCTCAGATTTTTCTTCTTGATTGGGGTCATCCATCCATGGTTTGAGGATGTTGTCTGGGAATACGAGGAGTGGGGTGCTATCTTTGGAAGGTTTTGCTGGAGGGCTCGATGCAACCCCTCGTCTCTCTGCTACTCATATGCCCAATAATCTTGTAGATGATAACATAGTTTGTTTTGTCGAGCCTTCTGCTGATCAAGTCTCTCCATGACATTGTGGATGTTGGCAGAGGACGATGCTGCTTGCTGATGGGTTGAGTCACGAGTGGTCTGCACACCTTTGTTGTAAAGCATTTCCTCATAGTCGAAAGTTGGCACGCTTCGGGCTGCAAAAAGTTGCGTGATGAGGGACGAAAAGAACAACTTTCCACTAATTTTTTAAGCACAATCGTAAATTTCTTTGGAAATGATTTGACCCACATTGACTGCCTTCCCCGTCATAATGTAATAGACAAGTATCGAAAGCTCCCGATTGACTGTGTAATGATGAGATGTGGGTACTAGCCTTGTCTTCACAAAGCTATACCATATTCAGGCTTTAGGCTGCAGGTTCGTGCGCTGAAAAGTAAATGAGCCCAAATGGATATTCCATTCAGCTCCTTCACAAGGCACAGTTTGAACAATCTCCTCAAGCTACTCATCGGTGGTGCTTTCCACCATTTCAGCATATTGGCACTTGATGTTCGGTAGTTTAAATAACCTGTTGATGGTAGCAGCAGAGAACAAAATTTTTGTCTCCCGAACAATGACGTGCTCCACTTAAAAGTCAATAATGTTGGAGTAAAACTCCCTAACCAATGTGCTTGTAGCTTCTTTGAATTTGAGACAAAGGGATTCCCATTTTCTTTACTTGATATTGTCGGCCAGCCACTGAGGGATGCTGACAAATGAATTGGGTTGGGTGAGGAACTTGCGGTCGAGGTAGATATCTTTTTTTGAAATGAATGAGTTGTAGCACTCCTGGGCTTTGTTCGAGTTGAACGGGTTAATTGTATGAAGTTTCTTGGCACTTTGTTTGACCCTTGGCATTACGGGATGGATATGAACAGCGACGGGAGGCTGCTGTCATAGTGAACGAGTATAGGGGAGGAAAAAATGGAGATGACAACGAAGCTTGAGGTTTCGTTCGACGGCGACGTGGGCATATACAATGTTGGAAGTAGCTGATCGATGAAGAGGGTGCAACAGTGAGATGATGGTGTCTTGCTGGATAAAGTGCTGCTCTTCATTCGAAATGGGCAAGCAAATGGCACAGAGTAATAGAGATGGTGGGAGGCTGCTCGTTGATGGAAATGGGAGAAGGGGAGAAGTGGTGCTGGCTGATCGACAAAGGCGGGGGTGGATGGTGGTGGGTGGGGGAACAACAGCGGTGTGAGATTGAGGGAGGGGGATGCAGCCGCCGTGTGAGGTTGAGGGAGGGAGGTGGGGCTTCTTGTGGGGCTAGGGTTTTTTTTTTTTTTTTTTCAGAAGAAAAGAGTGAATTCCCCTTTTACCCTTCAAGTGCTGCATTTTCTCTCTCTCTCTCTCTCTTTTTTTTTTTTTTAAATCATGCCCAATTGCTACACGAGATGTTGCAGCAAACTGGGCAAAATATATATATTTGTTTTGCCCAGTTGCTACACGAGATGCTGTAGCAACCTAGGCAGTATTAAAATCCTGGAGTAGTCCCTCACCAAAATTAGGTTGCTCACATTCCACGGTCTGCACTTATGTGATTCCAAAATAGCAGGTGTTCGTCAAAGTCTATGCTTTCTTTTCTCGAGCACACCTTATAGAAAATGGAATGAGAGTAAGGATTAGGGATTTAAAACTCAATAACAAACTAAGTAAAAGTAATAATATTTACATATGACATATATATATATTTACATATATACAAAAAATATATCTTTGGATTGCTCTAAAAAATTATTCTTTAAAAACCATAAGCAACCCAAGACCACCTCCCTTGTTATTGTTCTTCCAAAGTGATGGAGGTCTTCATTCGATCAATCTCCCCTCTCTAATAATGATTGATTCGTTTTCCATTCACTTTAAATTCTCTTCCCGAGTGCTCTTTCTTTAATTCAACAGCTCTATAAGGGTACACCTTGGTCACAAGAAATGATCTGAACCATCGAGACTTCAATTTCCCAGGGAACAACTTAAGACGAGAGTTGAAAGGTAAAACGTGTTGCCCTTTCTCAAAAACTCGAGGCCGAATCCTCTTATCGTACCACTTCTTAGTTTTTTCTTTGTAGAGTTTGGCATTTTCATAGGAGAACAATCTTATTTATGCAATCTCATTTAATTGTAATTTTTGAAGTGCACCGGCAACTTGAAGGTCCATGTTGAGCTTCTTGATGGCCCAATATGCTTTATGTTCTAACTCCATGTGTAAATGACATGCTTTTCTGAACACCAATCGATTTGGAGACATGCCCAAAGGTGTCTTGAAGGTTGTCCGTTCCATAAAGCATCATCCAATCTTTGTAATCATTACTTTCGATTAGGATTCACGACCTTCTCAAGTATGCTTTTGATTTCTTTATTGGAGAGCTCAGCTTGGCCATTTGTTTGAGGATGATAAGCCATAGCAATCTTGTGTCTCACATCATACTTAGCCAAAAATGTAGCTAAGAGTTTGTTCATAAAGTGGGTACCTTTGTCACTTATAAGGGATCTTGGAGTCCCAGAACGAGTTATGTAGAAATTTTATAACCACTTTAGCATCATTTTTAGTACTTGCCACAGCTTCAACCCATTTAGACACGTAATCGATGGCTATTAATATGTACAAATTTCCGAAAGAAGGATTTAATGGCCCCATGAAATCGATTCCCCAAACATCAAAGAGTTCTACCTCAAGAATGTTATTCAAAGGCATCTTGTTCCTTGCTGAAATACTGCCTACCCGTTGGCACTTATCTCAATTCTTTGCAAAGTTGTGGGCATCTTTAAAAATAGAAGGTCAATAGTATCCCGATTGAAAAACCTTAGTTGTTGTTTGTTGTCCCCCAAATTGACCTCCATATACATAAGAATGACAATGATCCAAAATGCTTGGTACTTCCTCTTCAGGTACACATTGTCTCAACACATGATCAGGGCATTGCTTGTAAAGATAAGAATTATCCCAATAATATGACTTCAACTCATGGAAGAATTTCTTAAGTTGTTGGTTATTTAAATCGGGAGGAGTCAACCCACTCACCAAATAATTCACAAAATCAGCATACCATGGTGTTGAAACTTAACTAACCTCCAAGATTTGTTCATCAAGAAATGTCTCCTTAATGGGCCCTTCATTCTTTGTTTCACCTCCACCTTCAACCCTAGATAAATGGTCGGCCACTTGGTTCTCGGTTCCTCTCCTATCTTAAATTTCCAAGTTAAATTCTTGAAGAAGTAACACCCATCGAATGAGTCTTGGTTAGGCATCCTTCTTAGCAACAACATACTTTATAGCCAAATGATCCGTGTATAAAACCACCTTATTTCCCACCAGATAACCTCGAAACTTGTCAAATGTAAAGACCACGGCCAAAAGCTCCTTTTCTGTAGTTGTGTAATTCAATTGAGCATCCGTCAAAGTCTTGCTAGCATAGTAAATAGAGTGGAATACCTTATTTATTCTTTGCTCGAGCACAACACCAATGGAAAAATCACTGGCATCACACAATAATTCGAAAGGAAGAGATCAATCCAGAAGAACAATAATCAGAGCGGACACAAGTGTTGTCTTCAAGGTCGAAAATGTTTCTTGACACTCCTTTGTGAATTCAAAGGACCGATCGTGCTCAAGTAGAGAACAAAGAGGCTTGGATATTTTTTAAAAATCATTGATAAACCTCTAGTAGAATCCTGCATGCCCCAAAAATCTTCGAATGTCCTTAACTATATTTGATTCCACTTTTCTCTATCCACTTTGATTCCTTGATGCGAAATCCGATGACCTAAGACAATTTCCTCTTGTACCATGAAATGGCATTTCTCCCAATTGAGAACCAATTTGGTTTCTTCACATCTCTCAAGTACCTATTACAAGTTAGCCAACAAGCATCAAAATTTTCACCAAATACCGAAAAATCATCCATAAATACCTCAAGAGATTTCTCCACCATGTTGGAAAAAATGGCCATCATACATCGCTGGAAGGTGGCAGGGGCATTGCCTAATCCAAATGGCATTCTCTGTAAAGAAAATGTACCATAAGAGCATGTGAAAGTGGTCTCCTCTTCATCTTCCAGAGCAATAGATATTTGATTGTAACCCGAATACCCGTCAAGAAAACAATAGTATTCCTTCCCTGCTAATTTATCCAACATTTGATCAATAAATGGCAGCGGAAAATGATCTTTTCTTGTGGCCTTGTTTAGCTTCCGATAATCCATGTAAACACGCCATCCCAACACCATTATTGTGGAAATTAATTCATTATTTTCATTTTCCACCACAGTAACTGCACCTTTCTTGGGAACGCATTGAACCGGGCTAACCTAAGAGCTGTTTGAAATTGGGTATATAATTTTGGCATCGAGCCACTTGATTACTTCCTTTCTCACCACTTCCTTCATAACGGGATTGACCCTTCTTTGGTATTCAACATAATTGCTGCAACTCTCTTCTAGCATAATTTTATGCATACAAAGAGACGGGCTTATTCCCTTGATATCCGCCATTGTCCACCCTATTGCCTTTTAGTATTTCCTCAACACATTGAGCAACAAAATTTTCTTTTTAAAAGTCAAGGATGCAGAAATTATGACCGGGTAAAGTCTCTTCTTCTCCCAAATAAACATACTTAAAATGATTAAGCAAAGTCTTCAATTTTAACCTTGGTGGTTCTTCAATAGATGGCTTAGATGGTGTGAAATTCCTTTTATGATAAATCCAAGGATTCAAAATGTCTCGTAACTTTGGTGTATAATTAATTAGACTCCACCCTTTTATCTTGTGCTCCTTCATCATCACTTGTCTCATCATTTTCCTCAAGAGAGGTCACCCTCACAATGTCTTCACATGTTTCGTTTTGCACTTTTTCAGCAACAATAGTGTCAATAACATTCACGAAGGAGCATTCTTCAATTTCATCCGGGAACCTCATAGCATTGAACACATTAACAGTCACTTGTTGATCATTGAGCCTCATTGTAAGCTCTCCATTTTGAACATCAATCAACGTTCTTCCGGTGGCAAGAAATGGTCTCCCCCAAATAATTGGAACCTTACGATCCACCTCATAATCAAGAATAATAAAGTCCGCCGAAAAGATAAACTTGTCCACTTGCACTAAAACATCTTCAATCTTACCTTTCGGATGTGCCATGGATCGGTTAGCCAATTGCAATATTACGGTTGTTGGTCTTACTTCGCCAATCCCGAGTTTCCTAAAAATCGATATAGGCATCAAGTTTATACTTGCTCCCAAATCACTTAAAGCTCTACCAACATCTCTACCACCAATAGAACAAGGGATAGTAAAACTCCCTGGATCTTTTAATTTAGGAGGAATTTTGTTTTTGAAAATTGCAGTGGATCTTTCGGTCAAAGCAACCATTTCAGACTCTTCAAGTAGTCGCTTCTTGGTCAAGATGTCCTTCAAAAACTTCACATAATTGGGCATTTGTTCCAAGGCCTCCACCAATGGAATGTTGATGTGGAGCTACTTTAAAATATCTAAGAATCTTCATAATCACACATCTTATTTCTGCTTTTGAAAACATTGAGGAAATGGAGGTGGCAGCTTTGCACATGTTTGCTACTCTACAGATTGCTGAATTGGTGTTGAAGCTTTCTTGGCAGACTCTGAGGTAAATAAATTCAAATTTCCACCCTGTTTTTCTATTTCATCATCCCCATGGATTGATGTGGGTTCGTTTTCCTAGTTAGCTTCATTGGCATTCAGCTCTAAATCCTTTATTCCTCAATGTGACAGCCTTGCAATGTTCTTTACCTTCTCTTCTTAGATTTTCAGTATCACTTGGCAAAGCACCTTGAGGTCGATTTCTCAACTCATTTGCTAATTGCCCTATTTGAACCTCAGGACTTCTCAACGAAGTTGCTTGACTTTAAATCATTGCATCGTTCTTAGCCATATACTCCTTCATCAAATTTTCAAAAAAGTTGGTTTTGGTAGCTTGGGGAGGAAACCTTTATTGTTGTTGTTGATTCAAAAATCCCGGTGGAAACTTAGGCTTGCCTTGCATTGGTGCATTGTTCGAGTTGCTACCTTGACCTCCCTAAGAGAAATTTGGATGTTGTCTCCACCCCGGATCATAAGAGTTGGAATATAGATTGTTGCGGTTGGAGTTTTGATTTCCCATGTAGCAAATCGAGGCTGGGTTGGATGGACAACTATCAAATGTGTCACCATCTCCACAATAAACGCACGAGATAACCGCTGTTTGTTCCATAGGGTTGTTGGTGCCATTCCCCCCAAACTTAGATTTTTCAAAATATTGTTGATGGATGAAACTTGAGCCGTCAAAGCTGTTAATGCATCAACTTCATAAATTCCTGCAGTTTTATTACCAGTTGGTGCTCTTGTATTGGACCATTGATAGTTATTATTGGCAATCCTCTCCAAGATCTTATATGCATCATTGTATGAATTAGAAAGAATAGATTTATTTGCCGAAGTATCCAACACCATGCGACTAGAGGCATTAAGACCATTGTAGATAGTCTCCATTTGAATACAATGTATAATACCATGGTGGGGGCACTTCCTCAACAATTCCTTGAACCCAAGCGCCACACACAGATTCATCCTCCGATTGTTGAAAAGAAATAATTTCATTCAGGTACTTGGCATTTATTGAAGGAGAAAAGTACTTCATCAAGAATTACTCGGCAAGATCATTCCAAGAAGAAATAGAATATGGTGGAAGAGTGTTAAGACATGCTCTAGCTTGATCCCTCAACGAGAAAGGAAATAATTTCAGCCTCAAGGCTTCCTCCATAACACCTTGGAGTTTGAAAGAATCACTCACCTCTAAAAATCAACGAAGATGAAGGTAAGAATCTTCAGTGGCTAGCCCGCTAAATTGACCCACCGTTTGCAACATTTGGAACATCACCGACTTTAACTCAAATTGAGGTGCTTGAATTTCAGGTCGAATGATGCCCGGATTAAGGTCATTGAACATTGGGGCAGCATACTCCCGTATGGCTCTCTCTCGATCATCGGCCATAAAAATTGCATTGGCAACCACGTTTACATCCTCCTCGGCCATATTCCTTTCATGTTGAGCCCGCTGTTCTCGTTGTTCTCTTCTTCATCTTCTAAATGTGCTTTCAATCTCGGGGTCAAGAAGAGCTATATCAAAATTTTGTTGCTCGTTCATGCACAAAACCAGCCAATTGAAGTAAAAGAACAACAATCAAGATTATAACAAAATAAAAGAAATAAAATGCATAATTATCTATATCACAAAAATTCTAAATTACAATCTCCGGCAACGGCGCTAAAAACTTGTTGTGATTATTTTATGCTTCAATTTTAATACGCAAGTGCACATAGTCACACAAGTAATTTAATGATAATTTCATCATCTCCACAGGGATTGAATTCAAAATAATTTGCAAACACCAATTACTAAACAATTTTAACCAAGAAAAAGAGTAATAAATTGGGTGGATGTTCGGTTCTATTACTACAATTCAAACAAAGAAGTAAATAAAATATTTCCAGAAATTAATCATTCAATTCACAAGACAACAACAGTAAGAAAATGCACAAAATGGAGATGTAGACTTGAATTACTAATTTCCCTTGAATCAATTTTTATTGATCGATGTTCATCGGCATTGTTTTGAGTGAAATGCTCCAAAGTTAGCAAGAATTCCCTCTCAACACATCAAATTCTTCCAAATGCTGTGTCACACATTTTTTTCTAATTGAACACATTTCTATGCCTAATAGAAATTGGAACATCGATGTAAGTTTCAATTATTATAGTTATGCAAGGCGAACAATATATTCCTATACCATCCACTACTACAACCTAGAATTGGTTATAAACTTGCATCATTCAAGAAATTTCCACTAGACCTAACCTTCTCAATATTAAATCTAGCTCATCAATTCATCATTGGTGGACAAACAATAACAAATATTAACAATAGGCACACTTGAATGAATAATGGCACAAATCACTCAAACAATGCATAAAAGTCTTAATAAAACGATCCAAAGTCTATTAACAATTCAAGTCTTCAATAACTTTAAAAATACAATCCAAAATTCTAATTCATCATCCATAGTGATTGAAATGAAATTCCGAAAACAGGAGAATAAAAAGAATAAGGAAGAGAGGAATAAGCTGATAGTTATGATGTTTTTTTGTGAATCATTCTTCTTCTTCCTTCTTGATGTCATTTTCTTCTTCTTCCCCTTGATTTCACGCTGAAAATGTGCTGAGGATAATGGTCTTTTTGCTCCAATTCCAGCGGCTCTCTCTCCCCTATTTTTCTGCTGTTTTGTGCTGCCCTACCTTCTTTCCTTGGCTGCTGCCCTACCTTCTTTCCTTGGCTCTGCCCTACCTTCTTTCATTAGCTGCTGATGATAAAGACCCACTCTTTTTTTTTTTCCTCATTAGGCTGCCCATTAGTTCCACAGTTGGCCTATTAAATATGATCTAGCATAACTAAACCAAAATTATCTTAGATTGTTTACAAATCAATATTAAAAATAAAATGTACACTCTTTAAAAAATCACATCAAATTAATATTCCAATGAAAACCAAATTTAACCCAAGAACATGTACCCTCTTTATGTTTCACAATATACTTATATCATGTACCCTATTGATATACTCATATCACAATTTTACTCATTGTATATCAAATTCAAGAATTACATTAAATTTATCTAAGAAAATAAGTTATCACATAACCAAAATGAGTCGATATTAATTTATAAAATCCCACTGATATTTCATTTGAAACCAGAAAGACAACCAATAACATAATATACTCATATCAAAATAAATATGCACATAACATAAAGATAATTAATTATTTATTGTATTTAAAAGTTGCTAAAAGCTTAGCTTTCATGCGATGGTGAAGTTATTGCAGCATCCATATACTTGAAATGAGTAGAAGTGAATATCGTCCCGAACCTGCGATAGGACTGTTTGTTAGCTATGGAACATACTAGCACATGAATGTTCAGAAACCAATACAAAATCTATAAAATAATTTTAGATAAAGATATAAGATTAATAAAAAAAATATATAATATATGCCATATTAACAAATTAAACAAATATTGCATTATACATACAGATAAATAATAAGTTATGCTGCATAAAATAATATTAAGTAGTGGATATTCATTTATCAATACAAAATATATAAACAAACTTTTTTATAAGTATATAAGATTAACAACATATATATGCACAACTTCATAATGATAATTACATATATATTATATTTAAAATTTGTTGAAAACTTATCTTTCATGCGAAGGTAAAGTTATTGTAGCTGTTCTTGAAATGAGTTGAAATGAATATCGTCCCGAACTTGCAATACGACTTTTGTTAGCTATGAAAATATATAATCAATTTAAGGACATATATAGATTAATGGGAAATATATAATATATGCCATATTAGCACATTAACACACACACAACTAATAAATTATGTTGTATAAAGTAATGTTAAGTACTGAATATTCATATTATCCCACACTTCACAGAGTTTAAAAGTTCACTTCAAAGTATTGGCATCAACACAATACACATTCATTTACTTTGAGCAGAAGTTAGCATCCAACAACATATCACCATAGCAGCATGAGACGGTTAACAAGGTCCACAATTATTGGAATAAAAACGAACTCAAGGAGAAGAGTCCCAAGGTTAGTAATGTAACTTTGTGTGCAGCTATTGTGAGTAAAGTCTTTCATGTAGTTTTTTCTCATATGAATGTTAGTGGAATAATCCTTTAATCTTATTTTATGTAAGCAATTTTCAGTTTATCATGTCGTTCTGATTAGATGCATTTGTATATGTTTCATACATTATAGCGCAATTTTAATATACAAATCATGCATATGACAAAGCATATGGAACATGATTTGTTACATTTAAAGTATCAATAATTTATGTACAATATGAATCATTAATAAAGAATTGTATATATACATGTAATAAACATTTCGAATAGAAGCGTATAATAAAAGGTACTTATCTTAATGCCGAAGGATTCAAATTCTGATATTTCCTCCGTGTTTGTTGGATTTCATTTTGTAGTGGATATTGTTAGATCAAAATATGTGCGCGTGTGTAATAGTTCAATAGTAGTTCGAACTGTAAATGAAATTGCGGAAGCTTATAATAAACTTTGATTTTAAACGAGGAAGAATTCCCTTCTTCCTCTCAAATAATTTTATTAGAAGACATATTTGTTCCCATAAATGTTACAATAAAACTTACAAGTATTTGGCTCCCTCTAAATACTAGTCAACATGTGTAACTTAATCTTCTAATCACTTACTTGAATATCTAGTCCCCTAGATGGATTTGAATACAAACTCCCATTCTAAGACGTTGAAATCTCCCAAAATCAACGTGTTGTGAATTACCGAAGTAATGCAGACTCTGCGAGGTTCACTATCAGTTCGCCCTTAAGTTCTTGTTAGTCCGTTGTATTCTCCCGAATATAACAGCTTCTTCACCAGCCTCTCTGCTTGACTCTGCCCTTATGAAGGTAATTAATAAATATGTCAGAGATGTGTACTTTTCTTTGGCTTGAGGTCGTATTTATACTCATGTCTTGCCCTTCAAGAGATCTGCCGGTATCTCTTCTTTTCCGGCTGTGATATGCATATATTTGTAGAAGTAATCTTGATATGCATATCTTGTATCTCTTTCGTATCTTTCAAGGATATGTTCCCCGGATTTTCCTCTTGATTCTCCTCATGTTCAGTCATGACTTTCCTTTTGATTCTCCTCTTGTTTAGCCTTGATCTTCTTCCAACAATATATTCACAATATCCTTTATATCTACAAACAAGAATATACTAATTAGAATTTTCGAATAATTTGTCAATAATTTTTACCTTGTCAGATATTATTGTGGAACACACACACACATATACAATATGTAATTGTGCATAAACATGCAATGTAAGAACTCATGTTACATATGTCTTAATTCCTATAGATTACTCTACATGATATGCATGTATAAATTTAGGAACAAATCACTTTTAGAAACATAGAATAACTGTCAAACTTTTAGAGATAAAAATACAGAAAAACTAAAAAACAGAGATAAACAGGGTCACAATAGAAAAATCAGACGAATGTGAAAACTCTATCATCGCAATATTGAAACCAGACAAACAAATTATAGTAAAATGGTCAAAGAATCAAATTAATTGAACCTAAAAGGGAAACTAATCGAACAAAAAAAGAGAAGATAATGGCATGTTGAGAGTTCTAAAAGATGAGCACATTGTATACTCTCATATGTTCAGATCAGATGAAAATGCACCAGAAGCCCTCAAATAATTGTAGAAATGAAGGGATCTGTTTAACACGACTTTGATTATTTCTAGGAAAATCCAAGAAATCGTCATTTTCTCCTCTTACAAAAAGGTCAGATCTGGTCGAATACGAGTAAATATAGAGCCCATGAATTCTTTTGCCCAGATTTGTAAAATTTTAGTTCATTTTCTTGCAATAATCTTCTTTATCACATAAGTGAATAAAAAAAAATAAAGAATCAAACAAATCAGTTTGAAATCGCACACTCTGTAATCATTTTTCAGATAAGACTCGATTTCAGTCGAAGTAATCATATATGTCGAGATAATCACATCGGCAAAGAGAAGAGAATCTAAATATAATCGTCATCTTCTTCTCCTTGAAAATCATCAGATCCAATTGAAAAGCACTATTATATAAGTGCTTACAATCCAAAAATCTGAAGTTAAATACGGAAAACAATGCAAGAGTTTCATCATTTCTTAAATACGGCGACGTAGAATTAGAGTGTGAATAAAACTCATACCATTAAAATAAGATTCATGGGCTTTGAAAGAAGACAAAAAGAAATAATCTCATCATTTCTAAAGTGTATTAGACCAACTCCAGCGGTGCGCTGGAGTGGCTTAAAATGGTGGATAATGTTTTATATATATATATATATATATATATTCTTAATATTCATTTTTTTAATGTTTTATTTATATATTTGTTAATATTCATGTTTAATAATAAATTGTTTGTTTTTTTATAATTAATTTAGTTTAATTAATTTTATGATTATTTTAGTTAATATGATAAAAAAATAATAAAAAGGTGTAATTTTAATTATAAATAAAAATAATTCAATAAAATTTTAAATACTACATATAAAAATAAAAAATAGCTTAAAATACAAATAGACAAAACATACAATTACAACTAAAAACTATAAAGTTACAAACAAAATATAAAATTACACAACATAATAAAAAACAATATTACTTAATAGAAAATACACATGATACTAAATTAATAAACTAATTTCTAATAGTCAGAAAGACCACCTCCACACCCTCCAATATCTGGAAAAAAAAATTCCAAACACATTAAATGTATTCGGAAGTGGATTTGCTGGCTCGGCTTATGTCCTCCTCTGCAGAATTTTTTGTTGCTCCAACCTCAAGTGTTCACGTAGTGCAGGATCAACAACAGTATCTAAATTCATCCTTAAAGTTGCGTTCTCCTCTTTGATCCTTTCCCATTCATTGTTCATCGTTATCTCACAATCTTTCAACTCAAGTTCACGAGCTTTTAACTCATTCTCACGATCTTTTCTTGAGGCTGCGCTTGCTAATAATTCTCTGAGTGAGGAATTTTCTTGTTTTATCATTTGTATAAAATCATCATCATCTTCTTTTTATTTCTTTTTAAGTTTTGATTTTTGCACCACCTCGGGTCTTTTTGACGAAGAACCACCAGCACTGCTAATGTTTTCGTCATTTAAAATCAATAGAAAACGAAGACAAAGAAGGATTAGGGGAAAGAGGGGACTCTGAAAAATTTTCTGCAGTTAGCTCTTCAGCTTACACAAATAGTTTTAAAATCGGCCATAAATGGTCGAATTTGAACCCAACCTCATATCCTTTCACCGACCTCATAGTCTCATTTGCACGCTCCAACTACATAATTTAAAAACAATATTGAAATCAAAATATTATACTTGACAAATAAAAATATAAAGTATAAATAACAACTTACAATTATTTTTTCGCTTGCACCACTAGGATTCAACAGCTCAATTTATTGCAGACACCTGTTGAATTTTCTCACATGTTTGAGAATGGTTTGCATGCAACATTGCAATGATCGTTTGTTACGATCTTGCATCCCGGTGCTTGGTTTATTGGAGTTGTATTTTTCTGTAACATGACTCCAAAATAGATCTTTTAATTGGTTTATTCCTACAATTGGATCTTGTGAGATTTCGAGATAGACACGAGTAAGGTGTCGATCTTCAGCTGAAGTGAAGTTGGTGGTGTGAGGCTTAGACATTTCAGAGAAGAAAACAAAAGATGTTGTAAATAAAAAGGAGTTGGAGAAGTTTGTGAGAAAAGGAATTGGAGAAGTTTGTGAGAAATGTTATGTGGTATGACGCCTATTTATAGAAATTCGCAGAAAAACATATAATAATCCAACAGTTGAGATTTAAAGATCAAAATAATCTAACAGTCAGAGTTGAATACACATGGATTGTGCTTGTTGCAACTCTCTGTGTTCTAAGACTTTGAATGAACGGCTCAGATTAAAAGTTGTTGTGGGTTATCAACGACTAATATTGAAAGCACAAAGATTGTGCTTTCTGCAACTATGATTTCAATTCAGACAAGTGGTGAATGGTTGAGATTTAAAGATGACAATAATCTAACGGTCATAGTTGAAAACACGAAAATTGTGCTTGTTTATGGCTTTTACAACTTAAGTGGAGGGTTGAGATTAAATGTTGTAGTAAGATATCAATGGCTATTGTTTTGAACACAAAGATTGTGTTTTTTGGAATAATATACAGATCATTATATAATGAGCACATACTCCACCCATTTTCTTCACATCAATCTTTCTTATCCTTAATTCGTTTAGTCATTTTCTCTGTTAATAATATTTTTTTCTATTATGCTCTGATTGTCTCTAAAAAAATGAATTTTCACTCTGTTGGTCCTTCTGCTATTTCTTCTATTCCTTCAAGTTCATCTGATGATGAACATCAACAATTGATTGATAGTGATTGTTCCGACGTGGAGCAACATGCGATTGTTGAATAAATATATAGTAACAATCGTATATTAGCTGCATATCGGCGTCGAAGGGCTGAACCCATTCATGGAGGCTCAGTTCCGAGTCGCAGGACAATATATCGTGATCATGAAGTAGCAGCTCAAAATCTTTTCAGAGACTACTTTTTTGAAACTCCAACGTTTAATGAAGATCAGTTTCGTCGACGTTATCGAATGTCACGAAATCTATTTCTCCGTATTGTTCATACAGTAAAAAATCATGATGGATACTTTGAGCAGCGAAGAAATGCAGCTCGGCAAATTGGTTTGTCTACACTCCAAAAACTAACTGCAGCATTCCAAATGTTAGCGTCTGCAATTCCAGCAGATGCAACTGACAAGTATATCAAAATTGGAGAGTCTACTACAGTTGAATGTGTCAAAAAAATTTGTAGTGCTATTGTGGTGATATTTGGGGGAGAATATCTAAAATCTCCTACCGTTAATGATGTTGCAAGATTACTTCATATTGGTTAGCAACGTGGCTTTCCAGGAATGCTGGGAAGTTTGGATTGTATGCATTGGAAGTGGAAAAATTGTACGACGGCATGGGCAGGACGATATGCTGGTCGAAGTGGATCTCCAACAATTATTCTTGAAGTTGTGGTTGATTATGATTTGTGGATCTGACATGCTTATTTCGAGATGTTAGGATCCAACAATGATATTAATGTGTGGAGATGTCCCACCTTTTCTCTAACCTTGCTAAAGGTATTGCTCCTCCTGCACGTTCTGTTATTCAAGGAAAGGAGTACAACATAGGGTATTATTTGGCTGATAGTATATATCCCAAATGGGCAACTCTTGTGCAAATGATTCATGCACCAAATGGTCCAAAAAAGAAATATTTTGCAAAGAAACAAGAAGAGTGTAGAAAGGATGTGGAACGTGCATTTGGAGTCCTCCAAAGTCGATTTGCTATAGTGGCAAATCCAGCACGTTTTTGGAGTAAAATTGATTTGAAACATATTATGACTGTGTGCAAAATAATGCATAATATAATAATTGAGGATGAACGAGAATTTGATACTCCAATCGAAGAAGCAAGAGAAGTACCAGCTCTGGAAGTCGAACTTGTTGAAAATGAAAACATGCATTTTCAAAATCTTCTAGCTCAATTTAGACAAATTAGAGATGCGGAAGCTCAGTTCGCATTTCGAAATGCATTAATTGAGCATTTGTGGGTAGAATATTCTAATTCAAAAATTTAATCTTGTAAACGTGTATTTTTATTATACTATTATTATGAGTTCAATTTTAATTTTGCATTATTATTGCTTGATATTATATGTTTTTTTATATATAATTAATTTTATAGATAAAAAATTAAAATGTTACATATAAAAAATTATTTTTAATATATTGCGTATTATGTATTTAACAAATATGATGTTTTTTAAATATAGATTAAAATTAAATAAATTATAAAGAATATTATTGAAATATTCTTTTTTAATGCAGAGAAAATAGTGCAAACGACTGGAGATGGAATGCAGATTTTACTGTAAAATAGTGCAAAAATTTGTAATAAAGTTGTTCTGACAGCTAGAGATGGTCTCTGAGAGAGAGAGAGAGAGAGAGAGAGAGAGAGAGAGAGAGGTGAAGATGATGATACAAATGAGACGTCAGTTGGGAATTAAGGAAGGAGGTCTTTATGCAGGATAAAGGAGACAAGAAACATTAGAGTAGAATAGGTCCAAATTTAGATTATTCTTTATGTATTAGATTAAATACGTAGCAGCTATGTTCTTTTTTTTACATTATATTTTTTATCTATATTAACGACAATTTTAATAATATGTAACCAAAAAATGTTTATTATTATAATGATTACTTTATTCGAGCGGTCCTATAATAATTATGCACTATTATCTATATAAATTATATATTGTTTTCTATAATATATCACATCCAAGAAATAATACTAATTAAATAAATATTATAGTGTTCCAAATTCTATTAAATAAAAGGTAAATTTGTATATTTTATTTATTAAGACAATTTTGTGTGAAAGAATAAAGTATCAAAATTTCATTTATATTAATTGTATAGTAGTATCATTAATATTATAAATAAAAAATACAATTACAATTTTACATTTAGTTATTGTCTATACAATTGTTCTTGAGACCACTACAACCTTGAAGTGCAATTACTAATGGTAAATAATTATTAATGAGCACCCCCTTTTTAAAATATAAAAAAATATTTGTTTTTAATAGTTTTTCTTTTCTTTCCTAATTTCCCAAATGCTTATAAGTTGTTCTGCTAGCAATGTTGGACCCAACAGTGACTTTGGTTATTGTCTATGAAATTGTATTTAAACTAACTCATACTAAATATGTTGGTAATAGTAAAATTAAATGCCAATGTTTTTTTTTTTTTTTTTTTTTTACATTTCTCTAATGTCAATGCAATTGAATACATTTTTTATGAAAATATTGTACTGATATGCTTTATTTGTTTTATTGGTATTATTTGTTTTATCGGTGTTCAATAAATCAGCATCCTTATATAAGTAATTCGGCTGAAGTTAGGTGTCATGGTACATTATGAACTACATTTGTCTCGCAACTATTACAACCTTTAAGCGAGATTACTGATGGTAATAGTAATCTACGAGCACTCCTTTTTTAATATATAAAATTATTTTTCATCTTAATATTTTTTTTTTAAAGTTTTTTACCTAATTTTCCAAATATTTATAGTTTGCTATGCTATGAATGTCGGACCTAATAGTTGTTTTGCTTATTGCCTAAGGAATTATATTTCAACTAACTATTACTAAATATATTACTAATAGTTAAATATAATATTGATTTAAATATTTTGGATTTAAAAAAAATCACTAATTAATATAAATTCAATTGCATACTTATTTTATGGAAATATTGTACTGATACGGTTTCTTTGTTTGATTGTTTGTTCAGAAAACCAACATCCTTATACAAGTAATTCAATCGAAGTTGGGTGTCATAGTAGATTGCGAACCACATTGTTTTCTCAACCATTACAACCTTTAAGTGATATTACTAATGGTAAACAGTTATTAATGAGCACTCCTTATTTAATATATAAAGGAATATTTGTTTCTAACAGTTGTTCTTATTTTTTTTTCCTAATTTCTCAAATGAATATAGTTTGCTCTACTAGCACTTTGGGACCCAACGATGGCATTGCTTATAATGCCACCAAAATGTAGTGTCTAATCAATCAGTAGTATTGATACAAGTGAAGTTACCCCCATTGACTTAACTGGAAATCAATGTTTGCCCGATTCTACTTCTTCTTTATTTCAATCATCAATATCATAAGTTCCAATTGTTGATGAGAATGATATGAGTAATGACAATGATGATGGTATGGATTATGAAAGAGGTTTAATATCACATGGTAATGACTTAAACTTATTTTAAGATAGTGTTATAATACTAAACCTCATCTAGATTTTCATTTAATAATATTATCAATTTCAGCTTATTGGGATGTTGGTGATCCAACATATAAATTTAAGCGTTGTGGCGCATTTTTCTATTACGAAGAACGGCTTTTGTCGTACTTTAATGCACGACACCCTAAATATCTTCCTGTTGTAGTCAAGGGAAGGTGCAACTTCCACCAATGAAAAAGCCACCACAACTTTTATACAATCTACTTCATGGCTCAGTCGAGAGAAGCAAAGAATTTTTGGAAAATATAAGATCCTATAGTAACATGTTCTGCTTCACATCAATGGGAGGAAAATTTGACCATTCACCCAACCAAGGAAACTCTCCACTAATCTTTAAATTGCAAGGACATAATTACCACTTGATTGGATGTTCATTACCCTCTGAAGGAGACACTCCAAAGTTTGCCCAACTTTATATGTACGACACTGGAAATGAAGTCAATAATAGATTAAATTGTGTTTGGTATGTGGTTTATGTTTTTTGATATTGAGGCAATTCCAAAATTATATAAGTATGTTATTGGTATGTCAATTTTTTAACAATTTTTTATTTTATTTTATATGTGCAGGAAGAAAGGAAAATCTAAATACTCTTCAGTCAGAAATTGTATCTGATTTGAAAGATATGCTCGACCAACATAATATTCTGGTGAAATCATTTAGAATGGCAAGAGAGAATATGGTAGATGGTGGAAATTCAAATGTGAGGTTGAGGCTTATTGGTAGAAGAGGATGAGATGCAACAAGATATAATCTCCCTTCTATGTCTGAGGTAGCAGCTCTAATAGTAGGTGATTTTGATGAGTCTATGGGGGATAGAGATATTATAGTAGAGACACAATCAGGAAAATTCAAAAGAATAAATGAATTAAATGTTGCGTACCTTGCCCTACAATATCCTCTATTATTTCCTAATGGGAAAAACAGTTATAGGGAGGACATATATTTCTCTGATTCTAGATATATTTAAGGTGGAGGAAGACATAAAATTAGTATTAGAGAATGGTTTTGCTATCAATTGCATGAGAGAGATGAACAACCTCCATCAATTTTATGTGCGAGGTGCTTAACACAACAATTTATTGTAGATGCATACACCATGGTCGAGTCAGCTTGGTTAACGTATGTCTGTATCCATCAGAAGCAACTACAATCTAAAATATATAAAGGCCTCGCTGAAGTATTGTTCCGTGGTGAAACAGATCCATGTCTTTTAGGAAGACGGATTATACTACCATCATCCCTTACAGGTTGAGCTCGATATGATTCAAAATTATAAAGATTCTATGGCAATTTGTCGGTGGGTCGGTTATCCAGACATTTTCTTGACTTTCACCTGTAATCCAAAGTAGCTTGAGATCATAAAGTTTCTAGAAAAATGGGAGTTGAAAGTTGAAGATCGTCCAGATGTGGTGTGTCGTGTTTTTAAAATGAAGTTGGATGGTTTGATAAAGGATCTAAGAAAGAACAAAGTATTTGGTTCAGTTCGATCATGTAAGTGTTTCATGTTATACTATACATTGTTGGTTTTTATTTTAACACTATGATAAACGTTATGTTTAAAAAATACTTATTATGACCATCTTTTTCAGTGATTTACACAATTGAATTTCAGAAATGTGGTTTGCCACACACACGTATTTTGTTGTTTCTTGATCAACAAGATAAGTATCCAACAACCAATGTCATTGATAGTATAATTTCAACCGAGGTTCCACATCCAAAGAAAAATTCTGAATATTACAATGCAATTCATGAGTTTATGATTCACGGTCCATGTGGTGTTGCTCGCCCAAAATCCCCCTGCATGTCAAATGACAGTTGTACAAAACATTATCCAAAAAAAAATTATGGATGCTAATACTGTTGATGATGAAGGTTATCCAGTTTATCATCATAGAAATGATGGTAGAACTATACTCAAGAGTGGCGTTGAACTTGACAACAGATATGTAGTGCCTCACAATTGATATTTGTCACGTAGATATGGAGCACATTTGAACGTTGAGTGGTGCAACTTCGATCAATAAAGTATTTATTCAAGTATGTCAACAAAGGATATGATCGAGTTACAGCTTCATTCTATAAAAGCAGTGACGACAATGACACATCACAAAATGTTGATGAGGTTAGCATGTAATATGATAGCAGATATATTTCACCGTGTGAAGCTATGTGGAGGATACTAGGATATGAGATTCAGTATAAGAACCCATCAGTACAGCAACTGAGTTTCCATTTGCCAGATCACCAATCTGTAATTTTCTCTGATTCAGACCCGATAGATGTTATCATAGGTCGTCTCACAATAAATCATAGCATGTTTCTGGCCTGGTTTGAAGCGAATAAATTATATGATGAGGCACATGAGTTAACCTATGCAGAATTTTCCCAAAAAATTATGTGGAAACGAGATAAAAGAATATGGACAAAAAGGAGATGTAGTTTTTCAGTAGGCCGCATTTTTTATGTGCCTCCTGGCAGTGGGGAAATGTATTATTTGAGATGCTTGCTCAACATTGTCCGAGGTGCTACATCATTTGAAGAAATAAGAATAATAGGAAATGTGACATATGATACATTTCATGAAGCATGTTATGCTCATGGCATATTGGATGTTGATCGAGAATACATTGATAATATAATCGAAGCAAGTTAGTTTGCATCAGGCCATTCATTGAGGTATTTTTTTTTTGGAACTCTTCTTTCATCTAACAACTGACTCAACCAGAAGACGTGTGGGAAAAGTGTTGGACATATTTAGCTGATGATATTCTACACAGACAACGTCATATACTTAATGATCAAGGTGCACTAACATTTAGTTTTCTCTGACTTCTTTTATTAAAAGTTAAATATATATTTAGTATATTATGATTGTCTTAATATATTTAATAATTTTTTCAGATTTGAATATGACTGAGGAAGAAATAAAAAATCTTACGTTGGTAGAGATTGAGAAAATCATGCGTATATTTGGTGAGAGCTTGAGATTATATGATACGATATCATTTCTAAATATGTCTCACTTATCGAAGGTGCATAATAAATTGGTGCATGAGGAGCTGCGGTACAATCGGAGTGCTTTAGCTAAGGAACACACTACACTGGTTGCAAAATTGACAGACGAACAACGTAATGTATACGATATTGTCATGGATGGTGTTCAGGCCAACAAGGATGGTGTTTTCTTTGTTTATGGCGATGGAGGCACTCGTAAAACATGTGTTTGGAGAACATTGTCTGCAACACTTAGATCGAAAGGGGAAATTGTTCATAATGCGGCCTTGAGAGGCATTGATTCACTTCTATTGCCAGGTGGAACAATTGCACACTCTAGATTTTTCATTCCTCTGAACCCTATTGAAAACGCAACATGTTCTATAAATCAAGGAAGCCACTTAGCAGAGCTTATCTTAAAAGCTAAACTTATAATATGGGACGAAGCACCAACGATGCATAGGCATTGTTTTGAAGCGTTGAACAACAGTTTTAAAGATATCTTGCAAATAACTAATCCACAAAACAAAACACAAACCATTTGGTGGTAAAACTATTGTGTTTGGTAGTGATTTCCGACAGATTTTGCCAGTAATACGAAAAGGCACATGCCAAGACATTGTTCATGCGACCACCAATACATCTGGCATTTGGAAATATTGTAGAGTACTGAGATTGACAAAAAATATGAGGCTTGAAAATCCATCTTATGGCCAAGAATTAAGTGAATTGAAAGAATTCTCTGACTAGATAGGAGATGGAACAATTGGAACGTGATGGCTATTCAGAATTAGAGATTCCTAGCGATGTCCTTCTGCCTTCTTCTTCAAATCCAATTCAAAATTATTGTTCACAGTACATATGCTTCAATGCCAAATTTTGCTGAGGACCCAAGTTATTTGAAAGATCGAGCCATACTAGCCCCTACTCTGGATGTTGTTGATTATGTGAATGATTACATGATTTCTTTGAATTCTGGTGATTCCATCACGTATTTAAGTTCTGATATTGCATGCAAATCTGATTCAAATGTGATGTGTTGGTTGATGTGCACACTACTAAATTTCTAAATTGTATTAAATGTTCAGACTTTCCGAATCAGAGTTAAAATTGAAGGTTAGTACTTCTATAATGTTATTACGAAACATTGATCTTTCACTTGGACTGTGCAATGGCACTCGGATGGTTATAACGAAGCTTGGAACACATGTCTTGGAAGCAAAGATTCTAAGTGGAACAAATGGAGAACATAAGGTCTTAATTCCTAGAATGTCATTAACTCCTCAGATCCAAGATTGACATTTAAATTTCAAAGAAGAAAATGCCCTCTGATTGTTTCATATGTCATGACAATAAACAAGGCTCAGGGTCATATCACTTTCACACGTCGGACTTTTGTTGAAGAAATCAGTTTTGAGCCACGAACAATTACATGTGGTTGTATCACGAGTCACGAATCGCAGTGGACTAAAGATTTTAATTTGTGACAAAGATAATGGTAGCAATACTTCTACTAGAAATATTGTTTATAAGGAAGTTTTTCAAAATTTGTAATGTAAGTTAGTTATAGTACTTATGACTAACAAAAGATAATTTGCAATCTTAATTTTATTGTCCATATGTTCGTCGTCTTAGTCATGAATACATAGATATAAGTTGTTGAATGTTATTGTATTTGTGTTTGAAATTACACTCATATCCAATGTTGTAACTTATAATAATATAATTGCTATTTTCCATATTTAACTATGATTTTTAAGATTTGAATATTAATTCAAACAAAAATCATCAATTATAATATAATATAAAATTACATTAATTAGTAATACTAGTTATTATAATACAAAAAATATCTCAAGTTGTGCATAGCACAGGCGAAATACGAGTCCTATAAATAGCAGCAATAATTATTCTGGTTAAATTAATTTTTAAATTGGCAAAATGTCTAATTTAAAAATAAAAAAAAATCAACACAATTATAATGTTATAAATATTATTTCTTTTACATTCATTAGACCAAATAAATATTTACATAAACAATAAATTAAACATCACAATTCAAAAATTTAGCCAAATTTTTATTTAGAATCATAATCTTTCTATTTTAAAAGATTTGATTTTATTTGAATCATGATCTTCATATATTTTTTGACACAATTGTATTTTTTTATTTTTAATTGATTCTAATATATATATATATATATATATATTAATACCTCTGTAAATAAACTTTATAGCATTTTTACGTCGTAACTTTCTTACTAAATTTTCTTGTTTTTATTTCTAAAGTGGAATAAATTATATAATTAATTTTAAGTAGTCTATGGACTACCACTATCTGTATGTATATATATAAAAAGAGAACTATCACCTAGATAATAGTAAATTTTTCCACGTAAAGTACTTTATAATTATGGTATTTATTTATCTAATATATCTATACCAATATCTATTTGTATGTAAGATATAATAATATAATTTGATTATTAGAGACATAATTTTCAATGTTGAAATTACACTATTATTTTTAAGATACACTAAAATTATGTTGTATTACTATTGTCTATCAAAATATATTTATTTGATTATTTTTATTATTTTTCCCTAATAAATTTAAAAGCTTATAATTTTTTTTGTTTCAACTCTATTTTTTTATGAAAAATATATGTAATTATTCTATTTTAACAATCTTTAAGTAGACATAATTATTTACTAATTATTTAAAAAAATAAGATTTGTGTTTTAATAAAATTGAAGAATATGATTATAATTTCTAATTATCTAACAATATTGGCTCTTTTTAATATTGTAATGTTAATGTATATTTATTAATTTATTTTATCATTAATATATTATTTCAGCATATACATGTTTCGTCGAAATAATTTATTTTATGAGTGAAATTTTGAAAGAAATTCTAATCTTTTAGAGGTATTACATTAAAAATTCTTCTGAAGTATGTGAATATATATATATTACTTTTATTGTTTTTGTCAAACATATAAGTTTTACTACTACAACCACAAAAAAATAGATTTTATTTTAAACCAATGCATTTTCATAACATAAAAACTATTATGCACTACTTTTATATCTTTACTGTAAATTGCAATATTTACGTTATGTTGAAAAGATTATATTCACTAACTCTTTAAAATATAATAAATTCATATATGTATATGTGGGGATGGGGATGGGGCAGGGCAAGGTAAATAAAATTATCGTATCATATTAATAATTGTAATAATTTGCACCGCACATATTTGAGGCTAACTATTATGCACTACTTTTATATCTTTACTGTAAATTGCAATATTTACGTTACGTTGAAAAGATTATATTCACTTACTCTTTAAAATATAATAAATTCATATATGTATATGTGGGAATGGGGATGGGGCAGGGCAAGGTAAATAAAATTATCGTATCATATTAATAATTGTAATAATTTGCACCGCACATATTTGAGGCTAACTATCGAACATATTTTAATTAAAAAATAAAAGAGAAAGAGAGGAAGAAATACATATGAATGCTTATAATACTTAAATTTCATAATATAATTAAATTAAATCAAAGAAATTCACATAAATAATATATACATACATCGCACGGGAGTTTAACTAGTTTTATATATAATTATGAAAGGGTTTGAACGTTGCACCTTATACAATAAAAGGCAGATATATAAAACTAATATATAAAATTAAATCTCAAAAACTAAATTATAGATATGACTTCAATTTTAATAAATTAATTGATAGAATTTATTTTTTTTTTATCAATTTTGATGTATTCCTACTAAAATTTTGTATTAGCATATCTATTATATTAACTAGATAAAATAATTCGACATAAACATTAAATCCAAACCGATTATTGCGTAAATTTTCTTTGACGAACAAAAAAAACTATATATTTTAAATTTGTGAATTATTCATTTGATAGAAATAAGAATATGTTCATTCATATAAAATTCTCTCTCTTAAAACGGTAAACATACACAATATGATATGTATTTTTCAATTAAACTAAAAAAATATTTTATTTTAGATAAACAAATAATATATTCTTAGTAAAGCAATACTGCTTCACAATTGAGCAATAATACATTTACGATTAAATTAGTAATATATTTTTGATTAAAACAATATTATATTTCAACATAAAAGAGCAATTTATTTTAACACGAAAAATATTACTATTCAATAAAAATTACTAGTATGTTTTTAATAAAAAAAACTAATACATTTATGATTAATATTTAATATTTTCAACACAAGAATGCTACATTTATGGTTAATATGTAATATTTTTCAAAACAAATAATACTACCTTTACCGTTAACCAATAGCACCACTACCTTTCAATCGGTAATACATTTCAACACAAATTTTTTTTTAAATAAATGGTTAATAAGTAATATATTCAAAATATACATATATAGATATATATATATATATAATTTTTTTTTCCACATAAGAAGTAACATTTTTTTTTCTACAGTTAAGCAGGAATACTTTTGCAGTTAAATATTATATTTTTAACACAAGATTATTAAGATACATGTGTTACACAATAAATATTGCATCTACCGCTACACAATATAATTCTCTTCACGTTTACCTAAAATGTAATAACATTAATTATTCAACAAAAAAAATATATTATTGTTCTACCTCAAATGTGTAGCATTATTCATATTAGATTAGAAGATTTATAATAAATTTAAAAATAAAATAAATTATATTAGTAATATAATTTTGATTTACGATATTTAAGAATATAGGAACTACTTTATTATTTTATTGATATATGTAATAAAATATAATTTTGTTCAAAAAAAGATACTCTCCCTGCTGACTGCTGAGCCTAAAATGTGTCACTGAAAACCGAACCAAAATACTCAGTTCCATTGGGTTAAAAACAAAAATGTGTGCATATACATGGTTCTCAAGACCTATATAAACAAACCACCATTCAAGAAATACATATGCATTAAAAATGTACACACTAACTGTAACATAGCACCATGTATCTGACGTGGGTGTGGGTGTGGGTGTGGGTGTGGGTGTGGGTGTGGGTGTGGGCGTGGGTGTGGGTGTGGGCGTGGGTGTGGGTGTGGGTGTGGGTGTGGGCGTGGGCGTGGGCGTGGGCGTGGGTGTGGGCGTGGGCGTGGGCGTGGGCGTGGGGGGGTGAAAGCCACTAACTGTAACATAGGATGCACCAGGTATCTGGCGACAAAACTGGAAGAAGGTGCAATAACCATGTGCATAGGCAGGAGTCAAGAGGTTTCATGCCATGCTGGAGAATATTTACGTCCTCCATAAAAGATAAAACTCAATTGTTTCCAAAACCAACAGCAGCAGACCAACTATTTTAGACCAGATAACAAAAAATGCAGCTTCTGTACAATTCAATCTATGCAGATAGCAGTCTGAAGGTAAATCAAAGAACCCACTTTTTCAGTGATGTAAAAATCCCCGAATAGTTCAACCTGTGCCCTGTAAAGGCACGAGGCTTTCCTTAGCCATCTCTGCGAATCAAACCCCAACTAACCCCACCCATGCTCCCCCAGTCAGCCCTTTGCCTAGCGCCTACCCCCTTTTAAGACATTGCGCAGTTTACCAAAATGTTAGATCAGTAGTACATCAAAACAAATTCAGATTAGAAGTTAAAGCTCAAACTTTCACTAATTACATTGAGAAAGTCCTTAATAATAAATGCCTACCATCGTTCAACTAGCTTGCTGTACTAGAAAGAGGTCCCGGATTCCCCCCCCCCCCCCAATTATCCCTATCTGACGAAGGGGTGGAATTTTATAAAGGAACAAAAAATGTCAAACAAAATTACAGCTCCAGAATCTTTTGACTAATCTTATGCCCGGCAATGCAAAAATTATTTACTTTTCTCATCAACCATTTGTATTATGAGTTTCGAGCGTATGCTAATGACAATTATTTCTGAGCTTATAACATCTTTGTGGCACAAAGACAGGCACATAATCCAGTCCTATGATCATAACAGGAGTGAAGAAGCTACAATATTTGAAGAGTCAAACAAACAATAGTAAGTTCTTGAATCAGTTTACTTGAGCGTTTTCTATTTAGTATATGTCACTGAAATTTTTGTAAAACTTATCCTCAAAATACCAAAACAAAATTGTGTGAGATTTTAATTTCAGAACCTCTAGCAGAGCAGTGCACTCCTTATTTTTTTCACCAGATATAAACTTACAAAACCACTCAAAGGTGAAGAGTAAAACAGCATATTTCATGGACGCTCGAAGAAATAAGTTAACAACAGGACATAATCATGATAATACAAAAAGTAAAATCAACTTTATAAAGTGTGACCGAACAATCAAATCAAACACAACATTATAAAATCAAACACTATTGTCGCCTACCGGCCTTCAGAAGAACATATCAGCCACAAATCTATGAACACGCCCCAGATAGGAAATTGAACTTTATTGTATTTCACTATGATTTGAGAAACCCCAATAAAAATAAGCTAAATATCAAAGAGTTTCACACTTACAATCCACTGAAAAAAGAGAAAAAAGAACTGATAGTTCACCATTAGATGTTAAAACAGGGAAGATTTCAAGAAAGGGTCAAATTACAATATAATAGAATCAAGAAACTCATCAAACAGAGGGTTTCCTATTTTTTGTTGCTCTTACCTCCAGCATCACTACCCCCTCCTGCCTGAGCTGCCTTCTTCGCAGTCTTTTCTTGGAGCGCCTTAGCGTCTCTGTTTAACCATGGGAAAACACAAAACAACAATGTCATCAAGAGAAGAACGAAACTGAAAATAAACAAAACAATTGAACATATATGCCAGCATACAAAATCTTTAAATTCCTACAACTATCAAATCTACCAGCATGAATAACACTATATCTCAATTATGAACAATAAAGATCATCTTTTGGCAAGATTTGTGGAAGCGGGAAGACGTGTTTTCACGAACCCACAGATCAAACGCACGCTTAAAAGTAAATTAAAACTACATCAAGTTACTATACAAATCATCATCGAAGATTATAATTTAATACCAAAATCTTCACAAGTCAAGGGTGTCGAAACCCAATGGATAATGCGAATCTTAGTGCAAAAGACAATCAAAATGAATGAAAACAAATAATGGAGACCACAAGCAATTACATTGCACACAGATCATAGAAAACAAAAAAACAAAAATAAAAAAACAACGACAAAATCAAGAATATCCAGAAATGACAAATGAATCTTGATTGATACAACAAATTAATACAGTTACAAAAGGGATACCTTTCACGACGCTGTTCTGGGGTCAACCCATCATCTTTATTTTTGCCTTTGCCACCAGTACGAGCTTGAGCCCTTTCTCTATCACGATCTCTTTGATTTCCACGTTAGATACAGTTAAGAAAACAACAAAAGAATTAAAATTTAAAATGTAAACATAAATTACAGAATAGCTAATTCAATAACCATCGACGATTCAAAGATCGAAAGAAGAACAAGATTTCTAAAAAACTATTGTAGCTTCAAGAATAGGAGGAACAGAAGGATGTGCAGAAGAAAATAAAATGAAGAATTGTGAAAGGATATGAGTCATGGTGAAACGACGCCGGAGCGGTCGAACAAGAAAAAGTCTAGCGTAGAGATTGTGTAGACTCGCTACAAGCTGAGGACCAGAAGCTGTTTCAATTTATATTCCAATCTTTAATCTTGGGGTTGACTTCTTATCATATGATAAATATATAGGCTCAGCCTGTTTCAAACTTCCAAACCTTTAAATATACCCTATCTTTTAAATACATTCTATATAAAATAATTTTTTTAAATATATACTAATTATATTAATTATATCATTTTAATTAAAAAATAAAAATTAAAAAAAAAAAACTAAAATAACCTTTTTAATTTCATTACCACTATAGTCGTCTTCCCGGAAGATATGAATACCTCCTTCTTAGACTGAAGAGGCATGAGAACTTATCCTCCTTTGAAAACTAGAGAAGTACAAAAACTCTGAACAAAGATTCCTACCACCTTCCTCTGTTCCATTAGGCTTCTTATTCGCTTTCATTGGTGGTGTAATGAAAAAGGAGATGGATGTCAATCTTCCTTAAATTTACAAGCTTATATATTCTGCTGTGATTTAATTGAATGTGTATGTCTTCATTTTCATGACATTTTGAATGAATAAGCCTTTCGTTTAATTGAACATGTCAAAGTTGGAAAAATATGCATTAAAGGGTGTTCCTTGCTAAACATATTCATAAAAAAACGTATGTCCCAAAAAAAGTTTCATTTTAACATTATATATTTGTAGATCATATTAACCACTATATGTGTTTGATTATGTGAATATCAACATCCTTGCAAATGATACAAGGTAATGAAGTTGTTGACAATGAAACAACCCTCACCTATCGAACCCTGTAAATTGTGGAAGGTAAACTATCTAACCATGTAATTCCAGGGTAATGATATTGTTTTTCACGAGAGCCAGAAAGTAATATTGTTAGATGCCTTTGATTGCGTCGTATCATTTGTATTTGAATTTGAATTATAATGCACCTTAAAGAAGAAGACATTACGGGTTGCAATGCTGAAGAAACGGTTTGCAACTACAATCTTTAAGGCTATACCCCAGGTTTTGACCAAACTGGAGAACATCATTTAGTTATTTCTTCCTTATCTGTTGAATTATGTATACGTTTATTTAGTTTGACAAGCCAAATATGTAAGAAAAAGAGAGATCAGACAGAGAACTTGGGAAATAAATATTGAATACGGAAGAAATAAGAGAGAATAAGAAAAGAATAAAGTTAAGTTAGTCTTAAAAAAAAAAATTCATTTCAAAATGAGGGTCTTGTTTATAATAAATTGATAAATTATATTAAAAAATTATTTATTAAGTTTGTAAAAAATAATTAGTTAATATATATTTATAATGCAAATTAAATCATTATAAATATTTAAATATAACTCAATTAATTATAATTGAAAATAATTGTATTTTTCAAATCTAATATCTTATTCATATATATATATATATATATATATATATATAATTTCAGTGTAAAAGTAAAGATTATAAAAAATGATTAATTTAATGATAGATGTTACGTCAAAAATATATTATAAATAAAAAATATTTTATAATTTAACAAATTTAAAAATATATATATAAATCTTTAAAAATTAAAATTTAACTAGGCCTAATATTTCAATTTTAGTTATTAGACTATGTTTAATTTTGTTCCAAATAGTTCCGGTACATGCATCACGCTCCTCCATGATTTTAAAATTCTCCATAAGGTTCATAGGATTGTGAAATTATATGAAATTCTCCATAACGTTCATAGAATTGTGAAATTATATGAAACACTCGTTGGGTTTCAATAATTTAACACACATTTTTTTTTAGCAAAAAGGATGATATTCTTAATTATATTCTTCTGTTTTTCCTGCCAGATCAGAAAAATCATCAAATACAACATTTACAGATTCCTGAATGGTTTTCGTTCTAAGATTAAACACTCGATAAGTGTGACTATTAAGACCATATCCGAGAAATAATCCTTTGTCGCTTTTAGAATCAAATTTTGTGAGTTTATCACGATCATTCAGAACATAGCAAAGACATCCAAAAACATGAAAGTATTTCAAATTTGGCTTATGCCCATTTAATATTTCATGTGGAGTCATGTGTGTGCCGGGTCTTAGAAAAACGCAATTTGAGATGTGACAAGCAGTATTTAGGACTTCAGCCCAAAATCTTTTAGACATGTTTTTTGAACTAATCATTACACGAGCCATTTCTTGCAAAGTTCTATTTTCCCTTTCAGCTACACCCTTCTGTTGAGGCATCTTAGGGGCAGAAAATTCATGTATGATGCCTAGTTTATCACAAAAGTTTTAAAATAATGAGTTTTCGAATTCTCTACCATGATCAGACCTTATACGTGATATGAAAGAACCATTCATATTTTTGAACCTAGCATGCAATTTTCTAAACACATCAAACGTTTCAGATTTTTCTCTAAGACAGTTTATCCAAGTATATCGGGAAAAATCATAAACTAAAACATATGAATACCTTTTACCACCTAAGCTTTCAATTTCGATTGGACCCATGAGGTCCATATGGATTAGTTCAAAGTTTCGAGTAGTACCTATAAACTTCATGTGTTCGTGAGAGGTTCAAGTTTGTTTACATTTTTTACATTCTCCACACACAATCTGCTTACCTTTCTCAAGTTTGGGCAAACCTTTTACAGCATTTAGTCTTATCAATCTATCAATGTTTCTAAGGTTTGCGTGTCCCAGCTTTTGGTGCCAAAGGATTGTTTCGTCTGTCTGTGTAGTATTGCATGTCAGGCTCTTCCCAACGAGATAGCAATTGTCGTTTGATCTTTTTCCTGTCATTACACAAACATTGGTTGAATCAAACACTTCACATTTGTCTTTGTTAAATTTTACCTGAAGATCATCGTCACATAATTGACTTATACTGATCAAGTTGGCCATCAGTCCGTCCACATGTAAAACATTTCGAAGATTAGGAAAACCATCAACATAGAGGGTTCCTTTTCCTATGATTTTTCCTTGAGCTCTTCCGCCATATCTTACTGTACCTCCTTGGAATGATTCATAGTTGGTAAGATACCCTTTTGAACCTGTCATGTGTCTTAAGCAGCCACTATTGAAATACCAGGATTCTAAATGGTTAGTCTAAAGAGCAGTGAATACTACATTACATGAAACACTTGGTTTACAGACCCATTTTAGATTTTGACAGACGGCTGTATTTTTCTGTTTCACGATGTTTTGACGAATGTTGTGCAAAGTTTGTGGCAACATGTGCTTCAGCGACAGTTCAGTTTTCAATTTTTGATAGTAGGGTCGTATATGCCCAGGTTTGAAGCAGTAATGACAGACAAATTTTCTTTTTCTTTGGGTCATTTTTTCTGTATCTGTTTTTTACAGTTCTTTTCCACTTTCTTTAACAAAAATGATAGGATTTTTATCACAAAATAAATTAGTTGACAAAGCAGTAGCAGTTTTGTGATAAACTATTCCAGAATTGCCTATATTTCCTACAGTCAAAATTTCATCGGGCTTAGAAGTACCTGTATTCAATTTCTTGAATTTTTCATTCGTAACTTGAAGTTCGATCTTGAGTTTACTCAAATCAACATCTTTCTTTGTAAGAGAAACTTCCAGCTTTGCAATCATCCTCTTGAGTTCTTCATTTTCTTTGCACAGACTTTCTGCTTCTTGCTGTCTTAATTCCAGATTTTTGAGAAGTTCATCCTAAATAGCTTGAATTTCTTTGAGTATTCGATCATCTTCTTCTCCCTCAATTAATTCAGCATCACTTATGCAACCACTAAAACAGTTAAAATCAGAATTAGAGAAGAAATTGTACGTGTCGGATGCAGTGTTCGAACTTGAGGGGGTAAGTATCTCCTCATCATCAGAAAATTCGTGGATTGATGTTAGCAGCGCAGCGATTTTGGTTTCCTCTTCTATTGGATGCATTTCATCAATTTCTTCCTTACTGAGAGATATCCACATAGATTTTTCATGTCTCCGAAGTACATTAGCACACTCGTTTGCGTAATGGCCGAATCCTTTGTAGGCTCGACACTGAACCTCATCAACATTTTCTTCAGAAAGAACCGGAGAACGTGGAAGACTCATATATTATTTTTGGCTAAAGAAATGGCTGTGTAAAATATATTGTTTCTTTATTTCGAAACATTTTAAATTTATAGGTATGCTTTTTAGAATTTTATAAAAATTTTATAAGATATTTCTTGCGGATGTAGTATTTCGTGTTAAATTTTTATCTCATTATTCCTTATGTTTTATGATGAATTTTGTAGTTACTACTACATAATGAATAAATAGGAATAGGATTTTTTTTTTTTTTATTTCACTTTCATCCACTAAATTTATAGAAATTATGGTCATGTGCCAAATTTCTTATTATGTATCTCATACTAGTCACAATCCAATTAAATGAGAAGGAGTTGGTCGATAGGATTCAGAGAAGAAATGAGGAGAATTTATGGAATGAGAAGGATTGATATTTGATTGAAGAAGAAGAGAGTATAAATTTGCCAAAATGTGTCGAATAATTGGATAACCATGGTTTTATACACAGCACACAACGTCGACTTTAATAGATCCTAACCAACTAATAACAAACATGAATTATGAAAAACAAATTTACCCCTAGGTTTAATACACGTAAAATCTATCATGACAATATCCCTATTATATAACAGGTTTGTCCCCAAGCCTGGACTACAATCTTGCAAATGGGGAAATTTAACCACAAAGGAATCATAGTTCTCCCATGTAGCCTCTTTGTAAGATAGGTGAGCCTAGTGCACCAATATTTCCTGCACCGGCTTGTTATTCTTCTTAACCACGACAAGCCAAAATGGTTGTAGGATGTAAAATAACCCAACCATCATTATCAAACATTGGAAAAGTAGCAGAAACATCTAAACTCCTACCCACCTTACAGGGATACATGAAAAAATCATGTGTTTTGGCTGTAGCAGGTAACTGCAATTTGTAAGCAACACTCCCAACCTTAGCTATAACTAGAAATGGACCAGCATATTTAGGAGACAACTTCTAGATTTTGTGACGATGCAAACTAGACTATCTGTAAGGTTTCAGATTAAGTAGACCCAATCTCCCATCTCAAACGTTTTCTCCCTTCAATTTTTATCAGCAAAAAATTCCATCCTGTCGTGTGCCTTCTGTAAATACTACTTAAGATGCCCCTGCATTTCTTGATAAGCTTTCAAAGATTGCTCAACTCCCACCACAGTAATAGGGACAATAGATGCCATAGGAAAGAGTATAGCTTTATATCCATATAAAACCTCAAATGGTGTGAGAGTTGTAGAAAAATGATCACACGTATTGTACCAATACTCTATATGTGGCAACCACGATAACCCATTTTTTGGGATTTCAACCATACATACACCATAAGTATGTCTCCAAGCATTAGTTTACAAACTTTGTTTGTCCATCACTTTGTGGGTGGTAGGCAGTGTTTAAACACTGTTGAACGCCCAAGGGTTTCATCAACTGGTGCCAAAACAAACTAATGGAGATCTAATTTCTATCAGAAATTATGCTCATAGGTAAGCCATATAGCCTGTATATATTCTCAAGAAATAATGTGGCTAATTGAGAGGCAATGTAGGGATGAGCAATAGCCAACAAAATGAGCATACTTTGTGAATCTATCCACCACTACCCAAATGGTATACTTACCTTTATACTTAGGCAAACCTTCTATAAAATCCATACTGATATGACCCCAGGCCTGATCTAGAATATGAATAGGCTGCAGGAAACCTCTAGGCTTTTGTGTCTCGTGCTTGCATAGTTGGCAAACATGGCAAGATGTTACCACTATTTCCACCAACCTCTTGATACTAGGCCACCAAAAAACTGATTTGACCCTCTACGCAGTTACCTAAATTCCAGAATGGCCCCTCAACTGATAAATGCATATATTTAACAATTGTATTTATCAACTCAGTTTCACCTTTGACATAAATCTTATCTTTATATCTCACCACTCCCTAACATATCTGAACAGTAACATGTTATAAGGAGACAATAGCTCATTGGTGATAGCTTCTTGTGCTACCTCATCATTCTGATAACTAGCTTCCAATTCTGACAACCAAGTAGGTTGTAAAATAGTCATGGCTTGCATTTCCATACCCTCATTATCTTTTCTAGATAGTGCATCTGACACTTTATTTTCCACCCATTTCTTCTACTCAGTCCTATAGTCATAGCCCAGAAGTTTAGTCAAGTACTTGTGCTGAATTGGAATAGAAATCTTCAGCTCCAATAAAAACTTCAAACTTTGGTGATGGGTTTTGTTAGATTAAAATTCGTGCGTGTGTGTATTAGTTCAACTAATGTTCAAACTATAATTGAAAGAGCGAAGTTAAACCAAGAATTTTGTGATTTACGAGGAAGAATCCCTTCTTTCTCTCAAGTATCTTTATTAGAATAACTATTTGTTCCCACAAACATTACAGATAGAACTTACACGTATTTAGACTCCCCCAAAATACTTGTCTACTCTATAAACACATATTTTAATACCTTACTTAACCTTCTAGACCACTAGAAGGATTTTATTGCAAACTTCTGTTTACAATAAGTTGGACTCTCTCGAGTCAACAAGTGGTGCATCGATGCTGTTAAGCAGTCTCTAAGTAGTTCACTATCAGTTTCCCTTCAAATAACTCTTAAGCTATTGTATTATCCCGAATCAATTAGCTTCCCCATGAAAAATCCAAAGCTCTCTACATATATCTTTTCAATTAAATATAACAAAGATGATCTTCTTTCTCTCGACCTCAACTACTTATACTAGTTGACCTCCTCAACCAATCACCACGGATCTTCATGCATGATATCATCAGCAGTCTTCCTTAATTTCAGCAAGTTAGATTCTGCAATATCTTCATGCTATCATTTCCTCCTTCGTCTTCAATTAGCAGATTTTTACTTCCAAGAATATCTCTCAATTTGTTTATCCCTTACTTCACGTATCTGAGCAATATCTTGCAGGCAATTTATACTTAAATTAGATTTTTTAATATGTGCTAATATTTTTACCTTATCAATCTCCCCCTTTGGCATTTCTGTGGAACTGGAATAGTTTGTACCTGCAGGGTAAGAACAAAACACAAGGATAACAATATGATCAAAAACCATCATTTAAAGAGATGAACATCAAGTTCAACCTTTCAACAATTAGCAAAACAAAGCAAATCAAGTAATTGTTTTAACATCCAGGACACACTGTAAAAAGAAACTAGATCAATCAATTATCTTTAACAGAGAAAACAATTATTAAACGATCAGCCAGTTTCACTTCTCCCCCTGAGTCTGAATTGGCCTCACTTCCCCAGTCCTCATTCTCCTTAGATTCGACTCGATAGTTGAACTCGTCCTCATCACTTTCATCCACCAGCCTCTTTCTCTTCTTCTTCTCAGCCTCAATTCCCTTCTTTTTTCTTTTTACCGTTCTCAGCTGCTCTTGCACCTGCACTAGACGTCATCTCCCCCTTTTTCGATCCACTTGCCAAAGGATTGGCAGTGCGTGATGGTCCTGCATTGAGAGGGACAACAAGGGATTTAAATATATTAGAGAGATACAGCTTTTGAGACCACACTTCTGTAGCAAGAGTGTCCAAAATTTCCATTTCTTGGTGTAGAAATAGGGGTAGATTGTTGGTAACTTCAGAGGGCTTGAGTGTGGGTTCGACTGTTCGGGTTTTGAGTACACATTAGTTTCTCTTGAAGCCATTTTCAGTGGTGGTGCAACTTTGAGGAGAACATCAGAGTTCCTTACTTGAACCCCTTGGATGGACAGAAGGTCCCAAATCAGGCTAGGAAAGGGCAGTTTCTTTCTAGTGTTAGGTCTTTCAGCAAAACTTACGACTACATCAAACACCACTTTTCCAAAATTAATTGGAGTAGTGGTCAACATCTTATAATTGAACAGACACTGAGTGGAATTCAGATGGGACTTTTTTGAGGTGGGAGTCAACTTATGGCGACCAATCTTGTGGAGAAGATTTCCATTGAGTGTTAAAACTGATGGAGAAAAACCAGGTTTGGTCCATTTAGTCAGTTTTCCATCAGTTAAGTAGTTGGCAACTTCTCCCAAATCCAAATCCTCTTCCTCTTCTTCATCGACTCCATTTAACTCAAAGTAATCATTAATGGGATCCACACTAGAGTTGACTATTTTATTACGAACAAAAATCTTCCCAAATCGAGAGAAATCAGGACACTGAATCCCCATTACTAAGTTCGCATAGAATTCATAAACAATTGAACCATAAAATCGACCCACATTTTTTACCGTACACTCCAGTCCAAAATTTCCAATAAATTTCATAACCGAGGTTTTCTTAATGCGTTTCAAATTGAGATTTCATTCAGGTTAAAGTCCATGGACTGGAACAATTGAAATCGCTCATAAGCCACTTTTGAGTTGAAGGATTTTGAGAAAGTATTACCTCGACTCATAGGGTTATTTTCACCTTTAGTTCATCCTTGGGTAGTGGTGGTCGGTACACTAGGTGATGAAATTCTTCTTCTGTGCGATCTCCATGGAGGGGAAAGAGGAATTTATTCGGCTAAGAGGAATCGACTATAACATTTTTTTATTTTGATTGCTGTGTAGATTTTGGAGGTCGTGTGCTTGTTTTGGCATGGTTTTGAACTTGATTTTCTTTTTTGACAGACTAGTTTTGAGGTTTGTGTTGAGAAATAACCAGATGTTTACTGTGAAGTGGCAATTGGAGTTTCAGTGGGTGGAGCCGGAGGGCTATAGGGTGGAGCCGCGCTGGTCACTGGTAGTTTGAATGTTTTGGGCAAGTTATGATGTTGTTGTTCCAGTTCTTTGGGCGATGGAGGACAATTTTTATTGGGGTCGGAGTTAGCAGATGAAGCTTGTTCATCAGGGTCAACTGCTGAAGGAGGGTTTTCTCTATCTGGTACATTTGGGAGAGGGGAATTTTGATTGGTATGCGAGTGCAGTGGGACTAGGATTTCTAGTGGTTCAGGGTCGAGGAACAGTACCAATGCCCAGTGGGTCGTCTTCCACTCGAGTCGTCACCTGAGTTTGCCATGGATACTCTGCAAGAAAGAAAGATGTTTCTCGTTTGATGCTCAAAGGAAGAAAACAGTTAGTATTCTGGATGAACAGAATGTGAACAATTGATGTGCCTTTCTCCAGTGACTTTTCATTTTTGTGTGTAGATGGTAATTATGTCATGCAAACAAATATTTAAATACCCTGCATCAAACCACTCCTAACCTAGGCGTATAGACACAAAACTAGGTTCACTAGGTGGGTGAGTAAGGTTTCATTCAATTTTTAACCCACGTTCACACTTATTTATCCACGTATGAATAAATCCCCCAGAGTTCCTACCGAGTCAAATATTCATCTAACTCCTGGAGTATTGTCGTGAAATGTTATCTGCCCAATTTTGACCCAGTTAGCATGGAGTTTCCAAGATATATTTCGATGCGATAATTAGGGATGAAATAAGTATCAAACAATTTTTTTCTAATAGGCAATCAGGTTTGAGAATACATTAGGAAAAGTCCTCGGTCTTCTTTCAAGTGCCCATTCACGATTCGCACTTTGACAATTTAGAAGTTCAATTATCCTTATCACTCCTTCTGCCGAGACCTTGTGTACTAGCTTGCAAACCACACAAATAAATTACCACACTAAGAAAATTCGGTGTGATGAGCTCACATTTATCCTTATAATCCCTATTTTGTGCATACCAGAAGTGAACACATATTGGTAGCTTTCAAAAAGCTAACATTTTATGTTCATGGTGCTCAATCATACAGCTGATAGCTTATCACTACATCATTCCAAGGTCGTAGTTCTTTCCAAATGCTTGAGAGAAGAATGGTAGGACTCGAAGTTCAAAACAAACCTAATTTTAAACCAGAATAAAAAGAAGGTCTTCATGCATATTTCAGTTATTCAATCAACAACACTTTTTTTTAAACACGAGTCTCACTAAGCACAACAAATCCCCAAGGATTTCCTCAAAGGAACCTTTGAGAATCTAAGGACTTGGTAAAGATATCCACAAGTTGACTTATGGTAGGTGCATGTTCAAGAATAATAACTCCCTAGTGTAGTGATGTCTAATGTCTATGTGGTTAGTTCGGGAGTGTTGTACAAGGTTTTTTGACATATTTATAGAACTTAGGTTGTCAAAGAATAAACTCACAAAGGTCAAGTTCATACCATAGTCACACAATATGTGCATCATCCATATCAATTGAGATCACGAGCTCCTCGCAGCTATGTATTCAGCCTCAGCTGTAGGTAAATATATGATGGTTTTCTTCTTATTGAGCCATGAGACTAGATTAATCATGTGGTCATGTCTTCTTGGTGGTGGAAGTTCTGTTGGTGGGGCAAAAATCTTGTGATATCTCTCCAATAACGCCTCTAACTCGAGAGCAGCACATAATTTCTCTTTCTTTTCTGTAGTAGTCATAAGACATAAACAACCAAGTAGGCTATTTCCCTCTTTCTTGATTGTCTCTCTCAACAGTTGAGCTGGTTAAACTCAAAGTCACCTCTAAATTACCTCCATGCAACACTATATGTTTACCATGTTGTTCAAACTGCAGTCGATTGTTGTTAAATTCGAATAGTATAGGGCCCGGCTACCTCAAACTTGCAGTTACCCATTTTCCACTCCAAACTAGGACACTTAGAGTTACAAATGATTTTTGTAACATCAGCCACTGTCACGAAGAGAGGATCAGTCACCACTAGTGGACAACTTACTCTTCTCTCAGCTTGAGTATCTATAAAGTTGTGAGTACTTCCAGTGTCTATAAGCACTGTAATGAGTTGTTTCCAATAGTAGCTTTAACCTTGATGGTTTCTGGAGCTGTTTGACCAGCTAAGGCATGTACAACGATAAATAATCCCTCTTATGCCTCCTCATTCTCTACAACAATCACTTGCTCCAATTATGATTCCCCATCCTTAAGTACCAATGCAAAAACTTTCCTACGCTTATGTCCATAGACATAAGGCTCATCACAGTTGTAACATAGATTTTTCTTTCTCCTAATCTCCATTTCCTCATGTGATAACTTCTTTTGAGCTATAATTTTTTCTCCAAGTGCTGGAAGTTGTGGAAACTTAGTCCTGGTATGTCCTTCACCATCCTGGAAAGTATTTTTCCAAGCATCAACAGCATACGGTTTAGTTCCTAACTTGCTTCCCTTTTTAGCACAGCATAGCAGTAATTCATGCTTCCTTGCTAACCGCATATCTACTGTAAGAGAATTAGGAACAAACATCTCCACCGTATGACCTATTTCCTCCTTCAATCCATTGGTAAAACTTCCAATGAAGTACTCCTCGCTTAATGTTCTATTCATAGAAACCATAAAGGCTTTCAATTCTTCAAATCTGGTAATGCATTCTGCTAATGTACTAGTTTTCCGCAACTTATTGACCAACTAGATTCTTCCTTCAATATTCAAAAATCTGAACATAACCAATTCAGAAAAACCTATCCCAACCAATCGTTTCTCTACATTCAATATAATCAACATCTCAATACTTCGCTTCGGCTTCCATAAACATTGCAGCTATAAGTATTTTGTCACTTCATGCATACTTCGTTTATTTCATGGAAGGTTGATTAATTATCAGTGTTATTTTGACTATATGTATGGTTGTATCCTTATCCATACAATCTTTATGAGTTGAATTTAGTAATGTATATATTTTTCTTTTTTGGTATTGGCTTCCACCTACAATCTTGATAAAGTTATATTAATCATAATCATCACATTTTTTAATATATTTGGGTATTTCTATCTTTTTTATTTATTTTTTTAATAAAAGGACCCTAACTTTTTCATTCATGCGAATAGAAATGGCAACTAGGGCACCATTCTACCATTCCAGACCAAAATGGGAAAACAAATTTGGCCGATATGAGTTCATAATTTTTCTTTTAGAACATTGGTGACGTGGTAATTTCAAACTCAATGAAATATATCTGATAAATAACAACTATAATTTATCTTTTATTTTTAAATAAGCAACAAATGAAACATTCATAAATATCTAAGTAATATTACTGAGATGTACAAAAAAATTTAAATTTATACACCATGAAATTAAGGGGGGAAAATCCGTAATTTGCTATGTTAGTATTAACATTTTGTTTCTTTAAAAAAAAAAAAAAGAGTTGACTTTTTGTTAGGCAAGACTTATCGAAATTAGGAGAGATGGAGGCAGTAGGAGAGTTGATAAAATTTCACATAGGATTAGACTTTGCCGCCATAGCGCACAAAATATTTTGTTGTACTATGATGAAACAATGAACAGAGAAAAAACACTGAATTGGATAAGGTTTCATATAATATTTCGTCTCTCATACATATTTTGTCGTTATTATCATATTTCATTATGATGCATCATAATTAAGTTGTACTTTAACCTGAAGAATTTGAGTTTCATAAAACAAATTTATTTGTCCTTTCTAGGTGGGAGCTTTTATTGAGTACATCCACTTGGGTGAATTTAAGTCCAATTCATTACAAATTCTTAAATCTTTTAAAGTTTATTAAATAAAGTGCATATAATGTTTCTGTTGAGAATGTTAGGGAATTATGTATTTGTACATAAAAAAGGATAAAAATATTTTTATTTGAATTAATTTGTGAAAAGAACATCTATGTATAAAATTGAAATAACTATTACGTTCATCTTTGAAACTTGTGAGTTATTGTCCAACTTCAACGTTGCTGTAATTTTATTTAATAACTGAAAAATAAGCAGTTTTATTCCATCCAGACGAACAAAATAATTCAACAAGATGATTACATTTCATATCAGATTTTTTTAGAGAAAAGCATTGGTGTGCGTAAGTAGACAATCAATTATTGGTTGTATGTATTTTTGCATAATTTTTTTTATTATTCTTATATTTAAGTCCTATTTATCGATTTAATGATTTTTGTTACATAATTCTCAAAACTTCAACCAGTGATTCTTCACATTCATTGTAATAAACAAATATACTTTACTTTCACTTGTTACTTCAAATAAGAATAGAAAGTATATTGTATTCCATGAATTATACGAGCGGACACCTAATGTATTGAAATGGCAGGAAGGAGAATATGATTAGTTTAACCCCATTTTTTATTTGATTTTAGCTACTAGAGTAATTTAAAATTTGTTTTAAATAATTCCAAACTGTATGTATATATACATTTATAAGAAAAGATACAAATTAGCCTCTATATTAATACTGCATATTTAAATTAGACCCTAAATTGTTTTTTTGTACTAAGATCTTAACTTTTAGAAAGTCTAACTATGCCCGTGAACTTTTAAATATACAACAAATATGATCCTCCTAAATATTAATTTAACTAAACAAATTTTAAAAACATTAAATAAATCTAAAAATTGACAAATTAAATCATATATATACTTAAATAAATTATTAAATTGATAAAGTAAAATTTATTAATAATTTAAATATTAAAAAAGGTTTGAGATGTGATGATTTGTTATGGTTTTTAGATATTCTCTTTTTTATTATATTTAAATTATTTAAGGTTTTTTTGATATTTTTTATTTATTTATTAATAACTTAGATGTTATCATTTTATTTTAATAATATGTTATCTAATGCATAAACATAATAATAAAATTAAAATACTTGGAGTTTGAAACTTGTGAATGATTGTTCAACTTCAACTTTTGCTGTAATATTTTTACTTTAATAACTAAAAGATGAAGCAGTTTAATTTCCATGTAGATGAACAAAATATAATTCAACAAAATAATTACATTTCATATCAAGATTTTTTAGAGAAAAACATTAATGTGCTTAAGCAGTCATTGGTTGTAGGTATTTTAGCAAATTTTAATATTTTTTTATAATATATGAGTCACTATATTTTACTGTAATGAATTTTGTTGTTTTACAATTCAAAAAATTAAGTTTAACCAGTGACTCGTCACATCCATTGTAATAAACAATATATTTTATTAATTCGAATAATAATAAAAAATAATAACGGATGCATAAGTATTAATTATTCATACGATAATGCGATAATTTACCCTGACATTTTGGGCAAAAATGACAAATTATGGCACTATTAAAAAAAAAATTTCAAAATATAGTAAAAAAAAAAAATTTCTATGCAAAGTTGCCCCTGCGAGGGGCGACATTCAATTTAAATAATTTTTTTTAATTTTTTTTTTAATGTCGCCCCTGGCAGGGGCGACTTTTCCTTTTTTTTTTTTTTTTAATTGCTGGAGCCTTCACTCGGTCGGGCACTCGATCGCGCGCCTTACTCGGCCGGTCGAGTGGTGATTCTTACTCGGCCGAGACACTCGGCCCCCGTATTACTCGGCCGACCGAGTACTGACATCCACTCGGTCACGGCACTCGGTCGAGCACTTCACTCGGCTGGCCGAGTGCGAACGCGGATTTTGATTTTTAACATCCACTTCAATTTTTCTCATTTTTGTATTCTTCTCGTTTTCTCGTTCGTCCTCCTGTTTTTGTACATTTTCTTATTTTTATTTTCTCGTGTTATAGTTAAATTAGATAATTTATTTAGTTTGGTAAAAATTCGATGAAATTGTTAAGTGAGATTGTTATAACATCTTGAAATGTATTGATTAATTGAATTTCCAACAAATAACTATAATTTTGTTTTATAAGGAAAAATTATGTTTAATAAAGAAATAATGAATAAACAACAAAAAACAAATAACATGAATAAACAATAGTTCTCAAAATCATGAATGAATAACAAAAAACAACAAAGTCAAGAGTTTGAAATCAAAGCAATACATTCTAAAAAATTAGTCGGCGCCGGCTCACTGAGGGGGTCGGTAAGGTGGGTCCGATGGGCCGGATGGTTGATACGGTGGATATTCCCATTCCTGAAAATGGCCTTGTTACACATGCCACTCGTATTGTTGCCTTTGCATGTCAAGTAAAATTTGAGAGTTGTAAGCTTCACGATGGGCATACTCTTTCATGTCGGCAAAATCCCCTTCTATGTTGGCAAGACGTGCATCCAAGGCAGTTCTCCAATCCGACCAATCATTCCACCCCCCTTGATACTGGGTTGGATACTGTGGATGCTGTGAAGGTCCGGCCTGATCGTCCGAGCGCATTTGTGCTTCACCCATCATTTCATCGGCCTGTGCATGATCAACATCAAGTTCCATTGGCTCTGATCGAGCATCCGTAGTCCTTCTCCTCCTCTTCCTTCGTTCCTCCTCATTCCTCAATTCATTCTCGCTCTCTTCAATAGCTTCCGTATGAGCCGAGCCATTCAGTAGAAGATTATGGCCCTTCCCTCCAGCAATATTAGTCAGGCGAGAGTTGGGCAGTGCAAACCTCTTCTTGTCTGATAAAATCAGATACAATCGTCTGGTGCCGAGATGTAATTGGCACATCTTCATGTTGCACAGCATTTCCAGGTTTATACTTGTCTCGCCTGGTGTCTCTTCCATCCCTTCCAAGTTCACCCCGAAGTGGCGAGCAATTGGAGTGATCAAACCTCCAATGTGGATAGCAACCTGGTTTTTGGTTCGAACGAATTGCCTTAACAGCATTGGTGCCACATTGAATTTCTTCCCGTTCACCAAGCACCACAGCATAAACAACTCATCCACACTGACCGCTCCAGGCTCAGGTTTTGCTAAAACTGTATTGGCGATGAACTTGTGAAAATATCGAAGGACCGGGCTTCGAATACTAGATGCTTTTGACCGACTAACTTGGTACTCCGATGGGTGAGCTCGATCAGACTCTGTAATGTCCTTCCAAAAAATTGTCACATTGAACTTCGGAAAATTGACCCTCTCATTGGACAGATTTGAGTACCTCTTCTTGGGAAATCCAAAAATCCCATTGAGCTGTTCGGCCGAAAGATAGTGAGACTCGTTCCCCACATGAAATATCACGGATTCGGGCACCGTGTCATTGTATCCAACCTGAAGCTGGGAGAAGAACTCAAGAACGAGAGGCTCATACGTCTTCTCGTGCATGCCAAAGAACTTAGTCCACCCGATAGCCTTGCACATTTTTTTTAAATCTTCGTAGATGCCCATTTCTTGCATGCACTCAACATCGGCCCATCGAGTGGCTCGCCTTCTCTTCTGTTGCACCTCAAACCACCTATCACTCTCTGTCTCCCAATGCTCAAAGTTTATGCCGTAGGCATCCGGCATGGTCGCTAAAATTCTTTCGTACTCAGCTTGTTGTTCTTCAATGGAGTGCTCGCTCCATTGGAAAGTAGAATTCACAACATCCATGCTATGCTCCATTGCGGGTACCTAGATGATAATGAATTAGTATTACTTCCAATCCATGTGAACAAAAAATCAAGAGTCATATGATACAATTTTCGTCTTAAGCAATTTCATAATTCAACATTGAAATTCATGGGGTATTAAGATCATTTCATTATGGTCTCACACTAAATCATGCCACATTCCCAATTTCAATGATGCATACCAATTGTTCGATAAAAAACTTCAATGAAAACTAACCAAAAATCTATATTCTTTCATGCCATAATACTCCAAATTAGTCTCTCATGAACATAATCAAACAACAACCTCCATGTAACATGAAAACATATCTATATAGAACAAAAAATCATGCACTTCAAGTGTTCGATAAAAAACTTCAATGAAAAATTGCAAGAAAACATATCAAGTTTCATGTCAAAATACTCCTAATAAGGCCCTCATCAACATATGCAATGAACAAAAGCAATGGTTAATGAAAATATACCTTTAGATTCAAAAAACGAAAGTTGGTGTTTTTGGTTGAATCCTTCAAATCTCCACCACGTTATAGGAAGATTGGAGCAATTTGTTGTTTGAAATAATGGGTACAATGATTTTGATGGAGAAATTGATGGCTTTGACGGAAAATTTTTGGATTGAAGATGAGAGATTGGAAGAGGGTAGGGTTTGGGTGTGTTTGTGTTTGAAAAGAATGAGGAAAAGAGGGGTTATAAAATGTTTCCGTGCTCTCGTACTCGGTCGGGCACTCGATCGCGCGCCTTACTCGGCCGTCCGAGTGCGGTAGAAATACTCGATCTCCTGCACTCGGTCCGCGTAGATACTCGGCCGCCCGAGTGTGAAGGAAATTCGAAATGCTTCGCACTCGGGCATCCCGTTGTGTTACTCGGGCATCTTGCGGCACTCGGCCGACCGAGTACGAACAAAATCCTGAACCCTTCGCACTCGGTCGACCCCGGTCGGGTACTCGATCGGGGTTCGTACTCGGTCAGCCGAGTACGAACCAAAATCTTGTTTTTTTTTTGTGCTGATTTTCTTAATAATAAAAATAATAATAATAATAATTATTATAATTATAATAATAACAATAGTAAAGATTGTACGTCTAATTACATCGTAGGTAAAATTAAGTAATAATTGTACGTTTAATTACATAGATAACAAATTAATAATTAAAATGTGATCCTATAAAACAACGACGCCTTATTTTTTTCCTTTTGCCCCTACCTCGATCTTCTTCTGGCACAGGTTCGCTATCCGAATCATTATCATCTGTCATAATATTCAAACTAAAAGATGGACGACCTGATGATGATGATGATGCAGTCCTCGAAGTCACATGATCATGTACTATATTCGCTGTCGTGCTAGAATGGGGATATGAGATCGGGGATGTATTGAACTGTGGCCGAAAATTTCCATAAGTGCATGATGCTGAAGGTGGAGATGTATAACGGCCAGATTCTAAGAGAGAAGTGAACGACTGACCGTGTGCCGTAAAATCCCAGTCAGGGGTGGCGGCGTAATAACTGTCACTTTGCATGTCGATACCAGTAGAAACAAAAGGTTCTGGGCTATATTGTGATGTATGTTGCGGTTCGGGCTCATAATGTGACTGTAGACGTTGGAATGATGGGCGCCGATCATGAAAGTGAGCTCTAGCTTGCGTGTATATTTCGTCTACTGATCGTCTGAAGGGCTCCCTAAGATACGGTTCCTCATCTATGACAAGTTTATTTAAATCTTCCCATAAACTTTCCTGCAGTAAATTGGCAATACACAGCAAAAACATGAGTTACATATACATCACACATAGGAATTTGAATACTAAAATACTGCCACATACCATGTTTTCTATGGGTGCATTTGGTTGCGGTTGATATCCCACTTGCATATTTAACCCTGGAGTAATTAGACGACGTGTTATTCTTTCATACCATCTGGTATAACCATCTTCGACGTCTGACTCATTCCAACCAATAGCAGGAGCGGAGACAATATTCCAATTTCTGTCAAACCACCATTCCACAAAAAAAGCATGTGTTTCAGCCCAGTTTGTAGTGGAGCGGCCTCTACGGCATATATTATGCAATGTATCGTGCACATCCGTAATACTTTCTGGAATTTGTTGTCTCATCCCAAATTGTCGCAATACCTGATCGGGGTAATATAACTCAACAATTGAATGATGGATCATAGGGCATCTTGACATCCACATACCCGTGACTGTAATAATGCCAAGGTCAATATATGCCCTCACAGCAGCTGGGTATGGATCGTAAGGTTTCCAATTAAACTGGATAAAAATAATGTTAGCTAACATTTAATGGAAATATAACATAATCTGATCAAGTACCAATCATACCTCTTGTTGAGTTTGCCTGTCCAAGCTCTCCCGAATAGCCCTTAAGTTGTTCGTCAAGCTAGTTGTAAAGTTGTGGTATTGTAACCACTCAGCACCGTACGGTGCAACCGGTAGAATTCCATCCATTCCAACAATTGCCGCTGTATTTAGGCGTCTGCCTCCCGTCATTTGCGGAGTGAGAAAGGTAATTCTTGACCAAGCCCATATCTGCAGTAGTTGCATTGGTCCACCAATTTGTGTACGACCCCTATGTGATGCGTTGCACAGCTGATGGTACAAATAACCTAGTACCGCTGAACCCCAACTCAAATTTCTGCATTCATCAATATCCTCTAGTTGATTCAAATATACCAATGACCCCATATTCCCAGAAGTATCCGGGCACATTATGGATCCTAACAAAATCAAGGCACATGCACGTGCATATTGCACAACATGTTGTTGTGAGCTGTTATCGGTAACAGGGTGCATGCTTATGTGTGTACCCAAGGCTAAAAGTGAAAATCTTGACCCTTTTATGTCTTCTGCATTGGGTTCCCATCCCAGAAGCACTTCACAACGTGCAGTCCAATATGCCCGACCGGTTGAATTATCTGAACTTATAACCGGCCCACCTTCAATTGGCAGTCCCCAAATAAATGCGACATCTTGTAATGTCACGGTCGCCTCTCCAACTCTAAAATGAAATGTATGCGTTTCAGGCCGCCACCTCTCAACCAGTGCAGTGATTAATGATTTATTAATCACATAATCACCACATCGGTAGACACCATAAAATCCCATACGATACAACATCGATATGACTCGATAATGCAACCATTGTGTACGTCTGAGTATTTCCCTACCATCATCGTCTGGGTCAACCTCATAAGGATCACGGTCATCGAGTCTCCAAAAGATACCACTTCCGTGTCTGCACTTTAATTTTTGGTCAATTTCTCCTGCAAATACATCCTCAGATCGGTGCATGTGCTGTTCCTTTAAGATTTTCCCACTAATAGGGCCATATTCTCCGTAGTACTCCATACTGCAATAAGATTAATTCAATAAGATGAACAATAAATTAGTGAAAATGGAACAAATTACATAAAATCGGAAAATTACATAAAATCCTCATATTACACAAAATCTGAAGCCCATCTCAGTAAAAAAAATAGTGCAAAGCTAACATCAACGCTAAACCAAATTTCAATCCACATTATCAAAATACATGTCAAATATCTAAAACAAGCACCATTACAATATTTTAGACACAACAATCTCATCTACGGGCAGATGAAGTTCCGGCCTGCGAAGCAGCTTGATCCTGTGCCCGATATTGTTGTCTAGCGCGTGTTTGTGCCCAATCCATTTCATTTTCAATTCTAGTCGTCTTGCCTCTTCCTTTAGTCCTCTTCTCACGCAAGGCCGGATTGTGACACAGTTGGAAGGAAGCCTCATCCCAATAATATTCATCAGGCAATGGCTCAAACTTACCACTATAGGTGTCCACATACGTACTTGTATTGAAAACTGAGTTCATGTAAATCATCGGATTTACTCCAAAATGTCGACAAGTCTGCATTGCATGGGAACATGGTATGCCGTTTTGCCTCCAGTCTCCACAGCTACACTCTCTTAGCATCAACTTGACAATGTGGGTATAGCACCTCGTTGTTCCTGGCACGAATGTCTTCACTGAAGCTGTTTGATCAGTGAAATCGACCTTATAGACTTGATGTTCCATTGCCTTTCGTTGTCGTTGATCATACTTCTTGTACACCTCATCAGGCCATGGTTGGTTCCTTTGCTGCATCTCACGGCCCAGGGTCAACCGGTCAAGAAAATATTTTATCGACCGATAAAATGTAGCCTGCACAATGGCACATATTGGGAGCCATCGTGCACCTTTTAACACGCCATTCATGCACTCTGACAGATTTGTTGTCAAAATTCCATTTCTCCATCCTCCGTCATGGGCAAGAGTCCATTGTTCCTTTTCAATTTTCCATAGGTAGTCATATGCCCTCTCATTCAACACCTTAATTTGATCCATTATATTTTCAAACTCTCTGGTTGTGAAGGCTGAGCCGGCTTGCCAACACATGTCCTTTAACTTCACATTCTTGACCTTGCTATTGAAATTCGAACACACATGTCTCAAACAAAAACGATGGACTCCAAGAGGTGGCTGAAAATCTGGAATTCTTTCCACAGCTTTCAAAAGACCGGCGTGTCTATCTGAAATCAGACACATTCCTTCTCTACCGCGAACAATGTGTTTCGATATCATACGAAGAAACCATGACCAAGAACCAAAACTTTCTTCGTCCACAAGTGCATACGCCAAAGGTAAAAGATGTTGATTTGCATCCATGGAAACAGCAATTAACATCTTGTGCTTGTATCTAGTGTAAAGATGAGTTCCATCAACACTAATTATTTTACGGCAATGCTGGAACCCATCTATACATGGCCTGAACGCCCAAAACACATATTTCAACATTTTTATACCATTTGTCTCTTCGGGCATGTGGCGCCACTCGACAACTGTGCCTGGATTCCATTTTTGTAAAGCTCCCAAAAATTTGGGTAGTCTTGAAACTGAGCTCTCCCATGTACCATACACATTTTCTCTTGCCCGTTTCAAACCATGCCATGCCTTACCGTATGAGATTGTAAATTGAAATTTATCATACACTTGCTGTTGAACACACTTAATCTCATACCCGGGATCTGTCTGAACCATCCCAGTTAGCAGCGCATCGATCATGTTTTTGCACAAGTTTTGATGGTCAACAGACACCGCGTTCATTAGACACATATGAGGGCCTCCATACTTAGTGATTTCCCACATATCAATCCTTTTTTTGTAACCTGCTCGCAACCATCAGTTGCAATGTGTAGTCTCACTCTTATTTTTGCATTTGATTTTCCATATAAGAGGTGTGCTTTCATCTACTCGATATTCACGCCTCGCTATACGTATTGCAAAATCTTTAACTGCAGACTGCAAACTCTTCTTATCTTTGAATACCATGCCTTTTGTGAGCACTCCTTCAGTAGGATCATAGTATCTAAAATTTTTTGGAAGATCAAAGGAGTCCGCAAGCATTTCATGTGATGATGCATTGAAGAACGGGATATTCGGATGCATGGAGTATCTCTGAGCACTTGATGGAAATGATGGTTGTTGATTGGATGGTGATCTCTCTTGATTTGGGGAATACATAGTTTGAATATCACCAATATCCACCCCATCTTCATCTGATTCACTGGACAACTCGTCTTCCTCGGGTTCAGAGTCTTCTAGTTCATTCACACCAAAAGTGTCAATCAATGGATCATCTGTTTGATCCTCGGTCTGAGCATTTTCTCTTTCACTTGGAATACCCTCATTATTGGACCTTGAGGTTCCAACTGTATGCTCTTGCCTGACGAGTGCCGGATTATTAATGTCATCCCCTCTTAAATAAGAAGCATATTGAAAATACTTATTGCTTGGCATAATATCTGGAAGAGCATTATCTTGCAGTTTCTCTGGATCAATATGAAATTCTACATATTGATTATCCGCATCCGGTGCAAAGAAAAATCATAGATTATCATCGTTGTTGATTGGTATACGATGATATCTGTTGTTTGCATGTAGTGAAGCGGATATGTTCAATTTATATTCATTGCTATCAATCCTTGTCAATTGAAAGAATTTTGATACCAAGCCGGAATATCCAATGTCGCGAGGTACCCTTGTTGCACAAACAAGTGGAACATCGCTGCAATCCCCAATATAAACAACAATACCGACGTTGTTTGAAGACCCCATATCTTAAATAATAAAGATGTATTAATGATCTAAAAATAGGGAATTAACTACTTTTTTGCAAAGTTTAATAAAACTAATTTAAACTAATACATTAGAAAAATTCAAACCTGAAATTGAAATGAATCAATATGTCATCGCAACGGCAACAATTTGAGGGTTGCGATAAATGCACAACAACAGCAACAATTTCAACAGTCCCTACATCAAATAATGTATAACATAAAAATATTAACGACAAATTTATAACAATATATATAGCAACAACCATACATCGACCGACATACACATATCCAAAACACGGCACACAACCATACACACGCACCCATCACACACAAAAATGCAAGCCACACACAACACACAAACACACACAGCAACACACACACAAGCATACACCACAACATACATCACACACACCACAACACACATCACAACACAAATTTCATACCCACATTTCATACCCACATTCCATACATACATTCAATACATACATTTCATACATACACCATACCAACAACATACAATACAAGCAATGGAGAAAAAACCACTATCTACACACACACAACACAACACACAACACAAAGCAACACACACACACACCATACACACACCAAAATACCACAAAAAAATCACACACACACCCACACAACAGTACACACACACACCACCGAAACACATAAAAATTAAGATAAAAATTACCTTTGAGAAATGAAGAAAATCGAAACGTGAATATTGAAGAAAAAATGAAAGGAAATTGAAGGATAATTGAAAGGAGAAGTGAAGAAGAAGTGAAGAAAGTGATGAGGAAGAGAGAAATGTGTGGTGTGGGTGGGTGGTAATAGATATGATAGAGAGAGAAAAATTGAAGTGGATGTTAAAAATCAAAATCCGCGTTCGCACTCGGCCAGCCGAGTGAAGTGCTCGACCGAGTGCCGTGATCGAGTGGATGGCAGTACTCGGTCGGCCGAGTAAGAATCACCACTCGGCCGGCCGAGTAAGGCGCGCGACCGAGTGCCCGACCGAGTGAAGGCTCCAGCAATAAAAAAAAACAAAAAAAAAGGGAAAGTCGCCCCTGCCAGGGGCGACATTAAAAAAAATAAAAAAAAATTATTTAAATTGAATGTCGCCCCTCGCAGGGGCGACTTTGCAAAGAAAAAATTTTTTTTTTTTTTTTTTTTACTATATTTTGAAAAAAAAATTTGAATAGTGCCATAATTTGTCATTTTTGCCGACATTCTAGATATGACTTTTTTTTTTTGTTTCTTAATATACATAAAACTCAATATCCACCAGTAATAAAAAATTAAAGAAAATCATTACTTCTCAGAAAATCAGCTTTTAGAAAAGAAAAAGAATATTGGTGTATTTATCCAAGAATGCATTGATCGGTTGTTTATATTTTATTTATTATTATTATTATTTTTTTGGTCAAATTTATATAGTAATATGCTCCATTGTTGAGTCTATTGAAGGAGATCAGCCCTTCTGGCACCAATTGGACAGTTAAAGCTTTAAATAATTCGATCCAACCAAGTCCATGCTTATGGAAATTCCATGAGAAATGATACCACAAATTGTATATGCTGGGCATAAATTTATATTTGTTCTTATTTGATAGCGTTTACTTCACTAAATCTTATATGTTCTATAATCTAGGGTAAAAGAATTTATGCTACTATTAAAATTAATCTAATAATGTAGAGATTCAATGTGACTTTGAAAGAAGGAAGTGAGTTAGCTAGTAAAAAACTTTGTCGTAATAAACGACAGAATGTGTTACAAGATAACTAACTACCATTTTGTGCTGATAAAATTTATAATACAAAAATTAGTAAAATATTGGATGCTGCATTTCCTTCGTAGTTGTTTAATTTTAAATCATTTCTTAAAAATTATCAATTTATATTACATTATATATAGATATATATAATGTTTTTCTTTACATATATTGTATTTATGGGGTTGATGTATTGGTAGGGTTTGAAATGTTGGTCAGTCTCAGATTTGGATGTGCAATGAGCAAGAAACAATAACATGAATATAAGTAGTTTTAAAAATGTTGAGTTAATAAGATGTTTTTTTCTTCTGTTGGTTTACTAATATTTAAGTCGATTAAGATGTTTGGTTATTTATGTATATTTCTGAAAACAATTGTATTTTTTGGGTAGACAAAATAGATTGAATTGTACTCTTTAGAAAGAATATGTTGAGCAGATGATGGATCGTGTAAGAGCTAGGGGTGATGCTCCCATTATGGTATTGCAATTCTGTCGGGTGAAACTCCATAGAGGCTTCCTATTATGGTATTGTAGTTTTGTTGGGGAAAACTCTATAGAAGTTATTTTTTTTATATTTAATCAATAAATATACATACAACTATATATTGAACTAACTTGAATTTGTTATTTATATTTCATGGTATCTTTTTCTACTAACTGCTATGCAAACAAGTTGATTCTAGATAGTGATTTGGGTGAAATTTCAAAATTTAGGACAAGGTTTGAAGGAAGCATAATGTATTGATGATTTAGGAAGTGGAGCAAAAGTTGTAGGCACTCTAAAACATAATGGAACGTTAGGAGAGTTACGTTTTGCTTCTTATTACATGAAGAATGACCTTTTATTAAAATGTTTACATCACTAATTAAACACATAATTCATTTTATGTTCTTTGTTTTTTCTTCCTACAAGGTGGGTAGTTTCTAAGTATAATCTCCTAGATTATGAAGTATTACTTTCTAATTTCTATGGAGCTTAGTAAGGAAAATAATTCTACGTTTAACATTGCTGCTCCATTGATTGAGTCGTGTAATTTTAAATTATATTATACACTAATAAATAACTTTATAATGCACTTTTAATAATATACATTAATAAATAACTTTATAAATTTAGGAATTGCACTTTTATTAATGTTTATATTTATGCAATATGTTAAATAAATAAGACTCGGATATATTCGGTAAGAATGATGGAGACGTATCGAAACTAATTTTTTACTTAACATTCGCACTTAAAGTTTAGTCTAATTATATTAGTTCATTTATTGTAGGTTGGGGGCCATCCATCGGACATCGAGAATGTTTTATTTTTTTCAAATAACTTGGGCCTTTTCTTTTTCATAACTTGGGCTTTTTTCTAATTATTTGGGCCTTTCCTTTTTTATAAATAACTTGGGCCATCTGCTGTATCCTACCTTTCCACAATATTCACACTTTCATTGTAATTAATATTTATCTATTTATTAATGAACGAGTAACCAAATTATCATAATTATTAATCCATTAAAATATTTTTAGAAAAAAACACTAAGGGAAAAAGATTAACGAAGAAGAAGAAGAAGAAGAGAGAGAGAGAGAGAGAGAGAGAGAGAGAGCAGCCTCACAGCCAAAAAAGAGGTAAAGAAACCAAAAAAAGAAGAAAGACAGCTCCCTTGTCAATCGTCTCTTTTTTCCCACCTAATATTTCAAAACTCGTTCTGTCTATAGCTTTACCAGCTCATCTCAGCAGCAGCTATGTCAGCTGTTCTCAAATTAGTGTCGCTTCTTTACATCTTCTCGGCGACGGCGGCGGCGACGTGGTGTGTGGTGAGGAGCGAGGCGAGTGAGCAGGCCTTGCTAACAGCTTTGAACTACGCATGCAGTGGCGGTGCTGATTGTGCGCCCATCCAGTCTTCTGGGCTTTGCTATCTGCCAAACACGGTGCAAGCCCACGCCTCTTATGCCTTCAACAGTTATTATCAGCGCAGGGGCAATGCCCCCGACTCCTGCTCCTTTGGGGGAACCGCCACCATTGCTGCAACGGATCCAAGTTTGTATCTCTCTCTCATCACAAATACACACACTTGGTGGTTTTTGTTTCTGTTTTTAGAACTGCTCAGACTTGCACAATATATCTAGGCTTATAAGTTCCTGTTTGAGGATTTTGTTATGGTTTATATTTTCAGGCTATGGATCTTGCGTGTATCCATCATCTCCAAGGTACATTTATTTGAATATTTCCCTTTGGCTTATGCAGCTTTTTCTCTTTTTCTTGCTTTTCCAAAAGTTGTTTTTATCTCTTTTCTTTTCCTTTTTCTCTTTTCATGCCCACTCTTCTTATCTATTATTCAAGATGAGAAATACATAGCTTAGAACATATTCAATGAGATTCAGTAGTCATTTTGGCTCCTAGGCTAGGGATACATGAGAATCTACCCACCTTGTCGCCTTCCTTTTTCTTGGAGTTCAAATTCCGTGAGGGATTCTTACGAGAAATTCAATTAATTGAGCTTTATTCAATTTTTCAAATTGTTTTCTTATAATTTTTATCTTTTTTTGTTCAAGAGAAGAAAAAGATTACAAAAAGTGTATTATCTAGAACTAGAAATCGAGTAAGTGCTACTTCTTTTTCTTATCCTAGTAAACAATCATTTAAAGTGTACTAAAACTCAAATGTTTTGATGTCTCCAAATTATTAGTGGCTCAAACTTGATGAACTTGTTATAACAAAGGAATTCATGTAGGTTGTGTTTGGATGACTAAAGTCGTTAATTCTTTGTCACAACCAAGTTGTAAGATCATTTAAATTATTTTTCTTCCCATCACAAAATAAAATAAAAAGATTAGTGAATGCAATTTTCTAGTGTTTGTGTATCCAGAATTCGAGTTGTACATAAGGAAATAAATTATAATTTGCACTTATAGTTGTTTTTATGTAAGACTATTGTTGAAATCTCTTCAAGGAGACTTTTTGAAATAAGATCTCCTACTTTAAATTATATTTTATTTCTTGTCCCCACTCAATTACTATGGGTCATCCTGACATGTATGAAGTTTGAATAAAAGATAGAACATCATTTACAAAATAAAATCTAGTTCAAACATTTTTTAAAAAATAACTCAATGATTTAGAAAAATATCACATAGATTTGTCTTAATATTATAATTTAGTAATAGGAAAGTTTTCAATTTATAGTCGTTAACTTTGACTCTATTCAATATATGACCTTTAAGTTTATGGGGCTTTAATAATACATCTAGTTTTTAATTTTGTTCAATTTACGCTCAATTTTGGCAAAACTCGAAATCTCATCAAAAATTGCTAATATGGCAGTCGAACAGTCGGTTGCCTATGTGGGAAGTGTAATTCTGAGTGATGTCATTATTTTCTGACGAGTTTTTTAAATTTTCATGAATCAAGCATAAATCGCACAAATCAAAAGTTAGAGGTCATTATCAAAAGCCTTCAAAATTAAAGGGCATAGAATAAAATTTTACCTTTAGCCATATATACAGATGTACATGCCTAATTCCTTGTGTTATTTCACTGCTATTTTGTAGAACTGCCGGAGGGTTGGTGACACCGGGAGGGCCACCTACTAGTACAACTAGCACCTCAGTTGGTACAACACCGACTGTAGCAGAACCACCACCGCCACAAGCAACCACCATGCCTTTGTATGGTGGTGGCGGAGGAGGAGTAAATCCCGGAAAGGGACCAGTAGTCTCCGATGCCCCCACGTCTAGTGTTTCGGCCGACATCTTAATAAGAACAATCTTTTCTAGAGTGCTTTTCTTCTTGAATTTCTTATTTATGTTCCGCATAATGTAATATATACATTATGTAATGTGTGTTAGCTTATTTTTTTGTAGCAAGTCTTTTTCATTTTTCTTCATCTCGAAACCTAGGGTTGTGCAGGTTTTGATAATGGCCAGTTTTGGTGATCTCTTACACCCTCAATCCAACTGTGATATATTTGTTTTAGTTTTTAGGCAAAGGCTCTCTTACATCCTATTTGAAAATTCCTTGTTTTAATTTACTATGGACTTGTAAAAGGATTACGAATTCAAAGTCTTACGAAGTATTGGAATCTTCAAGATCTTTTTTTTTTTTTTCTAATTCTTTTTACTTATTTCTTAATAATTTGATCTATAAGGATTTTTATAATTGTTATCAATAGTAATAAATTCGAATATATAATATTAAAAACATGGAATAAGTATACAATACTTAGTATACAAAATATACATAATCATATTATAGAAGTGTAAATAATATAATTGATAATGATGAAGTGTTTGTATGTGTGAGAGGGATATCATTGTGAACAATAATGAGATACATTTCAAACAATTAAGTGTTTTAGTGGTTTTGAAAATCTACTGAAACAACATATTAAAATAACACACAAATCTTTATACATCTTTGGTCCTAGTAGAAGAAAGAATCATGTCGAAGTTGTTGGATCGTTGGCCTATTGCCACTCTGGATCCTTTAGTCTATAATTTCTGTTTTAATTTTGTCCCACTTTTAAAATTACGTCGTTTTGTTCATAATTTTTGTCCCAATCCTGTCCATAATTAGGAATTATAAAAAAAAACGACGTAGTTTTAAAAGTGGGACATAAATAAGACATAAATTATGAACTATGGGATCTGGACTGGACCCATTGCTGCTAAAAAAAATAAATTCACACTTGTTGAGGACATGATTCTAGATTTGTGCAATTGATTCAACCCAACCCAACAACAATGATCCACTAAAAAAGAAAAAATAAATCTCGTTGATATTGCTGGGCGACTGACCTATTGATGGCGAAAAATTATTGGTTTGCAAGAGATTTACAAATAAATTAAATGTATTGTTGCCCCTTTATTAATTCTAGACTTCGAGGGAAACAACTAGTGGAATGATTTGTATCAAGTAGGGAACTGGATTATGAGACTAGAACGGATCCCTAAGCTGGAATCTAAATTGAAATCAAGTTTAGATCGTCCTCTTTTCACAAGACAAATACATCATAGTTAGAGCTCACGATTTAATGTATTTTTTCTAAAAATACAATAATATTCATCTTCTCGATAGTAGCACCACTGACTCATAAATTTCCATTTTTTGAAATAAAAAAAAATAAGGTTGGATAAGTATAAAATGTTTGAATTTTTTTGTGCAAATTATCAAAATTACTATGCATACAAGGTTTCACGTGTTTTTAAATTGAATAAAATATCAACGTTATAACCCCTAAGTTGGATCATAGGAAATTATGTCATTGAAGTTACTTTCTTAGGACAAAATCAACCATTTTTTGATAAATTATGACAAGAGTGAAGAAGAAAAGGACTGAACCATCAATCACGTTTCTATATTACAGTAGAAATATCATTTTTTTTTGCTGAAAATCAACTTTTTATTCTTTGAAACTATCATGTCCAATCAAATTTTTTTATTTTTTGCTTTTCCACTCTAATTCTCAAAGGTTTATAACATTTTCATCTCAACTCCGTTTTTATAAACAATATTATATTTAAGATCAATTTGATATCCATATTGCAAATATAATAATAAAATATTAATTTTTAAATATAAAATATTTTTTCATATAATAATTCTGGTATATTTTAGTATTTGATATACTTTTATATTGTTTGATACTATTATTTTAAACATTTTTTATAAATATATATTTTATATAATTATATATTTATTTTAAAAATTATATTACTATTTTTATAATAATTTATTATATTATAAATCATATAATGCACAGAAAAAATACTAGTATAATGAATATAGCTACCAAATAAATCAATTAACACAAAATTAAATAAAATTTCTTTATACTGACAACTCAATAATCTTTTCCACGTTATTTTATTAATATTAAAATTGTACATAAAAATGGAAACATTCCTATATACATTGATGTAAATCAATGCTAATAAATAAGGTTAAGAATGTTTTGTAATATACAGATTGTAACGAAATTTGCTAATGTTTGACTAATATAATTAATATATAAAAAATAAAATTTGAACACATTAAATTAATATATAAAAATTAAAATTTTAACATAACACACTAAATTTGCAATCTATAGGCTGCCAAATTTTTTCTTAAATTATATCTAATTATTATTTATTGTGAAAATCTAAAGTTTATATATTAATAATTTTTTGTAAATTATGTAAATTAGATTTTACTAATAATATTTCAAATGTGGAAAGTTTGATATATACGTATGGACATTTGATAATCTAGGCATTTCATTTGAGCTCCTAAATGGCACCTAAAAAGAGATTTTATTTTTATTTTTTCTCTCTTCTCTATTCTAAATTAATGATATGTTCAAAGAAAATTAATTCATCAATCTTTTGTTTATTTTTTTCTGTCTATTAGGTTTTTCTCAGATACTACTTACAAATCAGAATGTACATAGAACACTTTTCTTTTTTTCTTCCAATCCAGACTATACACACATACTAATACATACATAGATCAAGAATTCAATGCACAAAAGTTATAATATGGTTATATTATTGTTGAAATTATTACTTTTTTTTCGTAATTGAAACAATTAATAAATTTGAATAATTTTTAACACAAATTAATTGAGATGACTTAAAAAAGAAAATTAAATTCTTATGTTCAAATATATTTTTTCTCTATTAGGTTTTTTCTACCGATTTTCTTTCTCAATCTCCTCTATCCTAAAGGAATGAAAGGTCCAAAGAAATTTTCTTATGCACGTTTCTACTCTACACGTTTTATTTCTCATCTCTATTCTCATAAATTTCTTTTGGCTTTTGAATGTATTTTCAGTTAGAAAGTGCAGTCATTATTCAAATCTATATTGTCGTCACCCACTCTATCACATGACAAATATAATTGTTCAAATTTGTGTGATGGATATGTATAATATGGTTGAGATTCATCATTTATTGTTTATAATTTAGTAAAGTTTTTAATATGTTAATGTATTGGTTCTTAGATCAACTATAGGTGATCATCAAAATACCAATGAAAACACCGATGAAGAAGATTTTACATCGATACCTGATATTATAATGTTTAATTTATATAATATTAACAGTAGATTATTTTATATAACATAAAGACATTGAGGTTAATAATGATGATGATCATCATCATCATCATATTATCATTATTATTATTACTACTATTATTATGCTTTTTTTCTTAGGTTCTAACAATATGGACAGATGAGTGAAGTTCATTTCATATTGGTAAGAATTTATACATCTATATTTATTGTTATTAAGGGACTTTTTGTAAGATTTCATTTCGCATGCCAAATACAATTAGTTTGGTCATTAGAATTTAAGATATTATTTTTTCTAACAATTCTTTCCTCTAATTTGCATGTAGACAGCTAAATTGCAGTTATGACGAATGAAACTTAATTGAGAGTGAATATAGAGGAGGATCTAGTTTGGAGAGTCTATATTATTTTATTATTTGTTTTCGAGACAATACAATGTATTTAACATTGATTATGAATTCATTAGTTATGAATTTTTTTTTGTGAATTATGACTTCAAGTTATTGTTTATGACTTATTGCAAAAACAAATCTCTAAAAAAATTGAGCATGCAAAAAACAAAAAAATATCATTAATCTGTTAAAAAAATTGTGATAAAGAAATTTTTTATTTGAGCATATCATTAATTTAGGGTGGAGGAAAGAGAAAAAAGTAAATAAATAAAATCTCTATTTAGGTGTCCATTTTAAAGCTCAAATAAGGTGGCTAGATTATCAAATCTACATATATATATATATATATATATATATCCGTAGTTTGTAAATTTAATACTTTATATTATTTTTGTGTCTAATTTTTTTCATGGCTGTATACAATATATTCTACACAAAAATTATATTTCTTTATTTCTTGCATACTCGCAATATTTCGATGGGGTTTTTTTTTCAGAATAATGTGGAAAAAAAATTACGAAATGGGTTTGTTTTGAAATAGTTTTTTAAAATAGATAAAACGTCACCCGCACTCACAATTTTTTGATAAAACATCAGCCGCGCTGACGATTTAAAAAGAGAATTAAAAACGTCAGCTATGCTGACATTCTTATTTCTCATATATATATATATATATATATATATATGTACTTTCACACATACATGCATTCATATATATATATACACACACACACACACCACAACAACATATATATATATTTTTACATTATAAGTATATATATTATTATTAGAAATTGTTTTATATATTTATCAAAATTATAATATTATTAATATATATATGTAGGAATTTATGTATATATATATTTTTTTAAATAAAATAAATATTTTAAATTGTAAAATATTATAATGGTATTTAAGAAAATTAAAAAAATATAAATTTAAGAATTAAATTTTACTTATTATTATGTGTAAATTTATTTTTTGAAAAAAATAAATAATATATCTTAATAATACATAAATATATATATATAAATAACTAAAAAAAACCAAAACCGTCAGCCGCACTAACGTTTTTTTAAAACGTCAGTTGCGCTGACGTTTTCTTTCTTTTTTTAAAATCTATTTTAATATATATAATATATATTATAAATATATATATATATATTACCTAATATATATTCTATATATTAATAAATATATATATATATATATATTACCTAATATATATTCTGTATATATATATATATATGTGTAGGAATTTATGTATATATATATTTTATAAAAATATATATTAAATTATAAATTTAAAAAGTAAAATATTATAATGTTATTTAAGTTAATAAAAAATATTATTTAAATTAAAGTATAATTTTTAATTAATATTATTATTATTATGTATAATTTGAAAAAATAATAATATATATATATATATATTATAGTTTTATATATTACGTAAATTATATATATAAATAATTAAAAAAAAGAATCGTCAGTCGTACTGACATTTTAAACAAACGTCAGTTGCGCTGACGACATTTGTTTTAATTTTTTTATTTCTTATATATATTATAAATATATATATTTTGAATATATAATTTTTATTATTATATTATATTAGTTAAGTAAATATATATAAATTTATATATTTTATTAAATATTATTTAAATTAAAGATTAATTTTTAATTATTATTATTTGTAATTTAATTTTCTGAAAGAAATATTAATATATATATATATATATATATATATATTTTGTAATAATAAAACATGAAAATATATATTATACATATATACATATATATATATATTTAAATAATACATAAAAATATATATATAAAAAAACGTAACCCGCACTGACATTTTAAAGAAATGTCAGCGCGGTCTTTAAAATGTCAGCGCGGTCGACGTTTATTCATTTTCTTTTTTATTTTAATATATATTATAAATATATATATTACCTAATATATATTCTGAATATATATATATATGTAGGAATATATGTATATATATTTTATAAAAATATATATTAAATTATTAATTTAAATAGTAAATTATTATAATGTTATTTAAGAGGAAAAATATTATTTAAATTAAAATATAATTTATTATTATTGTTATTATTATTATTATTATTATGTGTAATTTGAAAAAAATATATATTATATTTTTATATTACGTAAATATATATATTAATAAATATATTTCTGAATATATATATATTATATTATATTAGTTAATTAAATATATATATAAATTTAGGTATATATATTTTATAAACATTATTTAAATTAAAGATTAATTTTTAATAATCATAATTAATTTTCAAGTATAATTAAAATATTTTATATATTATTATTTATATAAAATGCTTACTTTTATAATAATGATGTATAGATTGATGTCATTGAATATATTATTAAAATACCCTACATATATATATACATATATTATTAAAATAAATAATAATTTGTATATTGAATAAATGAATGAATGAATTGTCATTCAGTTGTTTCTTTATGTCAATCAATCACTATTTGTTTTTCCAGAGTTTCTTTATGTTAATCAATCACTATTTTTTTTTCAGAGTCTCGTGAAGTGTTAGGTTTTACAGAGTCTCATGAATTGAATTTAGTTTTTTAGCGTGGAAGTCTTCTCAAATTTTAATAAAATCTGCACCGCATCGTGCAGTGAATTCAGTAATAATTCTATTGCTGAAGTAATATAAATAGGCCTATGTTAGGATAATAGATATATGCATAAAGAGAATTAGTAAGAGCAAGGGAAAAGGGCATGCTTTCAGAATTGATGAAGTGTACACCGATCTCTCACCAATTCTGGATGAGAATAAGCCATCTTTCGATATTGCATTATCGAAATCACATTTGGCTCCGCACTATCTACTGGTAAATTTTGTTTTATAAGAATTATAGTAATTTGTGTAAATTTTTTTATTTAAAGTTTGATTTGTTTTGTTTTTGGGCATTTCAATTCGTGTAATCAAAACGATGTTTCTTCCAATTATTAATTAATGGTTGAAATTGAAGTAAACAATGGTAAATGATACGAAAAAAACAAAATCAATATCAAACACATGAATTGTTTGGATCCAAATAATCTATATTCATGAATATTACAAATGACCTCTTGTACCACAACCTCTAATTCTTTTAGTACGCCGACCTCTTCCTTAACCTTGCCCGTCATTTTCTGACGTTTCTTGTTCTCTTCTTCAAATTCTACCTCTTGTGTGAACAACGGGTGCTTGTGGCTGTATGTTTTATTCGACGTCATCTTCCTCCGAAGCTGGGGTCGAAGGAATTGTCATTCTGCTAGAGGATGACGTAGACTGGTCTGCTACATCCCTGAAAGTAGCCACATCTGAGTACTGGAATTGAATAGGAGTAGGACAGACATAGTCTTAGTTTGGCTCATTCCTAGTTTCTCCTGCTCCGAAGTCAACGTTCATATAATGAAATGGCGAGGGAGTGGACATAGATGGATGGTATGGTATCGGAGTATACGTCGGTGTACTCATTGAAGACCTATATACATCCGACATATTTTCTTCAATTTGGCATCCTGGTCGCGAAGATGTTGATGAAAAGTTCCCAGGTGGTGGCATCCGATCTTCAGGGCTACTTTCATCAGCACCCCTATGACGCCTTCTACTTCTCAAAATTGTACCTGATTGACTTTGTGACTCTTAATTGTTTGCTCTATATTTTCGTACAATGAGAGTTGTTCATCTAACAAAGAATTCAGTTGTTCAATGTCAAACCTATTTCTATTCTTTATATTTCTCTTCATGGGTTCCAACTGTTCAATCTACAAATAATTTAACAGATGCATATTAAAACACCAATCATGTTGAATAGATAGAAAAATAATTGTAGAATTAGATGTATGTTGCGTACCATATAGTGCATCAATGAAGTATCTCCAGTTTTTATTCCCATTATTTCATGCGTATCTACAGGGGATATAAAAGGACATGTAATCGAGTTATACCAATCATAGTAATCTGGAGTCGTCGTTGGGCTCATAACAAATTGGGTTCCCCTGAGATATTCATGTCTTTGATTCCATTGATTAACATATTTCGTGTGTATATCCATCCAGTTGGCATTTTTATGCCATTTATGATCAATATGATGTATGTTCGTCTTCCAGTCATCAAGAGGGTTGAACCGATTAGGTATGTCTTGCAACATTCAGAACTGACGTAAGACTCTCTTTGGATGATGAAACTCCACAAATGAGAAGAAAATGAGAGGACATTGAGCTCGCACATTGTCTGAGAAGCAGCGGGAAGATAAATGGAGTACTTTCGGTTGCGACCAATCATATGGATCCCACGTAAACTGGTGAAAAAAAAACATATATATGTTTTTAATCATTACATATAATAATTGTTAAAATGAAGTAAGAAATTGAACCTGGTCATGGGTCAATTTATTCAAGATTTCTCGGAAAACCTTCACCCGGCGCCTATCAGTGTGCACAAAACTGCTAGCATTATTCCAACTGTTACATATATTTTACTAGTTAATTAGTAGATGCATACATTTAGGTGTGCATTGTAAATATTACCAATAAAGATAAAATAACCAAAATAACAGGGTGTGCATTGTAAATATTATCGGGCACCGAAAGGGGGGACAGGGAGTGTACCACCACCCAAATGTTCAGGTCTTTCAATTTCTAGCAAATTTAATCTACTTGCCTTATATACAGGCACAATGGACGAGATTCGCGACCATTCCCAAATCTATCAAATATTATGAACACGTAAAACATTAGTAATTAATGAGGTTACATATGGTAGATTCATTAATATTTCTTATAAAAAAATACCTGTAACAGCTGAACTGGGACACCGAGATTTTCTTTAGTTTTCAAAGCGCCATCACACAAGTGACGGTATAGGGAAGATAGGACGGCACTGCCCCAACTGAATTCATTAAATGATTTTAAATCTTGCAGGCATTGTAAATATACTAGTGGTACTAAATTTCCACTAGCATCAGGGCACATCACACCGCATAACAGGAATAAAGCACATGCCCGTGTATATTGTTGAACATGTTCAACCGTGCTATCATCCGTCACCGGATGCGATCGCATATGAGCTGCTAAAGAGCTGGCTCTAATCTTTCCACTTTTTGTGTGGGATAGATCTGGCGTGTAACCTAACATCACCTGACAGTAACCAACCCACTTATTGGGAGACATCGTAGGATCAACTCCGAACACAGGATCTTCTTCAACCGGAAAACCCCAGATTAAAGAGGCATCCAACAAAGTCACAGTTGCTTCACCCATAGGCAAGTGAAATGTGTGCGTTTCTGGTCACCACCTCTCCACCAAAGCGGTTATTAAATTGTTGTCTGGGTAAAACCTCCCGCACCTATACATATCGTAAAAGCCCATTTGAAATAACAAATCCAGTACGCGTGTGTGGATCTCAGACCCGTCATCTTCAAATAATGCCCAAAATTATTGTCGCACCGCCTAAAGCGAAAGAAAGAGTTCAAATCTGCGTCGGGCTTCAGTAGGCCCTCAGAAATGTGCTGAGATTGAAGGGTGAGAACTGTCGATTCCCTGGGGCCATAGTGGTTTCGTGAATTGATATCCATCGATTACTGTATAATTTCTAATTTGTTCAAATAAAAATATCATTTCATTTCCGCTTTTGACTTATATTTTATGAAAAATTTAACAAATATGTCATCATATAATAAAATAGAATATTAGATTAAAAATACAATTATATATTTATTAATTATTTGGGTTAAATTTGAATTTTTCTTATTATATATTGGATTTAGATTGCAAATAAATATCAACTAACAATTTTTTACTAAATTTATTAAATAAATTTAATTTTAAATACACAATTTATTAAAGAAACAACTCTTACTTTGAGACGTGTGATTTGGTTTACGCAAATTTATATTTTTTACATGTATTTACTAATAAGGTAATAAAATATCTTGAATATTCTTAAAAATTAATTTATTGAAAAATATATTGTAAATATATTTTATTATATTTGAATATATTATAAATTGTGCATCACACGGGAAGAATATTAGTTATAGAATAAAAATGCATCTATTATAATTTCTTTAATTGTTGTGATGGCTAAATATTTGACTCAATTAACTTGGTTTAAATATCTTCAATAAATTCAATTTAACTTTTATTTTATCCAATTATAGATTGATGCATTTAAATAATTATAGGCCTTGTATTCGAATAAACGATTATTAGTTGAAATTAGCTTAATACACATCTAAGTAACTATAATTTCAGTCAAATAAACCATATGATAATTCTTTCCATATTAAAAACGTTTCTTAAAATTATGTCTAAATACACCATGTATTTAGATTGTCATACTCCACCACTTCTTCTCTTGTATTTCTTTCTACAATTCAAAGTCGTATATTATCCAAAATAGTTGTAATATTTCAAGTGATCTTCAAATGTGCATATTTATATCTACTTTTTTCGTTTAACGTGTCTTTACTATTTATCTCTATATATACTAATAGGGTCATTTAAATATGTCAAATATATAAAATTAGAATTTCTCAATTTTATTGTCCAATAAAAAAATTACATGTCACTATTCTATGAAAATAAATCATTAAAATATTACATGTGAAAATATTAATCTATATATACAGTAATAATCTTCTTAATGTTAAATAATATCATATAATTTTGGTATGTATTCTTTTTTATCAGTAAGATTGATATTTAATAACTAATATGTATTATATGGTAAATTTGTCATATTATTTATTAAGAGTTAATTAATAATTAAAAATAAACTAAAATATGTAATGATCATATATTATATTAATTATACATATAAAAATACGTGAAGAACTACGGATCTCACACATGTTTTGCAAGAACGTATTTTGAATATGATATTTTTTTCGTAATACTTTTCTAGTTAAAGTTATAATTTTAAAGATTATTCATCAAGTATATTATATTTTCCTTAAAAACAATACTATGATGCTAACTATTTTTTTTAACTAGTCAAATAAAAATAGTATCTTTATCGTAATAAGAAAATAATTTATCTGAAATATTATATTTTAATAGTTAAAGAAAATATTATTTTTACTTCAAAAACTAGATGGTCGTCCGTCCAATGCACGAGACATAATATTTTTTTTATATTAATAATATAAGATAAAATTATATTATTATTATAATAAAAATTTACATAATAACTATTTATATCAATTATATTTATATAAATATCATGCAATTTGATTTTTTTATTATGTTATAATACATTGTTATTCTCTTAAGGTGTATCTTTATTAAATATAAATTGCTTTGTTAAAGTCTTCTAACTAAATACAAGATTTTCAAATCACTAAATCCTTAAGGTGGAGGAATAAATTATAATATTATATAAATTAATAAAATAAATTTTTTTACAAAAAATATTTATATTTTTAGATTAAATTCATATAATTCAAATCTATCACATATATCAAAATAAAAATAAAATAAATAATTCAATCCATAAAAATATAAAAAATAAATATCATATTTTAAATATATTTACTTATTATAAAATATGCAATATTGGTGTCAAATTAAAGATCACGAAAAGATGATTAATTTGATATATGATACGTCAAAAAATGAATTTAAAACAAAAAATTTATTTCATTTTTTTTAAATTTAGTAAAAAATAATAGAAAATAAAGAAGAGATAAAATTAAGTTGACGCATCTATAATAATAATAATAATAATAATAATAATAATAATAATAATAATAATAATAATAATAATAATAACAACAATAATAATAATAATAATAATAATAATAATAATAATAACAGAAGTACAACCATAAATAGAAAGCATCAAAATTTTCGGCCTAAACTACTTTCTAATTATGATATCTATGTTCTATGCAAATATATACCATTTGTGTGTGTGTGTGTGTGTGTATTATGATATCTATTTTTCAATGCCAATTTATATCAATATATATATATATATATATATATATATATTTGATTAATAAAGCTATGACACTTATTAATTCTCAAGTTATAATCTATCAAAATATGTTAATTTGATTTTTTTTATTTCTATTTTCATAAAAAAAATTTAAAAAGTTTATAACTTTTTTGCTTCATCTTCAATTTCTTTTTTAAAAAAAATATCTAATTAATTCTTTGTTCACAATCTTTAATTTGACATCCATATTGCACATATATATAGACACATACATACACTAAATTTAATTATTAACTGTAAAATATTTTTTCTTAAGTTAATTGTGATATATATATATATAAAGAAAAGTATTGTCTTGAATTAAAAAATCAAAATTTTCTTCCTAAATTACTTTTAATTATGATTTTTTTATACAAATATATATCACTATCTTTCTATATACAAGTAAAATAATTTGATTGATGACCCACGATTTAATGGTAACTAAAAATCGCAATAAAAATCATAATATTAATATTAGTTTTAATTTAATTATTTTATTATGAGAGTATATCAAAACAAACTTCTTAATATTCTATAGAGATAAATTATAGTTCAATTTAAATCCTACCATTCCAAAAATTTTGGGATATATATAACCAATATATCTAACAACTATTTTCCAATAAATCAATTTAATATAAAAATAAAATTAATTAAGAATTACATTATACAGTAAGTTAATCTGTATAATTTTATTTTCATCAAATTTAACGTTAAAAAGAAACAAAAATTTAATATTTTTTTTTTTAATTTTAAACAACTGCAAAAATTAAGATTAGTTTTTTATAGAAAAAATGACACAAATTGAAGAAAATGTTCTATGTTGCAGGTTTTTTGGGATAGATTTAACACACACACACACACACATATATATAAAGAGAAAGAAGTACCATAAAATTTAGAAGCTAACATTTTTTTTCGATAAAAGTAGCTTTCTAAATTGAACATTATTAAATAAATAGATTAATTAGGGTAAATAATGTAAATTATGAGAATCATATTTTATTAGAATATGACAATAGAAACTTGTTTGTGTCAATCAATAATAATATAAAAGTGGGCCGGCCTGAACATTCTTTTTTGCCATTAAAAATTTGTTTGACTAATATTTGTATGTAGAATTTATGTGGTTTCATTTTATTAGTTTTTATAGTTTTTTGCATTATATATATACATATATATATATAAAAAGTTTATGACTGATAACAATTTCCTTTTAATAATTCATTATGAATCACTATAAATAATTATAATTTGTTTAAGTTTGATATAAGTTATATTGTTACTCCTATTTTTTTCATCTTCTTTCTCTTAGAATTACATTCACTTAAAAAAAAAAAAGAATAAAAAAAATACTAGCAAATCAAGAAAAATTAACATACAAGTTCGATAAAATAGTAATATTTAAATATCTATCATATTTTGATAAATTTGTTTAATATCTTAGTGGTTTTTATTTTATTTTTTTACAAGTCAATCCATATCCATCATTGGGCGCGTCATTAGTTAATATATAAAAAAAATATGTTTTTAAAAAGTTTTACTTTTTCGACAAATTTAGCATTTCATAATTTTTTTAAAATATAATTTCTCAACTTAAACCATAAAGAAATATATGGATTGAGACCAAGAGTCTAAAGTTGAGACTAATTCTGTTTGTTTAATACCTTATAATTTTAAATTTTAAAAACTCAAAATTTCCTAAATTAATAAAGTTATAAAAATTAAATAAATAATTGTTAGATCAGAATTCGTACTCGTGTGTTGTGTTCAATACTAATTCAAACTATAATTAAAATATGCGGAAGCGAAACAATAATTACAACAATTGCGAGGAAGAATCCCTTCTTCCTCTCAAGTAAATTTATTAGAAAGAGTGTTTGTTCTCACAATAGTACAGTTTAGACTTATACGTCACTATACTCTCTCTAATACCAGTCAACCCTATACCACTCTCGTCAAACAACTTAATTGACCATCTAGTCCTCTAGATGGATTTGACTGCCGACTCTCGTACGGCAGAAATCTGAACTCTCCCGAGCCCAGGAGGCTGTACTCTCCCTAGCACAGTGGAAACCAATGAGTAGTTCACTCACAGTTCTCCAATCGCTGGAACTGTACTATATGATAAACTATCAAATAAAAATGTTTTTCTCAAATAAAAATATTTCTCTCAAATAAAAACATCTCTCTCTGCATTTGATAATGAATATAATGTAACAAAGATAATTTTCTTTTCTCTCGACCTCAGCTTCATATAGAGTTTGACTTTCACATCAAATCTCTACAAATCTTCATCCATGATTTTCTAAAATGTGTGCCTATTTTGGTGCCAACTCCAATCAGCCTCTTCGTCCTTATCCACGAGATATTCCTTTCTTATTTATCTTCTATTTGTTGATCTTCATTCTTTGAAAATCTCATTGGTTGTTGATTCTTTGATTTGCATATCCTTATTCATTCGATCTCAAATCTTCATGATCTTCATTCCTTATTTATCTCTTATTTATTGATCTTCCCTCCTTGAATATCTCTGTAGTTGTTGATTCTTGATTTGGTTAGATTATGCATATCATCTATCTTGATTCTGAATATCTCTCATAATCTTTTCCTTTGCAACCTGCATAGATTATAACACATATTTAAACGATGATTTCCGCTATATGCCAACGCACTTACTTTATCAATCTCCTCCTTTGGCATTTGGATTAAAAATCTCTTATCCAGCAAATATTTTTAAACACAGCAATCTGATCACAGATTGAATAGACAGTGAACTTAGGACTCTCAATATGCATTTTTATCAAATATACATAAACTAATGAATATAACACAATGGAGAGTCAATCAGATCATACGTATATCACAGTTAGTCAGCAATCATAAGAAAATCACACATAGAGTTTCAAAAATATGCATTATCTCCCCCTGACAACCAACTCCCTCTTAATTTGAGTTTTCTTCACTGTTATACTATTCATTATCTTCATTCATCAGTATTTTTGTCTTTCCCTTTTTCGAGCCATTTGACAAAGGATTCGTGAACATAGAAGAACCTAAATTCAAGGGAACATCTAGAGATTTACGAATGTTAGTGAAATATAGTTTTTGAGCAACAACTTCAGTTACCATAGAAGCCATTTTCAATGGTGGTGCAGAACACTCAAGAATATCAGAAGGACTGGATTCAAAATTCCATTATCCTGTTCGCCTGGAGATCGAACTGGGACCAACACCCTGCTTGTGTCTTGTGCTCCTGCAAAAGAGAACAGAAGAGAGAAATCACAGAAAGACTAGGTCTTTGACACAAGGTGAATGTGACTGATATATTTAATCAAAACGAACAAAAACTGAACATCATATATGAATTAATGGTTATGGCAGAAAAAAGATTCCAATCTTTTTGTATATGTGACAGAATAAGTGTTGCTAGATATGGTTCAAATACACCGCTCAAACACTTCATTTTTCATGCAAATTCTACCAAGTGTTCACATCATAAGAGATTATGAGAGAGAGGTTAATTACCACTAGTCTCATATTACTAGTCACCAAGTCCACTAACTAATATATCCCAATTTTCCATGGTTTATCCGTCGGTTTGTATAGAGAGAGAGATGTTAAAATAAAATAATAAGGAATTACTACAAAAGGAAGATATAATGAATAAAAAGGAGATTTCAGCAGTTAATACAGTTTGAAGATACACCAAGACAAATCCAAGATCTCAATTCACAGGTGTTTCTTCGGTCCATTTTTTTCTTTTTAAGAACATAGTTTTAAGAGTATGTTTCTTATCACTCCTTCTGCCAAAACCTTATGTAGTAGCTCGAAAAATACACAAGTACCACACTAGGAAAATCCTATGTGACGAGCTCAACTGTCCCTCATAACCCCTTTTGTGTGAACCCGAGGAGAACACTTTGGTAGCTTTCATAGACTATCATTTTCTGTGCATGATGCTCAATCATATGACTCATAGCTTGTCACTACATCATTTCAAGGTTGTAACTCTTTCTATGAAAACAATATATTGGATTCAAACTTCAAGACAAACTGAATTTTAAATCTACATAGAGAAAGAATTTATGTCATATTTCCTACAACCACTTTTTCTCATTTCTCTACTTCTTTCTCTCTCTCTCTCTCTCTCTCTCTCTCTCTCTCTCTCTCTCTCTCTCTCTCTCTTATAATTATTGAGCACAGCAAATGTGCAAGAATTTCCTAAGAGAGATAAACCGTTCGGAATCCAGGGCCTTGCTAAATATATCAGCAAGTTGACTTAGAGTAGGAACATGTTCAAGTACAATTACACCTTCCTCAACCAATTCTCTAATGTAGTGACACATGATGTCAATGTGCTTGGTTTGGTAGTGTTGCACAAGATTTTCAGACATATTTATAGCATTCATATTATCACAAAAAATATTTATTGAACGCAAGTTCATATCGTAGTCCCACAACATATGCATCATCCATACCAACTGTAAGCATGAACTCCTTGCCACAAAGTATTCAGCTTCTATTGTAGATAAAGATATTTGTTCTGTTTCTTGCAGAGCCATGACATTAGATTGTTTTCAATAAAAAAAAATCCTCCTGAAGTGCTTTTTCGATCGTCCATATCACTGGCCCAATCAGCATCACAGTATCCTACAAGAATAGGCTTAGTATCGAATGAATATTTCAGACCATAATTTGTAATACATGAAACATAACGAATGATCCATTTCACGGCCTTCAGGTGTGATTCCTTCACATTGGATTAATATCTTGTACACAATCCAATAGTAAAACTGATGTCTGGTCTGCTTGCAGTTAGGTATAAGAAGCTTTCTATCATACTTCTATATAAGGTTAGGTCAACAGCAGTTCCACCATCATCTTTGGACAATTTAGTGTTCGTACCCATTGGGGTGTGAGCGGTTTTAGATCCTTCTACGCCAAACTTTTTCACCAGATTCCTTGCATACTTGCCTTGATGAATCATGATTCCATTCCTACTTTGTTTAAACTACAAGCCTAGAAAATAAGTTAATTCACCAACCATGCTCATTTCAAATTCTTCCGACATAACCTTGACAAAGTTATTCACTTTGTCTTTTGATGTTGATCCGAACACGATGTCATCAACATATATCTGTGCAACAATTCTATCGTTGTTCGACCAGTCGATGAACAAGTTCTAATCCACTCTCCCTTGCTTGTACCCTTGTGTAAGTAAGAACTTTGTTAGTCATTCATACCATGCTCTAGGAGCTTGCTTTAGACCATACAAAGCCTTTTTCAATTTGTAAACATGATTAGGGTAATGAGGATCCTCAAATCCTTTAGGTTGCTCTACATTTGCTTCATCTTTCAAAAAACCATTCAAGGATTCACTTTTTACATCCATTTGATATAGAATAAATTTCTTAATGCATGCAAAGGATAAAAAGATCCTTATAGACTCCAGTCTTGTGACTGGTGCAAATGTTTCTTCAAAATCAATTCCCTCCACTTGAGTGTATCCTTGAGCAACCAGTCTTGCCTTATTCCTTGTGATATTTTCTTGCTCATCCATTTTGTTTTTGAAGATCCACTTGGTTCCAATGATGTTCGAACTGTCAGGTCGTGGAACCAAGATCTAAACATCATTTATGGCAAACTGTTCAAGTTCTTCATGCATGGCTAGAATCTAGTTGTCATCCTTAAGTGCTTCTTTCACATTTTTTGGTTTGGTCATTAATGTGTAACAAGCATGATGAACGAAACCTTCCATCTTTCTGTAATCTGGTTTAGGGTTTCCACAAGTCTTGATCCCTTTGTTAATTTAACCAATGATAAGTTCCTTAGGATGCTCATTTTGGATTCTTGTTGATTGTTCCTTAGGATGCTCCTTCTGGATTCTAGTTGATGGTTCATGGATCCTAAGGTTTTCCTCATTGCCGTTCTGATTTAACTCATCTTTATTTTTACAGTCTATTTCTCCAATTGTTCGAACCTCTGGTAAACTAGGTTCATCTAAGTCACTATCAGAATTACTTGATAAATCATGAAATACTACATTAGCACTTTCAACAAGAGTTAGGGTTCTCAAATTGAAAACATGAAATGCTCGACTATTTGTGGAGTAACCAAGAAACATACCAGAATCACTTTTTACGTCGAACTTACCCAATAGCTCTCTATCATTCTAAATGTAGTACTTACTGCCAAACACATGGAGATGAATGAGGTTTGGTGTCTTTCGCTTCCAGATTTGATACGAGGTCATGCCCACTCCTTTTCTTAAGTAGAGCCTATTTATCACATAGCATGTAGTGTTGATTGCTTCGACTCACCATTTTTGGGCCACATTTTTGCTTAACATCATCGCCCTAGCCATCTTCTGCAATGTTCGATTCTTCCTCTCCACTACTTCATTTTGTTGAGGAGTGTTTGGGGTTGAAAACTCATGAGCAATACCACGTGAAGTACAAAAATCAGAAAATGTATTGTTTTCAAATCCCCTTCCGTGGTCACTTCGTATTCAAACAATTTTGTTATCTTTCTCATTTTCAAGTAATTTTTAATCAATTTTCAAATGCATCAAATGTGTCATATTTTTCCCTAAGAAATCTTACCCATGTATATCTTGAAAAATTATCAACACATACAAAAATTTACCTTTTACCTCCAACACTTTCAGTTTGCATTGTTCCTATCAAATCCATATGGAGTAGAGCTAAAATTTGTTTAGTGTTGACTTCTTGAGTTCCTTTGTGGGTGCTTTTCACCTACTTTCCGAACTGACAGAGACCACATATACCTTGGTCCTTGTTTGGAAGCTTGGGTAGTCCTCTAACACATTGAGATTTTGACAAAGAGATTAGATGTGGTTAGCTAATGTGTCCAAGTTTATGATGCCAAAATTCAGTAACTCCTGCAGTGGCTGTTTAACACATCAAAGTCAAGTCAAGAAGGTAGCAATGATTTGTAGATCTAGTCCCTCTAAGTATACAACATTCATTAGTATCAAAGACCCTACATTTATCATGTGTGAAGCTCACACGCATTCCCTGGTCACATATTTAACTAATACTCAACAAGTTCATTTTAAGATTTTAAACCAGAAAGATATTCGTTAAAGTAGGAAGACCATTCACGTTAAGAGTACCTTGACCAATGACACGTTCACTTTTACCATCACCAAACATAACAAATTCCATTAATCCTAGAAATGTTGCTTAGGTAACTCGCATTCCCAGTCATATGACAAGAACAACCACTACCGAAGTACCATGTTCCAGTACAGTTCGCCCCAAGAGAGACCAAGGATTCTAAGCATATATTCTTATCTTTCTCAACCCATATCTTTTTCTGACCTTTGCTGCTTAGATCAAATTTATTCTTCGGGGTTAGACTCGCTGCTCATGTATTTCTAAGTGGAATTCCATTTATGTTCCAATTATCAATTTTACCAGAGTGTAGGTCATGTCTCATTCTATAGTATTTAGGTCAAATGTGACCAAGAATGTCACAGTAGTGAAATGTGGGAATGAATTTGTTGGTATCTTCAGACGGTTTCTTTCTTTACGTACCCAGATGCAGTCAATGGGTAGCCCTTTCTCTTGATGTATTTGTTCCATCAGTGTTGGCTGGTACAAAAATGGTACTTCCAATTCGCTCATTTTTTATGTATCCAATCCCAGCCTTACTGCCTTGTGGTTGACCATAGACAACATCTCATCAAATTTGGCGCTGCCACTATTCAGTCTTTGAATTATTTGAACAACCTTGTCCAACTTAGCTTTGAGTGGTGTTACTTCATTCTGTTTTTCCTGCAATTCAAATAAGGTATGAGTTAAGTCATCTTTCAGCGTAGAGATTACGTGCTCCTTTTCTAACATGGTTTGGTGCGCGAGTTTGAGATTAGCTTCGAGAAAGAGGATTTGTGAAGCACAAGTATGGGCTTGTTCTTCAAGTTCTTGGACTTTTCTTCAGAGATGGTCATTTCATCATTAAGTCTTTCATTTTACTTCTCCGGTTGTTTGAAGTTCAGCTTTCTGTTAGTCTACATCAGTTTGGTCAGGAGTGGAACTGGATCCAGTCTTCTTGTATTCCTCCACCTGGTTTTCCAATTTCCTGATTACTTCAACGGCCTGTGTACATCTGGCATTGACTTGTTCGTACATTCTCATAAAGTCCTCAATGGTTGGATCATCAAAATTCAGCATGTATGAAAATTCAACTTCACCCTCTGTTCGAACTATGGAGGGGAGACATATCAGATCCTTTGAAGAGGAATAGGTAGCAAATTTGCTTGAGTATTTGATTTTTCCTTGTTCCTCTTCATCTCCTGTTTCAGATTTGTTCCATGTGACTTTGAGAGCTTTTCTTTCTTTGGGAAGTTAGGGCATTCAACTTGATAGTGTACATAACCCTTAAACTATTTGCACTGTCATTTTCCTTCTTGTGGCTGCCCTGTTTGAATGAATGTGACTTACTTCCTTGATTTTCTTCTTTTCCACTTGTGTACGAACTTTTGGTGAATGGTGGTTCATTATTGACATTTTTCATTAGGCTGCCATAGTTTTTGGTGAGTAGTGTCATCATGTCAGCAATGTTTGCTATATCATTTTTCTCGGTTTCAGTTGATGATCCCGCCTTCAATGCAATTCCTTCGGTTTTGACTGTATCGAGTCCATTGTTCATCTCAAAGGTTTTGAGTTCTCCCATCAGATCATCGAGTGATATAGGTATCACTTGCAAGAATGATTCCAAGACAATAATTTTTTCCCTAAATTTGGAAGTAAGTGTTCTCATAATCGTCATAATTTGAACTTTTTCTTCAATTGCCTCTCTAAGGATACAGCACTTGTTCACGATGTCACTGAACCTTGTATATAGTAAAGTTCAATGTTTTCTTCTTCATTCATTTGTATTCCATCAAATTGTGTGGCCAATCTTTGAAGTTTTGACTTTTTTTACTGATTCATTTCCTTCAAATTATTTTTGAAAGTGTCCCATGCGTTTTTTGCTGTTTGGCAGTGATTAATTAATTTGTGCTCATTGGATGTACCGACGCAAGTATTGCATATAATGCCGTATAATTTGCATCTTCTGCACACTTTTCATCTTCGATCCACATGGATTTAGGTTTGTCAATGATTTTAGTGAGTTCTTTTTCGTGTGTCATTTTTGGCCATGTCCACTTCATCAGAATTGAGTCTCCACAACGCCTGGACCTGAGGTAGATTATCATCATTGATTTCTAGAATGGATAATTTTGTCCATCAAGACAATGAGGTCACAGTGATGCTTCTTCGTTAGATCCCGTGTCCCTATACCTACATCAACCTAGTTAAGCAAAAAAAAACTGGAACCCGCTCTGATACCAATTGTTAGATTAGAATTTGTGCGCTTGTGTTGTGTTCAGTACTAATTCGAGCTATAATTGAAATATGCGGAAGTGAAACAATAATTACAACAATCGCGAGGAAGAATTTCTTCTTCCTCTCAAGTATCTTTATTAGAAAGAGTGTTTGTTCCCACAATAGTACAGTTTGGACTTACTCATCATTAGACTCCATCTAATACTAGACAACCCTATATCATTCTCTTCAAACAACATACTTAACCATCTAGTCCCCTAGATGGATTTAGCTACTGAATTCCATACGGCAGAAATTTGAACTCTTCCGAGCCTAGCAGACTGTACTCTCCCAAGCACAATGGAAATCAACGAGTGGTTTACTGACAGTTTTCCTATTGCTGGAACTGTACTACAATAAACTCTCAAATAAAAACGTCTCTCTCCAATAAAAATATCTCTCTGCATATGATAATGAATATAATGTAACAAATATAATTTTCTTTTCTCTCGACCTCAACTTCTTATAGAGGTTGACTTTCACATCAAATCTCTCCAAATCTTCGTCAATGATTTTCTCAACCGTGTGCCTATTTTGGTGCCAGCTCCAATCAGCATCTCTGTCTTTATCCACGAGATATTCCTTCCTTATTTATCTTCTATTTGTTCATTTTCATTCCTTGAAAATCTCCTTGGTTGATTCTTTAATTTACTTTGATTTGCATATCATTACTTATTCGATCTCAAATCTTCATGATCTTTATTTATCTCTTATTTGTTGATTTTTCCTCTTTGAATATCTCCGTAGTTGTTGATTCTTGATTTGGTTAGATTATGCATATCTTCTATCTTCATTCTGAATATCTCTCATTATCTTTTTCTTTACAATCTGCATAAATTATTACACATATTTAAATTATGATTTTTTATATATGCGAACATACTTACTTTATCAATAATAAATAAAAAATAAATAACCGTGCATGCACTGGATAAATTACTAATATGTAAAAAACAGACAAAAATTCTCATAATTTTTCTCTTATTATTCTTTTATATAAAGAAGCGTCATAGTTTAATTTTTTAATTTATTAAATATTTTGAAGTGACACATGATTACAAACCATTTATCTTTTATATTAAATATATATATATCCTACTTAAAAATACCAAAAGGTCCACTTAAAAAATATTGTGTTTAAGATGTACCAGAAAAGTCCTGCAAAAACATAAACTTAACGGGATTAACGTTCTCTTTTCTATTTTTCTTCTTTTTTATATATTTTTTTATTTTTATTTTTTTCCTTTTAGGCACCTAGAGTTGCAATCTTATTGGAGGAGACAAGTTCCCGCATGCCTCGAGTGTTATTCATTTTATAACTTTGTTTGTTGGATATATTTCATATGATACATTATTTACAAAAAAAAAATGGATTAATTATTAATTTAATCATTATATTATATAACATATACGCAATGTATTGATGCACCTATGAAATAACATAAAAACACCCTTAATTTTGATAATCATAGCCTACACTCTCTAGAAAAAGAAAAGGCAGAGAAATAGTATTTTATTTTTCAAGTGAAATAGAAATTTACATCAACCCAGAGAGATCTCAGTTTCAGTCCAGACCCAACAGCTGAAAACCAGAAGAATTAAGAGGGGGATTGCTGCCAGAGCTGTTTATGCTTCTTTTGGAGATTAAAGCTTAAATCTTTCTGGTTGATCTGCACAGAGAGAGTGAGTGAGAGGAGATGAATATATTCAGGTTAGCCGGGGACATGACCCACTTGGTCAGTGTTCTTGTTTTGCTCCTCAAGATTCACACTATCAAATCATGTGCCGGTAATTCATTTTCCCAACCCTTTATATCATTTCCACGCTCAATGCGCGTGTGTTTGTGTGATTCGGTTCTTGAATACTGATACCATTGCTTGCTCTCTTGGTATTTCAATTGTTTGAATGCAGATATTGTGCTTTTTTGTATTATACCAAATTCCTTATTCTGATGTACTGTTTTAGAAAACCTTTTTTTTTTTTTTTTTTTTTTCTTAAGCTTTATAGCAAATTCTGTTGATGCTTTGCGAAATTGAACTTGTATATCAGAGAATATTTGTGGGCCATTTCTGAATGTAGCTTTAGGATTAGTAAGGGATCGACTTTGGTCTGCTTTTAGGGTTCAAGGCAGCAGATTGTTATTAAAATTTGAGTAATCTGTAGGGTTTTCGATCTTAGGTACTGCAAACCAAATGTGTGTGATCTGATTGCTGTTCTGTGCAAATATATATTCTCCCTCTTAATCAAGTCATCATTTGTGCTTGATAATTCTTCGAAGCACAAATGATGATCTAATCAAGTAATTCCCTGTTCTGGGATTTTTTAGCTCCTATTTTGCATTTACTCTTCTTATCTTCTATTGTTGGAGAGCTGCATTAAGTGATTCCCGGTTTCTATTTCAGTTTCATCTTACAATGACATAATCGTTTGCAGGCATTTCTCTGAAGACTCAGGAACTCTATGCCATTGTTTTTGCTACTCGTTACTTAGATCTTTTCACAGACTACATCTCACTGTACAACACATTAATGAAATTAATTTTCTTGGGAAGTTCCTTCTCCATCGTTTGGTATATGAGGCGTCACAAGGTTGTACGAAGATCCTACAACAGAGAACAGGACACTTTCCGCCACTATTTCCTCATGCTGCCCTGTTTGATATTAGCGTTAATAATAAATGAAAAGTTCACCTTCAAAGAGGTAATTTGGCTTCCATTATAGAAGTAAACACATGTAAATATTAGGGATAATTATAAAAACTACCCTTGAGGTATAGCCTAATCATCTGAAAAAGAAAAGAATAAACACTTAAAGTTTGTCACCAATGGAGGATGTGTTTGTAAGAGAACACAAACCTCAAGGACTGTTTGCAATACTTTTTTTTTTTCTCGGGGGTGGGGGGTGTTTGCATGAAAACAAACTTCATTGTCGTTTTGTAAATATCCCCAACATGATTGGAATCCTGATGTCTGAATTTTTTGTCGTTTTTCAGGTACTGTGGACATTTTCCGTGTACTTGGAAGCTGTTGCTATACTTCCTCAGCTAGTCTTGCTGCAGAGAACGAGAAATATTGATAACTTGACGGGGCAATATGTTCTTCTTCTTGGGTAATGATAACATTCTCACTTGTTGAGTGAAGAATGTTATTTTGTCAGTTGTATAGAATTTAACGTCAGTCTGAGAACCTAATGAGTTGTGTCCTAGTTTGGGGACACCAGCTTTCTGCATATTACGTTTCCTTTCATTATGCTGGTTGCCTGGATTTCAGACTGCATTTCATGAATATGATACTTAGCTTAATTCCACTATTATTCAACATGGATTGGTGTTTCGTTCTACAAAAATAGCATGTTGACAGGGCTTAGGAAATTGCATGTTGACAAGTCTATCATGGTTATATGTTTTGTTTAGGAGGCTGGTCAGTTAACTTAGATGATTCAATCAAGTTTATGTGAGGGGACAAGTATTTTAAGGGCACATAAGTAATCTTTGGAGAAATTTCATATTTAGGATTATAGCGTGTTGCACTTTAAATCTAGCAGCCTGCCTAGACTCTCTCTCTCTCTCTCTCTCAGAGTTTCTTTTAATAGAGTGAGTGCCATCTTTTTTAACTTATCTGCTGTTTTTCTACTTCATTTATCAATAGTAATGTATTTTTATCTACCGTTCTACCTTATAATAAGACAAGAAATCTTGCAGAAACAAGCGAAAGCATCCATCACAGAATTACAGACAGACAATCTTTTGTGCTATATTTATTTTGAAGTTGTTGCTGTATGCAATTCTGGAAGATAGGACCAGTCTCTGGTCCTGCTATTGATCATCAACTATGCTTTTTCCTTGCAGTGCCTACCGAGCATTATATATTTTGAACTGGATTTACCGCTACTTTACTGAACCACACTATGTCCACTGGATAAGTATACCTGTCTCTCTCTCTGTCTCTCTCTCTGTCTCTCTCTCTCTCTCATTTTTGAATAAAATCCTTAATGGCATCTATGTGGTGGTTCTTTCTGTTCCGACAGTTTGGATTTCAGGTCTTGTTCAGACACTTCTTTATGCCGACTTCTTCTATTACTACTTCCAAAGGTAAGGTGTTGATTTCCCACAGTCTAAGTCTAGGTCCATCTCCTACAACACGACTTATTCTTATTTCACTATCTCAGCTGGAAGAACAATGTGAAGCTTGAATTACCTGCTTGAGTTTATTGTGTTCGACAAGATACAGTGGGCGAAGAGTTTTGAGAATCTGCGCTTACACACAGTACAGTCTTTAGATGCTCGTCATATTGCTCGTCTTTGAGAAGAAGGAAGCATCAGTACCTGTTTGGAGCAAAACATTTTAGTCTGTTACCAGGAATTATATATATTGATTGTTTGAATTAGTTGTCCTGAATATGGGACATGATGTAGAGAATGCATTATTTTGTGTTATGCAAGTAGCATTGGAATGTAATAACTAGTTGAACAACAACTAAAGGTGTGGTTGGGTTGTGAAGCAGAATGAGATTGTGCATTAGAGATGTGATAAACGGAAGGTACAAATCAACACTTCCGTCAGTTGCCAAGCAAACAGCGTCTATTTTCTTCTAATTTCTTTCATTTTCTTCCTTGGACAGAAATTTTGGGGAGAGGATGTAGTAGAAGTTTGCCGGAAAATCATTTGAAAACTTGGGTTGGGGTGAGGTGAAATAGACGTCGTTTGCTTGGCAACTGACAGAATGATTTGTTTCTTCTACTTCATAAACATAATTGGTTTGCAATGTGAAGAAAAAAGGCACAATTGAAGCAAATAGAAGTTAAAGGGGTAAGGTGCTCTTTGAGCATAAAGCAATTATATGTTTAAGGAAATAAGTCCCACATATCAAGTGGAAGTGATGAGAATAAACTAAACAAAGAGAGAAGGGTAAAAGTTGAAGGTTTGATGTCCCTTGGTATATTGAGTCGAGTGGCTATGCTTCCAAATTATTTGCTTCTTGAATTGTTGAAAAGCTTTTTCAGAAAATTTAAACCTTTCATATATACTTTGAGTTTATTAATCCATCAGCTTTATATTTTCTTTTCAGAGCTCACTTACATCCTAAATATTGGTAATCCAAGGAGAGATCAATTATTTCTTAAGTATTATTTGAACATAATGGACTTACTCTCAAGTGAATAAGGATTCGAAGAAATTAGAAGATATTTGAAAATAAGATTTGTTCATGTGCAATAAGTTTGCGACATTTCCTACAAAGATAAAATTAAAATAGAGAGGAATAACACACAGACATGGGTGATTCACAGGTCGAACATTCCTAAAACTCCGGCAGGTTTCGAGAGGAGTGTGATTTTTTTAAAGGAATTCTCAATAACAATAAGAAAATTTTGATAGGTTGTTAAAGTGAGTTTTATTTGATTTGGGAAAGAGGAAGTATTTCAATCATAATGTAAATGATAGTTTATTGTGATTTTATGATGTTTGGCTTGTTTCTCGTTTCTTTAAGTACAAAAGTTGTTTTTGAAAATCGTAAGTAATGTAAAGATTGGCAGAATTAACAATATATAGTAAATAAAAAAAATTAATAGAATATAATATATAATAAATATATTAAATAAATAAGTAAAGTCGTCCCGGCTGGAGGCGACTTTAATTAAAGGAACTTAATTTTTTTTTTTTGTAATGTATGGGCGACTTTGAAATTTTTTATTTAACTTTTGTTTTTATACACAAAAAAAGGAAGAAGCAGCCACTCGGTTGTGTCATTCGGTCGAGTCACCACTCGGCCGGCCGAGTGTTACCTGTAACTCGGCCCAGCCACTCGGCCTCAACAATACTCGGCCGACCGAGTTCGAGGAATGAACTCGGCCATGGCACTCAGTCGGCCACTTAACTCGGCTGACCGAGTGCGAAGGTAAATTTTCTGGAATGTGTAAACCTCCCCATTCGGCCGAATCACTCGGTCCAAATTCCACTCGGTTGGTCGAGTGGATTTTCTCATTTCTTTATCTTCTCGATTTTTCGTTCGTTCTCCCATTTTCGTACATTCTCTTATTTTTATTTTCTCGTGTGGTAGTCGAATTTATTAATTTATTGAGTTTGGTAAAAAGTCCATGGGATTGATAAAAAGATCAAATGTGTTGATGAATTGCTTTTCCAACAAATAACAAGAATTATGTTTTATAAGGAAAATTTTCAAATCAAATTCTATACTACTCAAAATCATCAATAAACAACAAAGTCAAGAGGTTCAAATCAAAGCAATACATTCTTAAAAAGTAGTCGGTACGGTGTTGGATTGGGACGTGCTCACTGAGGTGGTCCGTACGGTGTGTTGGATGGGTTGAATGATTGATAAGCCGGGTATTCACTCTCTTGAAAATGGCCTTGTTGCACATGTCACTCATATTGTTGCCTTTGCATGTCAAGTGCAATTTGAGAATTGTATGCTTGACGATGCACATACTCTTCTAGGTTGGCAACACGCGCATCCAAAGCGTTTCTCCAATCCGACCAATCGTTCCACCCTCCTTGATACTGAGGTGGATGGTGTGGTTGCTGTGAAGTTCCGGCTTAATCGTATGAGGGCAGTTGTGCTTCCCCCATCATATCATCCGCCTGTAGTTGTTCAATATCAAGGTCCATAGGCTCTGTTCGGGCATCCGTAGTTCTTCTCCTCCTTTTCCTCCGTTCCTCCTCATTCTTCAATTCATTCTTACTCTCCTCGATTGCTTCTATGTGAACCGAGCCATTCAGTAAAATATTATGGACCTTCCCTCCAGCAACATTGGTGAGGCGAGAATTGGACAGTGCAAACCTCTTTTTATCTGATAAAATCAGATACAACTTTCTGGTGCCGGGATGTAATAGGCACATCTTCATGTTACAAAGCAATTCGAGGTTTATAGTGGTCTCGCCTGGCGTCTCTTCCATCCCTTCCAAGTTCACCCCGTAGTTTCGAGCAATTGGAGTGATCAAACCTCCAATATGATTAGCTACCTGATTTTTTATTCGGGCAAACTGTCTTAAGAGCATTGGTGCTACATTGAACTTCTTACCTTTCACCAAGCACCATAGTATGAATAGCTCATCTAAGGTGACCACCCCAGGCTCAGGTTTAGCCAAAATTGTACTGAAGACGAACCTCTGAAAATATCGGATGATCGGGCTTCGAATACTCGATGCTTTTGATCTACTAGGGTTGTAGACCGATGGCTTATTTGGAAAAGGCTCTGTTATTTCCTTCCAAAAAGTCATTGCGTTGAACTCGGGAAAATTGAACCTGTCATCGGGTAGATTCGAGTACTTCTTCTTGGGAAATCCATAAATCTGATTGAGCTCTTCAGCCAAAAGATGGTGGCACTCGTTTTCCACATAAAATATCATGGATTCCGGCACCATTTCATTGTATCCTACCTGAAATTGTGAGAAGAATTCGAGGACTAGGGGCTCATACGTCTTCTCATGCATGGCAAAGAATTTACTCCACCCGATATTCTTGCACAATTTTTTCAAATCCTCATATATGCCCATTTCCTTCATGCATTTTATATCGGCGAAATGAGTGGTTCGTCTTTTCTTCCTTTGGACTTCAAACCACCTTTCATTTTCATTCTCCCAATTAGCAAAGTGTATTCCGTAGGCATCTGGTATGGTGGATAGAATTCTTTCGTATTCCTCTTGTTGTTCTTCGATGGAGTGTTGATTCCATTAGAAGGTAGTGTTGACAACATCCATACTATGATCCATTGTTCGTACCTAGATGACATGGAATTAATATTACATTCATGTCAACAAGTTCAAAAGTCATATAATACATAATTCATTCTTAATTACATCTCAAGCAATTTCATCATTCAACATTGAAATTCATGGGATTTCATCATTCAACATTGAAATTCATGGGATATTAAGATCATTTAATCATTGTTCTAGGCAAAATCATGCCACAGTCCCAATTTATATGATGCATACCAAGTGTTCGATAAAAAATTTCAATGAAAACTTACAAAAAAACATAACTTGGTTAATGCCATAATACTCCAAATTATTCCCTCATCAATATATTCAAACAACAACCTCAATGTTAAATAAAAATATACCTAAATAGAAGATAATATCATGCGTACCAAGTGTTCGATAAAAAACTTCAATGAAAAATTGCAAGAAAACATAACAAGTTTCATGTCAAAATACTCCAAATAAGTCTATCATCAACATATTTAATCAACAAAAGCAATGGCAAATGAAAACATACCTTAAGAGTGGAAAAATGAAAAATTGTTGTTCTTGGTTGAATCCTTCAAGTCTTCACCACTTTTTTGGGAAATTGGAACAATTTGTTGTTTAAAATGATTTGTTGAATGATTTCAATGGAAAAATTGAGTTGTATGATGATAATATTTTGAATTGAAGAGGAGAAATTGGAAGAGGCTAGGGTTTGGAAGAGAAAGAGTGAGAGAAAAGGAGAAGAAAATGGGTTTAAAAAGGCTCCGTGGCTTCGCACTCGGTCGGGCCACTCGTCGTTTTGCCTCTTCCTTTATGCCTCTTCTCGCGCAATGCCGGATTATGACACAGTTGGAAGGAAGCCTCATCCCAATAATATTCATCAGGCAATGCCTCAAACTTACCACTATAGGTGTCCACATACGTACTTGTATTGAAAAATGAGTTCATATAAATCATCGAATTGACTCCAAAATATTGACAAGTTTGCATTGCATGTGAACATGGTATGCCGTTTTGCTTCCAGTCTCCACAGCTACACTCTCTTAGCATCAACTTGACAATGTGGGTATAGCATCTCGTTGTTCATGGCACAAATGTTTTCACTGAAGCTGTTTGATCAGTAAAATCAACCTTATAGACTTGATGTTCCATTGCCTTCCATTGTCGTTGATCATACTTCTTATACATCTCATCAGGCCATGGTTGGTTCCTTTGTTGCATTTCACGGCCCAGTGTCAATCGGTCAAGAAAATATTTTATCGATCGATAAAATGTAGCATGCACAATCGCACAGATTGGGAGCCGTCGTGCACCTTTTAACACGCCATTCATGCACTCAGACAGATTTGTTGTCAAAATTCCATTTCTCCAGCCTCCGTCATATGCAAGAGTCCATTGATCCTTTTCGATTTTCGATAGGTAATCATATGCCCTCTAATTCAACACCTTTATTTGATCCATTACATTTTCAAACTCTCTGATTGTGAATGCTGAGTCGGCTTGCCAACACATGTCTTTTAACTTCACATTCTTCACCTTGCTATTGAAATTTGAACAGACATGCCTCAAATAGAAACGATGGACTCCAAGAGGTGGCTGAAAATCTGGAATTCTTTCCATTGCTTTCAAAAGACCGGCGTGTTTATATGAAATCAGACACATTCCTTCTCTACCGCGAACAATATGTTTCGATATCATACGAAGAAACCATGTCCAAGAAGGAAAACTTTCTTCGTCCACAAGTGCACAAGCCAAAGGTAAAAGATGTTGATTTGCATCCATGGAAACAACAATTAACATCTTGTGCTTGTATCTAGTGTAAAGATGAGTTCCATCAACACTAATAATTTTACGGCAATGCTGGAACCCATCTATACATGGCTTGAACGCCCAAAACACATATTTCAACATTTTTACACCATTTGTCTCTTCGGGCATGTGGCGCCACTCGACAACTGTGCCTGGATTCCATTTTTGTAAAGCTCCCAAAAATTTGGGTAGTTTTGAAACTGAGCTGTCCCATGTACCATACACATTTTCTCTTGCTCATTTCAAACCATGCCATGCCTTATGATATGAGATTGTATATTGAAATTTATCATACACTTGTTGTTGAACACACTTAATCTCATACCCGGGATCTGTCTGAACCATTCCAGTTAGCAACGCAACAATCATGTTTTTGCACAAGTTTTGATGGTCAACAGACACCGCGTTCATTAGGCACGTATGAGGGCCTCCATACTTAGTGATTTCCCACATATCAATCTTTTGTTTGTAACCTGCACGCAACCACCGGTTGCAATGTGTAGTCTCACAATTATTTTTGCATTTGACTTTCCATATACGAGGTGTGCTTTCCTCTACTCAATATTCACGCCTCGCTTACGAATTGAAAAGTCTTTCATTGCAGACTGCAAATTCTTCTTATCTTTGAATACCATGCCTTTAGTGAGCACTCCTTCAGTAGCATCATTATATCTAAATTTTTTTGGAAGATCAAATGAGTCCACAAGCATTTCATGTGACGATGCATTGAAGAACGGGATATTCGGATGCATGGAATATCTCTGAGCACTTGATGGAAATGGTGGTTGTTGATTGGATGGTGATCTCTCTTGATTTGGGCAATACATAGTTTGAATATCACCAATATCCACCCCATCTTCATCTGATTCACTGGACAACTCGTCTTCGTCAGGTTCAGAGTCTTCTAGTTCATTCACACCAAAAGTGTCAATCAATGGATCATGTGGTTGATCCTCTGTGTGAGCATTTTCTCTTTCAGTTGGAATACTCTCATTATTGGACCTTGAGGTTCCACCAGTATGCTCTTGCCTGACGAGTGTTGAATTATTAATGTCATCACCTCTTAAGTAAGAAGCATATTGATAATACTCGTTGCTTGGGAGAATATCTGGAAGAGCATTATCATGCAGTTTCTCCGGATCAATATGAAATTCTACATATTGATTATCCGCATCCGGTGCAAAGAAAAACCATAGATTATCATCGTTGTTGATTGGTATACGATGATATCTGTTGTTTGAATATAGTGAAGCGGATATGTTGAATTTATATTCATTGCTATCCATCCTTGTCAGTTCAAAGAATTTTGATACCAGGGCAGAATATCCGATGTCGCGAGATACCCTTGTTGCACAAACAGGTGGAACATCGCTACTATCCCCAATATAAACAACAATACCGACATTATTTGAAGACTCCATATCTTAAATAATAAATATATATTAATGATATTAAAATATGGAGTTAACTATATTTTTGCATGCAAGAGGTATTATTAAGCTATATAATTACAAAGTATCATGAAATTAAATTCAGCTAATAAATTAGTAAAATTCAAATCTGATATTGAAATGAAGCAATATCTCAATGCAACGACAACAATTTGAGGATCACGATAAATGCACAACAACAACAACAATTCCCAGAGTTCCTACATCAAATAATGTATAACAAAAAAATATTAACGGCAAATCTATAACAATTTATATAGCAAAAAATTCAACAAAATCTATTACAAATTATACAAATTAACCCGACCGACATATACATGCCCAAAACACGGCACACACGCACACATCACACAACCACACACACAAGCACACACACGCACACATCACACACAACACACACACCAACAAACACAAGCCACACACCAGCACACACACCACCACAACTCACATCACACACATACATTTCATACACCACACACATAACATACAATACAACCACACAACACACACACTCCAGCACACACAAAACACCACACACACACACACACCATACACACACACAAAACACTAAACACACACACCACACACACACACACAAAATACTACACACACACACACACCACACACCACCCACACACAAAACACCATACACATACAAAACACCACACACACACACACAAATTTTGAAAAAAATTACCTCAACAAATTTTTGAGAAACGGAGAAGAAAGAACCATGAATATTGAAGAAAAATTGAAAGAGAATTGAAGAAGAATTGAAGAAGAAGTGAAGAAGAAGTGAAGAAAGAAATGAGGAAGAGAGAAATGTGTGGTGTGGGTGGGTAATAGATATGATAGCGAAAGAAATGTGTGTTGTGGATATATTTGAAAAAAAAACAAAAAACAGACGGATTAAGAAATTCAAAACCTTCACGTGACTCGGCCAGCCGAGTTAAGTGGCCGACCGAGTTCCATGGCCGAGTTCATTCCTCGAACTCGGTCGGCCGATTATTGTTGAGGCCGAGTGGCTGGGCCGAGTTACAGGTACCACTCGGCCGGCCGAGTGGTGACTCGACCGAGTGACACAACCGAGTGGCTGCTTCTTCCTTTTTTTGTGAATAAAAAAAAATAAAAAAATTTCAAAGTCGCCCATTGCATGGGCGACATTACAAAAAAAAAAAAAAATTAAGTTGTCGCCCCTGCTTTAATTAAAGTCGCCTCCAGCCGGGGCGACTTTACTTATTTATTTAATATATTTATTATATACTATATTTTATTAATTTTTTTCTTACTATATATTGTTAATTCTGCCGTAAAGATTGGTATAACTACACATTTTGGTGGTAAAAAACAATTATTATTCTAGAGTAACTAGATTGTCACCCGTGCAATGCACGAGATATTATATATTTTGTTATATTAAAATATATGATGAAATTATATTATAATACTATAAAAAAAAGTACATAAATCATAATCTATATAAATAATATTTGATTTGAAATATAATTAGTAAATGTGTTATTATATTGTTATATTGTTAGAAATATAATTTTTCTTTGTGCTGTTGTTGTTTATTTTGGTTAAGTTTTAATTTTTTGGTGTGTATTGAAATATTTTAAATTAAATTTGAATTGTAAATAAATATTAACTAAAATTTTCTTTATAAAAGTTATTAAATAACTAAAATTTTATACAAATCAATTTACAGAAACAAGACTTTACTCTAAGAGCTAAGAAATATATTGTATCATACAAAAATTTTATTTTTATATGACATCCATAAATAAAAAGAATATTTTTAAATATTAATTAATTAAAATTATATTATAAATATTTTATATAATATTTTTAAATATTTTGAATTGTGTATGGCACCGGAGTGATACTAATTTTCTTAAAGAAAAAAAAAAATTCCTCTTGCTTGATTGTACTTGAAAAATTGATATTTGACTTGACTCTTACCCATCGCACCCTTAGACCAGGCTCTCACATTCTCGTCCACCATCAATTTCTTTGTTCTTAATTTTCAGTTATTTAATCATTCTCCGCTGAAAATTTGGAATGTCATCTTTCAAGTGGGTTCTGCCATTAATCCAATTGTTGTTCCTTGTATGCATCTGTGAAGCAGAGCAGAAACTGAGCACTAAAGAATGTGAGGATTTGGGTTTCACAGGCCTCGCCCTTTGCTCCGATTGCCATACCTTCGCTGAGTACATCAAAGATCAGGGTAATTCTGTGCTCTATTGCATCTATGGTAGTTTGCTTTATAAGAGATCTATTTTTTTTTCCTTGTACTAGATTTATTTTTTCCTAATTTATTCACGTGTTCCACAGATTTAAGTTATGTGTGGAACGAATAGGTCTCTCTCTCTCTAGGAATTGGTAAATAAGTTTGTTTAAACGGGTTTTATAGTACGTCTTTTGAATTTTTTGATTTGTGAAGCTAAGATTATGCGGTATGCCGGATGCTGGGATGAAAACTTGCGATCTCTTCTTTATTGATATATTGATTGTATGGTTTTTATTTGAGAACATTTTGAAGAGCTTAATCTAAATTAGTTAGAACAAACTTGATGGGTCTGGGCTTGATATGATGAAATTTGAAATGATAAACAAAAACGATAGATGTTTGAATAGCATATAATCTTCATTCTTGTAAGCAGGCACATAAATAGCCCATTTAATTCTTGTAATAGTATGTTATATGAACTCTCTAAAAAAAAACATTATTGGACAAAACATTGGTCTGGGCCAGTCTTGGTTTGAGATGATTCTTCAGGGGTATGAAACCAATATAATTCAAAATCATCGGAGAAAGAAAATGCAGTGGGGAGTAGTATTTGGGAACTCCGTTCATAGATCTATTGGTCAATTTTTTATGTAACAATCCCAGTTTGATTTATCAAAAATTGCGGCAACAAGCCTCATTGGATGCCTGACAGTTTACAAATTTTCCGCAAGTAGTTCCTAAAGCTTTATATATTGGATACTTAAAACATTGTAGGATCAATTTTCTTTTTTTTCTTTCTTTCCACCAATATTATCTTTTGAGTGTACGACTCGCTAGTGAGAAGGCTGATATATAGCATTGTAGTGTCATTGAGAAGATTCCTTGGTGGTAGGATAACTATCTTTGAAGAATTTTTTTAATTATCTTATCAAAATCTGAACAATGAAACACAAGATGCACAGAAGGGTATAAACCAAATTAATGAGTCTCTCCATGAATTGTGATGTTTTGTGACCTCAAAGAGATAGGAAAAAAGGCAAACAAATGAAAAATGGTTACATAGATGATGAGGCAAAAGGTGAATATCAGACACTCGCATAAACCTAGAATTTTTGTTTGAATTGTGATCAAGTTCATGAAGAGGTTGATAAGAGTCATCATGTGCCTCTAAATTCATATTATCTTTCCATATCTGTGGATTTGATCTCTGTAATGTGATTACATTGGGGAGGTTGCAAGTAAATTCCATGACATAGTTATTAACAATTTCCGAGAAATTTATCCTCTCTCATCTAATGCTATGTTGTCGATGAGTACAGATTCTTTTCATCCATGTGTTTCGTGATGATATAATGCAATGATTTGTTGTTCACGCAGAGCTGGTATCTGATTGCCAAAAGTGTTGTGCCGAGGATTCTGATGATGCTACAAGCAAGGTATGGCTTCCAAGATTATGACATTTTAAGAAGAATTTTTGTGCTTCAGCTGGTGATATTTATACCTAATAGGATTAAAGGGTTTGTTTAGTGCATCTAAGAGTTGTTCCAGCATAGAAAACGTTTAACTGATTTAGTTAGACTTAGACCTGTCTGAAGACTCTCCAGTAACAAATTTTCAACTTATGTAGCTTGTCTTTGCGTCTCTGCTCCATCAGACACAGTACTCTTGCTCCGATTTTGTTCTTCTTTTTATGATAAATACATCTATTGGGCAGAAAACATACAACTATCCTTCACATATAAGTATCTTGTTTTAACCACATCTATCTAGTCGTTTCTGTTCTCTTTATATTCATTTTAGGAATTAAACCCTAAATTTGTTTATACGGGGGGGTTGCAGGTTACATATTCGGGTGCAATTTTGGAGGTTTGTATGAGGAAACTGGTGTTTTATCCTGAACTGGTTGGCTTTATCGAGGAAGAGAAGGATAAATTCCGTACGGTCACAGTTCAATACGCCTATAATTCGCCACCTAAGTTGATCATGTTGGACGATAACGGACAACACAAGGAAACCATCAGGTGAGCTTGCTTAAGATTTACATAGAGTTTTGTTATATTCCAATATGATCTCTAGGTAATTTTTTTATGATCCCATCTGCACAAACCTTAGCCCTGATATTCGATAAGCCCAATATGGGCTCAAATCTGCTGTTATCCCCAGTAATATTCCACAATCCCATCTTGATATGAAGTGAATCTGAAGTGGCATACACCAATTAAAATCTTGCTTGTGAAGATAGGAGTTTTGGTACATGATTGTTGTTAAGTAGATAGAAGCGGGTATTTGTTTTCTTTGCTGTGATTTCTAGTTTAATGAACCGGAACAAGAGTATTTGCTTGACGACGGCTTTTCTTTGAGTTATGCAGAGTTGATAACTGGAAAAGAGAACACATACTACAGTTTCTGAAGGAGAAGGTTAAATCATCATCAGAAATCTGATACTTACTGGATCGGGCCAAAATTTTGTGGGGAAATTTCTTTCTTGGATCCAATATCGTTGCTCAATAGACACTGTATTAATGTAGGAAGGAAGTGAAGGTTACAAAAACGAACTGTTCTGTAATGATCAGATTTGTATCCCATGAACCTGCATCTTTATTGTTTCGTACTTGTAATCTTCTACCTTATATTAGCAGTCTGAACAATTGGAAAAAATTAGCAAACAATATTATGTTTGTTAAGAACTTTTATGACTAAAGATTTTAAAATCTAGGTTTCTCCCTTTAACTTCCTTAAATAAATAATAAAAAATTATGTTTGTATTAAAATATAATAACATAGAACGAAAACTGTAGATATTAAATTAGTAAATTTATATGATATAAATATAAAACCAACAACTTTTTATTTGTTCAATGACTAGAATTTTGATGGATGGGATAAAATGAGATGTTGCACATAATATAAATTCTATGGGTACTGTTTCAAAATGACTTTTTCTATCCCAAAAAAGGAGCATTGTTTAAAAATATTTCGAGTCTTAAAATAAGAGTTTTATTTCAAAAATTGAAATCTCATTTTACTTGTTAAGTCACATTTTGTTCAAGAGGTTATGAAAATTATAATATATTTATAAATTTTGTTGCGTATGAATTTATTTGTGAAATTATGTAAGAATTTATGTTATTTCGTTGCCTATGATTATTAATATTTTATTATTGAAAAATATTAAATTAATATCTATACTATGAAATTATTTTTCGGATTGATGATATTAGTTATCATAATAAATAAAAAATATTTTAAAGATTATTTGAGCATTAATTAGTTGATTATTTATTGTCTACATTTTCATTGTTTCTTGCGACATAGTTTGTAATATTATTTCTATAGGTTAAAATTCAATGATTGTATGTTATGGAAATTTGGAATTATGAAATTAAGATTATTAGAATTTAATTTATCCGTTGAATTAATTTGTATGCTTATGTGGTCCTTTATAACGACTTGATTTTATGAATGTTATGTCTTAATTGTATGTGGATTCTATGATTTGTTTATATGTGGAAAACATTATTTAATTCAAATGATTATTGATATAAGTTTAAATGTTTAAGTCTTTCGTTTCTTGTGATACTAATTGTGATATTGTTCTGTTTAAATTTAGAAATTTACTTCGCTAGAAAGCATACTTAGTATTATAATTATTTCTAGTGCTATTACATAAAATTATGTCTATGAATTTTCATTAAATTTGACAAGTTTTATCCTGATTCAATTTGAGATATTATTTAGTTTATATCATGTGATGTTATTGTGAAAAAAAAATGTTAGCTACTACTTTTTATTTATTTATTAAGATTTAATTTAAACTTTAAACGTCAATTCTATATGTTTCAATGGTAAAAAAATGAATTATCATTTGATTTATTAAAATATTTTATGTTTTAAGAGGTTTTTTTAATGACTTGATTCACAAATAATCTTATTAAATATTATAATAAATTTATTGACATGATTATTTGTGTTTTAAGTGCTTTATAAAAAGTTATAAAAATCATGTTTTTATATAACTATGTACATACACCATTGTTAAATAATTAAGCTAAACTGAATCTGTTGTGGTTTTTGTTTTCCCAACTTCAACAATCTACCATTAGAGTGAAAAATATTACATCTAAGAACGAGGGACCCATTTTTCTAAGAAAAAAAAAATACTTCTTTAGCTTTAGCTTGCTTCGCTAGTCTCAATTCTCTTGCTTGGTTTCCAACTAATTAGTCATATATATATATATATATATATATATATTTCATATTTTATATAAATTGCTTTTATCACCTACTTTATTTTCAACTAAACAAATACTGTCCATATAAATATAAATAAATAATAAGATCTACAATTTTCATTTGATGCAGGATGAACGCAAAGAATTTTTTTTGGTTAGCAGAGATATGTGTATATTAAATTTACTTCAAGGTTAGTGCAAAATAACACAATTGGAATATAAAACTGTTGTTTTCCTCTATGATGGTAAGCACCTTGGTGGCAGCAGAAGGACTCTTCGACGAGGTAACTTATCTATCCTATTTATCAACTTAATAAATATATATGTATGTGTGTGTGTGTGTATATATATATATATATTTTGAAGTTTTGATGACTTTTATACTACTTGTTATATCATTATTATTTATTATGAGATATTTGATTTGTATTATGAAGATTAGGTTGGTGGATCAAGATGAAATTGATGTAATGCTACCTCAGAATAGAGGGAATTCCGATCATGATGGGGCAATGCTTCGACATTCATGGTTGAACCAATACCGGACAATTTCTTTTTTCTTTTTTCTTTTTTTTTTGGAAAAACTTTTGTTGTTTTGTGTTTATTAGTTATGTTGTCTTCGAATCTACCTAGTATTTTGGGATAAACTTTTTTTATCCAAAAATTTTAAGAGTTTTGTTTTATCATACAATAGTATTTGGGAAGACATGTTTTTTATCGTACAATAAATTCACGAACAAAAAAAAAAAAAAAAACACGCATTAATACTCTATGAAAGTTAAGGTGGGGGTAACTTTCACTCTTCTTGAGTGATAATATTCCATATTTACGTTATTGCTCTTGTCAAATGATTTTATTTGATTAGTATATGTTATGAATATGTTACGTCTCTACGTTTCTATTTTTCAGTTTGGCATTGCTAGCTGCTACGTTTCCACAACATTACTCTTAATAATGCAGTGTCATGTGACTAGCGTATTTACACTTCTTCGACATTCCATTCTATTTTAATTACTTATCTACTTTTTAACTTGCACCATTCTTTGAAGTTTCTCCAGCAGTGTATCACAAACACTCACCGTAATTTTCAACAATACAAATATGTAGGTTGAAGTAGATCAGTGAAGGTTGATGTGATCTATTGCATCTATGGTAGTTTGCCTTCTAAGAGATCCGTTTTTTCTTGTACCAGATTTAATTTTCCTAATTTATTCACGTGTTCCACATATTAAAGTTAATAGTTGTAGACCCGTGCAATGCAAGGGCGTAAGCTTTTATTAAAGATACTAATTATATTTTGAAATTATTGAAAAATAATTCATTTCCATATTAATAAACATATACAACAAGAACACTATCATACGACGTGAGTCCCCCCCTCGGGTCAACTTCATCTAAGGTTGAGTAGGAAAACTTAGATTCATATCCGATGAAATCTTTTTTTTTTTCTTAAATTCAATTAACATTGACCGACAACCTAGGAGAAATGTTTGTTGTTGTGCAAATATTTATATTTACAAAAAATTCACTCTAAAGAGAATTAAATACAGGAGTTATCTCGACAATTGAAAAGACAAAACATGTCGTACAGTTGATTTTAAATAATTCCGTGCCCTATCTTAATTGAAATGTTTCTAACCCTTTTTTTCTTGTATTTATTATTTATTATTATTAGGGGGACATGTGAAAGCTTTTGAAAAAAAATAAAATCTGATGTGGCAAGTCGTGAGAGTATGAACTCTACTTTTAGATATATAAATGTCTGGAACAAATAAGTCTCTCTCTCTCTCTCTCTCTCTCTCTCTGACTGGTAAATAAGTTTGTTTAAATGGACTTTATGGTACGTCTTTTGAATTCTTTTTTTTTTTTTTTTGGGAAGCTAAGATTATGCGGTATGCCGGATGTTGGGATGAAAACTTGCGATCTCTTCTATATTGATATATTGAGTGTATGGTTTTTGTTTGAGAACATTTTGAAGAGCTTAATCTAAACAAGTTAGAACAAACTTGATGGTTCTGGGTTGGTATCATGAAATTTGAAATGATAAACAAACAAGAAAGATGTTTCAATAGTCTATGGTATATAATCTTCATTCTTGTAAGCAGACACATAAATAGCCGATTAAATTCTTGTGATAGTATGTTATGTGAGCTCTTTAAAAAAAACATTATTGGACAAAATTGGTCTGGGCCAGTCTTGTTTTGAGAGGATTCTTCAGTGGTATGAAACCAATACAATTCAAAATCATCGAAGAAATATAATGCAGTGGGAGCAGTATTTGGGAACTCCGTTCATAAATCTGTTGGTCAATTTTTTATGTGACAATCCCAGTTTGATTTATCGAAAATGGCGACAACAAGCCTTATTGGATTGCCAGACAGTTGACAAATTCTCCGCAAGTATTTCGTAAATCTTTATATATTGGATACTTAAAACATTGCAGGATCAGAATTTTTTTTGTTTTTATTTTATTTTTTATTTTTAAGAAAATTTTTCTTTCCACCAATATTATCTTTGAGTGTACAACTCGCTAGTGAGAAGGCTGATATATGGCATTGTAGTGACATTAAGAAGATTCCTTGGCGGTAGGGTAGAAACCAAATTAATGAGTCTCTCCATGCAATTGTGATGTTTTGTGACCTCAAAGAGATTGGAAAAAAGGCAAACAAATGAATAACGGTTACATAGATGATGAAGCTAAAGGTGAATATCAGACACTTGCATAAACCTAGAATTTTTGTTTGAATTGTGATAAAGTTCACGAAGAGGTTGATAAGAGTCATCATGTGCCTCTAAATTCATATTATCTTTCCGTATCTGTGGATTTGATCTCTCTTGAAATGTGATTATATTGGGGAGGTTGCAAGTTAATTCCATGACATAGTTAATAACAATTTCCGAGAAATTTATCCTCTCTCATCTAATGCTATGTTGTCCATAAGTTATGAGGTGTGTTTCTGCATAAACCGCGTGTGCGTCCATAAGTTATGAGGTATGTTTCGGCTTAATCCGTTCATTCACCATTAAGTTATCTTGGATCAAACCACCATACAAGAATAAGTTATAAATGTTATTTCATCTTATGTTTTTCTATTGTGTAGGCGGTTGTCTACGCTCTAGGCCAAACCAAAATAATCCCAAATCGGCCAACAAATGTGGCTAGGTGATTAGGCGCTGCCTAGGTCCACCTAGGGCGCACAACCTTACACCCGCACAGGATTTTCATTTTTTATTTAATTATTTTTCTAAATTTTTCAATTTTTTTGGACCATTTGGAATTTTTTGGTCCATTTGTAAATGTTTATTTGTTTTGTCATTTTTATGTTTAGAACTAGAACTTGTTACTTGTGAGATTTGCATTTCGACTTTGATGGTGTTGTTAATTTATTATTATGATTAATTAACTAGGTGACAACTAACATGTTTTGACCTTTTTACTTATATTATGATATTATGCATATTATCTTGTTGTGATGTTTTGGTTTTATAAAATTTGGAATTTGAATTATTATTGGTAAAATTTAATATATCAGCAATATATTACAAACTGTATAATTTATATTATAAATTAATTAATTTCAGTACGCCCGCCTAGGCGCCTAGGCGCTAGGCACTAGCCTACCGCCCGACTAGTGCCTAGTGAATTTTAGAACATTGAGTTTGACACTCACGAGCTCGATCTATCTAATCTTCATTATTTTTCTCCTTTCTGGTTTAGGAACTGTTGGGTTTAATACGCAAGTGTACGCAATCCACAAGTAATACAATGGTAAGTAGATCGTCTCCACAGGGATTGAAATTAAAATAATTTGCAACTACCAATTACTCACAATTTGTAATAAAAGAAAATGAATAATAAGTGGAGTAGATGTTTGATTTTACGTCTGTTAATTAAACAAAAATAAAAGAAACTATTTCTAACAATTTGTTGCTCAAATTACACTCACTGGTAGCACGAAATTCACAAGATGGATGTATTAGACTTGAATTACTAATTGTCATTTGAATTGAATTTTATTGATCAATGTGAAACGGCATTGTTTTTAAGTAAAATGTGCTAAAGTTAACATGAATTCTCTTTCGGTACATAGGATTTTTCCAAATACTATGTCTTACATTCCTCTTTCTAATTAAACATATTCCTATGCCTAATTCAAATTGGAACATCGATGCAAAAATTAATTCATACAATTATGCAAGGCGAATAATATATCCCTATACCATTCACGACAACAACCTATAATTGGTCATTCACTTGCATCATTCAATCAATTTCCACTAGACTTAACCCTTCCGATATTATAATCTAGCTTGTAAATTCACCATTGTTGGCCAAACAACAACAAACATTCATCATCTTCCTACTTGAATGAACAATAGCACCAATCACCCAACAATGCAATAAAGTCTCAATAATTCGATTCAAAATCCATTAGCAATTCAAGTCTAAGTAATGTTTAGCTCATACTTAATTCTGAAAATTCAATCCACAAAGCTAACATAATATCCATACAAAATCCAAAGTATAATTTCAAGAGAAACAAGGAAATAAAGGGAGTTAAAGAGAGGAGAGATAAGCTGTCCGGATGATTGATTTTTCGAGCTCCTTTCCTCCTCTTTTCCTTTGAGATGATTCCTTCCTTCTGTCCTTGAAATCTCCGTGAAAAACTGGTGAGAATGATAGAATGTGTCCTCCCTTTCCTTCTTCTCTTTGCTGTCTGCGTGCCCTCTTTTTTTTGCTGCTGGGAGTCTGTTTTCTGCTCCTAGGGCTGCTGCTGATTTTCCTCCCTTTCTTCTTTGCCCTAGTTTCTGTTTTATTTTTGGGACTGCCCTCTTCTCAAGGCCCACGACCCACTTCTTCTTTTGGCAGCCTAGTCAATTTGTCCATGTTGACTTCCCAGCTGGATAATTTTACGTTGTCCAGTCAGCAAATCAAATTTCGCATTTTCTGGTTAGGGAACTTGGCTTCCAGCATGCTGCAGCATCTTATACAGCAACTGGGGACTTAGCTTCCAGCATGCTGCAACATCTCGTACAGCAACTGGGGACTTTCCAGACTTTCTGCATTTTCAGTTTTAATTCCTAAATTTCAGCTCCATTCCTATTTTTTTTACACAAAATCAAAGAAAAAATACACATTTAATTTACATGATCTACAAAAAAAAAAATAAAGATCTAATTATGTCACATTATATTAAAATTCACCAAATTCATCACTTTTTCCTACATGATTTCAAATTAAAGGGTATGAAAATAACTCTATTATATAGAGTTATCACACCCCCAAACATAAGTCATTGCTCGTCCTCGAGTGATGAATCTAGATACACCAAAACAAAAACAAAAATATTGAGTATCTACAAATACTACACAACAAGAAAATATGTGAGTCCAAATCATGGCTTGACAATGGCGCATGCTTTCAGAAATTTATTTCAAAATGATGAGAATGATGCCTTCATGCGTTTGCTATCAACTTAGTTCCTCAAGTGCTAATGGAATGATAAAATCACAATGCATGTGTCTCTCCACATTATGTTCATAGCTCTTCCCAAAATAGCCTCGATTTCCCTAGAACAAGATAGACCTCCATCCTAAAGCCTAATATTGTGTCTCTATCAGTCAACTTGATGAACCTTTTTCCACTTAAGTAGAGTTACACCCAAATGAGGATCAATAGGACTTCATTAAGCTTGTAATGTTAGGCTTAGGTGAGGGTAAGGTAGTGGAGGAATTTGTTTTTTTTTTTTTTTGGCTCAAGATACCTTCACATCTCGACTTTCTAGGACCCACACTAACTCTTTCAAGCACTCCCCTTATTTTTACACGTGCACCCCACAATTTATTAAAGTATACTCTTGCCACAAAAAATATTTCGAGACCAGCTTTTTTTTTTTTTTTTTTTTTTTGAGTACCCAGTTGCTACACGTATTGCTGCAGCAAACTGGGCGATTTTTTTTTTTTTTTTACTGGCTCTACGAATGTAATGCATTCACCCCAAACTTAGGAGCACATTGTTCCCAATGTGATATATAAAAAGTAGTCGAATATAAGCTATTCTTCCAAATATAGTGCATACCACAACATGAGAACGTGTCACTTCCCCTCGGAATGCAGCCCTAAATATAAGTCCAAAGAAAGTCGAGATACAGAAGGGGGGTAAATCGGAGGATTATGTTTAAGGGCAAAGCTAATTAGTGGCTAAGAAGAAAAATTGTCAATTAAGCTCAAATGGGGTGACTAGGGAAAAATATGTACGGTAGGCTAGAAAGGCTCAAACGATCCAAAGATGGCCTAAATCATATCCTCAAATAAGTGTCATCTACAATTTGTTTCGAAGGGAACACTAAGCAACATTTTTGAGGACTTAGGCTCTCCAAAGGATCTAACCGGTTCATAGGGATTCAAGTTTTCATTGGTCAAGCTATGCACACATGATAGAAATGATACTATTATTGCAATCCTTCTCAATCCACAATACAAGAAACAATTAAGTTTAATGCAAACATACTAGGCTAATTCCCACAAACAATACAAAATACTTCAAACATCATATCAAGCAACACACATAGATTAGCCATGTTAGGAAAACACATAGACTTCTTAACATCACATAACACAACAAATACACATCATTAGACAATATGCCACACACATTCCTACTACTAATAACAGCAAGACCAAATACTTCACTACGACTCAAAAACAACTTGCACGACACAACATGAAAATACTAAACAACACAAGAGCTGGAATTGAAGAACTCTCTGATGGTCTAGTCGGAATCCTCTGCTTGGTTTGGGTGGTCAGTCCAGGGTCTGAGAATGTTGTCCGGGAAGGTAGGGAACGGGGGGGCTGTCCTCGACAGAATCCGCTGGAGTGCCTGATGTAGTACGCCGTCTCGGTGCTGCTCATACGCCCAATACTCTTGGAGGCGGTTGCATAGTTGGGTCTGCCGAGCTTCCTGCCTATCAAGTCGTTCTATTACAGCGAGCATGCTGGAAGAGGATGATGCTGCCTGTTGATGGGTCGAATCACGGGTGGGCAGCACGCCTTTGTTGATAAGAATGTCTTCAAGGTCAGACTTGGGTACCCCCCGGGCTTCACAGAGTCGTGTGATGAGCGAAGGAAAGAACAGTTTCCCGGTGGTTTTGGCAGCACAATCTCGAATCTCCTTGGAGATTATTCGACCCACATTGATTTCTTTTCCCGTCATAATGCAGTAGACAAGTAGCAGCCGTTCCTGATTAACCGAATAATCGTGAGATATAGGCATGAGGCTCGTTTTCACAAAACTGTACCAAATTCGGGCTTGGGGCTGTAGATTTGTTCGCTGAAATGTGAAGGCCCCCGAATTGATATTCCAAGTAGTTCCTTCTTGAGCCACAGCCTGCACAATTTCGTCTATCTGCTCATCAGTGGTGCTTTCAACCATTTCAGCATATTGGCATTGAATGTTTGGCAGCTTGAGGAACTTGTTGATGGCGGCTGGTGAAAACATGATTTTTGTCTCCCGAACAAGAACATGCTCCACTTCGAAGTCGGTGATATTGGAGTAGAACTCCCTGACCAGATTACTTACGGCTTCTGTCGAGTGAAGGCAGAGAGAGGGTTTCCCATTTTTGCTGTTTGATGTTATCAGCGAGCCACTCTGGGATGCCGGCATATGAATTCGGTTGGGCGAGGAACCCTCGTTCGGGGAAGATTTCTTTCTTGGAGATGAATGAGTCATATCTCGCCTGGGCTTCGACTGATGGAAATGGGTCCATTGTATGAAGTCTTCTTGCAGCTTGCTTGACCGTCGGCATGGTGAACAGAGTAACAACGATGGAGGTCGCCTATGTGACGGGAGACGGCGCGACTGGGGTCGCGAGGGGAGAGCAGCGACGTGACTGGAGGCGGGGCGACGCGACTGGAGGGATGCAAAGCAGCGACGGGCTCGCTGATGAAGGCTGGGCGATGCGACGGGGGTTGCGGTTTAGAGCAGCGACGCGACTGGAGGTGGACGATGCGGCGCGGCGCGCGTCGCGATGCGGAGCAACGACGGGAGTCGCGGTGTGGAAGGGAATGGCGCGATACGGCGCGGTGCAGCGACGCGGGCCGCGGGTGGAGAGCAGCGACACGGGTTGTGGGTGGAAGGGCGAGGCGAGGCGACGCGGTGCGGCGTGGGTGGGCTGGAGAGTGGCGAGGCTGATGGTGATGGAGTGGAAAGTTTCTGGTTGGGGGGGAAGAGGTGGGGCTCGTGTGGGTCTAGGGTTTTAAATGGAGAAATCCCCATTTTGCCCTTCTACGGCTACGACTCCTTTTTTTTTTTTTTTTTTTATATAATTTAGAAATCCCCATTTTGCCCTTCATGAATACATCTCTCTTTTCTTGTTTTTTTTTTTCGAAATTGGGCAATTTTTTTTTTTTTTTTCGAAATTGGGCAATTTTTTTTTTTTTTTTTACTCCCAATTTGCTGTAACTGGGCGCTGAAAATTTTTGGACAGAAACTCCAATTTTTTTCCAATTTGCTACATGACATGCTGTAGCAACTGGGCGCTGAAAATTTTTGGACAGAAACTCCAATTTTTGCCAATTTGCTACATGACATGCTGCAGCAACTGGGCGCTGAAAATTTTTGGACAGAAACTCCAATTTTTGCCAATTTTCTACATGACATGCTGCAGCAACTGGGTGAAAATTTTAATTCCTGCTGAGAGTCCCTTCCACCACTATGTTCTGGTTGCTCCCCTTTTTCCAATCAACTCTACTATAATATCAACATGGCAGCCTCTCTCTTCAAAATCCATGCTTCCTTTCTTCGGGCTCACCTTGTGCCAATTAGAATGAGAGTGAGGGTTAGTGATTTAAAGCTTAATAATCTATCAAGTAAAAGCAATAGTATTTACATACGATATATATATATATATATTTACATATATATGTACATATATACAAAAATGTATTTTTGGATTGCTAACAAAAAATATTTAAATCATTGTAATATCATAAGCAACCCAAAATCACCTCCCTTGTCATGGTTCTTCCAAAGTGATAGAGGTCTTCATTCAATCGACCTCTCCTCCCCAATAATGCTTGATTCGCTGCCCGTTCACTTTAAATTCCCTTCCCGAGTGCTCTTCCTTTAAATCAACAGCTCCATAAGGATACACCTTGGTCACAAGAAATGGTCCGGACCATCTAGACTTCAATTTTCCGGGAAACAACTTGAGATGGGAATTAAAAAGTAGAACTCGCTGCCCCTTCTCAAAAACTCTAGGTTGAATCCTCTTATCATGCCACTTCTTCGTTTTTTCTTTGTAGAGTTTAGCATTTTCATATGAGAACAACCTCATTTCATCCAGCTCATTTAATTGCAATTTTCGGAGTGCACCGGCAACTTGAAGGTCCATGTTGAGCTTCTTGATGGCCCAATATGCTTTATGTTCTAACTCCACGGGTAAGTGACATGCTTTCCCGAACACCAACCGATATGGAGACATGCCTAAAGGTGTCTTGAAAGCTGTCCTATATGCTCATAAAGCATCCTCCAATCTTTGGGACCAATATTTTCGATTAGGATTCACCACCTTCTCAAGTATGCTTTTGATTTCTCTATTGGAGAGCTCGGCTTGACCATTTGTTTGGGGATGATAAGCTGTAGCAATCTTGTGTCTCACATCATATTACGCATTATTGAAATATATTATTTGTTTATCTAAACAAATTTACTAGTTTAACTTAAAAGTATTACGTACCAAGTGAGAAACTTAGAATCGATGGGCGTGAGCTGTGTGTGTCCTAAATGTGAGTTGGATGCGTGTTGGACACAAATTTTTTATTTTTTTAGTTTGACACGTTTTTTGAGATCCAACTAAAAATAATTAATGGATTCGATGCACGACCCACTTGCATGCATCTAACCAATTCACAAGAGACATAATCTTTAAATATTATTTGGGTGCGGCTATTCGCACCCCCGAAAACTCTAAATATACTTTGAAGTCTAAATACACCTCATATAAATCCATATACTCCATTTATACCAATTGTGCCCTTTCAATTAAAAAAATAAAAAACATGGGATAACCCTTTTGATCTCGTTACCACAGCAATCACCTTCTTTGAAGACATGAATGTCTCCTTTAGAGACTGGAGAAGTACTGAAACTTTGAACGAAGATCCCTACCACCCTCTGTCCTACTAGACTTCTTCTTCACTTCCATTAGTGGTGTAATGAAGAAGCAGAGATACATACCAATCTTCCTTCCATATACAAGCTTATATATTCTGCTGCGATTTAATTGAATTTGTATGTCCTCATTATTATAATTAGATGATGAATGCCATCTTCCTTCCATTTGCAAAGTTATATATTCTGCTGTTATTTAATTAAATTTGTATGTCTTCATTATCAGAAGTAGAAGATGGATGTCAATCTTCCTTCTATTTGCAATGTTATATATTCTATCGTGATTTAATTGAATTTTTGTATGTCGATATTATGAAAGGGAGAAGATGGATGGCAATCTTCTTTCGATTTGCAAGTTTATATATTCTACTATAATTTAATTGAATTTGTATGTCTTCTTTATCAGAAGTAGAAGATAGATGCCAATATTTCTTCCATTTGTAAGATTATATATTCTGCTCTCATTTAATTGAATTTGTAAGTCTTCATTATCTCATGACATTTTAATAAATTAGCCTTTTGTTTATTTGAACAAGTAAAGGCATGTATTAAACAGTGTTAACATATCCATGGAGAAACGTATGTCCCAAAAAATGTGTGAGAAATAGAAACCATCCACCATTAATGAGGTGATGATTAAAATCTCTATTAATAAATAGAATACACCATACAATTAGGAAATTAATAATGACCATATCTTGGTCAAATATACCAAAGATATACGCTATAATTACAAGATATATATATATATATATTCCTAATTACCTTGATTTTATGTATCTATATCCATAATAGTGTCATTTAACATTATAAAATTGTAGATCATAAGAAACATTATATGTTTCTTATTATGTTAGTGTTAACATGCTTGCAAATAATTCAAGCTAATGGAGTTGTTGTCAGTGAAGCGACCCTCACCTATGAACCCTGCTTATCCATATCTCTCTTATGATTGTATTTTCAGACCCGTGACAAAAAATATTTATTTAATTTGACAAGTCAAATCCGCAAGAAAGAGAGAGTGGAAAGAGAAAAAAATGTGGAAAGAAATATTGAGGGGAGAAGAATAAGAGAGAATGAGAAAAGAATAAAATTTAGTTTCAAATATATATATATATATATATATGAGAGTATTTTAGTCAATTTAATTGTGTCTAATTTTGTCCTATTAATTTATAATGTATTTAAAGAGTTCGGGGTGCGAATAGCCGCATCCATATTATTACACCGGTTGTTTTTATGATTGAAATTAAAAATTTAATTTTTTTATTTTTTTATCAGATTTTATTAAAATAATTTTAAATTAATTAAATTAAATTAATTTTCATGCAAAAATTATATAATATTCGATACACAAAATATAAAACAATTTAAAATCACTGGTGGTGGCAAATAAAGCACTCTAGGGCATGACTAGAGTTGCTCTTAATGCATCCCATAAATAAATAAATAACATTTCTAAACTTTTTAATCCACTCCATATAATTTCAATTATACTTTTATTAGAAGAAATTTGTTCGTTTGCTTGGTCATGGGTTTTCCCGTCTCCACCGCCTCTTGCTTTTGTTTTTTTATCCAGTGCCCCTTCTTTGTTTTATTACTTTTGCTATTAGTTGTGTTGATTTTTTTTTTTTTTGTTGTGTTTAGAATTTACTTGAATAACTGCCGAGGTCTCATTGAGGCTTCTATCTCACGTTCTAAGTGAATAGGTAGAGACGAGGACTTCATTTCTTTTTAGATTGGGTTGATGAATGTATATGTCAATATTGTTCAATCATCTTGTTGAAACATATGCATAATGTTCGATTATAAATGTTAGACCTGTTAGTAAAAGTTCAGCGAGTAGAGCTAGTATGGTCAAACATCTATCATAGCATTTGTTTAAGCTTGATCACATAAGGTGTATAATAATTTCAGATCTACATAATAAAAAATTTAACAAAACCTTGAAAATTATCATTCAAATGATAAATAATATCAAGAGAGAATTTATATTATTCATTTCAACTAATTACTCCTTCATTAATTTATATTTCGAAAATTAGGATTTATGGTGTTTTGAGGGAAAAAAAGTAAAAGAGTGAAATAAAAAAATTGCCGAATTAATTATATTTTTCTAATTTTTTAATCTTATTATAATTAGTTTGTTTTAATATTAAGAAAGATAATATAGCCTTTGAATTATAATCTTTTTATTACTTAAACAGGTGAGGTCTGTTTAGAAAAACAAGGGTTGTAAACAGTCTTCAACATTTTTTCCTTTTTTGTTTGTTTGATTACAAATAATTAGAATAATGTTTTTTATTTTCTTTATTTTTCTTTATTTAACTTATAATTATACAGCTTTGAATCTTGACGAGTTTATTTCTTGTAAAAAGAATTTGGCCAACTTTATCTATAATAATATAATAATAAAATTGAATAAGTTTTAATTTCTTTCTTTTTTCAATTTTTGTAAAAATATTTTTGAAAAATAAAGTTTTAACTTTTGATTAGTTGAATTTTATTTATTTTTGTAAGATTTTAAATTAAAATTTTTTATTTGTAATGAAATAATTGAAATTAAATTTGAATTATAATATTTTGTTAATTAAAAGTTATTAAATAGCTTAATTTTTATACAAATCAATTTATAGAAACAAGACTTTACTTTTATAGCGGAAAAATATATATGATCATACAATAATATATTTAACAAATACCGGGCAATTTTGTTTTCCTTTTAATGGAAAAACTCTTCTTGTTTTGTATTTATTAGTAATGTTGTCTTAAAAAATATAGATTAATAAAGTGCAACACAATGATTAATACCTTCACAATTAAGCAATAATATATTTGTTAAGAAATTGAACTAAAATATTGCTCAATATTATCTTGTTTAATTGAACAAGGTATTACATACTTAGATAAAAACTATTGCTGGTTTAACTAAAATGTATTACGCACTATTGAAAGATATTGTTTGTTTATCTAAAGAAAATTACTAATGTTAGTTGTGCGCATCCTAGATGTGAGTTGTATGCGTGGTGGACACTATTTTTTTATTTTGACACGTTTTTTGAGATCCAACTCAAAAAAAAATTAATGGATCTGATTCACGACCCGCTTGCACGAATCCAACCGATTCACCAGAGACAAAATCTTTAAATATTGTTTGGTTGTAGCATTCGCACCCCCGAAACCTCTAAATACACCTTGAAGTCTAAATACACCCATATGAAATTCATATTTCTCTTCTTTTTACAAAATATACTATGTTTATACCAATTGTGCCCTTTTAATTAAAAAAATATAAAAATAAAAAATATGGGATAACCCTTTTAATCTCATTACCACCATAATCAACACATTTGAGGACTTGAAGATCTCCTTAAAGGACTGGAGAAGCACTGAAACTTTGAACGAAGATCCCTACCATACTCTGTCCCATCAGGCTTCTTCTTCTTCTTCACTTCCAATGTTGGTGTAATGAAGAAACGGAAGATGCATGCCAATCTTCCTTTCACATGCAAGCTTATATATTCTGCTATGATTTAATTGAATTTTTATGTCTTCATTATCAGAACTAGAAGATAGATGTCAATCTTCCTCTCATTTGCAAAGTTATATAATATGTTGTGTTTTAATTGAATTTGTATGTCTTTATTATCCGAAGTAGAAGATGGATGTCAATCTTCCTTCTATTTGCAATGTTATATATTCTATTGTGATTTAATTGAATTTGTATATCTTCATTATGAGAAGGAGATGATGGATTGCACTCTTCCTTCCAATTGCAATTTAATGTATTCAGCTATGATTTAATCGAATTTGTATGTCTTTATTATCAGAAGCAGAAGATGGATGCCAATATTTCTTGAATTTGCAAGGTGATATATTCTCCTCTGATTTAATTGAATTTGTATGTCGTCATTATCTCATGAATTAACTTTTTTTGTTTATTTGAACATGTGAAGGTGTGTATTAAATGGGGTTCCTTACTAAACATATCCGTGGAGAAATGTATGTCCCGAAATAAGTGTTTGTGAGAATTAGAAACCATCCACCATTAATGAGGTGATGATTAAAAACTCTATTAATAAATAGATTACTCCATACAATTTAGGAAACTAATAATGACCATATCTTGGTCAATTATACAAAAGATATACACTATAATTGCAAGATATATATTCTTAATTATCTTGATTTTGTGTATTTATAGCCATAATAGTCATTTAAAATTATAACATTATAGATCATATGAACCATTATAAGTTTCTTATTATATGAGTATTAACATGCTTGCAAATAATTCAAACTAATGGAGTTGTTGTCAATGAAGCAACCCTCACTTATGAACCTTGCTTATCAATGTCTCTCTTATGATTGTATTTTCGGGATATATTTAGAGGTTTCGGGGTGCGAATAGCCGCACCCATGTTATTATACCGTTTTTTATTATGATTGAAATTACAAATTTTAATTATTTAGTTTTTATCAGATTTTATTAATATAATTTAAATCAATTAAATTAAATTAATTGTCATACAAAAAATTATATAATATTCGACACATAAAATATAAGACAATTAAACATCACCGTTGGAGGCAAATAAAGCACTCCAGGGCATTACTACGGTTGCTCTTAATACATCCCATAAATAAATAAATAACATTTCTAAACTTTTCAATTCACTCCATATAATTTCAATTATACTTTTTTATCCAGCTCTTAGCTTTTTGTTTTTCTCCAATGGTCCTTCTTTGTTTTCATGCCTTTGCTATCAGTAGTGTTGATTTTTTTATTTTTGGTGTGTTTTGAATTTACTCGAATAGCCGTTGAGGTCTGACTTGGCTTCTATCTCACGTTTTTAGTTAATATGTAGAGACGATGACTCCATTTCCTTTTTAAATTGGATCGAGGAACGTACACACCAATATTGTTCGATCATCTTGTTGACCCATATGCATAATGTTTGATTGTAAATGTCAGACCTGTTAGCAAAAGTTCAGCGAGTAAAGCCAGTATGATCAAACATCTATCATAGTGTTTATTTAAACTAGGTTCAAATAAGGTGTATAATAATATCAGATCTAAAACATAAACTTGAAAATTTTCATTCAAATGATAAAAAAATATTAAAAGAGAAGTTATATTATTCATGTCAACTAATTACTCCTCCATTAATTTATATTTAAAAAATTAAGATTTATGGTGTTTTGAGGAAAAACGTACAAGAGTTAAAGAAAAAAATTGCCTAAAGAAGGAATTAATTCTCTTTTTTTTTTTTTTTTTTTTAAAATTTTTAATCTTATGTAATTATTTTGTTTTAATATTAAGAAAGATAATTTAGCCTTTCAATAGTCATGGACAATCTTTTATTTTTTCGTTAGACTACAAGTAATTATAATAGTTTTCTTTATTTCTTTATTTAACATATATTATAACAACGTTGAATCTCTTGACGAGTTTATTTCTTCTAAAAAGAATTTGGCCAATTTTATATATATATATATATATATATATATTAATACAATAATACAATTGTTCAAGTTTAATTTTTCCTTTTTTTAATTTTTGTAAATAATAATTTTGAAAAATAATGTTTTACCTTTTGATTAGTTTAATTTTAATTATTTTTTGTAAGATTGTTTTTTAACTTATTAAAATACAAATAACTTTTTATTTTACTTCATTTTTTAAATTTGATTTATTAAATCAATTATATTTTCACAACTTTAATTTTGCACCCACATTACATATATTAAAATGAGATATTAAATGTTAAAAATATAATTTTTTGTTGTTATTGTTGTTGTTGTTTATTTTGGATAAATTTTAATTTGGGTATTTCTAAACACACTACTAAATTTGCTTTGCCCACAATTTTTTCTAAACACACTACAAAAAAAAAATATATAAAGAATTAAAATTACTTAATACACTACAAGACTTTTCTACTATACCCATTAACAAAATATTGCTAATTAAATTAAAAAAAAATTAATCCCCACACCTACAACCCCCTCCCTCCCCCTCCCCACGCTCCAACCCCCTCTATCCCTTCTTCCTCGCTTCCCACTGCATTCATGGGCAACTCCGAATCCCCCCCTCTTTCAGTAGACAAAAATATGGAATAGAAATTTTTGAATAACCTAATACGAAGAAAATCAATTATCAATATGTCAATATAATTTTATATCAATTGTATGATCGAATATATTATAAAAACGATACCAAGCGTTTCGCTCTCGTAGGCCGAACATCTTGTTTAATGTTCGGCCCTGGTTGGCCTAACATTTCATTGAGTGTTCGACCAATGTTAGCCGAACGTTGTGTTGAGTGTTCGGCCAACGTTGACCGAATGCCCAATTTTGTGTTCGACCCTAGTTGGCCGAACGTATTTGTGATTATAATCCATTAACGAAAAAATATAATTTAAACGTTCAATACCTATAAAATATTTACATTTTGTATATTTGTGATTGATTTCTTACAAAATCTCCGCACCCGAATAGGGGGGTGTCTCTGGCGAGCGGCTGGAGTAGTATAGAGCCGAGGAGCAAGGTTTTAAACTTTTGTTTTGAATAGAAAATATAGAGATAGTGTGTATGTGCTTTTTTAATTCTAGCCAAAATAGAATAACAATAAAAAATTAGAGTTTTTGTGTGTGGATGAAATAAATATTTATTTATTAAAAATTGAATTTTTGCTTAGAATCAAGAAATTTGAAATGATAAATAAAAACGATAGATGTTTGAGTAGACTATGGTATATAATCTTCATTCTTGTAAGCAGGCACATAAATAGCCCATTTAATTCTTGTAATAGTATGTTATTTGAACTCCTTAAAAAAAACATTATTTGACAAAACATTGGTCTGGGCCAGTCTTGGTTTGAGAGGATTCTTCAGGGGTATGAAACCAATATAATTCAAAATCATCGGAGAAAGATAATGCAGTGGGGAGTAGTATTTGGGAACTCCGTTTATAAATCTGTTGGTCAATTTTTTATGTAACAATCCAAGTTTGATCTATCGAAAATGGCGGCAACAAGCCTCATTGGATAGCCTGAGAGTTGAGTGTACGACTCGCTAGTGAGAAGGCTGATATATAGCATTGTAGTGTCATTGGGAAGATTCCTTGCGGTAGGGTAACTATCTTCGAAGAATTATTTTTAATTATCTTATCAAAATCTGAACAATGAAACACAAGATGCACGGGAGGGTAAAACCCAAACTAATGAGTCTCTCCATGCAATAATGGTTACATAGATGATGAGGCTAAAGGTGAATATCAGACACTTGCATAAACCTAGACTTTTTGTTTGAATTGTGATCAAGTTCATGAAGAGGTTGACAGGAGTCATCATGTGCCTCTAAATTCATATTATCTTTCCATATCTGTGGATTAGATCTCTCTTGTAATGTGATTACATTCGGGAGGTTGCAAGTAAATTCCATGACATAGTTAATAACAATTTCCGAGAAATTTATCCTCTCTCATCTAATGCTATGTTGTCGATGAGTATAGATTCTTTTCATCATGTGTTTCGTGATGATATAATGCATTGATTTGTCGTTCATGCAGAGCTGATATCTGACTGTCAAAAGTGTTGTGCCGAGGATTCTGATGATGCTACAAGCAAGGTATGGCTTCCAACATCATGACATTTTAAGAAGAATCTTTGTGCTTCAGCTGGAGATATTCATACCTAATAGGATTAAAGGGTTTGTTTAGTGCATCTAAGAGTTGTTCCAGCATTTAAAACGTTTAAAAGATTTAGCTAGACTTAGACCTGTCTGAAGACTCTCCAGTAACAAATTTTCAACTTATGTAGCTTGTCTTTGCGTCTCTGCTCCATCAGACACAGTATTCTTGCTCCAATTTTGTTCTTCTTTTTATGATAAATACATCTATTGGGCAGAAAATATACAACTATCCTTCACATATAAGTATCATGGTTTAACCACGTCTATCTAGTCGCTTCTGTTCTCTTTATATTCATTTTAGGAATTAAAACATGAATTTGTTTATACTGGGGAATTGCAGGTTACACATTCAGGTGCAATTTTAGAGGTTTGTGTGAGGAAACTGGTGTTCTATCCTGAACTGGTTGGCTTTATCGAGGAAGTGAAGGATAAATTCATGTTGGATGATAATGGACAGCACAAGGAAACCATCAGGTGAGCTTGCTTAAGATTTACATAAAGTTTGTTATATTCCAATATGATCTCTAAGTAACTTTTTTAAGATCCCATCTGCACAAACCTTAGCCCCGATATTCAATAAACCCAATATGGGCTCAAATCTGCCGTTATCCCCAGTAATATTCCACAATCCCATCTTGATATGAAGTGAATCTGAAGTGGTATACACCAATTTAAATCTTGCTTGTAAAGATAGGAATTTTGGTACATGATTGTTAAGTAGATAGCAGCGGGTATTTGTTTTCTTTGCTGTGATTTCTAGACAACGGCTTTTCTTTGAGTTATGCAGAGTTGATAACTGGAAAAGAGAACACATACTACAGTTTCTGAAGGAGAAGGTTAAATCATCATCAGAAATCTGATACTTACTGGATCGGGCCAAAATTTTGTGGGGAAATTTCTTTCTTGGATCCAATATCGTTGCTCAATAGACACTGTATTAATGTAGGAAGGAAGTGAAGGTTACAAAAACGAACTGTTCTGTAATGATCAGATTTGTATCCCATGAACCTGCATCTTTATTGTTTCGTACTTGTAATCTTCTACCTTATATTAGCAGTCTGAACAATTGGAAAAAATTAGCAAACAATATTATGTTTGTTAAGAACTTTTATGACTAAAGATTTTAAAATCTAGGTTTCTCCCTTTAACTTCCTTAAATAAATAATACAAAATTATGTTTGTATTAAAATATAATAAGATAGAACAAAAACTGTAGATATTAAATTAGTAGATTTATATGATATAAATATAAAACCAACAACTTTTTATTTGTTCAATGACTAGAATTTTGATGGATGGGATAAAACGAGGTGTTGCACATAATATAAATTCTATGGGTACCGTTTCAAAATGACTCTTTCTATCCCAAAAAAAGAGCTTTGTTTAAAAATATTTCGAGTCTTAAAATAAGAGTTTTATTTCAAATATTGAAGTCTCATTTTACTTGTTAGGTCACATTAGAGGTTATGAAAATTATAATATATTTATAATTTTTGTTGCTTATGAATTTATTTATGAAATTAAGTAAGAATTTATGTTATTTTGCTGCCTATGAAAATTAATATTTTGTTATTGAAAAATATTAAATTAGTATCTAAACTATGAAATTATTTTTGGGTTTGATGATATTAGTTATCATAATAAAAAAAATATTTGTAAGATTATTGAACATTAATTAGTTGTTTATTTATCGCCTACATATTCGTTGTTTCTTGCAACAGACTTTGTAATATTGTTTCTATAGGTTAAAATTCAATGATCGTATGTTATGAAAATTTGGAATTATGAAATTAGATTATTAGAATTTAATTTATCCGTTGAATTAATTTGTATGCTTATGTGGTCCTTTTTAACGACTTGATTTTATGAATGTTATGTTTTAATTGTATTTGGATTTCATGATGTGTTTATATGTGGAAAACATTATTTAGTTCAAATGATTATTGATATAAGTTTAAATGTTTAAGTCTTTCGTTTCTTGTGATACTAATTGCAATATTGTTATGTTTAAATTTAGAAATTTACTTTGCTAGAAAGCATACTTAGGTGTTATTTGTATTATAATTATTTCCAGTGCTATTATATAAAATTATGTCTATTAAATTTCATTAAATTTGGCATGTTTTATCTTGATTCAATTTGATATATTATTTAGTTTAGATCATGAGATGTTATTATGAAAAAAAAATTTATATTAACGGATACATAATTAAAAGCAAGTTTACAATATATCAATCGTGATTTCACGTTTTTATCAACAATTCACGGATGATCGGATCGCACGATGATCTAAAAGGAAACATAAAGTTCTTGATGTTTGGTATATTGCCACATAAAATCAACTCATCAACATATTCATGTTTTAAGGGCAACATAAAGTCCTTGATGTTCGCCAACATATTTACAAATCCACTATATATTCATCATTTAAACTCTCTAAAGTTGTACTGAAGTTACTCTGGCTACCACCCCAATTTACAAGTACTTAAAAACAATTAGAAAGTTGGTTAAAAATAGTTATCTTTAATAACAACTCACTAATTATGATTAGTTAGACGGTTAGTCGGTAGTTAGGTCTCATAATCGTTTTGTGTGTACGTAAATTATATAGCTATAAAACATCTATTCAAATGCAAAAGATACCACTAAGACAAACTTCAAGAATTAGTCAAAAAAAAGTTAATTTTTTATTTTTGTACGTCTTATGAATTTCTCCTAGCTTTTTTTTTTTAATGAATTTAATTCTAGGTTGGCAAAAGATAGAATGATACGAGTGAAATTTTTTTTTTGCAGAAGGTCCTATTTATCTAGAAAAGTAAATTATAAATAAAAAAATAATTTCTATAACATTAAAAATATTACCTAAAATTATTCTGGCCACAAAACATCACTCAATTAATTAAATAATCGGATTAAGAATAATTGATTCATCTATGCTGTATATCAATATGTATGTATAGGCTCAATAAGTGACGCATTAATTCTATATCAATTAATAGGTGAATGAATTTCCTTACCCAAAAGGTGTAAAGGTATGTTCTCACTTATCTCAATTGTCAATTCTTGGTCAGTATTCATAGCTGTAATAGCAGCCTGGCACGGCTTTATGTTCATCATTAATCCTTATGTTCTCTGTTTTTTCTTTTTGTAGGGGAGAGGAGTTTTTAATATTTTGCTTATTTTGGAAAAATAATTATAAATTAGAAGAATCAGTGCCAAAAATAGAAATTTAATAATATACAAAATTAAATAAAAAACTAATTTATTGGTTTTCATTTGTGTTATAAAACAAAGATAAATTCTCACAAATACTCTGAAACACACACACATTCTGCAGCTGGAGATGGAATCAAATTCAAAACTTAGGCTTTGCATCAAATCTCAGGTTCAATTTCTTTTATTTAACTTGATTCTTTGTGTGTGAATTTTCTGTGAGCATCCCTTATATTTCTTGAACATCTATTCTGTGATATACAAATGAGTCACGAGAAGGAGAGAGGGAGAGAGAGATCCATATCACTATGTACATACACCATTGTTAAATAATTAAGCTAAACTGAATCTGTTGTGGTTTTTGTTTTCCCAACTTCAACAATCTACCATTAGAGTGAAAAATATTAGATCTAAGAAGGGATCCAATTTTCTAAGAAAAAAAGTATTTCTTTCCTTTTAATTGTTACTCACACACTCCAAAGCTTTAACTTGCTTCGTTAGTCTCAATTCTCTTGCTTGGTTTCCAACCACAATTGTTTTTTGATTAGTCACACACACACATACACACACACACGCACACACACACACACACACACACACATATATATATATATATATATGCATCACAAATATATTTATATATGTATATTTCATATTTTATATAAATTGATGATTTTATTCCCTACTTTATTTTCAACTAAACAAACACTGTCTATATAAATGTAAATAAATAATAATGCAGGATGGACGCGAAGAATTCTTCCGGGTTAGTGGAGACATGTGTATATTAAATTTACTTCAAACTTACTGCAAAATAAAACAACTAGAATATAAAACTGTTGTTTTCCTCTGTGATGGTAAGCACGTTGGTGGCAGGAGAGGGACTCTTCGCGAGGTAACTTATCTAACCTATTTATCAAGTTAATAAATATATATGTGTGTTTATATATATATATATATATATTGAAGTTTTGATAACTTTTATACTACTTGTTATTTCATTATTATTTATTATGAGATAATTTGATTTGTATTGTGAAGGCTGGGTTGGTGGATCAAGATGAAATTGATGTAATGCTACCTCAGAATGGAGGAGGAGGGAATTCCGATCATGATGGGGCAATGCTTCAACATGCATGATTGAACCAATACCGGACAATTGCTTTTTTCTTTTTTTGGAAGAACTCTTGTTGTTTTGTAGTTATTAGTTATGTTGTCTTCGAATCTATCTAGTATTTTGGGATAAACTTTTTTTACCCAAAAAATTTAAGAGTTTGGTTTTATCGTACAAGAGTATTTGGGCTGATAACTTGGGAAAACATGTTTTTTTATCGTACAGTAAATTCATGATCAAAGAACAAAAAACACGCATTAATACTCAATCAAACTCAAGATGGGGGTAACTTCCACTCTTCTTGAGTGATAATATTCCATATCTAACTCATTGCTCTTATCAAATGATTTTATTTGATTAGTATATGCTATGAATATGTTATATCTACGTTTCTATTTTTCAATTTGGCCTTGCCAACTACTTTGTTTCTACAACATTACTCTTAACTACTACAAAACTCAACAATTTTCCTCTAACTCGAAACTTAACTTTTTTCCCCAACTCCAAGAACCGACCCTCCCCCTAAATCCCAGCGAAATACCAAAATGAGGTTAAAAACCCCGCGCTGCCGATGCAAGGCTAAGTATGAAAAGCAAAAAAAAAAAAAAAAAAAAAAAAAAAAACCAAATCCTGGCGGGTGAGTTTACAAGCACTTATGCATGATTTTCCGAACTGTTAAGCTACTCACACACAAGCATGCACAACGCTTTGTTATTTTGTCGAGCACAGACGACGGGTGCACAGCTAGCCCGGCATGCCGCCCCTCACGCACACTTGACTTGCACACAATGCCCACAGTGTCCGGTGCCTCGCTCTACACACTAGCCTTGCGCACAATGCCCACAGTGCCGGGTGTTCCATGCGGGGCAGTTACACACAGTCGCATGCGCGCAGATGCAGGGGATGTGCACAGGGGGTGCACGTGCATGCAGGCCATGTGGGCGTAGTTCCGCGCACATGGATGCGGGGTATGTGCGCAGGGAGGTGTGCTAATGCAGGCCATGTGGGCGGGGTGCAGCTGTGCGCACGCAGGACTCGCTCATCCCCACCCAGCGCCCACGGGACTCGCCATTCCCCGCAAAGGGTGCGCAAGACTCACTCCATGCCTGCTCGGGAAGCACACGAGACTTTCCATTCCCCGCCCTGCGTGCACGGGACTCACTTGTTTCCTACCCGGGGTGTGCGCGCATGATGTTGTCGGGTGCGGGACACGTATAGGCGCCGTCGGCGCCTGGGCCTCAATGGAAAGGGCTTGGGCCGCTTGTGCTAAAAAGGGCCTAGGCTTGAGCCTGGGCTGCAATGGAAAGGGCTTGGGCCGCTTGCTCTAATGGGCCTAGGCCACAAGGGAAAGGGCTTGGGCCGCTTGCGCTAAAGGGGCTTGGGCTTTCACTAAAGGGTTTAGGCATGGGCAGCGGCGGAAAGAGCTTGGACCACTTGCTCTTAAGGGCCTGGGCCGCGATGGACAGGACCTTGGCCGCTTGCGCTGAAGGGCCTGGGCCGCGATGGAAATGGCTTGGGCCACTTGCGCAAAAGAGGCTGGGCCTAGGCCGCGATGGAAAAAGGCTTGTGCCACGATGGAAAGGGCTTGGGCCGCTTGCGTTAAAGAGCCTGGGCCTGGGTCGCGATAGAAAGGGCTTAGGCCACTTGCGTTAAAAGCCCTACGTCTTGGCTGCGACGAAAAGGGCTTGGTTGCTTGCGCTAAGGGCCTAGGCCGCGATGGAAAGGGTGCGCCAATTGCGCTAAAGGGGTTGGGCCTAGGCCACGATGGAAAGGGCTTAGGCTTCTTGTGCTAAAAGGTCTGGGCTGTAAGGGAAATGGCTTGGGCTGCTTTCGCTAAACGGCTTGGGCCACGAGGGAAAGGATTTTGGCCGCTTGCGCTTAAGGGCTTGGGCCGTGATGGAAAGGGCTTGGGTTGCTTGCGCTAAAGGGGATGGGCTTGGGCCGAGATAGAAAGGGCTTGGGCCGCTTGCTCTAAAGGGCCTGGGCCGTGATGGAAAGGGCTTGGACCGCTTCCTCTAAAGGGTATGGGCCGCGATAGAAAGGGCTTGGGCTGCTTGGGCTAAAGGGCCTGGGCTGCAAGGGAAAAGGCTTGGGCCGCTTTCACTAAAGAGCCTAGACCGCAAATTGAAGGTTTAGGCCGCTTGCGCTAAAGAAAGGACGTGGGCCTAGGCTGGATTCGACCGATTACACAAAAGGGCCTAGGCCAGGAGCGGGAAAGGGCCTGGGCCACGAATCAAAGGGCTTAGGCGGCGCGTGCTAAGGGCCTGTGCCGGGTGTGCGCTAAAGGGCCTTGGTTGGGATGGGACGCACGCAAGCTAAAGGTCCTTGGCTGTGTACACACTAACGGCTTTGGTCGCGTATGCGTTAAAGTGATTGGGTGGTGCATGCTTGAGTATATTTGATGACGGGCCCTAAGTCAACTTTTGCGTGCATTTTTTGGTGATGGTTCACATGAAGACAATTTGGTATGCTTTGCACGGGCGCGCTAAAGGGCTGGGGTCGCGACCGAAGGGCTTAGGCCGAGCACGCTAACAGGCTTTGGTCGTGTATTTGCTAAAGTTCTTGGGCAGCGTGTGATTGCGAATATTCAATGACAGTCCCTAACTAAGTCGACACTTTTGCGCACAAAGTCGACACCCGCATGCACTTACCGGCGATGGTCCACGTAGCTATTGCACGTGTGATTTAAAACTAAGAATGACAATAAACAATTATCCTATTTTAGACAACATGAAGACCATGGGTTGTGGAGAACAAGCTTCACACGCGGTATTCTCTCCTCTTTCTACAATGTGTATTTAATTAATAACACCACCGCCTTGTATGCATGCCTGAAACACAATGTGTAGAAACAAAATATATGATGATGTGGGATTATAATTATAAGGAATGTAATCATTAAAATTTTTTATGTTGAAGCACATTATGCATATAGCAATATCACGTTAAAATTTAAATTTATTGATGAAAAATGCACCCTAACTCTTATACCTCTTGTCAACAATCTACTATAAAAAATTAAAGAAAATTAAATTTTTAAAAAATTACAATTTTGCCCTTATAAGTTAAAAATTAAGTATTTGATATTTTTTTAATATTTGATAAAACATTAGATTAAAAATTGATTATCTTATTGAAATTTATATTTAATGCTCTAATTATAAGGAATTTAAGGATCAAAATATCATTTTTTGAAGCACATTACGCGTAAAATAATTTCACATTTAAAATTTAACTTTATTGACGAAAAATGCACCATAACTCTTACATCTTTGGTTAAAATACCTTTTAATTTTTAGAATATCACTATAATAATATATGGAATCTACGCTAATAATTGGAAGAAATATTAAAATATTTTCAAATTTACGATATTGCCCCTATCGGGTAAAATTCTAAGTATTTGTTAAATTTTTTTTATACTTCATCAAATATTAGATTACAAATTGAGTAACTTATTGAAGTTTATATTTAGTGCTATAATTATGAGGAATGTATGCATCAAAAATTACGATTTATCTATAGGGTAAAAACTAAGTTTTTAATAATTTTTTTAATGTTTCATCAAACTTAGATTAAAAATTAATTGAATTCTTAAAATTTATATTTAATACTCTAATTATAAAGAATTTAAGCATCAAAAATTCTTTTTTGGAACACATTACGCATTTACTAATTTCAAGTTATAATTTAACTTTATTGACGAAAAATGCACCATAACTCTTACACCTTTGGTCAAAATACTTTTTAATTTTGAGAATATCATTATAATAATGTATGGAATCTACACTAAAAATTTCAAGATTTTTTTTTTTTTTAAATTATGATTTTGCCCTTATAGGGTAAAAACTGAGTATTTGATAATTTTTTTAATATTTCATCAAATATTATATTACAAATTGAGCAACTTATTGAAGTTTTACATTTAATGTTATAAATATAAGGAATATAAGGATAAAAAAATAATTTTTTGCAGCATATTACATATAAATAAATTTTACGTTAAAATATAACTTTATTGATGAAAAATGCACAATAACTTACACATCTGGTCCAAATAATTTCTAATTTTGAGAATATCGTTATAATAATGTATAGAATCTACTATGAAAATTACAAAAAAAAAATATAATTTTTTTAAAAATTACAATTTCCCCCCTAATGGGTAAAAACTGAGTATTTGTTAAAGTTTTTAATATTTCATCAAACAATTAGCATAAAAATTGGTTCACTGATGAAGTTAATATTTAATGGTCTAAATATAAGGAATGTATGCATCAACGAAACCTTTTTTGAAGCACATTACGCATAAAGTTATTTCAAGTTAAAGTTCAACTTTATTGACGAAAAACACATTATTACTCTGACACCTTTGGCCAAAATACTTCGGAGTTTTGAGAATATCACTATAATAATTTATTGAATCTACTGTAAAAATATCAAGAAAATTTAATGTTTTTTAAACTACAATTTTGCCCTTATAGGGTAAAAATTTAGTATTTGTAAATTATTTTAATATTTCATCAAAATTACATTAAAAATTGATCAAACTATTGAAGTTTATGCTCAAATTATAAGGAATGTAAGCATCAAACAAACTTATTTTGAAGCACATTACGCATAAAGCAATATCACGTTAAAAATTAAATTTATTGACAAAAAATGCACCATAGCTCTTACACTACATGTTAATATACTTTGTAATTTTGAGAATATCACTATAATAATAATTAGAATCTACTATAAAAATATCAAAAAACGTTAAATTTTTAAAAATTACGATTGTGCCCCTTTAGGGTAAAAATTAAGTATTTGATAATTTTTAATTTTTCATCAAACAATAGATTAGAAATTGATTAACTTATTGAAATTTATATTTAACGTTCTAATTATAATGTAAGCATCAAAACATCATTTTTTGAAGCATATTATGCGTAAAATAATTTCACGTTAAAATTTAGCTGTATTTACGAAAAATGCACCAAAACTCTTACACCTTTGGTCAAAATACTTGGTAATATTGAGAATATCCCTATAATAATGTACGGAATCTATTGTTATAATTTCAAGAAAAATTAAAATTTCGTAAAATTTATGATTTTGCTCCTTAGGGTAAATACTAAATATTTATTCAATCTTTTAAGATTTCATCAAACTTTAGATTACAAATATTTTTTCTTATTTAAGTTTATATTTAATTCTCTAATTATAAGGAATGTAAGCATGAAAAAAAAATCATTTTTTGAAGCACATTACATGTAAAACAATTTCATGTTAAAAATGCACCATATTTCACGTTATTGAGGAAAAATGCACCATATTTCTTAAAACGTTGGTCAAAATACTTTGTAATTTTAAGAATATCATTATAATAATGTATAGAATCTACTGTATATAATGTACTGTAAAACTTATTGAAGTTTACATTTAATTTTATAATTATAAGGAATGTAAGCATCAAAAAATTATTTTTTGCAGCACATTACGCATAAAGAAATTTCATGTTAAAATATAACTTTATTGATGAAAAATGCATAATAAATCTTGCACCTATCACTATAATAATTTATGGGATCTACAAAAAAAATTATAAAAAAAAAAAATTAATTTATTTAAAAAATTTCAATTTTCTCCCTAATGGGTAAAAACTGAGTATTTGATAAAGTTCTTAAATATTTCATCAACATTAGCATAAAAATTGATTGACCTAATGAAGTTAATATATAATGCTCTAATTATAAGAAATGTATGCATAAAAAAACATTTTTTGAAGCACATTACGCATAAAGATATTTCAAGTTAAAATTCAACTTTGTTGACGAAAAAAACATTACATCACTACAATCATGTATTGAATCTACTATAAAACTTCACTCTAATAATGTATTGAATCTATTGTAAAAATTTCAAGAAAAATAAATTTCTTAAAAATTACGATTTTGCCCCTCTAAGGTAAAAACTGAGTATTTGATAAATATTTTAATATTTCATGCAACATTAGATTACTATTTCATAAACTTATTGATATTTATATTTAATGGTCTACTTATAAATAATGTAAGCCTTAAAAAATCATTTTTGAAGCACATTATGTGTAAAGCAATTTCATGTTAAAATTTAATGTTATTGACGAAAAATGCACCATAACTCTTACACCTTTGGTCAAAATACTTTATAATTTTGAGAGTATCATTATAATAATGTATGGAATCTACTAAAATAATTTAAAGAAAAATTAATTTTTTTAAAGAAAATATGATTTTTCCCCTATAGCTTAAAAACTAAGTATTTATTCAATAATTTAATATATCATGAAACATTGGATTACTAATTGATTTACTTATTGAATTTTATATTTAATTCTCGAAGTATAAGGAATGTTAGCATCAAAAAATTATTTTTTGAAGCACATTACGCATAAAACTATTTCACGTTAAAATATAACTTTATTGACAAAAAATGCCCCATACTTTATTGACAAAAATTACATTATTATAATGTATGGAGTCTACTATAAAAAGTTGAAGAAAAGCTAAAATGTTTTAAAAATTACGATTTTGCCCCTATAAGGTAAAAACCGAGCATTTGTTAATTTTTTTTAATATTTCATCAAACATTAGATTACAAATTGATTAAGTTAATGAAGTTAATATTTAATCCTCTAATTATAAGGAATGTATGTATCAATAAAATCTTTTTTGAAGCACATTACGTGTAAAGCAATCTCACGTCAAAATTTAACTTTATTGACAAAAAATGCAATATAACTTTTACAACTTTGGTCAAAATAATTTGTAATTTTTAGAATATCACTATAATAATTTATGGAATCTACTATTAAAATTTAAGATTTTTTTTTTTTTAAATTCTGATTTTGCCTCTGTAGGATATAAACTGAGTATTTGATAAAATCTTTAATATTTCATTAAAACATTATATTATAAATTGATTATCTTATTTATGTTTATATTTAATGCTCTAAATTTAAGGAATTTGAGCATCAAAATAATCAATTTTTTAAGCACATTACGCGTAAATCAATTTCACATTAAAATATAACTTTATTGATGAAAAAAGCACCATAACTCTTACAATTTTGGTCAAAACACTTTGTAATTATGTGAATATCATTATAATAATTTATGTAATCTACTATTAAAATTTCAAGAAAATTGAATGTTTTTTAAAAATCATGTTTTTGCCTTTATACGGTAAAAACTGAGTATTTGTTAAATTTTTAAATATTTCATCAAAAATTAGATTACAAATTGATTAACTTATATACATTATTATTTAATGAACTAATTCTAAAGATTGTAAGCATCAAAAAAATATTTATGGAAACACATTACGCGTAACGCAATTTCATGTCAAAATTTAACTTTGTTGTTGAAAAATGCATCATAACCCTTACAACTTTGGCTAAAATAATTTGGAATTGTGAGTATATCACTATAATAATGCACGGAATCCACTATAAAATTTTCCAGAAATCTTTTATTTTTTAAATTACAATTTTGCCCCTACATGTTAAAAATTGAGTATTTGCTAAGTTGTTTTTAATAGTTCATCAAATATTAGATTACAAATTGATGAACTTATTGAAGTTAATATTTAATGCACTACTCCTAAAGAATTTAGGCATTTAAAAAATATATTTTTAAACTCACTACGCATAAAGCAATTTAACTTTAAAATTTAACTTTATTGACAAAAAATGCATCATAAGTCTTACCCCTTTTGTCAAAATACTTTATAATTGTGTGAATATCTTTGTAATAATGTAGGTAACCTACTGCACAGATTTCAAGAAAAATTAAACTTTTTTAAAAATTATGATTTTGCCCCTATATGGTAAAAACTATGTATTTGTTAAATCTTTAATATTTCATCAAACATTATATTACAAATTGATTGACTTATTGAAGTTAATATTTAATTCTCATAAAAATTTGAAGCTCATTACACGTAAAGCAATTACATGTTAAAATTTAACTTTATTGACGATAAATGCATCATAACTCTTACACATTTCATCAAAATACATTGTAATTTTGAGAATATGCTTATAATAATATAAGGAATCTATTGAAAAAGTTAAATTTTTTTTTTTTTTTTTTTAAATTAGGATTTTGCCCCTATATGGTAAATACTTAGGATTTGCTCAATTTTTTATTATGTCATAAAACATTCGATTACAAATTGATAAACTTATTGACATTAATATTTTATTCTCTAGTTCTAAAGAATGTAGGCATCAAAACACATTTTTTTGAAGCACATTACGCGTAAAGAATTTTCATGCTAAAATTTAACTTTGTTGATGAAAAATGCATCATAACTCTTACACCTTTGGTCAAAATACTTTTTAATTGTGTAAATATCACTATAATAATGTATAGAATCTATAATAAAATTTGTAAGTAAGTATATTTTAAAAAATTACAATTTAGCCCATATATGGTAAAAACTGAGTATATATTAAAGTCTTGAATATTTCATGAAATATTAGATTAAAATTTGATTAGCATATTGAATTGAATATTTAATACACTAATTTTAAGAATGTAAGCATCAAAAAAATATTTTTTGAAATACATTACGCGTAAATCGATTTCACTTTCAAATTTAATTTTGTTGACAAAAAATGCATCACAACTCTTATACCTTTGGTCATAATACTTTGTAATTGTGAAAATATCACTATAATAATGTATGGATTCTACTATAAAAAGTTCAAGAAAAATTAATTTTTAAAAAAATTAAGATTTTGCCCCTATATGGTAAAAACTTAGTATTTATTAAATAGTTTAATATTTAATCAATCATTAGATTACAAATTGAATAACTTATTGAAGTTAATATTTAATTTTCAAATTCTAAAGAATACAAGCATTCAACAAAGTTTTTTGAAGCACATTACACGTAACGCAATTGCACCTGAAAATTTAACTTTGTTGACAAAAAATGCACCGTAACTCTTACACCTCTTGTCAAAATACTTTGTAATTGTCAGAATATCACTATAATAATGTATGGAGTCTATTATTTAATGTACTAAGTCTAAAGAATGTAAGAATCAAAAAACTATTTCTTGAAACACATTACTCGTAAAGTAATTTAACGTTAAAATTTAACTTGGTTCACGAAAAATGCATTATAACTCTTACACCTCTGTAAAATACCTTGTAATTATGAGAATATCATTATAACAATGTAAGGAATCTACAGTAAAAATTTCAAGAAAAATAATTTTTTTTATATTGTGATTGTGCCCTATATGGTAAAAACTAAGTTTTTTTTTTTTTTTTTTTTTTTTGTTAATATTTCATCAAAAAATATACTATAAAATTGATTAACTTATTGAAGTTTATATTTAAAGCTCTAATTATAAAATTGTAAATATCAAAAAAGGTTTTTTAAAGCTCATTACGCGCAAATTTAACTTTGTTGACGAAAATTACACTATAACTCTCAGACCTTTGGTCCAAATACTTTGTAATTGTTAGCATGTCAAATGTATGAGTATTATTAAAATTCTAAAAATGCTCATTTTTTACCATTTAGGGGTAAAGTCGTAATTTTTTGGAAATTTAATTTTTCGTGAAATTATTACAGTAGATTCCATACATTATTATAGTGATGTTCTCACAATTACAAAAATAAGAATTGTAAGAGTTATGATGCATTTTTTTGTCAACAAAGTTAAAATATAACGTGAAATTGATTTTCGTGTAATGTGCTTCAAAAACAATTATTTGGATGCCTACATTCTTTAGACTTAGAGCATTCGTTATAAATAGAACATTTAACTCAAATAAATCAGTCAATTTCTAATATAATGTTTCTTTAAATATTCAAAAAAATTTAAAAATACTCATTTTTTACTAATTAAGGGGATAATCTTAATTGTTTAAAAACATTAATTTTCCTTGAAATTTTTAAGGTAAACTCCATAGATTATTATAGATATATTCTCACATTTACAAACTATTTTGACGAAGTTGTAAGAGTTATGATGCATGTTATCCAACAAAGTTGAATTTTAACGTGAACTTGCTTTACGCATAATGTGATTCAAAATAAAATTATTTGAAGCTTACATTTATAAAATTAGAAAATTAAATATTAACTTCAAGAAATCGGTCAATTTGTAATCTAATTTTTTATTAAATATTAAAAAAAAGTTACAATACTCTGTTTTTACCATATAGGGGCAAAATTATAAATGTTTTTAAAAAATAATTTTCATTGACATTCTTACAGTAGATTCTTTACATTATCATAATAATATTCTCTTAATTACCAAGTTTATTCCCCAAATTTGTAAGAGTTATGATGCATTTTTCTCCTATAAAGTTAACTTTTTTAACAGAAAATTGCGTCACATGTAATTTGATTCAAAAAAATATTTTTTTGATACTTACATTCAATAGAATTAGAGCATTAACAATTAACTTCAATAACGCGGTCAATTTTTAATCTAATGTGTGATAAAATATTAAACAATTTAACAAATACTCAGTTTTTAGCATATATGGACAAAATCATAATATTAAACAAATTTAATTTTCCTTGAAATTTCAAAGTAGATTGCATACATTAGTATAGTGATTTTCTCACAATTAAAAAGTATCTTAACAAAAGTTGTAAGAGTTATGATTCATTTTTTGTCAACAAAGTTAAATTTTAACGTGAAATTGCTTATCGCGTAATGTGCTTCAATAAAAAATTGACTCTTACATTCTTTAGAATTAGGCCATTAATATTAACGTCAATATATATTGGTCAATTTTTAATCTAATGATTAATGAAATATTAAGAAAATTAAAAAATATTTTGTTTTTACCTTAAAGGAGCCAAATCGTAATTTAAAAAAAATATATTACTTGAAATTTTTATAGTAGATTCCTATTATTATTATAGTGCTATTCTCAGAATTACAAACCACTTTGCCCAAAGCTCTAAGAGCTATGATGCATTTTTCTCCAATAAAGTTAAATTTTAATGTGAAATTTCTGTAAACGTAATGTGCTTCAAAAAAACTTTTTCTGATGATTACATTCTCTAGAAATACAGCATTTAATATTAACTTGAATAATTTGGTCAGTTTATAATCTAATGTTTGATAAAAAATTAAAAAATTATAAATACTACGTTTTATCATATAGGGGCAAAATCCTAATTTTTAGAAAAAATAAAATTTCCTTGAAAATTTTATAGTAGATTCCATACGTTATTCTCACAATCACAAAGTATTTTGACCGAAGTTGTGAGAGTTATGATGCATTTTTCTCCAACAAAGTAACTTTTTAATGTGAAATTGCGTTCCGCGTAATATGCTTCAAAATAACTTATTTTTTTAAATGTTTACATTCGATAGAATTAGAGCATAAAATAGTAACATAAAAAATTCTATCGAGTTGTAATCAAATGTTTGATGAAATATTAAATGTTTTCAACAAATACTCAGTTTCTTCCATATAAGGTCAAAATTCTAATTAAAAAAAACAAATAATTATTGTTGAAATTTTTACAGTAGATTCCATACATAAATGTAGTGATATTATCTCACAATTACAAAGTATTTTGACAAAAAATTAAGCTTTATGATGCATTTTTTTGTCAAAAAGTTGAATTCTAAAGTGAAATTGAATTTCGTGTAATGTGCTTCAAAAAATATTTTTTTGATACTTACATTTATTAGAATTAGAGCATTTAACTTTAATAAGTCAATCAATTTGTAATCTAAAGTTTGATTAAATATTAAAAAATATTCAGTTTTTACCAATTAGGGGCATAATCTTAATTTTTTTTAAAAAAAAATTAATTTTTCTTGAAGTTTTATAGTAGATTATATACATTATTGTAGTTATATATTCTCACAATTACAAAGTATTTCGACCAAAGTTGTAAGAGTTATGATGTCTGTTATCCAACAAAATTAAATTTTAACGTGAAATTGCTTTACGCGTAATGAGATTCAAAAAAGAAGATTTTTGATGCTTACATTCTATAGAATTAGAGCATATTAATTTCAATAAGTCAGTTAATTTGTAATCTACTGATTGATGAAATATTCAAAAAATTTATAAATACTCAGTTTTTACCAAATAGGGCCGAGGTCGTAATTTTTACAAAATTTAATTTTCCTTGATATCATTATAGTAGATTCCTTTCATTATTATAGTGAAAATCTCACAATTACAAAGTATTTGACCAAATTAGTAAGAGATAAGATGCACTTTTTGTCAACAAAGTCAAATTCTAACGTGAAATTGCTTTTCGCGTAATGTTTTTTACAAAAAAAAACCATTGATGCTTACATTCTTTAGAATTGACCATTAAATATAAACTTCAATTAGTCGGTCAATTTTAATCTAATGTATGATGAAATATTTAAAAAATTAACGAATACTATGTTTTTACCATATTGGGGCAAAATCAAAATTTAAAAAAAGAAATTAATTTTTCTTGAAATTTTTACAGAGGATTCCAGACATTATTATAGTGTTATTTTCACAATTAGAAAGTATTTTGACCAAAGTTGTAAGAGAAATGATGAATGTTTCTCCAACAAAGTTCAATTTTAACGTATAATTGCTTTACACGTAATACGATTCAAAAAAAAAAATTGAGGCTTAAATTGTATAATATTTGAGCATTAAAAATTAAAAATACGATTCAATAATGTTTGATGAATATTAAAAATTTAACAAATACTTAGTTTTTATCATATAGTGGCAAAATTGTAGTTTAAAAAATTTAGTTTTCCTTGAAATTTTTATAGTGTATTCCATATATTATTATAGTGATATACTTAAAATTACAAAGTATTTTGACCAAAGTTGTAAGAGTTATGATGCATTTTTTTTTCAACAAAGTTAAATTTTGATGTGAAATTGTTTTACACGTAATGTACTTCAAAACAACTGTTTTGATACTTACATTCCATATAATTAAAGAATTAAATATTAACTTCAATAAGTCGGTCAATTTGTAATCTAATGTTTGATTAAAAAATTTAATAAATACTCAGGTTTTACCATATAGGTGAAAGTCGTAATTTAAAAAAAACTTAATATACCTTGAAACTTATATATTAGATTCCTTACATTATTATAGAGATTTTCTCCCAACTACTAAATATTTTGACCAAATTTGAATGAGTTACGATGCATTGTTTATCAACAAAGTTAATTTCTAATGTGAAATTGCTTTTTTCGCGTAATGTGTTTCAAACAAATTTTTTTATGCTTACTTTCTTTAGGATGAGAGCATTGAAAATTAACTTCAATAAATCTGTCAATTTGTATTCTAATGTTTGATGAGCTATTACAAAATTTATACTTAGTATTTACCATATAGAGGCAAAATTTAAATTTTTAATAAAATTTAATTTTCCTTGAAATTTTTACAATAGATTCCGTACATCATTATAGTGATATTCTCATAATTACATAGTATTTTGCCCAAAGTTGTAAGAGTTATGATGCACTTGTGTGATACCCCAAGTCTCTCACAACTCACTGGCCAATATAGTTCATGCATTGCATTCATTTTATAATTTTACTTGCTATTTAAATCACATTTTATAATTTTATGTCCTAATTGAAATTATATTTGTATTATATTGTAGACGTGATTGATTATTTTTGTGTAGAATTAATGCCTTTATTTAGGGTTTACATTATAGATTGGAACCCCTAGGCCAAATGTTGAGGGAGAAATTAGATGCCAAGTCTTAATGAAATAAAATTACACGTGGCGAGTTAATAATAATAATAATAATAACAACAATGATGATAATAATAATAATAATAATAACTATTATTATTATTATAATAATAATAATAATAATAATAATTATTATTATTATTATTATTATTATTATTATTATTATTATTATAAAAGTTTCAAAGGCGGTGTGGTGCTGCTCCGACATAAATACATGACCTTAAGCAACTAACTAAAATCATCCTCAATCGTAACCGTGAGCAGAAAAGCAAGAAGAAATTGTCCGCATGGACAGCTCAGTTGGTTCCTGGGTGGCAGATTGCCCCAAGGACGCAGGATCGAGTCCTGGCAGCCGCAGTGTGGGAGTTTTTCCCTCCAATGTGGGGGATGGCTCCTTGTGGGCACCAGGCACTGGTCCTCCCACCTAATGGGCCGCTGAGTTACCATGATTTAACTCCTCCACCAATCTCTGTCGGACCGGGGGGTGGGGGCCCTGGGGGCGAGGGATTTCGTCTTTGCCCCAAAGAAAAGCAAGAAGAAAGCTTCAGGTAAGTTTCCTTCATTTCCTCTTACATAATTAGGGTGGTGATGTATTTATATTACTTAATTAAGAGAAGATCATTCCAACCTTAATTAATTTTGAGCACTGTAAAGGAATTGTGGGTGTGTGTGTAGGCGACTAGTTAAGGGGAATTTTTTTTTATTAATTATATATGAAATGAATATTAGGAGATCAAGGAATTAAAGTTTAAGTAAGATTAGTGCATGATTATACAATATTAAATTTGTGCTAGAATTAATGTATTCTTTCCGTAATTATTAATTTAATTAATTAAAAATTGCATGGAATTTATTCTTGTTAATATAGAAAATGGTCTATATCATTGAGTACTTTAATTTGCAACGTAGGAATGTAATGTTTTAGTAATTCCTAACCAACTTTAATAATTAAATAGGGTGATTTAGGATGAATTAAACTTTTAATTGGGAAATTGGTTATTGCTAATAAATAGTAGTAATTGAAATGGGTCTGCTAAGAATAGTTTAACAGCAAAGGTAGTACTTTGCTGAATGCATATTTACATACTATGTCAATAGATTAATGGGATAAGAGATTGAAGTTTATGGATTTTATAATCTTACAAAAATATGAAATGGGTAATATTAGTTTATTAAATTTTTATTTTTATTTTTAAAGGTTAATATAGATCAACCACATTGGTGTATGGGTAGGAGTCTCGGATACTTATTACCGGAAAAGAGATAAGTAGAAATTCATTTGCACCTACAATGCATAGACATAATACTTGTTTGTGTTATTTTATTGAATATTTGTGACTTGTGCCTTTTCACATTGATAGATATTAATATTATCTTATGGAATATTGGTGATTTGTGTCTCTTGATATTGATTGATATGAATTACGTGGTGTGAATGATTGATTTAATATTGCATAAATATAATATTCACGAGCACGGGCATGTGCATTGTATAAGTTGTACATAGCCTGCCTTGGCATGATTGATTGATTTGGTATTGTATAAACATAATATTCACGAGCATTGGTATGTGTACGCATGTGTTGTATATAGCCTGCTTTGCATTCATTGTGTGATGAAAAGAAATGAAAAATGTAATGTTGACCGCTACTAGTGTACCGAGGCCGGTGGTATGTGAGACATGGATAGGCTTGATTCGTTAGGCCGTGGCATGTGAGACATGGATAGGCTTTATGATATATTCAGTCGGTGGTATGTGAGACATGGATAGGTTCGATTTGTTGGGCCGGTGGCATGTGAGACATGGATAGACTCAATGATTATGACTATTTATTGAGCTAGCTCTTACCGGTGCATAGTAGGTGGGTCACGGACCCTATAAAGATAAAATATTCCAAAATAGTGGTTAGAGTTTCGGCAAAAATGACAAATTATGGCACTATTCAAAAAAATTTGCCAAAATATAGTTAAAAAAAAAAATTTAAAACTATGCAAAGTCGCCCCTGCGAGGGGCGACATTCAATTTAAATTTTTTTTTTTTTTTTTAAGCCAGGGGCGACTTTCCCTTTTTTTTTTTGTTTTTTTTAATTGCTGGAGCCTTCACTCGGTCGGGCACTCGGTCGCGCGCCTTACTCGGCCGGCCGAGTGGTGATTCTTACTCGGCCGAGACACTCGGCCCCCGTATTACTCGGCCGACCGAGTACTGCCATCCACTCGGTCACGGCACTCGGTCGAGCACTTCACTCAGCTGGCCGAGTGCGAAAGTGGATTTTGATTTTTAACATCCACTTCAATTTTTCTCATTTTTGTATTCTTCTCGTTTTGCTCGTTCGTCCTCCTGTTTTTGTACATTTTCTTATTTTTATTTTCTCGTGTTATAGTTAAATTAGATAATTTATTTAGTTTGGTAAAAATTCGATGAAATTGTTAAGTGAGATTGTTATAACATCTTGAAATGTATTGATTAATTGAATTTCCAACAAATAACTATAATTTTGTTTTATAAGGAAAAATTATGTTTAATAAAGAAATAATGAATAAACAACAAAAAACAAATAACATGAATAAACAATAGTTCTCAAAATCATGAATGAACAACAAAAAACAACAAAGTCAAGAGTTTGAAATCAAAGCAATACATTCTAAAAAATTAGTCGGCGCCGGCTCACTGAGGGGGTCGGTAAGGTGTGTTCGATGGGCCGAATGGTTGATACGGTGGATATTCCCTTTCCTGAAAATGGCCTTGTTGCACATGCCACTCGTATTGTTGCCTTTGCATGTCAAGTAAAATTTGAGAGTTGTAAGCTTCACGATGGACATACTCTTTCATGTCGGCAACATCCCCTTCTATGTTGGCAAGACGTGCATCCAAGGCGGTTCTCCAATCCGACCAATCATTCCACCCCCCTTGATACTGGGGTGGATACTGTGGATGCTGTGAAGGTCCGGCCTGATCGTCCGAGGGCATTTGTGCTTCACCCATCATTTCATCGGCCTGTGCATGATCCACATCAAGTTCCATTGGCTCTGATCGGGCATCCGTAGTCCTTCTCCTCCTCTTCCTTCGTTCCTCCTCATTCCTCAATTCATTCTCGCTCTCTTCAATAGCTTCCGTATGAGCCGAGCCATTCAGTAGAAGATTATGGCCCTTCCCTCCAGCAATATTAGTCAGGCGAGAGTTGGGCAGTGCAAACCTCTTCTTGTCTGATAAAATCAGATACAATCGTCTGGTGCCGGGATGTAATTGGCACATCTTCATGTTGCACAGCATTTCCAGGTTTATACTTGTCTCGCCTGGTGTCTCTTCCATCCCTTCCAAGTTCACCCCGAAGTGGCGAGCAATTGGAGTGATCAAACCTCCAATGTGGATAGCAACCTGGTTTTTGGTTCGAACGAATTGCCTTAACAGCATTGGTGCCACATTGAATTTCTTCCCTTTCACCAAGCACCACAGCACAAACAACTCATCCACACTGACCGCTCCAGGCTCAGGTTTTGCTAAAACTGTATTGGCGATGAACCTGTGAAAATATCGAAGGACCGGGCTTCGAATACTAGATGCTTTCGACCGACTAACTTGGTACTCCGATGGGTGAGCTCGATCAGACTCTGTAATGTCCTTCCAAAAAGTCATTGCATTGAACTCCGGAAAATTGACCCTCTCATTGGGCAGATTTGAGTACCTCTTCTTGGGAAATCCAAAAATCCCATTGAGCTCTTCGGCCGAAAGATAGTGAGACTCGTTCCCCACATGAAATATCACGGATTCGGGCACCGTGTCATTGTATCCAACCTGAAGCTGGGAGAAGAATTCAAGAACGAGAGGCTCATACGTCTTCTCGTGCATGCCAAAGAACTTAGTCCACCCGATAGCCTTGCACATTTTTTTTAAATCTTCGTAGATGCCCATTTCTTGCATGCACTCAACATCGGCCCATCGAGTGGCTCGCCTTCTCTTCTGTTGTACCTCAAACCACCTATCACTTTCTGTCTCCCAATTAGCAAAGTTTATGCCGTAGGCATCCGGCATGGTCGCTAAAATTCTTTCGTACTCAGCTTGTTGTTCTTCAATGGAGTGTTCGCTCCATTGGAAAGTAGAATTCACAACATCCATGCTATGCTCCATTGTGGGTACCTAGATGATAATGAATTAGTATTACATCCAATCCATGTGAACAAAAAATCAAGAGTCATATGATACAATTTTCATCTTAAGCAATTTCATAATTCAACATTGAAATTCATGGGGTATTAAGATCATTTCATTATGGTCTCACACTAAATCATGCCACATTCCCAATTTCTATGATGCATACCAATTGTTCGATAAAAAACTTCAATGAAAACTAACCAAAAATCTATATTCTTTCATGCCATAATACTCCAAATTAGTCTCTCATGAACATAATCAAACAACAACCTCAATGTAACATGAAAACATATCTATATAGAACAAAAAATCATGCACCTCAAGTGTTCGATAAAAAACTTCAATGAAAAATTGCAAGAAAACATATCAAGTTTCATGTCAAAATACTCCTAATAAGGCCCTCATCAACATATGTAATGAACAAAAGCAATGGTTAATGAAAATATACCTTTAGATTCAAAAAACGAAAGTTGGTGTTTTTGGTTGAATCCTTCAAATCTCCACCACCTTATAGGAAGATTGGAGCAATTTGTTGTTTGAAATAATGGGTACAATGATTTTGATGGAGAAATTGATGGCTTTGACGGAAAATTTTTGGATTGAAGATGAGAGATTGGAAGAGGCTAGGGTTTGGGTGTGTTTGTGTGTGAAAAGAATGAGGAAAAGAGGGGTTATAAAATGTTTCCGTGCTCTCGCACTCGGTCGGGCACTCGGTCGCGCGCCTTACTCGGCCGCCCGAGTGCGGTAGAAATACTCGGTCTCCTGCACTCGGTCCGCGCAGATACTCGGCCGCCCGAGTGCGAAGGAAATCCGAAATGCTTCGCACTCGGGCATCACGTTGTGTTACTCGGGCATCTTGCGGTACTCGGCCGACCGAGTGCGAACAAAATCCTGAACCCTTCGCACTCGGTCGACCCCGGTCGGGTACTCTCGGGGTTCGTACTCGGTCAGCCGAGTACGAACCAAAATCTTGTTTTTTTTTATGTGCTGATTTTTAATAATAAAAATAGTAAAGATTGTACATCTAATTACATCGTAGGTAAAATTAAGTAATAATTGTACGTTTAATTACATGGATAACAAATTTTTTTTTTAATTTAATGTGCTGATTTTCTTAATAATAAAAATAATAATAATAATAATAATTATAATTATAATTATAATTATAATAACAACAATAGTAAAGATTGTATGTCAATTACATCGTAGGTAAAATTAAGTAATAATTGTACGTTTAATTACATAGATAACAAATTAATAATCAAAATGTTATCCTGTAAAACAACGACGCCTTATTTTTTTCCTTTTGCCCCTACCTCGATCTTCTTCTGGCACAGGTTCGCAATCCGAATCATTATCATTTGTAAAAGATGGACGACCTGATGATGATGATGATGCAGTCCTCGAAGTCACATGATCATGTACTATATTCGCTGTCGTGCTAGAATGGGGATATGAGATCGGGGATGTATTGAACTGTGGCTGAAAATTTCCATAAGTGCATGATGCTGGAGGCGGAGATGTATAACGGCCAGATTCTAAGAGAGAAGTGAACGACTGACCGTGTGCCGTAAAATCCCAGTCTGGGGTGGCGGTGTAATAACTGTCACTTTGCATGTCGATACCAGTAGAAACAAAAGGTTCTGGGCTATATTGTGATGTATGTTGCGGTTCGGGCTCATAATGTGACTGTAGACGTTGAAATGATGGGCGACGATCATGAAAGTGAGCTCTAGCTTGCGTGTATATTTCGTCTACTGATCGTCTGAAGGGCTCCCTAAGATACGGTTCCTCATCTATGACAAGTTTATTTAAATCTTCCCATAAACTTTCCTGCAGTAAATTGGCAATACACAGCAAAAACATGAGTTACATATTCATCACACATAGAAATTTGAATACTAAAATACTGCCACATACCATTTTTTCTATGGGTGCATTCGGTTGCGGTTGATATCCCACTTGCATATTTAACCCTGGAGTAATTAGACGACGTGTTATTCTTTCATACCATCTGGTATAACCATCTTCGACGTCTGACTCATTCCAACCAATGGCAGGAGCGGAGACAATATGATCATTTCTGTCAAACCACCATTCCACAAAAAAAGCATGTGTTTCAGCCCAGTTTGTAGTGGAGCGCCCTCTACGGCATATATTATGCAATGTATCGTGCACATCCGTAATGCTCTGTGGTATTCGTTGTCGCATCCCAAATTGTCGCAATACCCGATCGGGGTAATATAACTCAACAATTGAATGATGGATCATAGGGCATCTTGACATCCACATATCCGTGACTGTAATAATGCCAAGGTCAATATATGCCCTCACAGCAGCTGGGTATGGGTCGTAAGGTTTCCAATTAAACTGGATAAAAATAATGTTAGCTAACATTTAATGGAAATATAACATAATCTGATCAAGTACCAATCATACCTCTTGTTGAGTTTGCCTGTCCAAGCTCTCCCGAATAGCCCTTAAGTTGTTCGTCAAGCTAGTTGTAAAGTTGTGGTATTGTAACCACTCAGCACCGTACGGTGCAACCGGTAGAATTCCATCCACACCAACAATTGCCGCTGTATTTAGGCGTCTGCCTCCCGTCATTTGCGGAGTGAGAAAGGTAATTCTTGACCAAGCCCATATCTGCAGTAGTTGCATGGGTCCACCAATTTGTGTACGACCCCTATGTGATGCGTTGCACAGCTGATGGTACAAATAACCTAGTACCGCTGAACCCCAACTCAAATTTCTGCATTCATCAATATCCTCTAGTTGATTCAAATATACCAATGACCCCATATTCCCAGAAGTATCCGGGCACATTATGGATCCTAACAAAATCAAGGCACATGCACGTGCATATTGCACAACATGTTGTTGTGAGCTGTTATCGGTAACAGGGTGCATGCTTAGGTGTGTACCCAAGGCTAAAAGTGAAAATCTTGACCCTTTTATGTCTTCTGCATTGGGTTCCCATCCCAGAAACACTTCACAACGTGCAGTCCAATATGCCCGACCGGTTGAATTATCTGAACTTATAACCGGCCCACCTTCAATTGGCAGTCCCCAAATAAATGCGACATCTTGTAATGTCACGGTCGCCTCTCCAACTCTAAAATGAAATGTATGCGTTTCAGGCCGCCACCTCTCAACCAGTGCAGTGATTAATGATTTATTAATCACATAATCACCACATCGGTAGACACCATAAAATCCCATACGATACAACATCGATATGACTCGATAATGCAACCTTTGTGTACGTCTGAGTATTTCCCTACCATCATCGTCTGGGTCAACCTCATAAGGATCATGGTCATCGAGTCTCCAAAAGATACCACTTCCGTGTCTGCACTTTAATTTTTGGTCAATTTCTCCTGCAAATACATCCTCAGATCGGTGCATGTGCTGTTCCTTTAAGATTTCCCCACTAATAGGGCCATATTCTCCGTAGTAATAAATTAGTGAAAATGGAACAAATTACATAAAATCGGAAAATTACATAAAATCCTCAAATTACACAAAATCTGAAACCCATCTCAGTAAAAAAAATAGTGCAAAGCTAACATCAACGCTAAACCAAATTTCAATACACATTATCAAAATACATGCCAAATATCTAAAACAAGCACCATTACAATATTTTAGACACAACAATCTCATCTACGGGCAGATGAAGTTCCGGCCTGCGAAGCAGCTTGATCCTGTACCCGATATTGTTGTCTAGCGCGTGTTTGTGCCCAATCCATTTCATTTTCAATTCTAGTCGTCTTGCCTCTTCCTTTAGTCCTTTTCTCACGCAAGGCCGGATTGTGACACAGTTCAAAGGAAGCCTCATCCCAATAATATTCATCAGGCAATGGCTCAAACTTACCACTATAGGTGTCCACATACGTACTTGTATTGAAAACTGAGTTCATGTAAATCATCGGATTTACTCTAAAATGTCGACAAGTCTGCATTGCATGGGAATATGGTATGCCGTTTTGCCTCCAGTCTCCACAGCTACACTCTCTTAGCATCAACTTGACAATGTGGGTATAGCACCTCGTTGTTCCTGGCACGAATGTCTTCACCGAAGTTGTTTGATCAGTGAAATCGACCTTATAGACTTGATGTTCCATTGCCTTTCGTTGTCGTATTCGTGCTTCTTGTACACCTCATCAGGCCATGGTTGGTTCCTTTGCTGCATCTCACGGCCCAGTGTCAACCGGTCAAAAAAATATTTTATCGACCGATAAAATGTAGCCTGCACAATGGCACAGATTGGGAGCCGTCGTGCACCTTTTAACACGCCATTCATGCACTCTGACAGATTTGTTGTCAAAATTCCATTTCTCCATCCTCCGTCATGGGCAAGAGTCCATTGTTCCTTTTCAATTTTCCATAGGTAGTCATATGCCCTCTCATTCAACACCTTAATTTGATCCATTATATTTTCAAACTCTCTGGTTGTGAAGGCTGAGCCGGCTTGCCAACACATGTCCTTTAACTTCACATTCTTGACCTTGCTATTGAAATTCGAACACACATGTCTCAAATAGAAACGATGGACTCCAAGAGGTGGCTGAAAATCTGGAATTCTTTCCACAGCTTTCAAAAGACCGGCGTGTCTATCTGAAATCAGACACATTCCTTCTTACCGCGAACAATGTGTTTCGATATCATACGAAGAAACCATGACCAAGAACCAAAACTTTCTTCGTCCACAAGTGCATACGCCAAAGGTAAAAGATGTTGATTTGCATCCATGGAAACATCAATTAACATCTTGTGCTTGTATTTAGTGTAAAGATGAGTTCCATCAACACTAATTATTTTACGGCAATGCTGGAACCCATCTATACATGGCCTGAACGCCCAAAACACATATTTCAACATTTTTATACCATTTGTCTCTTCGGGCATGTGGCGCCACTCGACAACTGTGCCTGGATTCCATTTTTGTAAAGCTCCCAAAAATTTGGGTAGTCTTGAAACTGAGCTCTCCCATGTACCATACACATTTTCTCTTGCCCGTTTCAAATCATGCCATGCCTTACCGTATGAGATTGTAAATTGAAATTTATCATACACTTGCTATTGAACACACTTAATCTCATACCCGGGATCTGTCTGAACCATCCCAGTTAGCAACGCAGCGATCATATTTTTGCACAAGTTTTGATGGTCAACAGACACAGCGTTCATTAGACACGTATGAGGGCCTCCATACTTAGTGATTTCCCACATATCAATCCTTTTTTTGTAACCTGCACGCAACCACCAGTTGCAATGTGTAGTCTCACTATTACTTTTGCATTTGATTTTCCATATAAGAGGTGTGCTTTCATCTACTCAATATTCACGCCTCGCTATACGTATTGCAAAATCTTTAACTGCAGACTGCAAACTCTTCTTATCTTTGAATACCATGCCTTTTGTGAGCACTCCTTCAGTAGGATCATAGTATCTAAACTTTTTTGGAAGATCAAAGGAGTCCGCAAGCATTTCATGTGATGATGCATTGAAGAATGGGATATTCGGATGCATGGAGTATCTCTGAGCACTTGATGGAAATGATGGCTGTTGATTGGATGGTGATCTCTCTTGATTTGGGGAATACATAGTTTGAATATAACCAATATCCACCCCATCTTCATCTGATTCACTAGACAACTCGTCTTCATCGGGTTCAGAGTCTTCTAGTTCATTCACACCAAAAGTGTCAATCAATGGATCATCTGTTTGATCCTTGGTCTGAGCATTTTCTCTTTCACTTGGAATACCCTCATTATTGGACCTTGAGGTTCCAACTGTATGCTCTTGCCTGACGAGTGTCGGATTATTAATGTCATCCCCTCTTAAATAAGAAGCATATTGAAAATACTCATTGCTTGGCATAATATCTGGAAGACCATTATCTTGCAGTTTCTCTAGATCAATATGAAATTCTACATATTGATTATCCGCATCCGGTGCAAAGAAAAATCATAGATTATCATCGTTGTTGATTGGTATACGATGATATCTGTTATTTGCATGTAGTGAAGCGGATATGTTCAATTTATATTCATTGCTATCAATCCTTGTCAATTGAAAGAATTTTGATACCAAGCCGGAATATCCAATGTCGCGAGGTACCCTTGTTGCACAAACAGGTGGAACATCGCTACAATCCCCAATATAAACAACAATACCAACGTTGTTTGAAGACCCCATATCTTAAATAATAAAGATATATTAATGATCTTAAAATAAGGAATTAACTACTTTTTTGCAAAGTTTAATAAAACTAATTTAAACTAATACATTAGAAAAATTCAAACCTGAAATTGAAATGAATCAATATGTCAACGCAACGGCAACAATTTGAGGGTTGCGATAAATGCACAACAACAGCAACAATTTCAACAGTCCCTACATCAAATAATGTATAACAGAAAAATATTAACGACAAATTTATAACAATATATATAGCAACAACCATACACCGACCGACATACACATATCCAAAACACGGCACACAACCATACACACGCACCCATCACACACAAAAATGCAAGCCACACACAACACACAAACACACACAGCAACACACACACAAGCATACACCACAACATACATCACACACACCACAACACACATCACAACACACATTTCATACCCACATTTCATACCCACATTTCATACCCACATTCCATACATACATTTCATACATACACCACACCAACAACATACAATACAAGCAATGGAGAAAAAACCACTATCTACACACACACAACACAACACACAACACAAAGCAACACACACACACCATACACACACCAAAATACCACAAAAAAATCACATACACACCCACACAATAGTACACACACACCACCCAAACACATAAAAATTAAGATAAAAATTACCTTTGAGAAATGGAGAAAACCGAAACGTGAATATTGAAGAAAAATTGAAAGGAAATTGAAGGATAATTGAAAGGAGAATTGAAGAAGAAGTGAAGAAAGTGATGAGGAAGAGAGAAATGTGTGGTGTGGGTGGGTGGTAATAGATATGATAGAGAGAGAAAAATTGAAGTGGATGTTAAAAATCAAAATCCGCGCTCGTACTTGGCCAGCCGAGTGAAGTGCTCGACCGAGTGCCGTGACCAAGTGGATGGCAGTACTCGGTCGGCCGAGTAATACGGGGGCCGAGTATCTCGGCCGTGTAAGAATCACCACTCGACCGGCCGAGTAAGGCGCACGACCGAGTGCCCGACCGAGTGAAGGCTCCAGCAATTAAAAAAACAAAAAAAAAGGGAAAGTCGCCCCTGCCAGGGGCGACATTAAAAAAAAATAAAAATAAAAAATTTAAATTGAATGTCGCCCCTCGCAGGGGCGACTTTGCATAGTTTTAAATTTTTTTTTTTTTTACTATATTTTGGCAAATTTTTTTGAATAGTGCCATAATTTGTCATTTTTGCCTAGAGTTTCACTAGTATGCATTTCACATTTCTTTCAAAGTTTCTGCAAGCATTTAATTTATCGTACATGCATGATTTCTGCTTACTGGGCTGTAGCTCACCTAGTTTGTGCATTGTAGGTGAGCATGTTGATGATGTGTAAGCTTACGGCTTACCGGGCATGCTATTCGTGCTTCAACAAGTTTTTGGGATCGGTGTACATGGATGACGACCTTTGGGACTAAACCGTGGGTATATTATGCTTTCGGGGTTCTATTTATGTTATTCAGTTTGGGCTTGTATAATGTTAATTAATTTTTGGGCATGTAAATATTGGTGTGGTTGTGGTAAATACGTTTGCATCTATTGTGAATTTTGCTTGGGTATGAATGAACCGTTGTTTAGGGGATGAATTATATCTCGTAAACATGTTACAGGTGAATGAGAGAAAAAAAAACATGCAGGTTTAACCAGGTTATAAGTAATCTATGTTTTGTGGGTTATATAAGGGTGGGGTGTCACAACTTGTCTCCAACAGATATAAATTTTAACATAAAATTATTTTACGCGTAATGTGCTTCCAATAAATTTGTTTTTATGCTTACATTCTATAGATTCAGAGCATTAAATATAAACTTCAATAATTCGGTCAATTCCAACCTAATGTTTGTTGAAATATTAAATTTTTTTAATGATACTCAATTTTTACCATATAGGGGCAAAACCATAATTTAAAAAAAAAAAATTCCTCGAATTTTTAAAGTAGATTCCTTAGATTATTATAGTGATATTCTCAAAATTACAAAGTATTTTGATGCATTTTTCTCCAACAAAGTAAAACTATAATAGAAAATTTCATTACAAATAATGTACTTAAAAAAAAAACAATTATGCTTACATTCTATATAATTAGAGGATTAAATATTAACTTCAATAATACAGTCAATTTGTAATTTAATATTTGATAAAATATTAAAAAAATTAACAAATACTCAGTTTTTACCATATAAGGGTAAAATCATTATTTTTTAAAAACGTTTAATTTCGTTGAATTTTTAAAGTATATTCCTTCCATTATTATAGTGATTTTCTCAGAAGAACAAAGTATTTTACCAAAGTTCTAAAAGTTATGATGAATGTTTCTCCAACAAAGTTAAATTTTAACCGAAAATTGCTTTACGCTTAATGTGCTTCAAAAAAACTTTTTTTGATACTTATATTCTACAAAATTAGAGCATTAAATATTAACATTAATAGTAAAGTCAATTTGTAATATAATGTTTGATAAATATTAAAAAAATTAACAAATACTAAATTTTTACCATATAGGGGCAAAATCGCAATTTAAAAAAATTTCTATGGAATTTTTAGAGTAGATTTCTTACATTATTATAGTGATATTCTCAAAATTAAAAAGTATATTGACCAAAGTTGTAAGAGACGCATTTTTCATAAAAACTTAAATTCTAACGTGAATTTGATTTTCGTGTTATGTGATTCAGAAAGAGATATTTTGATGCTTACATTCTACAAAATGGGAGCATTAAATATTAAGTTCAATAAGTCGGTCAATTTGTAATATAATATTTGTTGAAATATTAAAAAATTTAACAACTACTCAGTTTTTACCATATAAGGACAAAATCATATTTAATAAAAAAATTAATTTTCTTTGAAATTTGAATTCCATACATTATTCTAGTGATATTCTCAGAATTATAGAGTATTTTGCCTAATGTTGTAAGAGTTAAAATGCATTCTTCTCCAACAAAGTTAACTTTTAACGTGAAATTACTTTCTGTAGAATTAGAGAATTAAATATGTCTACATTAATTCAGTTAATCTTTTAATGAAATATTAAAAATTTTAACAAATACTTAGTTTTTACCATATATGGGCAAAATCATAAATTTACAAAAAAAAAAAAATCTTGAAATTTATAAAGTAGATTCCATACATTATTATAGCAATATTCTCACAATTATAAAGTATTTTAACAAAAGGTTTAAGAGTTATGATGCATTTTTCTTCAACAAAGTTAAATCCGAATGTGAAATTGATTTTCACGTAATGTTCTTCAAAAATTGTTTTTTTATGCTAAGATTCTTTAGAATTAGAACATTAAATTGTTTTATACATAATGTGCTTTAAAAAAATAATTTGATGCTTATATTATTTAGAGTTAGAGCATTAAATATTAACTTTAATAATTGAGTCAATTTGTAAACTTGATGAAATATTAAAAAAATTATTAAATACTCTGTTTTGTCAATAGAAGGGCAAAATCGTAATTTAAGAAACAATTCTGGAAATTTATACAGTATATTACATATATTATTATAGTGATATTCTCACAATTATAAAGTAATTTGACCAAAGGTTAAGAGTTATGATGCATTTTTCTTCGACAAAGTTAAATTGTCATGTGAAATTGATTTTTGCATAATTTGCTTCAAAAATATTTTTTTCTGCTTACATAGAATTAGAACATTAAATTGTTTTACGCGTAATGTTCTTTAAAAAAATAATTTGATGCTTATATTCTTTAGAATTAGAGCATTTAATATTAACTTCAATAAGTTAGTCAATTTGTAATCTAATGTTTGATGAAATATTAAAAATTTAAAAAATACTTAGTGGTTATCATATAGGAGCGAAATCTTACTTTTAAAAAAATTAAATTTTCCTTGATATTTTAATATTAGATTCCTTACATTGTTATAATGATATTCTAGGAATTACAAAATATTTTGCCCAAATCGTAATTTTTAAGAAAATTATTTTTCTATGAAATTTTTAACGCATATTACTTACATTATTAAAGTAATATTATCAAAATTACAAAGTATTTAGTCAAAAGTGGTAAGAGTGATGATGCATTTTGTCACGCCCGATTTCCATAACTTATTTTAAAAGCAATTAAAACACTATATCAAAGCAATAAAATCAATTTCTTTAATTATCAAAATTATTCGAGAATCGAGCCATGGAAAGAACCACTTAAAATATAGAATAAATCATATTTCATAAGGAACAATTGAAACACATAAAATTAATCATTAATAATAAGAGTTTAAATCTAACATTAATCTTATGCAGCACATAACATAAATTATTCGTTGTTTTCCTAAATCAATACCACATGACATAAATTAAGAAATAACTCAAACTAATTTCAATTACACAATATGAAATTTAATACAAATTCATAGATATGATTTTATATAATAGCAGCGGAACTATTTCAATTAAATTAACACCTACACATGCTTCTAGCATATAATATTTAATTAAACATCATGATATCGCAATTAATATCATAAGAATGAAAGGCTTAACATGTTAAACTAAATTAAATAACCAATTGAATTAGATAATAAGACTTCTCACATATAAACATATTGACATAGAATCCATGTGCAATTAAAACATAATATTTCTAAAATCAAACTATTAAAAAGGAGGACCACCTAAACAAACATATCAATTCAACATATAAATTGAATACTAAGAAACTTTCTTTCATAATTCCAAACTTATATGACATATGATCATTAATTTCTAACCTATAGAAACAATATTACAAAATCAGTCCCCATCAATCAATAGAGATATAGACAATACATAATCAACTAATCATGCTTAACAATCCAACAAATACATTTTATTATCATGATAACTAATGCCATTAAATCCAAGATAATTTCATAAAGTTAATTACTTCATTAAGAAAGCCACTAATTAAAATAACTAATATTAGTAACAATATTTGTAATCATGGACAGTAGAATAAACATAAATTCTTACTTAATTTCACATGTAATTCATAGTAGCAAGTATTGAAAATATTCAAATAACTTTCATAACCACTTGAACAAAATAAAATCATATTCTAGACAACCACTTACATATGAGCATTTACCCAATTATACTTAAGCTAGCAAATACCATTTAATTCATGGAGATGAATGCAACTAAAATATCATGGAATAATGGACTATTCTAAGTTATCAGACTTCTCAAATATAAGCAGGTTTTATATAAATTAATCAAATTGCATATGAACATATTAATGAGCATAATTTCATAAGTTAAATAATGAAACAACAATAAAATATAATCTTGAAAGTAATGACGCATAGCATGTCACATATAGTAGCAAAAAAATATCACTTTGGTAACTAATCATGTTCATAATTTAATGGAAAATTTATCCACGTTAATATCATTAATAAATATAAGTAAATCTATAAGCCAAGAATTTCACCAAGGTATGCCACTATTAAAGTAAACTTTCATCACATAATATAAATATCATAAGCCAGCAAGAAAATATCATAATTCAAATAAAACACTTATGACTTCATAAATCCAAAAATTAATATTTAAAGCAATATAACTTATTGAAATAATAGTACTCATCATAAATAATTCAATAAGTTCATAAATGCATAGGTAAAATATTGGAAACCATATTTATCATCTGTAATGTATAATATAACTTATTAAATAGGTAAATTCAATTACTTCAACAACAACTTATTAAATAAGATCAATTATACATAGAAAGAACTTATACATAAGCACATATTTTGACCTTCTAGCCATAACCATATAATTTATAAAATAATATGGAACCAAATTAACCAAACTTAAATATAAGAAATCATGATCTCAATTTAATCATATGCTCTTGGCTCCGCCTCAACTCCAACACTCGCCCTACTTAACCTGAAATGTTGGAATGTAATGGGGATGAGCTACATCTAACTCGTGAGAGTCCAACTTGTCAATACTAATCACACCATTGATAGTAAAACATGTAGTAACCAATAACTTATGCCATAAAACTTAGGGTAAGCATCAAATACTTACATAACTTATAACTTATGGGTGTATGCATGAGTTGCGTCAGAACATATCTCATAACTTATGGATATGAACGGTTTGAACCGAAACATACCTTGTAATTTAGGGACATATGCACAGACTTCTCCGAGACATACCTCACAACTTAGGGTAGCAAAGTAGTATGCAAAACTTAGGATTGATCAACTTAATCTTGCACATATCACATATCATAACATATATCAACAGTTAAACATGTAAACTCATCAATAAACATAAACAGTAAAGATAAGTAAGAACCCTCACCATAACGTAATTGACATGATATGTATATGCAAGTTTTCTCCTATCGTCCTTAGTCTTCCTATAACTCCAACCATGAGATTAATGCTTCTTATTAATAAATAATGGAAATTGATAAAATAAGTTGTCTTTGGGACATTAAATTTGATATTTTGAAAGTGTAGAACATGGTAGGAATCTCTGAAACATTTGGAGATGAATTTCAAAGTAAATAGGAAATTCTTCAACGTGATTATTCATTGCAAAGCAGTGAAAGAATATACACAGGAAAAATATGAAATTTCAACTGTAGAAACTACACTACATGGAAGCATCGTATAAAATTTCTGGAGCTTTCTAAAAAGAATTGCTATAGGGTTTCGATTTTTGAAATTGAAATAGCTGAAGCTGAAATCTCTGCACAACTGTAGGAAGAATATCATATCTCATAAACTACAAACTTGAATGACTTGAAACTTTTATGGACGGTACATAACACGTATAGGAATGATATATTTAAAATTGAAGAGATTTTGGATGACTATAAACCTATATTCAGAATTTTCCAATAAACAACGTGGGACATTATAAACTTAATTCTGAAGTAGTAGAAAAATCATATAAAATAAAATAGATATCCGATTGGGCAGAAATTTTAAACATAACTCGAAATCATAGGGATAAATAACATGATTAAAATCCAAGGGATTTGAATATCTATAACCATATATTCTAAATTTTCAAATAAAAAATGTAGGAATTTGTAAATCTAGATGTTGAGGGATAGAAAATTCATATAAAACACAATAGATATCCAATTAATCAAAAAATTTAAAAGTGTCTTTAGATCATGTGGATGAACAATATATTAAATTTTCATAAATTCCGGACATGTATAAATATGACTTTTAAATTTTCAAAGTAAGAATACCCGGTATTGAAAAGAATGGAGAAAGAGGTTGAGATGACGATGACGGCTCAATTGACAAACCCTAGATAGGGTGCACGAAATTATATGGTGGAGAAGGATACAAATATAATATCTTATGATTTTTTGTGGAATAATTCAACAGAGATCCCATATTTCTAGGAATTGTATTGTATCTTCATGGTTGGATTACAACTCTGACTGGACTAGGTCAACTAAAGATTTTATCCAATCAATCATAATTAAATTCGAAAATATAAAGATCTAATCTTATCAATAACCTTAAAGCCGAGAAATAACATTTGGGCTCAAAATACTATTGGGCTTTAAAATGCATAATTTAGAAATCAATGACATGGACTTATCAATTAAAAATAAAACTTGGGCATAATCATAACATAACTTTAATTGGGCTTGTCATATAATTCAAGACTTAATTTCTTGAATCATACTTTGACTTCAATAAATAAATGAATGAGATGATGCATGTCATGGGCTAAGTAATATCAGACATTTGATCTTATGCATAACATAATACCTTATTAGTATTAATAACATCAATTGGGCTTATAACTTAAAATTAATTGAAGACTTAATTCTCTAGAATTCATTCTTGAACATAAATCACCCAATTGAGTTATCTTAAAACATATACTGGTCATAAAAGCCAACAATTGATACATGAAACATAAATAATAACTTTAATTTTTAAATAAGAAATTTTGCAAATAATAATAACCCATAAAACATTAGGTAGAAAATAGTGGGGCATTACACATTTTTCTCAAAAAAAGATAAATTTTAAGGTGAAATTGCTTTAGGCGTAGTGTGCTTCAAAAATATTTTTTTTTATGCTTACATTCATAGAATTTGAGCAATAAGTATTAACTTCAATAAGTTGGTCAATTTGTAATCTAATGTTTGATGAAATATAAAAAAAAAAAAATTAACAAATACTCAGTTTTTACCATATAGGGGAAAAATTTTAATTTTAAAAAAATTACTTTAAATTTTTATAGTAGATTGCATAAATTATTATTGTGATATTCTGACAAACATAAAGTACTTTGACCAAAGTCTTAAGAGTTGTGATGAATTTTTCATCAGCAAAGTTAAATTCTAAGAAGGAATTGATTTTCGCATAATGTGCTTCAGAAAAATGTTTTTGGTTGCTTACATTATTAAGAAAATAGAGCATTAAATATTAACTCAATAAATATATCAAGTATTTGATGAAATATTAAATAATTTTAAAAATACTCAGCTTTTACCATAGAAGGAAAAAGTCGTAAGTTAAAAAAAAAAATCTTGAAATTTTTATAATAGATTCTTTACTTTATTATAGTGATATTCTAATAATAAGTATTCTGACAAAAGTCGTAAGAGTTATGATGCATTTTTCGTCAACAAAGTTAAATTCTAACGTGAAATTAGCTTTTCTCGTAATGTGCTTTAAAAATATTTTTGATGCTTACATATTCTAGAATTGGAGCATTAAATACAAACTTCAATAAGTTGGTCAATTTAAAATCTAACGTTTGATGAAATATTTAAAAAATTAAAAAAATACTTACTTTTTACCATATAGTGGTAAAATTGTAATTTAAAAAAAAGATTAATTTTCCTAGAAAATTTTTGATAGTCTTAGAATTACAATATTGTAAGAGTTATGATGCATTTTTCTCCCGCAAAATTAAATTTTAACGTGAAATTGGTTTACGCGTAATGTGCTTCAAAAAAACCTTTTTCTTTATGCTTACATTCTATAGAATTAGAGACTTAAGTATTAACTTCAATAATTTAGTCAATTTGTAACCTAATGTTTGATGAAATAATAAAAAATTAACAAATACTCAATTTTCAACATATAGAACCAAAAGCATAATTTTAAAAAACAAATTAATTTTCCTTGAAATTTTCACAGTATATCTCATACATTATTATAGTTATATTCTAATAATTACAAAATATTTTCCCCAAAGTTGTAAGAGTTATGATGCAATTTTCTCAAACAAAGTTTAATTTTAACGTGAAAATGTTTTTTATGCGTTACTTTTAAAATAAAAAAAAAAAAATTGATTCTTACATTCCATAGAATTAGAGCATTAAATATTTACTTCAATAATTTGGTCCATTTGATATCTAATATTTGATTAAATATTGAAAAATTTAGTAAATAATTAGTTTTTACTATATAGAGGCAAAATCCTAATTTCTAAAAAAAAAAAACTTTCCATGAAACTTTTTAAGTAAATTCCATACATTATTTTAGTGATATTTTCACAATTACAAAGTATTTTGACCAAAGTTGTAAGAGTTATCATGCATTTTCGTCAACAAAGTTAAATTCTTATGTTAAATTGATTATCCCGAAAAGTCCTTGAAAAAAATATTATTTTGATGCTTACACAGAGCATTAAAAATTAACTTCAATAAGTTAGTCAATTTGTAATCTAATGTTATTAAACAAAAATTTAAAATACTAAATTTTTACAATATAGGGGAAAAATCATAATTTTTAAATAATTTTAATTTTCCTTGAAATTTTTACAGTAGATTCTTTATATTATTATAGAAATGTTCTCAAAATTATAAAGTATGTTGCTCAAGGTTTTAAGAGTTATGATGCATTTTTCTCTAAAAAAAGTTCAATTTTGATGCGAAATTGCTTTACGCGTAATATACTTTAAAAAATCTTTTGTTACACTCATTCACTGGATTTGAACATTAAATATTAACTTCAATAAGTTAGCCAATTGTAATATAATGTTTGATGAAATATCAAAACATTTAACAAATATCCAGTTCTTACAATATAGGGGCATAATAGTAATTTAAAAGAAAATTCCTTCAATTTTTTATAGAAGATTCTATACATTATTGTAGTAATATTCTCACAATTACTAGGTATTTTGACCAAATTGTAAGAGTTACTATGCATGTTGCTCTTACAAAATTAAATTTTAATGTGAAATTGTTGTACGCCTAATCTGATTCATAAAAAGTTTTTTTGATGCTTTCATTCGATAGAATTAGAGCATTAAATATTAACTCCACTAAGTTGGTAAAATATAATCTAATATTTGGAGAAATATTCAAAATATTAACAAATACTCAATTTTTACCATATAAGGCAACATCGTAATTTTAAAAAGAAATTAATTTTCCTTCAAATTACTTTGACAAAAGTTGTAATATAATGCATTTTTCATCAACAAATATAATTCTAATGTGAATTGTTTTTGTGTGTAACGTGCTTACAAAAATATTATTTGATTCCTACATTACTTAGAATTAGAACATTAAATATTAACTTCAATAAGTCAGTCAATTAGTAATCAAATGTTTGATTAAATATTAAAAAAATTAACAAATACTAAATCTTTTTACCCTATAGGGGCAAAATCCTAATTATTAAAAAGAATGAATTGTCCTTGAAAATTTTACAATGGATTACGTACATTATTGTAGTGATATTCTCACAACTGCAAAGTATTTTGACCAAAGTTGTAAGAGTTTTGATGCATTTTTCTCTAACAAAGTTAAATTTTATCGTGAAATTGCTTTACATGTAATGTGATTCAAAAAAAAAGTTTTCTTGATGCTTACATTCTACAGAATTAGAGAATTAAATATTTAATTCAATAAGTCAGTCAATTTTTAATCTAATAGTTGATGAAATATAAAAAAATTTAATACATACTTAGTTTTTACCATATAAAGGAAAAATTGTAATTTTAAAACAATTATCTTTCCTTGAAATTTCTATTCCATACATTATTATAGTGATATTCTCAGAATTACAAAACATTATCCCAAAGTTGTAAGAGTTAAGATGCAATCTTCTCCAACAAAGTTAAATTTTAACGTGAAAATGTTTTACATGTCATGTGCATCAAAAAACTTTTTTTGATGCTTACATTCTATAAATTAAAGCATTAAATATTAACTTCTATAATCCAGTCAATTTGTAATCAAACGTTTCATGAAATATTATAAAATATAATAAAAACCATATTTTTACCATATAGGGGCAAAATTGTAATTTAAAAAAAATCATGAAATTTTTATAGTAGATTCCATACATTATTATTGTAATATTATTAGAATTACAAAGTATTAAACCCAAAGTTGTAAGAGTTATGATGCATTTTCTCGAAAAGGTTAAATTGTAACTTGAAATTGCTTTAGGCGTAGTGTGCTTCAAAAAATCGCTTTTTGATGCTTATATTTATAGAATTTGAGCATTAAATATTAACTTCAATAAGTTGGTAAATTTGTAATCTAATGTTTGATGACATAAAAAAAAATTGAACAAATACTCAATTTTTACCATATAGGGGCAAAATTATAATTTTAAAAAAAATTCCTTCAATTTCTTACAGTAGATTTCTTACTAATTTATAGTGATATTCTCATAATGACAAAGTATTTTGACCAAAGTCGTAAGAGTTATAATGCATTTTTCGTCAACAAAGATAAATTCTAACAAAGAATTGATTTTCGCATGATATGCTTCAAAAAGCATTTTTGGTTTCTTACATTCTTTGGAAATAGAGAATTAAATTTAACTTTACAATAAGTCTATCAATTTATAGTCTAATATTAAAAAAAAATTAAAAATACTGAGTTTTTACCATATAAGGGCAAAATTGTAATTTTTAAAAAAATTAATTTTTCATGAAATTTTTTTAGTAGATTCCTTACATTATTATAGTGAAATTCTAACAACAGTTGTAAGAGTTATGATGCATTTTTTTCAACAAAGTTAAATTCTAGTGTGAAATTTGCTTTTCCCATAATGTGCTTCAAAAATATTTTAATTATGATTACATTCTTTAGAATTAGAGCATTAAATAATAACTTCAATAAGTCGGGCAATTTGTAATCTAATGTTTTATAAAATATTAAAAAAATTAAAAATACTCAATTTTTAACATATAGTGGCAAAATTGTAATTTGTTTAAAAAATATTTTTTCTTGAAATTTTTACAGTAGATTCCTTACATTACATAATATGTTGATATTCTCAAAATTACAAAATTGTAAGAGTTATGATGCAATTTTTTCCAAAAAAATTATATTTTAACATGAAATTGCTTTACACATAATATGCTTCAAAAAACAACTTTTTTTTTTTATACTTATATTCTATAGAATTAGAGACTTAAGTTTTAACTTCATTAATTTAATCAAGTCGTAATCAAATGTTTAATGAAATATCAAAAAGTTTAACAAATACTCAGTTTTTACCTTATTGGGGTAAAATCATAATTCTTTTAAAAATTTATTTTTTCTTGAAATTTTTACAGTATATTCCATACATTATTATAGTGATGTTCTCAAAATTACAAATTATATTGACCAAAGTTGTATGAGTTATGGTGTATTTTCTGTCAATAAATTTAAATTTAACTTGAAATTGTTTTAATGTGCTTCAAAAAAGGTTAGTTTTCTGCATACATCCTTATAATTGGAGCACTACATATTAACTTTATTAAGTTACTCAATTTCTAATCTAATGTTTTATGAAATTTTACAGATTTTAACAAATAATTAGTTTTTACCTTAAGTATTCAATGTTTCAAATTTGTATTTATGATGTTTCAAGAGTTAAGATGCATTTTTCTCTAACAAAGTTAAATTTTAACGTGAAAATGCTTCACGCGTAATGTGCTTCAAAAAAATATGAACTATAATAAACTTCAAAATTTGTAACTATATTAGAGAATTAAATATGAACCTCAATAATTCAGTCAATTTATAATTTGTTGGTTGATGAAATATTAAAAAATTTAACATATATTGAGTTTAGATCATATATGGCCAAAATTGTAACTTAAAAAAAAAAAATTGATGTAATATGTACAGTAGATTTCATACATTATTACAATGATATTCTCACAAATACAAAGTATTTGATCAAAGGTTTAAGAGTTATGATGCATTTTTCTTTAACATACTAAATTTTAATGTAAGATTGATTTTCGCATAATGTGCATCAAAAATTATTTTTTTGATGCTTACATTCAATAGAATTAAAACCATAAATTGCTTTCAGAAAAAAAAAAATTATGCTTATTTTCTTTAGAATTAGAGCATTTAATAGTACCTTCAATAAGTTGGACAATTTGTAATCTAATGTTTGATGAAATATTAAAAAATAAAATTAAAAATTACACAATTATTTCCTTGATAATTTAATAATAGATTCCTTACATTATTAAAGTGATATACTCATAATTACAAAGCTTTTGCCCAAAGTTGTTAGAGTTAAGATGCATTTTTCTCCAACAAAGTTAAATTTTAACGTGAAAATGATTTACGCTTAATGTGCTTCAAAAAAAAAACTTAGATGAAATATCATCAATAAAGCATTAATTATTATCATCAATAATTCAATCAATTTATAATCTAACGTTAGATGAAATATTATAAAATATATTAAATATCCATTTTTTACTATACAGGGAAAAAATCGTATTTTAAATAATTAATTTTCCATGAAATTTTTAAATTAGATTCATTACATTATTATAGTAATATTATCATAATTACAAAGTATTTATCCCAAACTTGTAAGAGTTATGATGCATTTTTCTCCAAAAGAGTTAAATTTTAACATGAAATTGCTTTAGGCGTAGTGTGCTTCAAAGAATCTTTAATTTTTATGCTTACATTCATAGAATTTGAGAATTAAATATTAACTTCAATAAGTCTGTCAATTTGTAATCTATTGTTTGATATAATATAAAAAATTAACAAATAGTCATTATTTACCATATATGGGCAAAATTGTAATTTAAAAAAAAAATTCATTGAAATTTTTACAGTAGATTCCATACATTATTATAGTGATTTTCTCACAATTACAAAGTATTTGACCAAAGTCTTAAGAGTTGTGATGCATTTTTCGTCAACAAAGTTAAATTCTAACAAGGAATTGTTTTTCGCATAATAAGCTCTAAAATTGGTTGCTTACATTCTCTTGAAATAAAGAATTAAATTTAATTTCAATGAGTCTATCAATTTATAATTCAATATTTGATGAAATATTAAAAAAATTAAAAATAGTCAATTTATACCATATAAGGGCAAGATCGTAATTTTTTAAAATATTATTTTTTCTTGAAATTTTTATAGTAGATTCCTTACATTATAATAGTGATATTCTAACAATTACAAAGTATTCTAACAAAAGTCGTTAGAGTTATGATGCATTTTTCGTCAACAAAGTTAAATTATAACGCGTTCCCATACTGTGCTTCAAAATATTTTTTTATGATTACATTCTTTAGAATTAGAGCTTAAATATTAACCTCAATAAGTCAATCAATTCGTAACATAATATTTGATAAAATATTTAAAAATTTAAAAAATACTCAATTTTTACCATATAGCATTAAAATTTTTATTTATAAAAACTTTAATTTTCCTTGAAATTTTTACAGTTCATTCCTTACATTATATTATATGGTGATATTCTGAGAACTACAAAATTATAAGTATATGATTCATTTTTCTCCAGAAAAGTTATATTTTAATGTAAAATTGCTTTACGCATAATGTGCTTAAAAAAACAACCTTTTTTTTTTATACTTATATTCTATAGAATTAGAGACTTAATTATTAACTTCAATAATTATTCAATTTGTAACCTAATGCATGATGGAAGATTAAAAAAAATTAACAAAATATTCAATTTTTTACCATATAGGGGAAAAATCCTAATTTAAAAAAAAATAAAAAAAAAACAAATCCTTGAAATTTTTACAGTAAATTATGTACATTATTATAGTGATATTATCACAATTAAAAAAGTATTTTAACCGAAGTTATAAAAGTTATGATGCATTTTTCGTCAACAACATTAAACTATAACGAGGAAATTGATCGATTTTCATGTAATGTGCTTCAAAAAGTATATTTTTTTATGCTAACATTCGTTAGAATTAGAGTATTAAATATTAACTTTAATAAGTCGGTAGATTTTTATACTAATGTTTGATTAAATATTTAAAAAATACTTAGTTTTCACCATATACGGGCTAAATTGCAATTTAAAAAAAATAATTTCCTTAAAATTTCTACAGTAGATTTCTTACATTGTTATAGTGATATTTTCATAATTACAAAGTATTTTGCCCAAAGTTGTCATAATTATGATGAATTAATCTCCAACAAAGTTAAATTTCAACGTGAAAATGTTTTATGCATCATGTGCATTAAAAAAAAAATTTGATGCTTACATATTATAGAATTTGAGCGGTAAATATTTATATAAATAATCTGGCCTATTTGTAATTTAATATCTGATGAAATATTAAAAAAATTAATTAATACTCAGTATGAATTAATCGACAACAAAGTTAAATTTCAATGTGAAAATGTTTTATGCATAATGCACATTAAAATATATATATATATATATATATATATATTTGAGGCTTACATTCTATAGAATTTGAGCGGTAAATATTTACATAAATAATCTGGCCTATTTGTAATTTAATATTTGATGAAATATTAAAAAATTTAATAAATACTTACTTTTTACCATATAGGGACTAAATCCTAATTTCTAAACAACATTAATTTTCCATGAAATTTATTTAAGTCGATTCCATACATTATTATAGTGATATTTTCACAATTATAAAGTATTTTTCTTCAATAAAGTAAAATTCTGATGTGAAATTGATTTGCGTGTAATGTCCTTCAAAAAATATTATTTTGATGCTTACATTCTTTAGAATTAGAGCATTAAAAATTAACTTCTATAACTTGGTCAATTTGTAATCTAAGGTTTGAGCAAATATTAAAAAAATAAAAAATACTAAGTTTTAACAATATAGGGGCAAAATCATAATTTTTAAATAATTTTAATTTTTCTTTAAATTTTTATAGTAGATTCTTTATATTATTATAGAAATATTCTCAAAATTTATAAAGTATTTTGCTGAAAGGTTTAAGAGTAACGATGCATTTTTCTCCAAAAAAATCAATTTTAATGTCAAATTGCTTTACGCGTAATGTCAAATTATTTTTATCATATAGGGGCTAAATCGTAATTTTAAAAAATATTAATTTTCCATTAAAATTTTTAAGTATATTCCATACATTATTATACTGATATTTTCACAATTACATAGTACTTTGACCAAATTTATAAGAGTAATGAAGCATTTTTGGTCAACAAAATTAAATTCTAATGTGTAATTGATTTTCGCATCATGTCCTTCAAAAACTATTATGTTGATGCTTACATTCTTTAGAATTAGAGCATTAACTATTAACTTCAATAAGTTGGTCAATTTCTAATATAATGTTTGTTTAAATATTCAAAAACAATTTAAATACTAAGTTTTTAATTTGAAATTTTAAAAAATTTTAAATACTAACTTTTAATTTTTCTTGAAATTTATACAACAGATTCCTTATATTATTATATCAATATTCTCAAAATTATAAAGTATTTTGCTCAAATTAGTAAGAGTTAAGATACATTTTTCTCCAAAATAGTTCAATTTTAATGTGAAATTGATGTATGCGTAATATGCTTCAAAAAATAGTTTGTTGGTGCTTACATTCATAGAATTTTAGCATTAAATCTTAACTTCAATAAGTTGGTCGATTTGTCATCTAGTGTTTGATAAAATTTGAAAAAATTTAACAAATACTCAGTTTTTACCATATAAGGGCAAAATAGTAATTTTTAGAAAAATAATTTTTTCTTGAAATTTTATAGTAGATTACATACATTATTGTAGTTATATAGTCTCAAAATTACAAAGTATTTTGACCAAATTGTAAGAGTTGTTATGCATGTTTCTTTAACAAAGTTCAATTTTAATCTGAAATTGCTTTACACGTAATATGATTCAAAAAAAGTTTTTTTTTTATAGTTACATTTGATAGAATTAGAACATTAAATATTAACTTCAATAATTCACTCAACTTGTAATCTAATGCTTGATGAAATATTAAAAAAAATTTAAAAACACTCAATTTTTACCAAAAGGAGCAAAATCATAATTTAAAAAAAAAAAAAAACAAATTCCCTTGAAATTTTTACAGTAGATTTCATACATTATTATAATGATATTCTAACAATTACAAAGTATTTTGACCAAATTTGTAAGAGATATGATTTCTTTTTCATCAAAAAAGTTAAATTCTATAGTGAAATTGATTTTTGCGTAATGTGCTTCAAGAAATATTTTATTTATGCTTACATTAGTTAGAACTAGAGCATTAAATATTAACTTCATTAAGTCAGTCAATTAAAAGTTTTAAAAAACACACAGTTTTTAGCATATAGGAGCAAAATTGTAATTTTTTAAAAATATTTAATTTTCCTATAACTTTTTGCAGTAGAATACATACATTATTGTAGTGATATTTTAAGAATTACAATGTATCTTCCATAAAGTTGTAAAAGTTATGATGCATTCTTCTAAAACAAAGTTAAATTCTAACCTGAAATTGTTTTTAGCGTGATGTACTTCAAAAACGTTTTGTTGTTGCTTACATTCTTTAGAATTAGAGTATTAAATATTAACTTAAATAATTCGGTAAATTTATATCTATTTTTTTATAAATATTAAAAAAATTAAAAAAATACTCAGTTTTTACCATGTAGGGGCAAAATTGTAATTTTAAAAATATCTAATTTTCTTTGTAATTATTATAGTATATTCCTTCCATTATTACAGTGATATTCTCAGAATTACAAGGTATTTTGCTCAAAGTAGTTAGAATTATGATGCATTTTTCTCCAACAAAGCTAAATTTTAACGTGAAATTGCTTTACACGCAATGCCCTTCAAAAAAAACTTTTTTATATACATACATTCTATAGAATTAGAACATTAAATATTACCTTGAATAATTCAGTCAATTTGTAATCTAATATTTGAAGAAATATTAATAAAAATAATAAATACTAAGTTATTACCATATGGGGGCAAAATTGTAATTTTAAAAGAATTAATGTTCATTGAAATTTTGAAAGTAGATTCCATACATTATTATAGTGAGATTTTCAAAATTACATAGTATTTTGACCAAAGTTGTAAGAGATAAGATTCATTTTTCGTCAACAAAGTTAAATTCTAAGGTGAAATTGATTTTTGCTTAATGTGCTTGAAAAAATATATTATTAACTTTTGAATTAGAGCACTAAATATTATAAGTTTTAATAAGTTAGTCAATTTTTAATAGAATGTTTGATAAAATATTAAATATTTAAAAAAAATACCGAGTTTTTACCATATAGGAGCAAAATTGTAATTTTCTAAAAATATTTATTTTTTCTGGAAATTTTTATAGTAGATTCCTTACATTATTATAGTGATATTCTCTAAATTATAAAGTATTTTGCCAAAAGTTGTAAGAGTTATGATGCATTTTTCTCAAAGAAAGTGACATTATAATGACAAATTCTAATGTGAAATTGCTTTGGACGTAATATGCTTAAAAAAAAAAAAATATTGGTTGTGTTACACTTTAGAATTAGAGAATTAAATATTAACTTCAATAAGTTGGTCAATTTGTAATCTAATTTTTTATGAAATATTAAAAATTTGAAAAAATATTTAGTTTTTGCCATATAGGGGCAAAATCATAATTTTTAAAAATATTTAATTTTCTTAGAAATATTTACAGTAGATTCCTTAAATTGTTATAGTGATGTTCTCAGAATTACAATGTATTTTGCTCATAGTAGTAAGAGTTATGATGCAATCTTTTCAACAAAGTTAAATTTTAACGTGTAACTGCTTTACGCATAATCTGCTTAAAAAAAAAAAAATTGATGCTTACATTCTATAGAATTAGAGCATTAAATATTAAGTTAAGTAATTCAGTCAATTTGTAATTTAAGTTTGATGAAATATTAAAAAATTAACAAATACTCACTTTTTACCATATAGGGGCAAAATTATAATTTTAAAAAATAATAATTTTCCTTGTAATTTTTATAGTAGATTTCATACATTATTATAATAGTGATGTTCTCATAATTACAAAGTATTTTGACCAAAGTTGTAAGAGATATGATGCATTTTTCATCAACAAAGTTAAATTCAAATGTCAAATTGATTTTCACGTAATGTGCTTCAAAAAATATTTTATTGATGCTTACATTCTTTAGAATTAGTGCATTATATATTAATTTCAATAAGTCGGTCAATTTGTAGTATAATGTTTGATGACATATCAAAAAAATACTCTCATGTATTATATTTAAATACTCTCAATTTGTAGGGACAAAATCGTAATTTGTAAATAATATTTATTTTTCCTGGACATTTTTACACTAGATTACTTACATTATTATAGTGATATTCTCAGAATTCATAGTATTTTGCTCAAAGTTGTAAGAGCTACCATGTATTATTCTCCAACAAAGTTTAATTTTAACATACCCGTAATGTGCTTGAAAAAAACTTTTTTCGATGTTTACATTTTATAGAGTTAGAGCATTAAATATTAACTTCAATAATGCAGTGGATTTATAACATAATGATTGATGAAATATTTAAAAAATTATCAAATACTTATTTTTAACCATATAGGGGAAAAATCGTAATTTAATCCTTGATATTAATATAGTATATTCCATATATTATTATAGTGATATTCTCGCAATTACGAAGTATTTTGACCAAAGTTATAAGAGTTGTGATGCATTTTTATCAACAAAGTTAAATTCTAACGTGAAATTGATTTTTCGTAATGTGCTTCAAAAATATTTTTTGATGCTCAAATTCTTTAGAATTAGAGCATTAAATATTAACTTCAATAAGTCGTTCAATTTTTAATGTAATGTTTGATGAAATATTTCATAATTTAAAAAATACTCAAGTTTTACCATATAGGGTCAAAATTGTAATTTTTAAAAAATTTAATTTTCCTTGAAATTTATATTATAGATTTTATACATTATTATTGTTATATTCTCGCAATTACAAAGTGTTTTGACTAGAGTTGTAAGAGGTATGATGCATTTTTTGTCAACAAAGTTAAATTCTAACGTGAAATTGATTTTCCCGTAATGTGCTTCAAAAATATGTTTGTGTTGCTTACATTCTTTAGAATTAGAGCATGAAATACCAACTTTTATAAGTCCGTCAATTTGTAATCTAATGTTTGATTAAATATATAAAAAAACTTTAAAAACTATAAAATAAAATAAAAAACCCAATTTTTACCATATTGGGACAAAATAGTAATTTTTAAAATCTTTTAATTTTCCATGATACAATAGATTCCTTACATTATTATATCAATATTCTCAGAATTACAAAGTATTTTAAACAAAGTTGTATTCCATCAAGTTTGCCTCGCTTTTTATTTATGCCCACCTTCGAGTAACACTAAGGTACTTAACATTTTAGCATATCCATTGTCTTATAGATTTGTACTAGCGATATGTCCGATCACGTACAATTCATTAAAAATGTTTCATATAACCGATTGACAACAATCAAGAATTAGCCCGCGTGTACATGACATATTCAAAAAAGGCTCTCAACCTTCATATAACCCTTTGATGGAAGGGAGGATTATCACAATTCAATCTTTAATCTTTTTTTTTTTTTCTTAAATATACCAAGAGGGAATTTATTAATTTATCGATCTCAATATTTGCATGTTTGTTTTATGTTATCTATTATCCTAAGCATACATGAACATGTAAGCAGATGAAATAACGCTTCCTCGCATGCTCTTAAACCTAGGGTGACCACGTGTAACAACCCGACTTTCCTATTTGTTTTTGTGACAATGTTCACTTTTTTTTTTTTTTTTGTATAATTATGGAATAATTCTATTTTAAACAAAATTGAAAATACCTAAAGTAACTTAAAATATAAGGCCGTTAGAAATATTTTGCTTTTCTTTAAAGGCACTTAATGATCACAAATAAATATGATGTAGTAATACTTTAACCTAATCAAAATATATAAATATATTAAAAATAAAACATAAAAATATAAAATCATTATTCTTGAGAAAATTCATTATTAAAACTTTAAAATAAGTTAAAGCATATTAAACTTATTACAAATCTTAATTTCTAGGTAATAAAATCAAATTACAATTTTGACTTGTAAAAGTTTTCATAAAACCATAATAATTGAATAAATTTAGTAAGACCAAATTAATTGCCAAATAATAATAATTTGCAAGTAATATTTAAAAAAAAAATATGTAACAAAATATTTGAATAATATAAAACTTCTCATTCAATGTATGCCACAATGGTCCAGTCTCAGGGAATGAGAAAATCATTGGGATGAGCTACCTCCAACTGATGGGGATCGATTGCCAAAGTTAAAAACAAAGAAAGTAAACAGAATATACAAGCATAATATGCATACCATTCATAACTCTTAAAATCATTGGATCAACTACGGATCATATGGTTGGATCAACTAATGGGTCACATTGTTGGATCAACTAACGGACACATAGTTCACAAAGCAATATATATATATATCGCAAAATCAATCTAAGCATTTAAAGTTGATAATCTTAAAAGAAAATCCTCACCTTAAACTGCAGTAGTGAATGTGAATAAATACGTGATAAGACTCGTATTTTTTATTGTCCAATTCCTATATTATAAATAATGTGTATTAGTGCCTTATATTTTAAATAAAACAAAATAAAAAGAAACTTAATGCATAAAATTTAGAACTTGGATAATTTTAGGATAAAACTATAAATTGATGGGAAATGCAGGCTATCTTGAAATTATTATAACATTTTATTGGTACAATAAAAATTAATATTGCAAGACTTTGTGGGTTGTTTATATGTTTAAGAAAAGATTTGATATAAAATTGGAACCTTTAGGAAGTAAGGTTCTTTCTAAAAGAAATGGGAGCTTGAGGATTAAGACAACAATTTACAAAAGACGTAGCATTTCTTCGAAAATTTTGAAATTTCTTTACCAATTTCCCTTCTGCACATCAGTCACTTTGCCCTCCCCAAATCCTTCCATTTCTTTTCGCAAACCACAAACACACACTCAACCCAATAATATTGCGGTGGTAGAACAAAGAGCAGGCGACGACAGTGGTGCACGCTGCAACTCCTGGGCAGGGGCGACGGTACAACAATTTCAACAGACTGGCACTACCGTGATCGATGCCGTGGAATGCCGGCAGACGGGGTGTGCGCATCTGGGTTTGAGAGTAAATTGGTAGGAGGGAGCAGAGGCGGTGGAGGGGTTTGCCGGCTGCGGGTAGTACGCCACAAATTGGTCAACGAACATTTTCTTTTTCGTATAAGATGGTGAAAAGAAAATTCATAATTGTAATTTGCTTTGGTAATGGTAATGGTAATGATGACTGGCTGATTGTGCATTCATAGGGAAAATTTTAGTTTTAAAAAGGTATGAAATTATTCCAGCCATAATCTCTTCCACTGAATTGGGGTAAGCGGTGATTTTGTTTCCATGTAACTATTAAACATGATTTGCATAATGAAAATGTGCTTAATTGATGAAATAGAAATAAATCAACAATTAAGATTTTTGCCATATAGTAAATATCTATATAAATATTTTCTTTTTTAAACAAAAAAAAAAAAAACAAATTAATAGAAATGGGATCAATAATAATTTGGCTTTTAGGAATAATATTAACTGGTCCTAAAAAGAGATAATTAAGCCAATAATAATATGCTAATGAACATCATTAAGTATTATGGATTTGGACTTTCAAGAGACAAAACTTAACCTAAAAGTTAATATTATGCATAAAAATGATTGCATACAACAAACAAAATAACACGTAAATTGTTGGGTGTTACACCACGAGTCATTTCCTATGAGACTCAATTCACGACGAGCCCCTGTGAATTGAATCCAAATTTAATTTATTAACAATTTTAATTTAGGAACATATATCATATCTATTACATTTGGGCCTATCCAAACATATATGAGACTTTAATCATCTACGAATTACAAGGTCAATTGTGTAAATGAGAGGCATGCATGCCACAAAAATTAATTAATAAAAATAAATCATAACACAAGAAAATCAAACCATTCATGAGCTGTGTACAATAGGCTCATGACAACCCTAAGCGTATAAATCGTATAATTAAAATTATCACAAATAAATATATTTATGTTGAAATTGTAGATATAATCGAATCTTCCCTAAATTTCCAATATGTATCTTGTCGTATAAAATCTAATGAATTATGTAGTCACCTTGATCATCTAGAATTCCCTATATATAGATATATTCAATTAGGTAGATCATATCTTTGAATAGCCAATTAGACTGGCCTTGAAGACATATTCCAAGTACAATCTCTATGAATATAATTAAAAGTTTAAGGCATTTCTTTTTTATCATATTCATTTATGTTTATATATTATATGATATTGAAATCCTAAGATCTAGATAACTAGGGACTTGGTCATGCACGAGTTGGTACTCATGGAATAAGTCTCGGTGGTTGAGATCATAAATATTTGTAGTCATCAAATCTTCGAAAAGTGATATTGTAGGATTCAGATAGGCTTGCATTGAGTGGTATGTCACTTGGGGAGTGGATATCTTATTCCGTGGATATTTGTCTAAGTTCCACAGTGGCAACTCAAGACTTGGTTTTTTAGGCACACGGCGCTACAGGTCGTATCAGAGCCAAGGTTAGAGGTTTTCCCCATTGGACTCTTAGTCAAATGTCTTGAACCGAAAACTTAGAATTTTTTTTAATTTCAAAAGTTAAGAGTAGGGAAGCCTGTAGCCATGTTAGTCATTCACATCAACCGGTATAGATAAAAGTGGTAAAAGTTGGAATCCTTTTAAAGTGAATAATGGTTTGAAATTGATGATTTCTGAGTTGTGAAAATGAGAACTTATGGTTTTGTGGAAATGGTATGTGGAAAAGTTGGAACTTGTGGCTTGTGGAAGTGGAGTGAAAAACATGTGATGATCCCGAATTCATGGGCATAGTTTGGAAAGTGGAGATTATGATAAACTTTGGGGAAGTTGTTTTAGGAAGTGTAAATAGTTGGAATTTTTCAAAATTTATTATTTGGAAAATGAAACATTATTGATGCATGCTTTGCAAACTGTCACAACTTTCTTAAATTCATGCATGCTTTCAAATATGGTGATTTTGTATACTTACTATTGCTTTTATTGTTCAAATCTTTATAAAAGCATATATGTTTCATGGAAATTATCCTCTAACTGTAAGATTAGATGACTTAGAACTTGCTTATCATCTTACCTAGATCCTGAACCTAACTTAGGATGGTTTGTGACGAAGCACGTAGAGGGAGAAGGAGAGAGTATCACGTGATTACTATAGCCCCACCCATTAGATAACAAAGGAATAGACAGCAAGAACCGGCAAGGCAGAACGATAATGGACCACCAGTCGGGTAGAGCGCAAATACTGACATGGCAAGAGACTTCTTCACTCACCTGCAAGAGTTCATGCAACAACAAACCACACACCCTCCGAATAATCAATAACAACAACCCCTGAGAACCCACCATGTTATAGAGCAGTTTAGGTGTTTCCAGCCACCAAGGTTCAGGGGAAAGGAAGGACTGGCAGCCACAGAAGAGTGGATCGCTAAATATGAAAGGATATTCGAGTACATGGAAGTGTCGGAAACACAGAAGGTTTCATACGCCAAATTCCAGTTGGCGGAGGATGCTGGCCAATGGTGGCAATCACATGAAAGGACTATGGCAGTAGAGGCTAGACGAGCCCTTGTGTGGGAGGATTTCAAGAAAGTCACCCTCAACTGATACTTTCCATAGTCTTTAAGAGAGCACAAGGAGATAGAATTCATGAATATCCACCAGGGAACCAACACGATTACAGAGTATAAGTGTAGGTTCAATCGTGTTGGTTTAATGCACTTTCTCGGTATGCACCTCATCTTGTGAATACTGATGATAGGAAAGCACATAGATTTGAAAGAAGTTTATGCCCAAAAGTGGGAGAAATTGAGTCTGGTTTAAGGCTACCGTTGTTTAGGGATGCTTTTGAAAGAGCTCGGATAGTTTGATGAGTTTTGGACTGGAGAATGAGCAGAGACCAATTGTGAATCAGTTTAAAAGGAAGGCAATACCATAACCAGGACCTGGAGGGAATATAATCATTCATAATGTCCGACCAATTACGGTTGTAATTCCAAATCCTGCAAACCTACCGATGTGCCCGAGATGTCATATGCCTCATGTGGGAAGTGTTGGATGAAATGAGTTACATGTTACCGATGTCAATAGCCTAGGCCTAAAGCTGACGAATGCCCACAAACAGTTAAGATGCTAGTAGGGAATGGAAGTAGTGCTAAGTCTGACCGGCAAACCCAAGGACTACAAACCAGGATGGTAAAGGCAAACTGAATGCCTTGCCAAAAGTGGAGTTTGTGGGAGAAGAAGAGTATGTAGAGGGAGGACAGTTGGAGGAAGGTGATGGAGCGAACGAAACAATGAAGGAGAAAACTTAAGCTAGATTGTGTAAAGAACACAAGTCTAGAAGTTAGAGTGCCTTCGGGAGAAAACATAAAGATCAAGACCATCGCTAGAAATGTGGAGTTGGATTTGGACGAACATAACTAGCCGACTTACATGTTATAGGCATGAGGGGATTTGACGTTATTTTGGGAATGGATTGGCTGAAGAGGAATAGAGTAACAATACGATGCGCGGAATGAGAAGTAGACCTAGAAGCACCAAATGATGAATGTTTAACCTTTTTTGGAGCAAAGACGCGAGGGTGTTTACTAGTTATATATGCAATGACTGCAATTAAACTATTAAGGAAAGGAGAATGTCATGCATAGCTAGTGAACATGAAGAGGGACAAAAATGAAGAGCTTACCCCAACCAATGTTCCACTTGTGAGAGAATTTCCTGATATTTTTTAAGAAGATCTCTCGGGAATTTTTTCAGAATGACCAGGGGAGTTCACCATCGATCTAATTCCAGGAGCAGCTTCAGTGTCAAAGAGCCCTTATCAAATGGCACCAAAGGAGCTATAAGAATTGAAGGTACAACTACAAGAGCTGTTAGATAAGAAGTTTATCCGACCAAGTGCCTCTCCATGGGGAGCACCTGTATTCTTTGTGAAGAAGAAGGACAGATCGATGAGGATGTATATAGACTATCGAGAACTCATTTGGTTAACGATCTAGAACAAGTACCTATTGCCAAGGATGGAAGACTTGTTTGATCAACTGAAGAGTGCGAGAAGTATTTTCCAAGATAGACCTTAGATTTGGTTATCACCAGTTGAAGGTAAAGGAAAGCAACATACCAAAGACTGCATTTAGAACTCAGTATGGTCACTATAAGTATACCATAGTGCCTTTCAGAGTTACGAATTCGCTTGGAGTGTTCATAGATATTATGAACCGTGTATTTCATGAGTACCTAGATAAATTTGTCATTGTTTTTATTGTCGACATACTTGTTTACACAAACAACGCAGAATAACATGAAAAACACCTAAGGATCATTTTAAAAGTACTGCGACGGGAGAAGTTGTATGCCAAATTTAGCAACTGTGAATTCTGGCTGAATAGAGTGGCTTTTCTAGGACATGTGATCTCGGCACAAGGAATTGAGGTTAACCCTGCCAAGGTGGAAGCGGTTATGAATTGGAAGACTCCAACAAACGTGAATGAAATTCGTAGTTTTCTTGGATTAGAAGGATACTATAGAAGATTCATTCAGAACTTCTCGCGTATCGCAATGTTTTGAGTAGATGAATCTTATGACCTTAGTTAGAATAATTTTGGTTAATAAGTTAGAATTACGGGAATCGTCTTAGTGTGAACTGTGTAGAATGCAGTACAAGCAAGTTCGTATTGTCCCGGAGCTATCTCCGCACACCAACTAGATTAAGTGGGTAACTTTAAATATCTTGCACTAGTTAGATTGGTTGATGTTTGGAATCTGATGTTTTATTTGGCCATTGGGCCGGGTAGTGGCAATACAGGCCCACACCATCGATGAGTAGGAATACAGGCCCATCGTAGACTCTGCTAGTGGGAGTGTCAGCCCACAGCAACGCGAGTGGGAATACAGGCCCACCACATCTGCTAGTGACAATATAGGCTCACAGCTAACACCATACCAGTACGCACAGGTCTGGATGGGTGAACAATTTCGACTTGTTAATTAGTTTAATTAATAGAATGTGATTATACTATCCCACTAGGCTACTCCTCTGTGAGTTGTCCCATGATGCTATTTTTAGAATTTCAGGTCTGGCGGCTGACGGAGATGAGTACCTGCTGGCAAGGCTCCCTTTCGGTGTTTTATGATTTTGTAATACTTAAGTAGACTTATGAACTTGTAGTATATTTAAGTTAAAATTGTTGGCGTTTTGGATGTTAGGTTTTGTACAAAGTTCTTTTGGGCGGTATTATATTATATAGTGGTTGTTTGACTCATAAATTGTAGGTGAATATGAGTCGACTCTTTTAAAAAACTCTTTCTATTGTGCAACTTCCTTTCAAATGCGATATTTTGTATAACATTCGTTTTTAAAACCAAAATTTACTTTGAAACCTTTTTGTATCGCACAAAATCTTTTGTATTAAAACTTTTTCGAACTCGTATTTCCTATAAGTCTTCCGCTGGCTTTTAAATGTGTTTTATTAAATGGTTTTTGGTCGAGTATAGTCTAAGTCATACAGTGGCAACCCGAGTCTTGGCTTTTTGGGCACGGGGCGCTACACATAGGCACATGTAATTTCCTAAAACTATACATAATAATCCTGAATTGCACGTAAATTCTATTTTTATCATGATTTTTGTCCCAATCGATCACATTGAACTGATCTCGCATTAGAACTCAAATCATTTTTTAATTGAATTGGTAGCGGAAAATTGAGGTTATGATTTCTATAGGTGTTTTAATTATTCCTTATACTATACAAGTGCATGAGGGAAGCCGTATATTTGACTGGTTTCTTAACATCTCTATTGAGAGGCCAAATGGGGGTCCGATGGTTACGGTGAAACTATGCTTAACATCAGTATAATGGCAAGACAAAATTCACTAGCCCACAGAGTAATCTACTGGAATTGTTTCTTTATATTTCTTACAATTGTTGTATCCAATGAAGACCTTACGCCAGGCATCGGCCATAACATAAGAGATGAGATCTCGTTATAGGCTAATAGATCGACAGAGTTTGCAGGTATTATTACAGATATTAATGTCAATTATGGGTCCATATTGAATGATCAAGTCCTACACATTAATCGAATAAGCGAGTGAAGGGATTGCATCTGCACGGTAAGCATGGATGAAAGGTTAGCATACTGAGTCCATCTTTTGCCTTTGACTCTCTCTAATAGTATTTGTTGGACATAAACGAATGGGCTTGAATATCTAAGCTTTAAAAAATCCAAAGGTGAATAAATATTTGGATTTATTAATCTTGAAATTGGATTGTTTGTTTTATGTAAAGTATTGAACCTAAGGGGTTACATACTTAACTAGATTCATGTGTGTTTGAACAGAGCTAAATAATTAATTAATTATGGGTGGATTAATTATTAGGCTACATAATATTTGTTGGAAAAATTAATTATATGAGCTTAAGTAATTAAATGAGCATGCAGAAAATTAATTATTGAGCTAATTTTATCTGTTGGACATATAGTTAATGAATCCAGAATGATGCTAGAGTTTGGGACAAGTCTTTGGACTTATGAATTAATTCTAGAAATTAATTATACCCAATAAGACACGTAAGGGTCTAATCTTGAAGATAAGCCCAGCACATAGAGACAAAGAGTTAGAGGTCCATAAAAAGACCAAAGAAGGGATCAATAAATTGACCCCCTAAGGATTTGTTCGTCCAACCTTAACAAACATCTATATAAGGGAGTCGAACTCCCTCCTTTTCTTGTGTGCTCCCTTCTCTCTCCTCTCATGTGTTGGGAACTTCTAGATATTTTTGTTCTGTATTATTCGTCTTATTCAAAAAATGATATACGGGAATCAAGCTACACTGTGTGTCCACGCGTCAAGGCTGAGAGTGGATAAACTTGGATGTAAGGGTTCAAACGTACGATCCAATTATCTATGGATTCTCGCTAAAACATGAAATCGAGATTGGTATATTGCTAAACTTCTTTTCAATTACGTATATGGGACATGTAAGCTTAGGCATAGATCGTAGAAATAATTTTTAATCATTACTTCCGCTGCCTATTTTGTGTGATCTATGACCTAAATATTCCAACAGAACTCGTGCGCGACCAAGTCTCCTAGTTACCAAGATCATGGAATTCCAATATCATATAACACATGAACACAAATGAATGAGATAAAGATGAAATGCCTTAAACTTTTATTTATTTTCATAAATATCGTACTTAGAATATGTCTTCTAGGCTAGTCTAATAGTTAGCTGTCAACGTACATATTTCTACATTTCCTTGATCCAATGTCAACGTAATCACTGTGTGTAGGGATGTTAAAAGGGCCATGGCCCGACGGGCTGGCCCGTTTAGCCCAAAAAATTTTAGGGTTAGGGCTTGATTTTATTAGCCCGTTTAAAAGTCAACCCGTTTAGCCCTAGCCCGATTAGCCCAAAGCCCTATAGGGCTAGCCCGCTTAGGGTTAGGGCTAACCCGATAGCCCGAACCTTTCTTCTTATTTGTCTATTTTTAATATCAAATTAATAATATACACCATTTTTAATTATTTTTTATTTGGTTTTTAGTAGAATATATTAAAATTTATATTTAATTACTAGAATATTCTAAATAATGTCACTTAAATTTAGAATTTAAATGTAACATGATTTCAAATTTTATGACAGTGAATGCTCTTAGAGCTATAATTGAGAGCATGAAATAGTGTATATGACTTAAATGTTTGAATTTTTAGATTTTGTATAGTGATATAAAAGTTCTAAAATATATAATCTTTTAATGTTATCTAAAATTATATTTTAAATAGAGCATAATATACATTTAATTAAAATTTTTAATTTAAATATATAATTTGACTATTTTCACTCATGGCCCGATAGTGGCCCGATTAGCCCGAAAACTGCTAGGGTTAGGGTTAGGTTCACCATAATCAAGCCCGTTTAAAATTAACCCGATTAAATCAAGGCCCGATTAACCCGAAACCCGCTAGGGCTAGCCCGAAACCGACAGGCCTAGGCCGTTTAACATCTCTAACTGTTTGTCCTTCCAGAAACTACGATGACACACCACTCCGACCACCAATAGTCATTGGGTTGTCCTGATAGTTGTTCTTTTTTTTCTTTTTCTTTTTTTTTTTTTTGGTTATGTATGTGTTTCACACAACCGACTTAAACCGCAGATTGAGATTATGGGGGACATTCTTCCATTCTAGGAACACAATCTTAGAACAATAAATAAACAATAGAAATCGAGAGATCTATCCGTTCTTAACCTAAATAACATATGAAGGAAACTTTTTATAACAAAGCTCAATCTTTGCGACAAACGACACCATTTAATGAATGTAGATAAGGATACAATCTTTTCAATAAAATAGTAATCTATCATTGACATCTTGTGCAAAGAATCACGTCCAAACCTGTAATAACTGTCTGAAGGAGTTGTAATGAGGGCGCCTCAACGCTCAGGTGAGAAGGAATCCAAAAATTTGTGATAAATCTTTTGTGGGAGAGATAAGTCATAAAATAGCATGCCATTTATCTTTAGTTGGTAATGCACGATTTATTCTTGTGCAATATACAAAGGTAAATTTGTCCGGTCATAATATCACCAAACCAATGTACTCACTTGTATGATTCCATAAAATTAGGGATGTGTCTCCTATTGTTAGGAACTTGTCATTAATTACTCATAGTGTGCCAACTTACATGTCAGTGTTAGTGGTTGCACTTATGCGATGTATGCATAAGGTATCTGCTAAATTTGAGTTAGTATCCCTCAGTCACCATTCCATGGACAATTCAAATTAGAGATATGAATTGAATTGAACACATTTCCTAAGAAGTCATTACCCAGTACTATCTAGAACTGAGATAGCTTATAGCACCAATTTTGTCGTTTGCTAGGTAACTGCTTCGACATGCCATTTTACTCAGGTAAGATTTGATGTGATTTACCCCCACAATTTGTCGCTGCCTACAACCACTTGTTACAGTACTTAAGTTTGCGTACCAAAATAAGATGAATGATGGAAGTGTTTGTGTAATAATTCCTAATGAACAGACACAATTCGAAAATCGATATGGGCGTTCGAGGACCGCCTAGCGCCTAGGTCGACTAGGCGGCTGTATAGATTTTCTTTTACATAACTATTCTTTAACTTCTTTTTTTTTAGCAATTTTTACCTTATATCCTATCTCATATACTTTTAAAATATTGTATCATTAATAAATAACTTTAACATTTAATTATATATATTTTATAAATTTAAAAAGATAAAACAAAAATTTTAAAAATAGAAAAAAATATTAAAAAAATATGTTTGGACCGCTTAAACTAACTAATCGCCCACCTAGGCGGACTAGTTGCCGGCAACATATAGAAAAAGTCTAACAATATCATTTTTCACATAATCGGATTGACCAAACACTGCCTAGCGGCCAAATACTACCTAGTGCCTAGGCGTCATCTAGACCAATTTAGCATCAATGCTAATGAGATAACGAGACTTCATATAGCCACTTTGCTTTCTCTTGGGTGGAACCCTTCATTCCATCTTTGTTCTGCATGGCCTATCTAGGCCTCTTCTAATACTTAATTTTTGTGAGAGTTGTTGTGGAAACAAGAGCAAATTAGGTGATCCCTATTTTTTTTTTTTTGGTCGAAAATGTGAAAATTAGATAAATTAAAAAAAAATATATAATTACACAATACTCGGGCATACCTAAGAGAATTACAGCACAAAATAAGTGTCCGGCGTGGGAAGGGGTCCAAACTTGTTCCAAACTTTTTAGGTGTGAAATAAGCCTTTGAATACAAATCGACAAAAATATTGGTTGAAGTTATTTTAAGAATTCAGATAATTATTATAAATGTGGGAAAGTTTGCAATAACCAAATCATTTATAATTATATTCCACGCCATTTTTAAAGTTTTCATTTTTGCTCAATAAAAAACTCTAGAGTATCTTAAATAGTTTTTTGCCTACGCTCCCAGAGCACAAAAATTTGAATCTTTAAAAAAAAAATTATTTTCAAAAGTACTCACTAAAATCACTTTATAATAAGTGAAAGACCTTTTATAAATATTTACAAATAATTAAAATGTACTTTCACTTAGAAAATGTATATTTATTTATTCTATTATTGCCATTTAAAATTTAGTGAAGTGCTATTATAATTTTTGGAAACAAAATAATTTTATATTAAAGTATAGTCAGCTCATTTATTAGATTTAAATTTCAAAATTTGAGACAAGATATATTGAAATCTACAATTCGGCAATATTTAGTTATGGATAGATATTAATTCTCAAGTGACGGAATATTATTAAAAACATTAATATAGAGAGAATCAAAATTATTAGAGGCCTAATTAATTATCGCTTTAAAGGAAGACACCAAATTCAAATAAATTCATTCTAATATATACGTCCTTTATTCTGAGTTGCATTGAATTAGGATAATTTCAATTTTTGTTGATTTGTTTTGTCCCCTTTTTAATTCAAAATTATATTCAGCATTACTTTTTTTTTTTTTTTTTTTAACAAACTAACACAATTTTAGGAATCCTAATAAATATTTTAAGTTTGGGTGCCAATATTTGAACCCTCAAATTCTTTAAATACATTTTATTTAAAATTAATTATTTTTTATTAAATATTTTATTTTTGACAATGATACCCCTTTAATTAAAAAAATAAGAACAAGAAGAATAAGAATAGAAAAAATAGAAGAGAACAAGTTTGTCGTCCAAATCAATCTTCTAGGATTTTTAAATTTTTGTGTATTTTATAAGTGTTTTAGATGAAAATAAACATTAGGAAAATAATTTATTTAGAACATTTGCATTTTGTTTGTTTTTTCGGTGTTTAGTTTTGAACTCATCCTACATCTACTCGTATGTGTTTGAACATGATCTATCGAACGCATCTGTTTGTGTTTGAGGGATTGATCCAACACATATGCTCGTGCTTGAAACTTATTTGTCAAATAAGAACGATCATATTAACCTAAGGTTCATTCGAAACATCTTTCCGAACAGCTGAAGTAATATCACTCGAATTCTACTTTACTCGTTCGACTGTATGTTCTAAATAAGCCTCAGGCAGATTGGACAAATTGAATATACGAGTATTTTTGTCATTTTAATAGTATATATTTTTTAAAAACAATATTTAGTATATTTAGAAGATTCAAAGATGCGAATAGCCGCACTCTTTAAGATTAAAGATACATTAATAATAATAATTATTATTATTTTATTTAACATTTTTAAAATGTGCATTTAAACCGAAAACTACATTTTACGAATATACAAAATAAGTATATTATGTGTATTAGTATGTCATGATAAAATACATTTATATTTGTCAATAAGTTTAAAATGCATAGCAAAGAAAAAAAAAATGTGTTATTTGTTGGTTATTTATAGAAGGGATGTTATGAGGATATAATTTATTTAAAAAAAATAGTATATTTAGAGGATTTAAGAATGATTAAAGATACATTAATAATAATAATAAATATTATTTTATTTAACAATTTTATAAATTACATTTAAACCGAAAAGTACATTGTAGGAATATACAAAATAAGTATATTATGTGTATTAATATGTGATGATAAAATAAGTTTAAAATGCATACCAAAAAAAATGTAATTTGTCGGTTATTTATGGAAGGGATGTTATAAGGATATAAAATAAAGGCCAGTTAGAGAAAGGTGTTGCATAGCGAGAGAGAGTCATGTGCAGCTGCAGCCTAGTAGGACAACAAATCTCCAGAAGCGAACCCCTCCGCTTCTCCTTCCTCCAACCCAACAACCCTCCCAACAGCATCTCCTTCCGGATCCGGATCAGGCCACTCCGATCGAAGCTCAACGACGCCGTTTTCGACTCACCGGCTGCCAAGAGCTTCTACGAGCTGCTGGGCATACCCGAGACGGGTTCTTTGTTGGAGATCAAACAAGCGTACAAACAGCTAGCGAGGAAGTACCACCCGGACGTGTCGCCTCCGGGTCGGGTGGAGGAATATACCCAGAGGTTTATTCGGGTACAGGAGGCTTACGAGACGCTGTCGGACCCCAGGAGGAGAGAATTATACGATACCCACATGGCTAAGGGCATTCACCTTGCCTTCACCGCCCGTCGTCGCCGTACCAAATACCAAGATGTTGAGGTTTGCTTCAATCTCCTTGCCCCTTTTATCTTTTCCTAATGGCATTTATTGGGCAAATTCTGATGAGAGAAATTGAGAAAGTTGCTTGTTTGTTTTGGAAGAATCTGATGTTGGTATCCAAGTTGAATCAGTAATTAGCATCTTGAATTAATGTAAATGTATCTAAAACTTGGTTACCAACTTACTAACATAAAGTATTTGATTCAGATTTTGTATGTAATCTCAAGTAATGTACGACCACTATACTTCTTGCATTTGAATTTGTATAGGAGGAGGAGGAAATGGAAATGGAAGGGAAAACCGAGTGGAAGAAGCGGTGGGAGGGTCAAGTGTCTGAGCTGAAGAGGAGAAGCATGGAAAAGGAATCCCCTCATAATATGTCATGGGCTGCCAGGATACGCAGACAAACCAATCAACCATTCTGAATCCACTCATCTTTTGTATATATTTCCTGTTCTTCTTTTAATTACTATTCATAGGAATTAAACAGAGTGGTTTAGACATGAGTACAGTTCAGCCGGTTTTGGTTTCGGAACTACCGATTCTTAGGATCATGAGGGGTAAGCCAAAATTGAACTGGCATATAGCTCTTCCAGTTCCCGATTTTATTTTTTTTCTTTCAAATTTCATACTTGGAACAACCAGTTTGAAATCGGAACCGAAGGTTTTTACTCAAAACTGGAATTTGCTGGAACAAGTTTCGGTTCTAGTTCCGAATCGAAACTGGGTCAATTAAAGCGAACAGTTGATCTATAGGTCGAATCGTTGGTTGTTTGGAACCGAAACTGTGCCATGTCTAGAGTGGTTGCTGTTAGTAGAGGCCATAGCTGATGAATAGAGATGAAATGGTCCCCCTTTGGTGGATAAACAAAATTATGATTGGGGGGGGGGGGGGCAAGGAGACAATTTGTTAGGGTTTTGATGAAGACTTTTTGTGAACATATATCAACACAACTCTTCTGCTTTAAGGTTACGACTCTTGGAACAATACAGTGCACAAGATGAGCATCTACTAAACATGTCCCACTCAAGCATTTCATATTCTTTGAATTTTGCTTCATAAATTAATAAAATACAATAAATTAAAACCATTTCCTGTGCATCGCATTGTGTTAGTGTAGAATGAGTGTGAGATCCGAGCGATGTACGTAAGATATTGTTTTTTTTCTAATGTTTTGTAATGTGTAGTTTATACTTAATTAGTAATTTTGTCAGCATTCAATTTTTATTGGTAATTTGTAGAATTTTATTTAATTTTATGATGTTTGAAAAAAATTGTTTTCATTGAACATATATGCTATAAACGTAATGTGTAAATATATTTACATTAATTATTATTATTTTATTGGTACGTTCATTGTGCTAATCATAATTAATAATTTGCAATCCCTTATGATTAGTAGACGTAAACAAAACAAAAAGAAAAAAGGAAAATAAAGAAAACAAAAGCTAACAATTAATATACAAATAACACTGTGGTTGGGTTATTGGAAGATAAATATGATCTCCTTAAAATTGATAAGTACCAAGAAATTGTCCATAAATCAATATACATTTATTTAATTCTTGGTTAAATGACAATCAATACATGAAATCTCTCTTCTAACACAAAATAAAAATTGATTTTTCAGAGTGAAGTTATTGGGTAAAAATATAATGACTAGATGGTCATTCAATGCACGGAACATAATATATTTATTATATTAATAGTATTATTTTTTTATTATTATAAAAATATACATAAGAATTATTTATGGTAATTATATTTATATAAATATTATGCGATCTAACGTTTTTTGTTATTGTGTTATATTATATTGTTATTCTCATAAAATTTATCTTGGCTTTCAAAATGAATTTTAGAGTGTTCACAACATAGTACAAAATTTTCAACACACTAAAATCTTAAGGTGGAACAATAAATTATAATATTATATAAATCAATAGTAAAATCAAACTCATATAAAAAAATCATACTTTATTTATTCAAATTCAATATATATATCAAAATAAAAATAAATAATCCAATCCATAAAAAACTATATTTTATCAATAATATATATATATATATATATATATATTATATTTTTAAATATAATAATTTATTTTAAAATAAGCAATATTGGTGTCAAATTAAAAAAAAAATTAATTCGATTACACCAAAAAACGAATTTAAAATGAAAAAGTTATTTGAGTTTTTAAAAATTTAGCAAAAAAGAAAAATAGGAAATACATATGTTAAAAAATAGTGGAAACAGAAAAAAAAATTCTCATAATTAAGGATGGCCTAAATCCTCGAGAAGTTTGAGCGTGTTGATGATGTTATGTCAAACACAGGCTATTCACAAAATTGGGTCACCAGATGAATATCAAAACGAAACCAAGTCTTGTTCCTTGACCAAGTTAGACCCTGTATCCTATTTTGTTGAAGATATAGAATTGAAGATTAGAGTCACATTGTTTGAAATGATACAGAATGCAAATTGCAAGCCAACTCTCAATAGAAGAACCAAAACTTGGGATATCAACAAAGTAATAAAGTCTCAAATCATGAATTGAAATGAATCAAATTGAAAAATATTGTGGCAAAGAAATAAGAAACAAATCGGAATGGACAAGAAATTCAATTAAACATATATATTCATAATTAACGCAATTAAGATCTGACCTGCTACTATGATTTCAAACAACGATGACATATACTGTAAGAGTGAGGACTAGCATGGTTGATAAAATAAGCCACGAAGATGATGTTATGTACCCCCATAGGATTAAATATATGAACAGCAGTAATTTCTTATCATTAACTTGATAAGTTTACAACAGAATAAAAACAAGTACACTTAAAGCAAGAACAAGCGAGGAAATATGGAATTTGGGAGTTTTTCTTTATACGGTGGTGGGGTAGGTAAGCAAGGAGGGGTAGAGAGAAAATGACATGAAGTTCATAAAGACAATAGTGACACGAATATATACCAATTTCAGCCCGCAGACATCACTGCAGTCCACTATTTCCTTTTTCCAGTACCAATGGTTAACAGCTCAAAGCTTCTAAGTGTTTCATCTCCAACACTTACTCTTCCAGCTCGAGTAAAAGATGATGATAATTTGGGCTCGAATTGTTGCCTTTGAGTGTTGGATAGGCGACCACTACCTGAGCCCAACTTAGTGTGCCGATTTTCGCTGGTTGGCTCACCTGAAGAGCTTGGCCTGCTGCTTGAGATCACCGCCCTCTTGGAGCTACTACCAGTTCGAGATACCCGCCCCCCTCTTTCAGAATCAATTTGCTGGAGAATCATTCAACAAAACCATCATGATTTGTCAACTTAACTTACAGAAAAAGTGCCCCGATCGTCCAATACATGTAGGGGGTTGTTACACTACACACCTTGCCTGTGCAACTAATGATATGGCAGTGACATGACACATGCATCTCACTGCCACATGTGCTCAAGGAGGCGGTACGAGTAACATTTCTATCCATCTCTACATATATAAATAATTGTAAACTTCATAAATTATTTTATTGCCCACCACATCTTTAGACGATGTAAGATCATCTGAAGTTCTATGTCTAAAGTGATCTCCTGTACTAGAACCATTCCTCCTGGCAAATGCTTCCACTGCACCCGAAAATTTGTCTCGAACTTCTTGCTTCACTAAATCACAAAATTGACCAACTATTTCATCAACCATTCAAAGTTAATGATTTCAATGAAACATAACAGGCTATGCTAGTGATGTATTGCTATAGAAAAAAATCACTAAAATAAGAGAATATGATATCAAATACAAAATACTGTTGGCCCTGTCATGAAAACAGACATGTTGATATAGACTCATTCATGTCTACTTAGACAAATCTTTTGATTTTTCCTTTTAAGTGGATAAAATTTCAGGCAAGGGTTTAGAGTTACTTATTTTTAAGGCAAGCATTATATTTTATTCAACTTAGATATGCAAGGAAATAAGAAGTCTCAGTTTTTCAAGAGCCTAAGCAAACCTGGAGCCTTTTCCACTCTTTCCGCAGCTGGTCCTCGATTTACAGGTATTTTGCCTACTGGCTGCAAAAAGAAAATCTTAAAATTTTAAAAGCTATCGATATAAAATAGGCTTGATTCACAAAAACAACCAATTAATACTAACTCGTGTTCTCGAACTAGAACCAAGTTGTGGATACTTCAATATAGTCCAGTCAAACACATAATCAAACTGGTAACCTGTTTCATTTGTACAATCACCAACAGAAGAAGAAAAAAAAAAAAAAAAAAAAAAAAAAAAAAAGCTACTGAAAGTGTCTCTAAACATAATTACCTTCTCGAATAAATAAGTCTCGAAAAAGCCTTTTAAGATATGAATAATCGGGCTTATCTTCAAATCTCAAGGATCGACAATAATGAAAATATGAGATAAATTCAGATGGATAAGATTTGCAAAGCACCTGTCGAAATAATCATACATTGTTAGTAGTCCACTGTTGAAGGTATTGTTATGTAGTTTAATCAGGTTTGCGATGATGTAGTACTTCAATGGGGGTCAGCATTTTCTTCTCACTGATTTTGTCATATTTCTGCTTCTTTGTTCCAGCTTTCAGTCCTTGCCAGGGAAGACTACAATAAAATTCAAACAAAAAATTAGGATTATGCGTGAATGCATGCTAATATTACTGATAAAACAACTGAAGCCCTTATATACACCTTCCCCGGAGAAAATACATGAGAACATATCCAATAGATTCTAAATCATCTCTTCTGCTTTGTTCTGAAACAAGGATTCAAAAACATAATTTAAGTTGAGAACAAATAAAATGTCATGATAATTTAAATTTAGAAAGAATCAAAAGAAATGTGGTCACTGTAACTTCTTGCATCATAGTGCCCACTCACCAACTCCCAGATGGGTATTTACACTAGCATAACGAGCTGTACCAGTGAGATTCTTATTTTCCCTGTAGAATAATTAGGATGGTATTATGAAGGCAAATGTTGAAACTACTTCACAGGTCAGTTTATTAGACTACAATGCACATGAGCAGATATCAAACATCAAATTCTTATCTTGTGAAAAATGACAGTACTATACTATAATTTGTACAGAAATGAGCACATTCATAATTTCAATTAAACTGCATGAAAAGAATATAATCAAATGGCTAGAGATAGTGCACAACTTAGAGAAAGAACCATTAGGTTCCGATCTCCTTTTATTCAAAGAAACATAAAGGATAAGTAGCCCGATTGAGTATGTTATCTTAAAAATACTCCTTTAGAGTATTACAAATAACCATGAGATTTGTGTGTTTTTATCAAAAACACCTCCCTCAATTGGTGCAATGTGCAATGAAACAAACATTTGTGTGTTCGTTTGCAATTTGGCTACACCTCAAGGCCAATTTTTTAATTATCTAAAAATAGAATATTGTTTACCACACAAGGGTGAGCAAAAATAAAGGTACAAGTGACTTTCTATATTATAGGGGAACACCAAAAAGCACAAAATGAGAATAAAATACCAGACGAGCCAGAGAAATCAACTTGAACATGAAAGTTCAACATGAGCCCCCATATCAATGAGCTTACTCAAAGTAAAGACTGTACTTCCTCATTTGTTGATTATAAGGAAAAACATAAAATAGCCTGTCAACGCGAAATGATACAAATGCTCATATCGACATTTTGCATCGACTATGAAACATGCTAGTGATAATGAACCTATAAAATGGGGTGTTACCAAGTTCTTTAAGCTTTAGTACAATATAGTGTTGTTTGAACTATCTAACAAACATAATACCCACAAAATTGAGATATTGCTGTCTCACCAATTAAATATGTACTTGTTGTCTTGATAGGAGATCTCTAAAAATCAATGTCAACTAAGGGCCTGTGCATTGCGTACACTATTGTATAGTAATCTAGTGCATCCTTCTTATGGAGTTCATAAACGACATAAATTCTATTTTTAAAGAATTTCAACAAAAAAATCAACATCAAGTGAAATATATAAGCAATATTTGACCTCAATTTGTATAATGCAGAAATCACATGCGTCCTAACACATGCTAAACTTATATCCATTAGCTCAACTAACTCGAGGATGATGTGGTGAAAATGTAATTCAGCTATTTGAAAAACTTAGAAGCATATTAATACACAGATAACCTACAAATTAAGACATTAGCTCAACTAACTGAAGAAGGATATGGTGAAAATGCATGTTTGAAAACCTCATAAGCATACGTATATTTAGAGCCCACAAACTAAGACAACCAACATAAGTAAGCATCACTGAGCAAAATTAAAGGTCAAATAGCCACATATAAGTCATACAAGATTATACCTGTGAGTTAGTCATCTGACCAACTCATAATGACATATTTACTAATTGAAATGGTCTATAAACAAACAAACACAAACTTCCATGAATCATATTGAATCTTTATAAGGCTGAAGTTGCACGCAATGTTATGAAAAGTTAAATGCAGAGCAGTTGGAGAACATTGATATAATATCAACACCTGTATGGTATATGCTTATGAGTTTGAAGATCTCTGTATTTCTTTGCAAGTCCATAGTCAATGATGTACACCTGTTACGAGGATAACAAAAGATCAAGTCTTAGAGAAGTGCAATATCATAACTTATCATATTTTCTAAATCACAAAACTTGTTTAGCATATTCAATTTGAATCATCTCACTAAAATATCAAAATAAATTTACATTTTAGAATGACAATGAAAAATCTATTCATTGAAAATAAATAAGTTTCATTTAAGAAAAACAAATGTTGGTCATCAGCTGACCATATTAGGAGGTTAGGAAGCCAAGAAACAAAGGAATTCATGTTTTCATTAACCATTCAATTTACAATTGGTATAAAGGGTTTGGAGGATATGTCTGAAGTTCATCATAACAAATTAATATAGTTTCCTTGATGAGTTCATAGTTGATTTTAAATTAATAAGTTCCATCTAAGGAGGATTTGCGACCCCCTTTATATGAAGTTATTTGAAATCTTTTCCCCAAATCATAAAATTGCATTATATATATAAAGTAATAAGTATCTTCAGGATGGAACTCAATACACATTATTATGCTAGTACTGAAGTTTTCTTTTTCGTAGAATAATCTAGTTGAAGATACAGGATACATAATATCTCCCACAAGACAAAATATATCCTGTTTATGTTTAGAAAAACCGCTCAAGCCACAAAATAGTATCACATCAAAAAGAGGTTATCTTTGAAGTTAAACCAAATAGCATCAGACAGATTCTTATTCATAGTAAACTAAACCACAAATAAAGCCAAGAGACATAACCACCCTTCGCTGTGTACGCTCTCAAAAGTTCTGATCCCTCAACAAGGAAATTTAAGTCCACAATAAGTTTCATAATGAGTGAAGTAATCAAATGATGCTCTTTGAAAACTCAAAACACTACAGTAATGAACAAAGTTAAGTACGCATTCCCAATAAAAATTGAACCATCTCTAAGATAAGAAATGAAAGATACCTGATTTGCTTTGCGTCCCAAACCCATTAAGAAGTTATCAGGCTTTATATCACGGTGAAGAAAACCTCTAGAGTGCATGTATTCCACTCTGTTAATCTACATTATATGGAAGCAGGTTAGAAAAATAAAATGACAACAATCTCAGGAATAGTTTACAGTGAAATTGTGCTTACCAATTGATCAGCAAGCATGAGAACCGTTTTTAGTGTGAACTTTCTATTGCAATAGTTAAACAAATCTTCGAGGCTTGGCCCAAGAAGATCAATAACCATAGCATTGTACTCACCTTCAACTCCAAACCATTTAAGGTGTGGTATCCCAGCTTCATAAAATAAACTACAACATTAATGAGCTTGTTTTGGAGTTGGTACACAACCAAATATTTAACATTTGAAACACTCACTTCCTCCCTGCAGAATCATATACAGCTTTGATTCATAGTAAAGCTGAGGGTGTTTGCTCTTAACAGATTCCTGTAAGAATATAGGATAAACACCCAATTTCAGCAATCATGCAGCTAACTATATACGCTAAGTTTGTTTGTAATCAAGAAATGCGAAATATATGCTCCATAACAAACATCATGAACATTTCTTTACCAGATTGCATGCTTTCTAAGACAAGAATTACTCACCATCTTCACACCAACTTCTTCACCAGTTTGTATATTTACTCCTGAATACAATTCGGTAAGAGTACAGAACAATGTACAAATTTTTAAAGAAGCCATTTGAAGTAAAAGCCAAAAATAATAATAATAATAATAATAATAATAATAATAATAATAATAATAATAATAATAATAATAACTCTCCATAAATAAAATCATTTACCCAAATAAAGCTCCCCAAAAGATCCACCGCCAATCTTCCTCCCCAGCTTAAACTTTGCTCCGATTACGTGATCCATATTGATTTCTCAAAAGACTAATTGAAACCTAAAATAAATTGATCGATATTGATATTTTAATACAAAAATATCTAATGTGGCTATAATCAACTATCAAATCTCAAATTTCCGGGTACGACCTTCAGACCCATTTCATACCCATTAAATCAAATGATACACGAAACCCCACAAAATTCATTCCCCTATTGCAGACAAAACATTCCCTCCCTAGAACATCTCTTTAATGTCGGGGAAAAAAATATAAACAACATGTACACGGATGGGAAAATGAATATACCGGGGTTTCTTATCATCAACAGAGAATTGATGGGATTAAAAAGAGGTATTACAAATGCAAGATAAAGAAAGCCAACATCTGCGACTATAAAGACGCTAGAAATGGAAAACTCGTACTTTAATTTGCATGGTGGGGCGAAAAATCGATGAAAAAAATATTTAATTCTCAAGACAGAGAAAAAGGTTGCTTGCTAGGTTCTGTGTTACGTAAAATTTGAAACGAATATACTATTAAAAGGAAACAAATATAAATGGAGAGTATAAATTAAGAGAAATGAGAGAGAAGAAGGAGAAAACTTATTTCTAAGAAAGACACGCATTTGTAGTTATATTTCTTTAAATTATATTTTTCTATTTAAATATTTTTAAGTTATCATAAAAATCATAAATTCACTGTTTTCACCATTTGTCATTATTTCTCTTTCTACCTTTTTTTTTTTTTTAAGTCCTACTTTCTCTCCCTATCGCACCGTATTGTTTTACTTTTAGATATTATTTGTTTATATTAATTTTAAAGATTGTTTGTTTGGGAGGTAGGTGTCTGTGACACATCCAAAGTTTATATTTATATTGGAATGGAATAAGGTAGGATGAAACTATAGGTAAATATTAAAAGTAAGAGAAAGAACGTCATGTCAAATAATAAAATACCACATCAGTCACAATCAGTAGAATTTAGATGGAAGATAATGTTCGATCTCCATCTGCAACCTAAAATAAATAATATTTAGATCGAAATCATCCTCTATCCGCATAAACACAACCTAACACAAACAGCAAAAGATTCATTATAAAAAATGCCTTTGCTCTATATGAAATCCCTTATCCTTTCCATCAACCCTCATCTCTACCACCTGAGATCGAGGTGGGAAACGGCTCAGCCTTATCATTGATTTTACCAACTTTAGTGGATTAGCTGGAAATTGATTGTGGGAAGTAGCTTCCACAAAAATGAAGTAATGTATTTGACTCCATCACCTGTGAATTCTTTTTTTTTTTTTTTTTTTAAATATGAAAGAAATAAGAAACTGTCACCAATAATACTAAGGAAGAAGGATTAAGATTGTTGAGATTCAATGCTTTGATGGAGGAGTTGGCATATTGGAAAGAGATATAGGTGATCGTAGCACATTAGTATTCTATTTTGTATTTCTTTATTATCATCCTATATTTTATCCGAGCCAAATTAATACCAAAGTAAACAAAACATTCTGATAAAGTCCATTTCTTAAAAAATAAAAACAAAAATTCAAGAAAGGAATATGGATTAATCAAAAGGAGGATCTAATTTCAACACGGTGGGTGTTAGGATATATTATTAGTTGAATTTGCATTTAAATGTCATCTAAGAAATTGATGGAAAAGTCCTTATGGTTTTTTTTTTTTTTTTTTTTTTTTGTTTTTTTGTTTTTTTTTTTTTTTACTTTTCGGTATAATTTCACTCTCACAAACATTTGAAATAATGCTGGAAAAATGCATTCAAATGTCCCTCATTTGTTATTCAATATTTCAAAAGGTTAAGATAATATATTTAAAGATTCGTCTGTTATTAAATATAAATTCACCTCAATCATTATGCCATATTTTATTAGTGTTGTATACAAACGCGCTAATTTTTGTGAGTGAAGAAGGTAGGGTAAACGTGCCACGTTGATTAAATTCACACATAGGCAGGTGTAGATCATGAATCGACGATGTTTTAATACATATGTATTTCATTAAATTTTAATTAGAAAAGAGAAGGATCTTCAATGTGAAAGGATAAAATGGCAATCATGTTCCAAGGATCGACAGAAATTGAAAGAAAAAAATTGGGGATTTTGTTTTAGTAAATCCTTCTAATTTTTAGAGAGAGAAATATATGGGTGCGGTCATGTAACAGTGCATGTCTTATTAAATGAAATGTACCTTCCTCATGCTTTTTTTAGAAGGGCACTAATGTCCTTTGGTAATAAGGGATGTTGACACACGGCGGCTAAACTCAAATTCCGTAAAAAAAATGTGGGATTTGATACCCATTGGCAGGGTAATTAATGCAGCAAACTAATTTATGATAGATAAGGCTATTAGTACTACTAGCCTGGATGAACTACCAGTTCTTAGTGGAGGATTAGAACTGTGTTGAAGTTCAGTTCCAATATAGAAAACTTTGAGCACATCCGCCCGTGTCTGCTCTGTTCTAGAAATGCATAGCAGAGGGACACTTGGGGCATCTGTGTCAGATATGCCCTACTATGCTCTGAGGCGTCCGTGTCAGATCTGCTATGCTCTACTCTGAGGCATCTGTGTCAGATCTACTCTGCTCTGAGGCATCAGTATCAGGTCTGCTATGCTTTGCTCTTAGGCATTTGTGTGTCAAATATGCTCTGATCTGAGGCGTTAGTGTCAGATCTGCTCTGCTCTTAGACATCTGTGTCAGTTCTACTATGAGGCGTCAGTGTTAGATCTAATATGGTCAGAGGCATCTGTGTCAGATATGCTCTGCTCTACTCTGAGGCGTCTGTGTCAGATCTGATTTAAGGCATTAGTGTGAGACCTGCTCTGAGGTGTTATTGTCAAATGTGCTGTGCTCCAAGGCATCTGTGTCAGATCTGTGCTGCTCTGCTCTCAGGCATCTGTGTCAGATCTGATATGCTCTGGAATACTCCACTTTGTACTTAAAATCTTAAGATCTGGTTCTGAACTAGAAAAATGTTTGATGGGCGGTATCTGAGTTCTGCTCATAAAATGCAATGAGTTCTTCCACTATAGCCCAATTTTGATATGAGGTTTAGTCCACATCTACTACTCCCACATACTCTGATTTGACTGATACGGTCAAGTCAGTAGACATGTAAAAAATAACCTTAATTCCAAGGATCACTTCTTTTCCCAATCCATCTAAATTGGATGTCATCATTAATTGAGCTTAGAGCTTAGATCAACCGAATGGAATATCATCATCGGGAGAATTTGGATTTTGGGCTAGCCGAACTGAATATCATCTCTGATCGAACTTAGATCTCAGCAGTTGAATCGAGTACCGTCGCTAATCGAACTAAACTCTTGGGCTAGCCGAACCAAATACCGTTGCTGATCGAACTTAGATATCAGGCCAGTAAAACTGAGTACCGTCATTGATCGAACTTAGATCTCGGGCCAGCCAAATTGAATATCATCGAAGATCAAACTTAGATCTCAGGCCAGCAGAACTGAATACCGTCGAAGATCAAACTTAGATCTCAGGCCAGCCGAACTGAATACCGTTGCTGATCGAACTTAAATCTCGGGCCAACCTATAACACCCCAAAAATTTTAAAAACCCTGCATTTCATATTTATTTTGTGCATTCTAAATTCTTTTATATTTATTATGTTAAGATTAATTATTGCCTTATCGATCCTATGAAACTAACAAAGTTCATAGAACAAAGTGCTTTTTTTCCATTTTATAGAAGGGGAGCTATTAAGGAAGCCGAACTCACTTGTACCACTAGATTGAAAAGAAGGTTTAAAAGATAAGTTATTTAAAAGAATGCTTCTAATATATAAATATATATATATATATATTACTCACTAAATTAAGTAAGAAAATAACATCAACGAGTTTTTACATAAGAATTAATATAATATAAATAACACAATTTACAAAAAAAATGGAATTAAAAAAAAAATATATATATATATATATATATGCGAAAAGATATTTTGTAATAGGGAGCAATATACATTAGTGAGCAAAATATACATAAAATAAAATGAAGTGAAAAAAAAAATATTTATATACATGCCACTATGCACACACACAAAATAAGAATATATATATATATATATATATATATATATATATATATATAACTCACGGCACGCACACACTATGAGATAATCTAAAAAAATACGAAATAGGCTCAAAAGCCTAAAGCCTAGACTAGGAACTAATATTTAAGAGGATGTATATCCCTCCTAAAATTTCAGCGTACATGAATTAGCCATTACTTAATAATTAAGCTTCAACCCCACCACCCTATAAATAGAGAATGAATAGAATTTCTGAGCACACACATACAATAGTTATAAGAAAAAGAAAATATAGGGAAACAAAAAGAGAGGAAAAGGGGGAAATTCTATGTACATACATATCTAATATTTTGACTTTCTTTAAACATATTTTGGACGGTATTTGATAAAGTTTTATGATGAAAGAACGTGATGGTTACAAGCTTTGACTTTCTTTAAACATATTTTGGACGGTATTTGATAAAGTTTTATGATGAAAGAACGTGATGGTTACAAGCTATAAAGAAAATGAGGTAAATGATTTAAACTTTTTGTATTGCTGGAAGCATGTTTATGTTTTAATTATTCTTATCTCATATTTGATCAAAGGTAATTTTCTTTAGCTTTCAATTTGGAAAAAAAAATTATGATTATAACGTAGTGACTGAGTTTGTATATAAAATCCTAAAATTCATCAATTTTTGTTATTAAGTAAATGAGTCAATATATTCTAGAATTTTATTTTAAAATCAATTTAAACTACATACGAACTAAATATGAATCTTATATGTAAGTTTATCGTTATTTAGGTAATTACATGGCCTAGATGCTTGGAAGTACGAATACTAAGCTGGTTAGCAAGTTTGCATGAATTTTAGAACCCTAATGCTAGTTTTTATGAAATTATGCCCCGCAATTATGTCTTTAGCAAGCTATAAGTAAAGGGTTTGATGGAAATCGAAAAGAAAATCATTGCACCTTATTTTGCTAATTAATGTCGAGATAATACTTTAATGAATTTAGCTTGTAACTAAATCATAAATAAATTAAATGTAAGACTAAGGTTTTAAATAACGTCGAGTGTACTATAAATGGAACCATATATGATCTTGGAGCCACCTCAACGGAAAAATGAAAGTCTACACGTAATGTGGGTAATGTTTACTTTCTAGTTGGTTGACTGGATTAATTAGTAGGTTATTTATGATAGTGGCATTGTGTGCCATATTATAAAATCTTGCGAATCTTCGGATCTGGCGGGTTACCAATTAGATCTTGCGGGTCACTAATTAGATCTTGCGGATCATAAGGGTCTAGCTGGTCAAGAGATTAGATCTTGTAGGTCAAAGAAGATAATGAAATGACTAACTTACTGGTTAGCCAAATCAACTTATTAGTCCATAAAAGTTACCTACTGGGTTTCTTAAACTCATAATGCTCTATTAAAATTTTTTTTAGGTCGTTCGGATGGGCGGGAACGTATAGCCGGTAGTGATTCCTCATACGTGTTACTCTTTAGTTTAAGCACTTTATTTGAACTAGTTAATGAATAAAAGAAAAGTAATGTGTATTTTGTATTAGCTTAATGTATTGACCCTTTGTTTAATGGATCTCTTTTTATGGTATTGACATTGTGCCAAATTATTTAAAATTTCCTAACCCGTACTTTATTCCTTTAGATAGAATATTTTAACTAGTACCTTAACTCAAAGCTAGTTTGGGTTAGGGTGTTACACAACCGAACTGAGTATCGTCACTGATCGAACTCAGATCTTGGGCCAGTCGAATTGAATAGCATTGCAGATCGAACTTAGATCTTGGGCCAGCCGTATTGAATACCGTCGCATATCGAACTTAGATCTCGGGCCAGCCGAATTGAATACCATCACAGATCAAACTTAGATCTTGGGCCAATCTAACTAAATACCTTCGCTAGTCAAACTTAGATCTCAAACCAACCGAACTGAGTACCGTTAGAGATCGAACTTGAGTATTCACGTACAGATGTAGGAGAAGAGTTCAACTCTTCCACTCTTTCATTACTTTCAAAAAATATATCAAGCAACGGATATATACATTGCTAATTGAAATTATAAAAATATCTTACCACATTTTCTAGGCCTAATATTTCTTCAGATTACAAACATTTTGGGGCTATCTTAAACAACTCTGTTGGCTCACCTTTGAGAGGGGTCTATTTTGTAAATCTCGCCCTTCAAGCCACTCCTTCTTGTTCCAACCCCCAACTCTTATTAATAAGATTTTCCACCAAGGGATTAGAAGTCCCATCATAATCATAGTTCAACATCTTAAAGTTAGTAGAAGGTACATCATTCAGAATTTCTTCAGAGAAGGGAGACCAATTTTGGCGACGAACCCGACTTCCTTCCTACTTCCTTCTAAGTTCCTCCACCTCTCTCTGCAAGGATGAAATATGGTGCTTCACAATGCTTTTGTTGACAGAATAAGTGATATCTCTATCATCAATTCTATTTTCACCTGATTTGACAGATGGAGATCATTCTCAAGCAGTTCGATTGTTGACTTCAGTTCTTGCTTCTTTTCTACCCTTTCCTCTCCCCTCTCTTGGTCCTTCCTTATAGGGGACTTGATCTTCTCTATCAGTTTCTTGAGGGGGCATACTTGTTCGGGGACGGGGGAGTTATAGGGGGATTAGTCGGAAGTGCTCCTCTATTAGCAAAGGCACTCTCCACTACCATTTTATCAGCCCGTTTATCCGACCAATAGTCATCATGACCATAGAATCATCTTCTAAGTTCATATTCGAGACACCGCTCTGTCCCTTTATAGGAACATGAGTTACACATGGTGTTCTACCCTCTCGCATTATTCATTCAGCTACTCGTTCAAACTCCAAATTGAGGTTTCGAGGAATACCATTGTTTCCTTCCATCATTTCATTAAGTAACATATTTTCAACATAAAAAGGGATTGTTAATGATTCTTACCCACAAGAGTTCACATCGTTCCCATAGATTGCACCATTTGATGAAAGTTTTTCCCTTTGATAAATAAATAAAGATAAACTATGACGGGAAGAAGTGCCAACGGTTGATTAGTGGAGGATGGTGCATCTAGGTTGCTGAAAGTTTTGTCGGAAAGACCTGCATAAACTCGCCGGAGGGAGTTTCGGCAAGGGCACTCTGACGCTTAAGTTAGTAAGTAAATCCCTCTAATTTTTAGAGAGAGAAATATTTAGGTGTTGTCATGTAACAGTGTGTGTCTTGATGAATGAAATGTATCTTCCTTTTATGCTTTTGTTAGAAGAGCACTAACGCCCTTATACAAAAAGGGACGTCTGACAAGCGGCGAATACACTCAGATCCCATAAAATGTGGGATTTGATACCCATTGGCAGGGTAATTAGTGCAACTGACTCATTTTGACAGATAAGGCTATTAGTAGTACTAACCTGGATGAACTGCAAGTTCTTAGTGGAGGATTAGAACTGTGTTGAAGTTTAGTTCTGATATAGCAAACTCTGAGCACATCCACCAGTATCTGCTCTGCTCTAGAAAACCATAGCAAAGAAACACTTGGGGCATCTGGGTCAGATCTGCCCTACTCTGCTCTGAGGCATCTGTGTCGGATCCCCTATGCTCTACTCTGTGGCATCTGTGTCAGATCTACTATGCTCTGTGATTTCAGTATGAGATCTACTATGCTCTATTTTGAGGCATCTGTGTGTCAGATCTATTCTGCTATGCTCTGAGGCACTAGTGACATATCTGCTCTGGTCTGAGACATCTGTGTCAAATCTGCTCTAAGGCATCAGTTTGAGATCTACTCTAGTATGAGGCATCTGTGTCGGATCTACTCTTAGGCGTCAGTGTCAGATCTGCTCTGCTTTAAGGCATCTATGTCAGATCTACTCTGCTATGCTCTGAGGTGTTAGTGTCATATCTATTGTGGTCTAAGGCATCTTTGTTAGATCTGCTCTGAGGCATTAATGTCAGATCTGCTCTGCTTTGAGGCATCTGTGTAAAATCTGCTCTGCTATGAGGCATCTGTGTCAGATCTGATCTACTCTACTTTGAAATACTCCACTCCGTACTTGGAATCTTAAGATCTGGTTCTGAATTGGAACAATGTCTGATGGGCGGTATCTGAGTTATGCGCATAAAGTGCAATTAGTTCTTCCACTGTAGACCCGTTCTGATATGTGGTTTATAGTCCACATCAGGACTAAAAATTACAATAAATTATATGTATTTGTGTTCAAATGTGTTGTAGTTGTTTCTCACTAGAAATGTGATGTTATTCGGATGATCTTTTTGAGGATTTTTTTTTGTAATCACTCTCTCAAATTTCTCTATAAAGTATGATTGTTCAACTAGAGTTATGGAACCCACCTAGAGTTTTGGATTTATCAATGTAAGAAAAATTGGGGATTGTTGTAAGATAAAATCAATTGTGTTTCTTTAATAGTTAAGATTGGAATATGTGGCTAGGGCTTTTAACAAAAAAATGGTGTCTAAAAATAAGAAAAAGTAAACAAAAATGAGAAAGGAGAAATGGCATGAAATATAATTAATTTTTTTATTTAATTAAGTTTTAACGGTAAAATGGAAGTAAATGCAATAGGTATTTAAAAATTTTATATATAATAATTGAGGAATCTTTAAAGATATAATTTAATTAAGGGACCTCTCAAACTATTAATGAATGACTTAGGGACCTTATAATCTATTTTGTCAATTTTCATTTATGTGTTGTGACATGGGATAGTGTTGTGAGTCAAGGTGACATGAAATTGTGGTGGAGAGTGTGTTTGAAACTATTCGAAGTAATGAGAGGATTGTTGAAGTATTTTTTACCATGTCTTAAAGAGTGATTGATTAATGGGGCTGGTGGAAATGGAGAATAAAACGGATTTATCAAAGGAAGTTTATGGGAAAGTGATAAGAAATTAGAATTTCAAAGATTTGTTAAGTTTGATGGCGCTAGGATATGTCAAAATATATGTGAGATTAGTAAAGTAGATCTAACATTTTCCAATAAGTAATTGTAATCAGTTTGACAACTAACTTTTAGAACATAGCTGACTTATTTAAGTTAGCATTAGAAATTTGTACGGATAACTTCGGCTGACCCCTTAGCAGACACTTGGACAAAGTGTTTGAAAAATCCAACAGGGAGTTGGCACGTCAAATGTCAACTAACATATTCTTTGCATAATGTGACACACTACCCTTATCTCAACATAAACTTGTTTTTTAACTTGGTAAGATATGTGTGATACTCCTAATCTTATAACCCATAATATAGGGTACTTCTAACCTGGTTAAATCTGTACGTTTTTTTCATAAACCTGTAACATATTTACGAGATATAATTTATTTCCCACACAACGGCTCAAATACACCCACAGGCAAAGATCCACAATAGACACAAAAGTATCCACCACAATCACACCAATATTTACATGTCAAAATCAAGTAATAATATTCAAGCCCAAACAACACAACAAAATAGAACCCAAAAACATAGTACGCCCATGGTTTAGCTCCAAAGGTCGTCATCCATGTACACCGATCCCAAGAGCTTATTGAAGCACGAACAACATGTCTGGTAAGCCGTAAGCTTACACATCATCAACATGCTCACCTACAATGCACAAAAATAGGTGAGTTATAGCCCAGTAAACATAAATTATGCATAACTTTGAAAGAAATGTGAAATGCATACTACTGAAACCCTAACCACTGTTTTGTAATATTTTATCTTTATAGGGCCCGTGACTCACCTACTGTGCACCGAAAAGAGCTAGCTTAATAAATAATCATAATCATAGAGTTTATCCATGTCTCACATGCCACCGGCCCGACAAATCGAGCCTATCCATGTCTCACATGCAACCGACTCAATATATCATAAAGCCTATTCATGTCTCACATGCCACCGGCCTGACGAATCAAGCATATCCATGTCTCACATGCCACCGGCCTCGGTACACTAGTAGTGGTCAACATAACATTTTTCGTTTCTTTTCATCACACAATGAATGCAAAGCAGGCTATATACGACCCATGCGTACACATGCGAATGCTCGTGAATGTTATGTTTATACAATACCAAATCAATCAATCATGCTAAGGCAGGCTATGTAGAACTTATGCAATGCACATGCCCGTGCTCGTGAATATTATATTTATGCAATATTAAATCAATCATTCACACCAAGTAATTCATATCAATCAATATCAAAAGGCACAAATCACAAATATTCCATAAGATAATATTCATATCTATCAATATCAAGAGACACAAGTCACAAATATTCCATAAGATAATATTCATATCTATCAATATCAAAAGGCATAAGTCACAAATATTCAATAAAATAACACAAACAAGTACTATATCTATGCATTATAGGTGCAAATGGATTTCTACTTACCTCTTTTTCCATAATTAGTCTCCGAGACCCCCTACACGTATAGTTAAGCTAGTAATTTTTTCAGAACCGAAGGCTTGCGTTCCCAAATTTCTCTCTCTCTCTCTCTCTCTCTCTCTCTAGCTCACTGACTCTTCCCTCTTCTTCTCTTTTTTTTTTGTTTCTTTGCTCGACTCCTTCCCCCGTCTTCCTGAAATGAAATTCTCAACCTTTCCTTTTTTTTTCTTCCTTCACTTATAAGGAATAAGACAGCCGCCTTACTAATTATATATATATATATATATATGCACACACACACACATAATTATATATATATATATATAAACACACACACACACCTAATTAGGATTAGGATTATCTTATTATTATTATTTATGTACCTACACTAATTATGCATATATATATATATACACCGTCAGATGGATTATTACTTATCTATTATTATTATTATTATTATTATTATTGCAAGCTCGCCATGTGTAATCATATTTTATTAGAACTTGACACCTTATCTCTTTCTTGACATTTGACCTAAAGGGTTCCAACCTATAATGTGAACCCTACAAAATTTAACAGCAATATATCAAGCATAATTAAATACGAACTGCGATACCAATATAATGCAATTTAAATAGCAAATAAACTTATAAAATGAATGCAATGCATGAACTATATTGACCAGTGAGTAGTGAGAGGCTTGGGGTATCACATCCTCCCCTCCTTATAAAAATTTCGTCTTCGAAATTTACTTACTTGAAGAGTTCTGGGTATTTCGACTTTATTTCATCTTCTCTTTCCCAAGTAGCTTCTTCTATCGACTGGTTTCTCCATATAACTTTGACTAGTGGAATTTCCTTATTCTCAGTTGCTTCACTTATCGTAGTAAAATTTCCACAGGCATTTCTTCATAGCTGAAGTCTGTTTTTAACTCTGCGGGTTCATTGTTCAGAATATGAGATGGATTCGCTACATACTTTCTCAACACAAACACATGGAACACATTGTGTATCTGAGTCATTGATCCAGGCAGATCAAGTCTGTAGGCAACATCACCAATTCTCTCAATAATAGGAAAGGGACCAATATACCTCAAACTGAGCTTTCCTTTCTTACCAAACCACATTATTCCTTTGATCTGAGAAACTTTCAAAAACATCCGATCTCATACTGCAAATTCTAAAATTCTCATTCTTTTATCTGCATAACTTTTCTGTCGACTCTGAGCAGTTTTCATTCTCTCTCGAATCAGTGCTACAGCTTCTGATATTTCTATGATCATATCTGGACCCAAAAGCTTTTGTTCACCAACCTCATCCCAATGTACCGATGATCGACATTTTCTACCGTATAGTGCTTCATATGGAGTCATTCCAATAGTTGACTGATAGTTGTTATTGTAAGAAAACTCTATCAAAGGCAAAAACTTGCTCCATTGTCCCTGAAAATCTAAAAAACAGGCTCTTAGCATGTCCTCCAATGTTTGTATTATTCGCTTCGATGCCCATCTGACTGAGGATGATATGCAGTACTAAAGGATAATTGTGTCCCCAATGCCTTGTGTAGACTCTTCCAAAAGGTAGAAAAAAATCTTGAATCCCTATCAGAAACAATGGATAGTGGAACTCCATAAAGTCAGATTATCTCTTGTATATATAGTTGAGCATATCGATCCATTGAATAAGTAGAACAAATAGCAAGAAAATGGGCAGATTTTGTAAGTCGATCCACAATAACCCAGATAGCATCATGACCTTTGACTGTTTTTGGTAATCCTACGACAAAATCCATGGTAATGTTCACCCATTTCCATTTTGGAACAAGCAAGGGCTGCAAGGTTCCTGCTGGCCTTTGATGTTCTGCCTTTACCTGTTGACATGTCAAACATTATTCCACACACTAAACAACATCTCTTTTCATACCTGGCCACCAATAATGCAATTTCAAGTCTCTGTACATTTTAGTAGCTCCTGGATGTACTGAATACGGTGTCGAGTGTGCTTCTGCCATGATATTTTCATGTAAATCATCCACATTAGGTACGCATAATCGATTTTGAAATTGAAGGACCCCTTCTTTTGATGTTCGAAAATCTGATGCTTTTCTGGAAGCAACTTCTTCCTTTACTTTAGCCAAATATTCATCTGTGAGTTGTCCTTGCTCAATTCGATCAAGTAAGGTAGGTCGAAGAGTTAACGTATCTAATTTTACTTCCACTAATCCATGCATTACAATTTTGACGTGCATTCTCTGCAGGTCCTGCAACTCCTATCTCTGAATTATAGCCATTGTAGTAGTGTTATGAGTTGACTTTCTGCTTAATGCATCTGCTACAACATTTGCTTTACCAGGGTGATAGTTGATAACACAATCATAATCTTTCACTAGTTCCAACCATCTTCGTTGCCGCATGTTCAGCTCTTTCTGCGTGAAGAAATACTTTAAGCTTTTATGATTAGTATAGATCTCGCATCGTTCTCCGTATAGATAATGTCTCCAAATTTTAAGTGCGAATACCACTGCAGCAAGCTCTAAATCATGAGTAGGGTAATTCTTTTCATATTCTTTCAGCTATTTAGATGCATACGCTATTACCTTTCCATTCTCCATTAATACATAACCCAAACCATTCTTCGATGCATCACTGTAAACCACGAAACCTTCATTACTTAATGGATTTGCAAGGATGGATGTTGAAGTCAACCTCTTCTTTAGTTCTTGAAAAATTTGCTCACAGGCTTCTGTCCATCGGAAGGTTACATTCTTTCTAGTCAACTATCTCAGTGGAGATGCAATTTTTGAAAATCCTTCTACAAATCTGCGATAATACCCGGCTAGACCCAGAAAGCTATGTATTTCAGAAGAAGTAGTAGGCTGTGGCCAATTGTTAATTGCTTCAACTTTACTTGGGTCAACTGAAATTCATTCTCCTGACACAACATGTCCCAGAAATACTACTCGATCTATCTAGAATTCGCATTTCTTGAACTTAACATACAACTGTTTTTCTTTCAAAATTTCTAACACTTTTCTCAAGTGGGTAGCATGCTCTTTTTTGGTTTTCGAATAGATCAATATATCATCAATAAACACAATAACAAACTTATCTAGGAGATCTTTAAATATTCGATTCATTAGATCTATAAAGGCAGCTAGGGCATTTGTTAAACCAAATGGCATTACTAGAAACTCATAATGTCCATACCTGGTACTAAATGTTGTTTTTGGAATGTCTTCCTCTTTAATTTTCATCTGATGATAACCCGATCGCAAATCAATCTTTGAAAATATTGTTGTACCCTGAAGCTGGTCAAGTAAATCATCAATTATAGGAAAAGGATACTTGTTCTTGATTGAAACTTTGTTTAGTTCTATGTAATCTATACACATTCTCATACTGCCATCCTTCTTCCGAACAAACAAAATCGATGCACCCCAAGGTGAAAAGCTGGGTCTGATAAAACCTTTGTCTAGTAAATCCTGCAGCTGTATCTTCAATTCTTTCAATTAAGTTGGTGCCATTCGATAAGGGGACTTTGATATCGGGGCAGTCCCGGGGTGTATATCAATTACAAATTATATTTCCCGATCGGGTGGTAAGCCTGGAAGATCATCTGGAAATACTTCAGGATATTCTTTAGCTATCGGCACTTCATCCACAGATAGACAATGTTGTTCTTCAGTAGTCACAACACTCATCAAATAGCTCTCACAACCATTTTCTAACAACCGTTGTGCTCTAACTTCAGATATCAGTGGGAATCTGAAGTTCTTCTTTACTCCAACAAAGATAAAAGGTTCCTCCCCAGGTGGCTGAAATGTAATTATCTTTTTCTGACAGTCTATGGATGCATAATACTTTGATAGCCAGTCCCTTCCCAAAATTACATCATAATCATTCATGTCAAGTACAATCAAATTAGCATAAAGTTCTCTACCTTCAATGGGGATAACACATGCTCGTAATATTTGATTTGTTTGTTTCGACTCTCCAGAGGGAATCACTATATTGTAACCATTCTCTGCTATATCAGGTTCTTTGCCTAGCCTTCTCACATACTCAGTGGATGCAAATGAATGTGTAGCTCCAGAATTAAATAATACAAATGCTGAAGTGCCTAAGATAGAAAATTTACCTGTTACTACAGATGGGTTTGCCTCATCATCTTCTCTGGTCATGGTAAAGACTCTAGCTGGTACTTTCCCTTGTGTCATGGGGTTCGGTTTGTTTGGGCACGTAGTAGAGATATGTCCTGGTTGTCCACACGAATAGCAAGTTCTGGTACCCACAAGACAGACACCACTGTGTTATTTCCCACATTTAGAGCAAAGGGATAATAGTCCTGGTGATTTACCCTGAACAGTTTTCAGACACTTGCTTGAATCTCCTTGTTCCTGCCCCTGTCCCTGTCTAAGCTGGAAACTAGGTCTTGGGCCCTAAAATTGTTGTGGCCTCTTCCTTTCATTTCCTACATAACGCTATCCCTATCTTTGTGTGAATTGACGTCGAATCTCCTGTGCGTGACGTATTCTTTGTTCAGTTTGCTCTGCTACCAAGGCCCTCTCAGTAACCTGTGAGTAAGTAACACCCTGCATACCAGCCATACAGACATCCCTATAAAGTTTCGATCTCAGCACTTCAACAAATCTTTCCACTTTTAGTGCATCCGTTCTAACCATGTGCTCAACAAACATTGACAATTGCTCAAATTTGGTGATGTAGTCCGTAACTGTCATAGGCCCTTGTCTCAACTGTATAAACTCATTCATTTTCATCGTACGGACTGGAGCAGTAAAGTATTTGTTTTTGAAAAGTTCTTTGAACCTGTTCGAAGTCATAGTGGCTACATTCTCGAGGGCCTTCATTGTGTCCCACCAGTATCCTGCACTCCCCCGTAACATAAAAGATGCACACAATACCTTTTCCTCGTCTAGTAGATATGATATTCATCCAAAACAATCACATTGAACTAATCCCTTTCCATTTGATACCTATAGTGGCAACGGAAAAAAAAATTAAGGTTCTAATTTCTATAGGTGCTTTAATTAGTCATAAACTGTACAAATGTATGTGATCTAGCATGAAGGAAGACATATATTTGACTAGTTCCTTAAACCTTTCTTGAGAGGCTAAACGGGGGCCCATTGGTTATTATGGAAATATGTTTAAGATCAGTGTAATGACAAGATAGAATTCGCTAGCTCTCAAAGTAATCTGTTGGCATTATTTCTCTGTATTTCCTAAACTCGTCATATCTTATGAAAACTTTGCGCAAGGTACTAGCCACAAAATAAGAGATGGGATCTCGCTATGGGCCAACAGATCAATACAGTTTGTGAGGATTATTATAGTTATTAATGCCAGTTATGGGTCCATATAAAATCATGTCCTAGACATTAATCGAAGAATTGAGCAAAGGGACTGTATTTACACGACATCTATGGATGAAGGTTCCAACACCAAATTCATCTTTTGCCTCTAAGTCCCTCTATAGTGTTTGATGGACATGGATGAATGAGCAACAACCTAAAAAATTTTAAAAACCTTACATATGATATTTATTCTTGTGCATTGTAAATTCTTTTAAATTTATTATTTTATGATTAACTATTGCCTTATTGATCCTATGAAACTAACAAAATTTCATGAAACAAAGTGATTTTATTCCATTTTACAGGAGGATCTATCAAGGAAGTCGAACTCACTTGTACCACTCGATTGAAAAGAAGGTTTAAAAGATAAGTTATTTAAAAAAATATTTCCAATATATATATATATATATATTGCTCACTAAATTAAGGAAGAAAATAATATCAACAAGTTTTTACATAAGAATTAATATAATATAAATAACACAATTTACAAAAAAATAAAAGTGAATATATATATATATATACACAATATATTTAAAAAGATATTTTGTAATAGTGAGCAATATACATTAGTGAGCAAAATATACATAAAATAAAATGAAGTAAAAAAAGAGTTATATATATAACTCACGGCACACACACTATGAGATAAACTAAAAGAATAAAAATAATAATACAAAATAGGCTCAAAAAGCCTAAAGCCTAGAATAGGAAGTAATAATTAAGAGGATCTATATCCTCCTAGAATATTAAGCTTCAACCCCCACCCCCTATAAATGGAGAATGAATAGGATTTCTCAACACACACATACAATAGTAATAAGAAAAAGGGAAAAAAGAGAGGAAAGTGGGGAAACTCTACATACATACATATTCAATATTTTGATTTTCTTTAAACACATTTTTGGAGGATATTTGATAAAATTTTACGAAGAAAAAATATGGTGGTTACACGCTACAAAGAAAATAAAGTAACTGATTTAAATCTTTTGTATTGCTGGACGCATGTTTAGGTTTTAATTATTCTTATCTCATATTTGATCAAGGGTAATTTTCTTGAGCCTTCAATTTGGAAAAAAAATATGATTATAACGTAGTGACCGAGTTTGTATATAAAATCCTAAAATTCGCCAATTTATGTTATTAATTAAATGAGTTAATATATTCTAAAACATTATTTTAAAATCTATTAAAATTATAAACGAACTAAATATAAATCTTATATGTAATTTTATCTTTATTTAGGTAATTACATGGCCAAGATGCTTGGTAGTACGAATACTAAGCTGGTTAGCAAGTCTGCATGATTTTTCAACCATAATGCTAGTTTTTATGAAATTATGCTTCACAAATATGTCTTTAGCAAGCTATACGTAAAGGGTTTGATGGAAATTGAAAAAAATCATTGCACCTTATTTTGCTAATTAATGTCGAGATAATATTTTAATGAATTTAGCTTGTAACTAAATCATAAATAAATAAAATGTAAGACTAAGGTTTTAAATAACGTCGAGTGCAGTACAAGTGGAACCAGACGATGGAGCCACCTCAACGGAAAAATGGAAGTCTACACGTAATGTGGGTAACGTTTACTTTCTAGTTGGTTGACTAGATTAATTAGTAGAGTATTTTTTATAAGGGCAAATTGATTTCTACTTACCTGCGTCCAACACAGTTAGTTGAAACTTCTTATCTCTTGCTTGCCAACGTAGTCAATCTATAATAATGTATAAAATATTTTATTAGACAAACTACAATAGTTCATTTATGGATTAATTTATTTTTGATTTGTTGAAAAACATAGTCCAAAATTCTAAAATTTTAATATTTGTAAACCTTAAGACTATAGAGCCCATTTATAAGTATTAAGAGTAAGATATTTAATGAACATAATATGCTAATCTTTTAACTAATTTAAAGAAACCCAAAATTCCATTCAAATTATTGTGTGGATATAAGAAAGCCTCTAGAACATAAAATTACAAATTTAAGAGTTATTAACTAAATATTAAATAATTAGGCCAAACTACCCATGCACCTAATTAACCAAAGTAATCATATTTAGGAACAGGATAATCCCTTAATATCTACAAATGTAATTCCTTCGAGAAACCATACATATGAATACCCATAATCCACAAATTCCTCCATCATTGCTTATTTGATAATATATATTAATATTTGTTTGACTACTTGGTTTGATTAGTTTCATGAAACTCATTAAACTAAATTAATTAAACTTAATTTAGCAAACAGGCATGAGAAGAAGACTTACCAGTAAGGTTTCCTTCAAATGCATAATCTCTCGCCTTCTTCGTACAACATCTCACAAATGTAAAGTTTATTTTCTTCTATAGACTTTACTTTTTTTTTTTTTTTTTTAATATGAAGGTTAAGGTTATAACTTAGCAGCCTTACTTTATCCAATTATATATTTTTCTAGAATTATATTATTTTTATTATTATTATTATTATTATTATTATTATTATTATTATTATTATTATTATTATTATTATTATAAACTCACCATGTGTAATCCTATTTTATTAGGACTTCACACCTTATCTCTTTCTCGACATTTGGCCCAAGAGGTTCCAACCTATAATGTAAACCCTACAAAAAATCTTTAACTATGTACCAAAAATAATCAAATATGAGCTGCAAAATAAATAAAAATACAATTTCAATAGCTCATAAAATTAAAAAATGAATATAATTCATGACCTATATTGGCCAATGAGTAGTGAGAGGCTTGGGGTATCACACTTACGGATCTTCGGATTTGGCGGGTCACCAATTAGATATTGCAGATCATAAGGGTCTGGCGGGTCAAGAGATTAGAGGCGGGTCAAAGAAGATAATGAAATGACTAACTTACTGGTTAACCAAATCAACTTATTAGTCCATAAAAGTTATCTACTGGGTTTTTTAAACTCATGATGTTATATTAACAATTTTTTCAGGTCCTTCGGATGGGCGGGAACATATAGTTAGTGGTGATTCTACATAACTTTACTCTTTAGTTTAAGCACTTTATTTGACCTAGTTAATTAATAAAAGAAAATTAATATGTGTTTTGTATTAGCTTAATATATTGACTCTTTGTTTAATGGATTTCTTTTTATGGTATTGACATTGTGCCAAATTATTTGAAATTTCCTAATCGTGCTTTATTCTTTTAGATAGAACATTTTAAGTAGTACCTCGACTCAAAGCTAGTTTGGGTTGGGGTGTTACAAATGAAAATCTTGAGTACCTATGAATTAAAAAATCCAAAATTAATTAATTAATTGGATTGGTTGCTCTTAGGTTAGGTGAAGCTATGAACCTAAGGGGTCACATACTTAAGCAGATTCTACTGTATTATAGTGTACTGGAACAAAGATAAATGATTAATTAATCAATGTTGGATTAATTATTAAGCTAAATAATATTTGTTAGAGAAATTAATTATTTGAGCCTAAGTAATTAAATGATCATGGAGAGAATTAATTATTAGGCTAATTTTATTTGTTTGGACAAATATTTAATTAGGCCCAAATAATGTTATAGACTTAAATAAATAATTAGGAGTAGTCTTTTGGGCTTAGAAATTAATTTTAGAAATTAATAAAAGTTCAAGAAAATACTTAAAGGTTTAGTCTTGAAGATAGACCCAAAACATGGAGATAAGGAAGCATATACCTATAAGGAAACCTTAGGGGATCAATATAAATTAATCCCCTAAGGGACTCACACCTACACATGGCCAAGAAGGGTTCGCACTCCCTCTCCTTGTGTTCTTTCTTCTCTCCGTTCTCATGTATTGAGATTCCCAATTATATTTTTAGTTGTACATCATTCATCTCGTTTTAAACAAGATATACATGAATCGAGTTACACCGTGTGTCTATACATCAACGTTAGGCATGGATAAAGATCGAGAGAAGGTTTCAAACATCCTTGATCAATGGTCGATCTGATCATTCGTGAAGTCTCCTTACGAACATAGAATTTGTGATTGATATATTGTTAAAATTTAATTTTAATTACATATACAAAGACATGCAAGATTAGGCATAGATCATAAAAATAATTTCTAATTATTACTTCCGTTGTGTATTTCGTATGATGTATGACCTAGATATTTCTACAATGGTATCAGAGCCTACTTACACGCCGTCGTCTACGAGTTGATTACTTGTTTAGCTTTGATATTGGGATGCATGTTTTAATATATTGTTGAATAAATTAAATTATTGGAAATTATAATTGATGTTGTTTGTATAATCTGCTGATTTAATATCTTTGTTTAATACGCAATATTTTGACTTCTACATAATATGGTGATGGGTACATATATACAAATCGTAATCTGATGATGGATGCACGATCACACATCTTATATATGATGCTAAAAACTACGAAGGATTTGAAACTGGTTGCATGTATAAAATAAGAGAAATGAGAGATCATATGAAAATACGAACCACACGATCAAGCGCGCATTGATCAGCATACCATGTAACCAAGCATCTCAAGATCGACAACTCGTGTGATTGAGCGCTCAAGATCGGTATTCACATGTTTGAGTGGCTTGGATTGGTGATTCGCACAATTGAGCGACTCGGATCGGTGATTCGCACAATTGAATGGCTCAAGATCAACAAGAATGCACGATGGAGTGCTTGGACACTTTCTTGCAATGGATTGGTTTGTCCAATCCCATATCCGAATTCCTATGAATGTTGGAGATATCATGTTGCGATAATTTAGGAAATGAATATTATTCAAATATCTTGTTTCTATAATTATGCAAATTATATCTCAAAAGATATGTAAAAGATATATATTTTGACTTTTCGAAGATTATCCAAATATCTTGTTTTTATAATTATGCAAATAATTTCTCTAAATGAAAATTAATAATAATTTAAATATGGATCCAATTCACAAGGGTACATAAATTGGTTCGCATGAAAAATGGCTCATGGTCACCCCAGGTCTAGGAGGATGCTAGAAAATGTATGGTTTTATTTTACGTTATTTTGTCTATGCTTGCATGTTTATCTATATGTTTAGGATAATAGAAAACATAAAAAAGTACAAATGTTAATGATATTGATCATTTCATAATTTTTTCTCTTGGACCCAATCCAACCAAACTATTTGAGCAAAAAAGGATTAAAGATTAAATTGAGATAATCGTACCTTCCACAAATGGTTATATGAAGCATGAGGTCTTTCTTGAATTCGCCACGCACATGCGGGTTAATTCTTGATTGTTGCCACCAGGTTATATGAACCGCTTTTAATAGATTTCATATAGTTATACATGACTAGCACACACACGTGGTCGGGCATGTCATTAGTACAAGTCTATAAAACAATAGGTATGCTCAAATGTTAAGTACCTCACACATGGACATAAGTGAAAACGAGGTGAATTAACTTAAGGGTCATATTTTTCAAGTATGATTGAGTAAACTACCTCAATGGTTTTATTTTGATCACTCACATGAGGATTAAAATAAGAATGATTAGTGGACCTTAAGCCCACTTAAGATGTCGAAATGGTCTTTATTTGTTTCCGTTAGGGATGAGAGAATTTGTAAAATCTATGGGAGTACTCATGAATTTATATAACTTATTCATGTTTTATTAATTAATATTCATAGGACACTTATGTTATATTTTGGTTGCCTTTGTAGATTATTCATATGCTTTTGGTTAACAACCGAAAATGGCAAAGAACTAATACTCCACTATACTTGAAAAAACAAGCTAGATGGTAAAAATTACTAAGACTGACTCATATCTTTGAAAATTATCTTAGATTATGTGCAGAAGACTTATGTTTTGGACCCAATCTCTTCCAATAAGGCACTAATAGCAAGGAGATTGAAAGTCTCCATACTTCCTAAATCTCCCTTTTAAGCTTTTTTAATTTCATGTCTAATCAAAATAAATTATAAATTATAATAATAAATAACATTTCTATTTTAATTTCTCAAAACTAATGTTTTCATAATCAAAGAAAAAATTTGTGTTTCTTATTAAACAACTACAATACACATCGACTAACTAAATTAATTTAGAAACATGGATACATTTATTTATTTATTTTTAAAATGTTCCCCATATTTGCATATTAATAGTCCTTAAATAATAACATTATCTATAATTGTCTTCTCTATAATATTAAGAATCATTATTCTATAAATCAAGAGTTGCAGTTGTGTTAGTTGAAGTTGCTAAGAATTTAGTGCATAATATGCCCAACAAATATGATAGAAACCTTATATTCTATAATCACATAAGTAAGTTTATGAAAATGGAATGTGAATATATCATTTCACATTCTTGATTGCTTAACTCATTAATGTGGTAATGATTAGACCACTTAATTGTTCCATAAACCCCTATCATAAATATACTAATATAACAAAATCAAAATTTTACTTGAACTTTAGAATTTCATGAAAAGAAACATACATGTTCTTCATTTCCTCCATGATATGTGCATTTGCACCCACCTCTTTTTTTCTTTTTTTGTTTTACAACAACCAACATTTTTATCATCATAAGTATTTTTATTGTGAAGCCACTACTTTTGACATTTCTCAATATAATCATATTATTATTATTATTATTATTATTATTATTATTATTGTTGTTGTTGTTGTTGTTGTTGTTGTTGTTGTTGTTGTTGTTGTTGTTGTTATTAATATTATTATTATTGTTGTTATTGTTGTTGTGGTTAATTTGTTAATGAGACCCTATATACTTTAGACACTTCCATCTACAATTTAGTGGACTTCAAATTTTGATAATTGCCACGTGTAAACCTACATCATTAAGACTTGACACCTAATCTCTTTCTCAAACATTTAAGCTAAGAGGTCTCCAAACTATAATGTAAACTTTTAAAAATTTCTCATTTATATACCAAAAATAATTAAATACGAGTTGCATCAAATAAATTATAAAATGAATGTAATGCATGAACCATATTGAACAGTGAGTAATGAGAGGTTCGGCTACCACATCCTCCTCTCCTTATATAAATTTTGTCCTCGAAATTTACTTGCCTGAAGAGTTTTGGGTATTTAAACTTCATTTTATCTTCTTTTTCCCAAGTAGCTTCTACTAACTCATTTCTCCATAGGACTTTGACTAATAAAATTTCCTTATTTCTTAATTTCTTCACTTCTCCAAGTAAAAAAATATCCACAGGCATTTCTTCATAACTTAAATATGTTTTAACTTTGTTGGTTCATTATTGAGGATATGGGATGGATTTGCGACATAATTTCTCCACACAAACACATGAAAGACATTTTGTATTTGAGTCATTGATGTAGGCAAGTCAAGCGTAAGGGTAACATCACCAATGATAGGAAATGGACCAATGTACCTCGTTAATGATAGAAAATGGACCAATGTACCTTGGTCTGAGCTTTCCTTTCATGCCAAACCATATTATTCCTTTGATCAAAGTCACTTTCAAAAACACCTGATCTCCTAGTGCAAATTCAAGCAATCTTCTAATTTATCTGCACAACTCTTTTGTCAACTCTGAGCAATTTTCATCATATCTAGACCCAAAAGCTTTCTTTCACCTACTTCATCCCAATATACTGGTGATCGACATTTTCTATCATATAATGCTTCATATTGAGCCATACCATAGTTGACTAATAATTCTTATTATAAAAAAAACTCTATCAAAGGTAAATATTTGCTCCATTGCCCCTGAAAACATAACACACAAGCTCTTAGCATGTTTGTTCGTTATTTTATTTCACTTCAAATACAACTCACAAGTGCATGAGGTAAATTATTGTAAAATATGGTGAGAACATGTATTGTATCCACAAGGTTGTCTACAGTAAAATCAACTGAGTACTTGTTTATGATATTTTTCTTTATCTAATGAATTCAACAATTGGAATGAGTTTTATAAAATAAACTAAAACAAATAAAGAATAGAAATAAATAACAAAGCAAATTTACACAACTACGGATATTCAGAGATTATATGGATTCCAAGGACATGCATTCATACGGTTCATATGAGTTTCTTTTAATGTATTAAACTATATGTAATTCCTATATTTGTATGAGAATCACTAAGATGTTTGGATCCTCTCTCTCGAGTTAGATCTAAATGTAGATTAGATAACACTGATCATTCTCAAGATATTAGGATCCATTCTCATCAAAATGCTTACTAATCTCTCGATCTAGCAAGTTTATGTTATGCATTCATAATCTGTTAATCAATTACTTCCTCTGGGGTAATAATGGATTAACTATACATATACAATTATTCATCACATAATTTCATATGACATTCAAATCAAGGAAGCATAAAAAATATAGGAAGGAAAATAATATCATTAAAAAAATAAATGAATCCATACGAATGCAAGCCCTATAATCACTAGATGTTTAGCCACTCATATTCAATAAATAATCCATGGAAAACATATTGGTATTCATAGCTAACTTATAAGAACAAAAGAAAAGAAGACTATTGAAGCCAAACGATCTTCGTTTCTCTCTCTCTCTCTCTTAACTTGGTTAGTTGATCCTCATTTTTATCCTTGTTTCTGACCCAAAAATCTATTGTATATTATGTTGTATCTTGCCCCTCTGGAATCTAATGTAGGCTTCTCCTTTTATATATAATTACTAAGGTTTTGATAGTCGTTGTAACTCTGTTGTGGAATGAGAAGACATGCCCGAACCACACCAAAAAGTGACGGTTAAGATCCTTTTGCGAGAATAAGTAAGGTCTGTGCAAGGTAAGCACAGTCCATGCAAAAGGAGCACACACATTCCGTGCAAGGAGACGCACAGGCCGAGTTTCATGAAGCTCAATATATGGGTCAGTCTGATCTATAGCATGGGCCATGCCTTTGGGGTCCATCCTCGGTTTGCATACACAGTTCGTGTGACTTGGGGCATGGTTTATAACCCTTAATTGTCTATTTTTCTAAAAAAATTAACAAACACGTGACGTAAAAAATATAAAAAAATTATGATGAACTCGTCACTTAGGTACGTGCAATTGCCTAAAAACCATACATAATAACCCCAATTACACGTAAATCCTATGTTTATCAATGTCCTCTAACATATGCATTGTCCACTCTAACTGCCCATCTGATTATGGAAGATATGAAGTGATGAAGGACAATTGTGTCCCTTATTCCTTGTACATACTATTCCAAAAGGTAGAAAGAAATCTCAAATTCCTATTAGAAACAATAGATAGTGGAACTCCATGAAATCTGACTATATCCTATATATATATATATATGCATACATATATATATACATACATATATATATAATGGAGTATGTTAATCCATAGAATAAGTAGAATAAATAGCAAGAAAGTGTATATATTTAGTAAGTCAGTCCACAATAACTTAAATAACAACATGACCCTTAACTTTTTTTGGTAATCCTAAAACAAAATCCACAGTAATGTTGTCACATTTCCATTCTAGAATTAGTAAGGGTTGTTTTAGTGATTTTGATTGGGTGGAGACATCGATGATAGAAAAATCACTAGTGGAGGGTGTTTTTACTTAGGAAATAAACTAGTTCCTTGGTATAGCCAAAAAAATAAAAATAGGTATTTGTTTCATCTGTTGAATATGAATAAGTGTTGTACAAAATTGTTGCAATTTAACAAATTCTTGAAGGCTATAGCTACCTAAGTGACACTCTTACTACCTTTTTATGACAAATTTAGTGTAATTAATATCTCAAAAAAATTATTTTCATCAATCTAGCACTAAACACATTGACGTTCATTAATAGTAGAAAAACAATATCTAGATGGAATATATTAGTATGAAAAATCCAATTGCAGATTTGTTTACAAAAGTTCTTGATTTTGAGAGATTTTTAGCCTAAGGGCATCTCTCGGTCTGTGTCCTACGTAGAGTCACAAAAACTAGATCTTACATCAATTATAAAGAACCATTGAGGTATTATCTTGCCCTTGTATATAAGAATTTTTTTTTCTTTCTTTTGAAGTATGTTATGACAAGATTGTTCTCTAAAAAGTATTTAGAAGAAAATATATGGCCTTGATTGTTCGTAAAAATATTAGAACTACAATTCAGTGATACTTATCAACAAAGTAAATCATGTGACGACACTTGCTAAAACGATGTTTCCTTGCCAAATGTTGATAAGTTGAGGAAATCTAAAATAAAACAAGTATCATAACTATCAATAGAGTAACTCGGGGCATGATGCCCACTATGAAGATGCTTCCTTTTCAAACATTGATTAGTTGAGTAATCTAAAAAAATTGACTAAAACGGGGCACGATAGTAGCTACAACAATGCACTCTACGATAAAAGGTTAATTTGGAATTATTCTTCCTTAATTAAGTTGTAAAGTAACTTGGGGCAAAGCACTCGCAATGAAGATGCTTCCTTACCAAACATAACATAATAAAGAAATCTTTATTTTGGTATTAGAAAAATAATCAAACAGATAATGTTGTAAATATTATTTTGGAGAACATTTTGTTATATGTTCATGAGGTCTTACTTGTGTTTATTTTTTTAAAGTTTTTGTTGCTGAGAGTCTTTTAAATATATTATCTAAAAATACTTCTTCAAAAATAATCGTATGATATATATCATCTACTTTATTCCTATTTTTGGTGAATTCATAATTAGTGAGGATATGAATTCAAAATCAGTAATCGATCACCACTCTCTCACACAATTTAAGAAACCCTCCCCATCCTCATCTTCAAAATTTTGCAATTATGGCTGATGAAAGAATCTAGAGGATTTTGTTTGAGATTCTAAATTTACTCAACAAAGCTACTGCATCATCAACAACATCCGTACCTACATCGTTGATCCCATGTTCCCATATAGTGCCCACAATATCTATACCTATACCAACACCAAATCCCTTTTGACTCCCTTCTTCATTAATTATTCTAACATCTTTGAAAGGTATCAATTCAACTTTATCGTCCTTAGCTCCTACTATCGATTCTATTACACTCACAATACCATCTCCTAAAATAGCCTCTTTCTCGGGTACCACAATTATCAAATCAATTTAGATAACTTACCAGACATGAAACTCTGTGGTCATACTAAGTGTAAACTTGTGGAATTAAGCTTCCCAAGTCAGCCATGTATTCAGTTATTTGAAATATCAATTTCTTACACATTCTAATAGGTCCAAACCTCCAACTCTAAAACACATCCACCATTTCACCTGATGGATGGGGACTTTGATGACACTAATAAAATTGTTGATACATTTGGTGATGACAATGAGAGTGATGTTGATTTCACACATATAGTAGACATCGATATTAAGGATGATGCAATTGGTGACATTCTAAAGGCACAAGGGTAAAAAATATTCCTAAGAAAGATGAAGAAATCCCACTGCAAGAATTTCTCCAACACATCAAACAAAAAGGAAAACCTCTAGTAGGCACCTATTCTCCACCTCTAAAAGATAATAATCCATCCTTTTGAACATCATAGGGCTACAATAACTCGACCAACACCTCCACCTAGAGTAGTCTCCTTTCACACCTCTAGAGATACCCTGCAATCAAGATTTTAGGAAACCCCCAACATGTATGATAAAGACTTTTATGATGCTAAATGTTTACATAAGTGGAATGACCATAAACATAGAGAGTTGCTTTTGTAATTACATGTAAATCAAAATATATTTCGATAATACCATTTATATATCTTTTTCTATAAGGAAATTTGTTTGATGTTGTTTCCTATGCCAACCCATTCATATGAATATCGCTTTTCAAGTTTATGTCAATATGTTATTTGAAGTTATACATACAAGTTTTTCTATATATAGTCATGCTTTAGTAAGGGGAGCATTTTCCATGTTACTCCATAATTAATTAATGTCAAGTTAGGAATGGACAATATCCCAACACCAATTTTCATATATGATTGATAAGATTGTTGTTTAGCTGATCGAAGGACTTGTTCATACTTGGAAAAATTATTTTCCTACCTCAAAAATTGTTTTCCTTGTATTATGTAATGCATAAAATCATCTTGCACAATTTATACCCATAAAAAAATTCTACTCTTGTCACCCTTGAGCAAAGTCTCTTGCTTTGTCATTTGGGTATGGGTAAACTAGTAAATTTAAGACAAATCTTTTCTTACCAAATCAAAGTAGAAGATGAATGAAAACAACCAGGAATCCTAACTTTTCCATCCCTACTCTATATCTCCTACTGACACAATGGTTAAGATAAGGGCATCTGATATTCCATTTTGTCCACCAAAGTTAATCACAAGTTAACCCTAAATCCTACATGGAAAACATGGTCCCAACCTTCCTTGGATACTAGAGTTGACATTCCTCCACAGCTTGAGGATGTGTTTGCTGCAAATTCCATGATCCCATTTTTTGTACTATCAAGAAGATTTGGATTCTAGATTATCATATTCTTCATCTCCAGGTTGTCTAAAACACATATTCTTCAGAATTTGGGGAAGATGGAAATGGGAATGAAGACGAAAAAGAAAATTGAAGCATTATGGTTTCTTGTTTGATGCATGACGGTGGTTGGAAGTCCAATGTGTTAATTTGTGGTTTCATTGCTAAATTTGTTTTTTTTTTCAAAACACTTGTTTTTTATTTGTTGTTTAAAGAGACATGGATTGAAATTGGTTTAAAACATTGAATATAGGTTTACAGTTGGATGCTATAAAATCTTTTGATTCTAGATGGGTTCTATTTGGTTGTTTAAACAAAATGTTGCTTTACATGTTAGAAGAATAGTGGGGATAACATTTTGATTATTAAATTGTCAATGTCGAGGGGGTGAGTTTTTGCTTCATGAGCTATGCATTGTTTTGTGTAGTAGTGCATATGTGTTGGCTGATTCTTGGTTATGTTGGAAATGTGAAGAAAGAATAAAAGAGGAAGATTATTAGAGTTCGACCACACCACAAGTCAAGAACTCGAGTATTTTTATTTTTCATCAAATTCTTATTTGACATGATTATATCAAGTTCGAAGGAGTCATAAAGACTTCTTCACACTGGATAAATGAATAATGATGAACCAAGTCATCAAGCCTAAATAATTGGGGAAGTGACTACATGGTTGACCAATTCAACCAAGTAATGGCATGAAGTTAGTGGGACATTCCCCATTATGGAGATATAAGACATCCATCAGACTATAAATACAACAATAACTCAAATTGGAAGGAAAACATTTTAGAAGATCAAGTTAGCAGACTGACTTGATATATGTTGCTGAGAGTGTTAACATCACATGTCCTAACATTTTTCGTACTATTATGTACAAAAAATTACTCCAATTTGTTTTGTAACATTTTCAGAAATAGTTTTAGTGTGTAGTATTTTCTAAGTGCATTTTCTCATTTGTATTTATATATATGTTCTTGTATTTTTCCTTGAAATCAAGAATGTTAGAAATTGATAATCTTTGATGGTTTTTGCAATTCACTTAGTTAACCTGTAAAAGTTCATCAATGTATTTCTCTTTTTATTTATGTTGAATTAACATGATTGGTGTCCCTAAACATCATACACAACATTTTGTTTATTGATTGCAGCACAAATTCAAGTTTTATGGACAATAAATTGCTCATGTTATTAATCTTGATATGATGAAACATTTATTTATTAATGAGCATGCTTAGTTGTAATTTAATTATATTTATTAAATGTCTGATGCAAAATTATTAGGTTTAAATATGATATGCTTATATGGAAGAAATTATGATATATGATGGATTAATGATGAAATTATGGTGACTATTAGGCTTATATTATTCCCTTATAAGGGTTTGGATTAGAACTATTCATGCATGATACACTTATAGACTTTATTATACAGAAGTAAATTCATCCCTTGTTACTATGATAATACCCAAAATCAAGTTATTCTAAGAATAGAAAAGAGGAATAATCATTCAGTTATTTGATATAATGCATACAAAATATATAGTTTTTTCAGCATTATATATGGAACGTGCATGATGCCAATGCTCGGCACTACTAGCTTCCTATATAACCATTCCTATCTAACTACAAAGTCTAAAGATGAATTATTTTCAAGTTTATAAATATAAAATTCTCAAAAAAAAATGCTTAAAAAAATGTAAAAAGTGATGTTATTCACCTCTTCCATGTTCACCTCGTAAATCTATCTGTTCTCATATTTTATTTATGCATTAACCAAAACAGCACCAATATCTGCAGAAGGACATTGCAAAAACTTCTTAGAAATAACTCGTAAGCAACGAAAGAAGGAAGATTTATGTTTATATTATTAAGAATTTAGTATGTTAATAAAAAAACTTGTAGCTATTTATTGTTACCCCTTAGATGTAGAAGTTCGTGGTTGAGAAACTTGTTTGCTCATTTGCGAAGGGACAGATAGTTTGGCTGCTATATTTTGGATCTCTTGCTCACAATGTAAACATTTATTCCCTTTTTCTTGAGACCACACATTTGCACATTCTTCATGGATTAGAGGTGATGTGCATCCACACTTGGCCTTGAGCACATCAGATTCGTGGGACAACAATTTATAGCAAAGTTTACAAATTGCTTCCTGTTTATGAATAATTTCATTTTCTTTTCCTAAAATGAATAAGAAAGTTATAAGCATTAAAAAAACAATTAAACTTACTAAACACCAATTACATAGTACTATTTATATTTGTAATTGTACAAATACATCCATGCATTTTTTTTTCCAAAGATAATTGTATAATGAGTTTTTAATTAGTCAAACTAGTTATTCTTGAAAATAAATCCCTGAATATTTGGTAATTTTGAATAACTACTAGCTAGTGGCATATAAAATGAATGAAGTAACATAGAATACATACCATCTGAATTGCTGTCAGATTCCTTGATTATAAAAACTTCACTTTCCTACAAAGTTGTACAATGCATGATATCAAGTAATGAGCATAGAAAATTTACTTATTTTGGAAAAAATAACATTCAAAAGGTGAATTTCTATTGTTTTCGGATAAATTACATTAAAAAGTCGTTTATATTGATGTGACATATGTTATTCTTTTTTTGATACATTGATTGTTATGAATAATTTGATGTTAAGGTAGGGATTTGAATCTAGTGTTGTAGTATTTTGTGTTGCCCAAAATATATACATATTACCACTATTGTGATGATGCCATCTCTATGTGCAAGGATTAGAAAACTCACTTCTTTTTGCCTAATGAACAATAAAGAATCTTTCTTTGAAGTTTGGCCGCCTAAGGAATGTAAAAACTCTCCAAGCCTTGCGGAGGCTCATATTACTGAGGATTTTATTTTGTCTACTAAGACTAACATTGATGAGTCACAATGCTATTAGAAAATTGATGAACATTATACAGATGCTACTAAAGGAATTAAGAAACAAAAATCCTATGGTCTTGGCCATTATTGTACATTCTAGGTTTCTTCAACTTTAGTGGAAAGAAGAACTGAGGTTCATGCTGAAGTACAGAAGTTCGATAAAGTGTAGGCATAGAAATAGGAGACGGACAAAAAAATGGCCTACCTTTAGATGCAACAATGGGAGAACTTCACGCATTCTGCTGCCCAACCACTAGTAGGACAGGGTCACAACCCACCTACTCTTTGTACAAACCACATTTCTTATGCCCCATCGCCTGTTTCTAAGTTCGATGACAAAGAAACAATCGATAGCTGTTTTGCTCTTCTTATGGGTCGTGTAGATAGTCAAGTTGATGATAGCAATTGATGGGAATATGGTCTTTGGATTGACCTTCCAGAATTCGTTGGCAGCATGGAACCAAATAATTTTCTGGATTGGCTTATGAAGACTCAACAACTAGAAGGGGACAAAGGTTTAGATAAGCATGAAAGTGTCTGATGAATACATCAACATGCAAGTGGGATTGCATCAGCATACAGGTGGGAATTCGATTAGTTAGAGTATGTTATTTTTCTATTATTTTATTTCTATTCTGTTAGTAGGGAGTAACACATGTAAGCATATGATTGGTCAGTGATACATCACTAAGTCAGCTAGGAAACTATATATATAGCAGCATTTTTTCATTTTGTAAGTCATTTTTTAATATATGAAATAGAATAAACATTTTTCTTCTTATGATATTGTCCGTTCTAGTTTTTCTTCATGGTATCTAGACCTGAAAGGTTCTATGGTTAAATATAATAGAGTTCATGCATTTGATGTGGCTGATGAAATGGCACATGATGGGAAAATTACTACTACAAAAGAAGGATCTTCTTCTAAATCTGGTTTGATGAAAGGAGGAGTTTAAGAAGAAGATCCATTAGTTTTGCGTGGATCGGAGCATCCAAGCATGGTATTGATTTTAAATGTTTTGACCAGAAACAATTACATTCCATGGAGTCGAGAGAACCAACATGATTGATGATGGATGATTAATGTAACTTAAACCTTAACTTTCCTTGTGCTAATGGCAATTGATTGATAATTGCCAACATATTAGCGACAAGTAGAGATACCAACATAATAGTGATTGATAAAAATACCAGCCACAATTTGTATCGGTTATTATCGATGGAACACTGACCAACTTTCTGTCATTCTCTATTATTTATATTATTATATTATCAATAAATGTTGTATTTTCCATGATAGATAATTACCAACAGACATATTGATCAATCACTACAGAATAATAATAAGTGTTTTAACAACTAAAAGTTTCGTTGATAATTCATCGGTCACCTTTGATATTAACAAAATACCAACATAATTTGCTAGTGGTATTCTTTTAATTGCTTGTAGTGTAAACACTACTGTTGAGTGAGTATTTATCATACATACAATTGATCATCATTGGTTTGGTTCTCACTTGTTTAGGATCTGACGCTACAACATTGATCAAACACCCCCACACTTTCAGGTATCTGCAAGATGATTTACATCCTTTTCACAGTTCACAAGGAGTTTCATTATTATCTCCGTGAAATTTTGTTAACATGGTTGACTGTTAAGACGACTCCCCTTCCCTCCAAAAATATTTTGTAGTAAATGCAGGAGAATATGCCCTAGAAACCAAATGTTAGGCTAGCCTAAAAGACATATTTCAAGTATATTCTTTAGAATATAAATAAAAGGTTAAGGCATTTCTTTTTTATTGTATTTAATTGTGTTTACATTTTATGTGAAATTAAAATCCCATGATCTTGGTAACTAGGAGACTTGGTCACGCATAGACTGGTGGTCATGGAATAAGTCTCAGTTGTTGAGATCATAAAGGTTCCAAGTAAGGGAATCTACAAGAAGGGATATCAAATGATTCAAATAGACTTGCACTAAGCAGTACATCACTCTAGGAGTGGATATATGTTCCATAGATATTGGTGCTGAGACATCACGTAGACTAGTAAATGTGATGTTCGTCCCGAATGATCACATTGAACTTATCCCGCACGGAACTCTGAACCATTTGGTAACCGTAGTGGCAATAGGAAAATTGAGATTCTGATTTCTGTAGGTACTTTAATTAATCCATAGAATGTATACATGCATATAGTCTAGCATGACGAAAATCGTATATTTGATGGGTTTCTTAAACCTATCTTGAGAGGCAAACGGGGTTTGTTGGTTATAGTGGAACTATGTTTAAGATCAGTATATTGGCAAGGCAGAATTTGTTGGGGATGTTTCTCTATATTTCCTACAATCATCATATCCGAGACATTGTGCAAGGTACTCGGGTAGATCATAAGAGATAGGATCTTGTTATGGGCCAATGAATCAAGAAGAGTTTGTTACGATCATTATAGTTATTAATGTCAATAATGGATCCATATTAAATGATCGAACCCTACACATTAATCAGATGCATTTGAAGGTTTGTTAATAGCGTTTTACATTGGTCTCTAGATGACGTTTATGTTTAAGTTTTTTTCAGTATTCTAATTCCATTTGATTGTGATTTTTCTCTGTGGTTTCAATTTATCAAGTCCTTTGATCATATGGTGTAGCAGGAATTGTGTAACTTCAAACTAAGGCTGTGACTGCTTGCGAAATCCAACAAGTCTTCTTAGCCTCAAGATTGCATCTCTTGCTAGAATGCTCAAGGTTGATTTCTCGAAAAATTAGTGGCATGTTGCTAAAGGATTCCTGATCCTTAACCTATTTTTAGAAATTGCCTAATCTACAACACTGATAGATCCTGGGCCAGCTGGAAATTGATTTTTGGTTCCTATTCTTATTTGGGTTTCCTTGATAACATACTACTAAGTGTTTTCCATTGTTGAATGGGAGCTCTTTCTATCATTCATATTTTTGAACCAAAATAGTAGGGATTTGTTTGGTCTGGGTTTGCCTCGTCTAGATGATATGTTTGATTATAGGATGTATATGGGGCTGGCTCATCCGTCCCATCCAATATTCTACTGATTTGATATTAATTTTTATGATAAAATAAAATAAACACATCTCATTAAATATAGTATTTTGACATATATAGTACACATCGTTTATTAATCTAATTGAATACAAACATTATTTTATTTATTATTTTTGGGAGAAGAAAAAAAAGCAAGTAGAAAAGCAATATTACTACTCATTTATTATAATTAATCTTGAGGAAATTTCTTGGAAATAAATAAGGTTTCATGTATTTCAGATTGTGAAAATGGTATATTATAATTAATCTTGAGGAAATTTCTTGGAAATAAATAAAGTTTCATATATTTCAGATTGTGAAAATGGTATATTTAAGATTTTTGTTTTAATTTTAGGAGGTGGGTTATCCATATTTGGTAATAAAGTTGTGCACTCACCAACAAGAACCGACAGCTTTCTGATGGGGCCTGTAAAGAGTGAGGGATCACAACATTGTCATTATATTCCATGAGACAAATGAAGTAGCTTAATCAATTAATAACTTACCACTTGTGTGCTTGCTTTGGTGTCCGTCACTTGACCAATTTCCTACAGTACCAACATATACACATAACTATTATTTCTTTCCTGCATATAATATAATAATATAATAAATTATTATAAAAATAGTAATATAATTTTTAACATAAAATACATAAAAATTGCTTAAATAAAATATCTTACAACACAAAATATATTATAATTAATATATGAAAAATATATTTTATATTTAAAAATAATATATTATTATTATATATGCAATATGGATATCAAATTGAAGATCATAAAAAATTATTAATTTAATATATTTTTCATAAAAACGGAGGTGAGATGAAAAAGTTATAATTATATGAAAATTAGAAAAAGCAAAGAAAAAATAAAACAATCTGATTAGACATCATAGATTCTAAAAATAGAAATATGAATTTGACCGAAAAATTGACATTTCTGTAAATTAGTCCAACTATCTTAATTTTATGTAGTTATAGATATATTTATATAATACATATTATGAAATGCTAAAATCTTTTCTAATAGAAAAAAAATGAACAAATTAGCCTTGAATTAGTATATTAAGTTCGAATTGAATTCTAAATTATTTTTTCATACAATAGGATCTATAACTGTTAAAATGGATCAAATAAATCCTAAATTTCTTATTATCAAATAAATAGGTCATTTCAATAAATTAATATAACAAAATAAATATAAATATTTAATAAATTAGAAACATATTTGGATAAATAAAAAATATGAAAATTAAATAAAATAAATATTTTTAAAAAAATGATAAAATCTAAGTTATTTAATAATTACAAAAATCAAAAGACCTTAAATTATTTAAATATAATAAAAAATAGAATTTCTAAAAAACATAACAAAACATCAAATCTCAAACCCTTTTTTATATTTAAATTATTAATAAATTTTAGTTTATTACTTTATTGGTTTATTTAAATATATGATTATATTTATTGAATTTTAGATTTATTGAATATTTTTAAAATTTGGTTATTTAATTTAATGTTTAGGAGGGTCATATTTATCGTATATTTAAAACCTTAGGGGCTTATTTAACAGATTTTAAAAAATTCAGGGACTTTTCGACCCATTTAAAAAATTAAAGGTCCTATTTGTACGAGAAAATAATTTGAGATTCAATTTAAACATAAGTTCCTAATTTAAGGGTTAATTTGTACCTTTTCTCTTTCTAATATGCTTAGTTTGATTTGAAATTAACCACGTTATTATTGATTGTCCACATTTAGCTATGGATAAAATTCAACTAATAAACGTTGACACATTATTTTCATTTATAAAAAATAAGAAATTTATGAATAATTACTATTTTTAATTGTTCTATTATTATATTTTCAATTGATATCTTTGTGTGGTTTCTTCTAATCCTAATAAATATCTTTCATTGTCAATTATATTCCTAATTTTCAGGCCTGTCTGATATTAAAAGCTACTTTTCAACAATTTATTATTTAAGAAATATACAGACACTAATCACGTTTTCTTCTTTTTTAATTTACTTTTACAACGTTTAAATTGTTAATTGGAGATATGATACGGCAAGATTAACAAATTAATAATTAATATGTATTACATATTAAGTTACTATTTGTTATTAATTTATTAAATTTTAATCAATAATTAAACTTACTATTTGTTATTAATTTAAATTAATTTTGAGGAAATAAGATGAAATACCTGAAGCTCGAGTTTTGAGGAAGGGCTGGATGGAGGGGTGTCCTTCTCTTTCCCAGTGTCTGCTGATTTCTCCTCAGATCCCATTGGAGCTCCACCATTTCCCTTTTCCTTCATAATTACCATTATATATAATATCAAACTCATGAGTAGTGTGGTTTTAAATCTTTCATATATATATATATATATATTTCGTTTGCCTAATTACTTGTTGTGTAGGTGAGTGAAATGATGACGACGGCTCTTCCTTTTCTGATGTTCCATCGTTGACCAACTTATCATCGTTCCCACAATCTATTTTGTTGTCGGAATCAGACTTCGTTTCCTACATGAAAAATCCTGTTATTGCTAATTTTTTGGCAAAATATGTTAAGAGTAAAGAGTATCACATCATCAAGAAACACGATTTAGTCAAAATATATATTATATATGTAGTAATGTCAGCACAATCAATTATGGATCACAAAGAATTTCCGTAGAAGAGAAACCTTCTACTTCCAAGTGATAAGTGTCGTTTCTTTGATCAAGGTATTTTTTTTGGGATGTCCTGCTATTAATGGCTGTAGCCTATTTATTCTACCAGCCAATACAAGCCCAGAATTAAGTCCATAATCAGCGACTCCTAATTAACAAATATAGATGGAAATCATGAATAAAATAAAAATAAGAAAATATAGCTGCTGCTCTAATTATTAGTGTTTTGCTCCCTTCTTTTGACGGCTATAAAATTCATCTCTAACAAGTCCTCCACCCTTCCAATCAGTCTTGTCCTCAAAGCTGAGTTCCGAAAACTAGCCAAGGAGCTCCCCTTCCTCAATTCCCATAGCTTCATCCTCAATCTTCCCGTGCCATTGAACCAAAATCTCACGAATCTGCTAAGCATCACACCAAATCGAGCAATCCTTCAACAACCACTTCGACTCAAACTCAGGATTAGTGGTCCATAACTCCTCCAACAATTTCTCCTTAGTAAATGCTATAGGATGAAGCATCATCTCTACACTAGCAAAATAAAATATTGGAATACTAGCGGGATTCCTCTAAATTCTCGAGCTGTTAGAACTAACACTAATATTGGTATGGCCAATCATCCTCAACAAAAAATGTGGGTAAAGAAATCGATCAGCAAGTGTCTTTGCTCAGTTATTTTCTTACATACGAAAAGCAAAGGATTATGGTATTTTGATAGCGGATGCTCTCGTCATATGACGGGAGATGCTTTTAAGAACAGGTTTATAAAGTTTGGAGATGGTGCAAGAAACAAAGTCAAGGAAAAATGAACCTTTAACGTGAAAGGACTTGCTGTTTTTACTGATGTACTACTGTTCGATAATTTGAAAGCCAATCTTTTGAGCATAGGTCAAATTTGTGATAAAGGACACTATGTGAATTTCACGCAGGATAAGTGCAGAGTGTTTGATAAGAATCATTCATCAATTCTTACTGGCATAAGATTGACAACCACTGCTACTTACTCAAGAAAAAAATGTTGTGCCATAGTGCTATTACCAACAATTTCAATATTTGGCATGAAAAACTGAGGCACATAAATTTTCAACATCTAACTAATTTTTCAAAATCTCAGGTTGTTCGAGCGTTACCAAAATTATCAAAGAAGAATGTTTCCATATGGGTCCATGTCAATTGGGAAAATAAAAAAAAGAGACACACAAACCACTGGAGGAGGTTACCACAAATCAAATTATGGAAATTATTCATATGGATTTCATGGGACCTATGCAGGTTGAAAGCTTTGGTGGTAAAAAATATGTTTTTTGGTGTGTTGACGAATTTTCTCATTTTACTTGGTTATACTTCTTAAAAGACAAAAGCAAAACCTTTGACTATTTTAGTTCCTTGGTTAAAAGAATTGAAAATGAAAAGAAAGTGTTGTACGAATTAGAAGTGATCATGAAAAAGAATTTGAAAACATATTGTTTGCAAATTTATGTTCTTAACATGTTATATTTCGTGAGTTTTCAGCACCCAGAACTCTGGCACAAAATAGTGGCAGAAAGAAAGAAACGAAGTTTACATGGAAAATGAGTTGCAATTGAGACCAACAACCATAAACGATACACCACAGCTCTTACTCGAACCAAAATTTCAAATGGCCCATAAAACTTGGCAGTGAGTTTAGCATTGGCACATTTGAAAAGCGAGAGCTGGTGACACGGACGGAGTTTTAGAAAAAATTTCTGGCCCACAATGAATTGAATATTGCATCATCGCTTATTAGCCATCTTTACCATATAATCTTGAGCATGAGATATGTTCCTGTAACTGCTACGAGTCCCCATCCCTATGTAGCAACTCATCAACGACTGTATTTACTTGAATTTTAGCAGGTAGAAAATCTACTCAACTTCGGCGGCGGACGTGAAAATTAGTATTATAACAATATTCTACCCATGGCAACCACCTACTCCACTGGCGTAGCCTTCTGACGCAAAACACCTTAAATAAGTCTCCGCACTCCGATTAACCACTTATGTCTGTCCATCAATTTTGGGGTGATACGCAGAACTCATGCGCAAAGTAGTTTCCATAGCTTTGAACAAGGCTGTCAAAAATGAGCTTAAGAAGATAGGATCACAGTCCGACACACTAAAAGAAGGCACACCATGTAATCTGGCGACCTCACGCACGAATAACTTGGGCACCTCAGGAGCCGTGAATGGGTGTCGCAGTCCCATAAAATGCACATACTTAGACAAGCGATCCACCACAACAAGCACACTATAAAATGCTCCAGAACGCGATAGTCCCCTGATGAAGCCCATGCTAACATCTTCCCATAGTTATGTAGGAATTGGCAAGGGTTGGAATAGACCCCTAGGAGCTCGAGTCAAATACTTTTGTTGTTGGCAAAGCTAATAGATAAGATATATATAAATATATATTATGAATCGTGTATATATGGTAGGCATAGAATAATTACTTGATTGTAGCCTAGATTAGTGAATTCCCCCTTGTATATCTTTGACATCTTAGAATGAGAACAAGAACATATTACATTCTTACATGGTATCATGAGACCTAGGGTTTCTCTTGCAAATTTCTTTCATTGTGCCCTAGTGTTTTCTTTGTTCACCAAAAGCTTTTCTTCGGCCTCTCTCCACCACAATGTCAACAAGAAAGAATAACTTCCAAGCATATTTCTATTACCCTTGAGATTGAAAACGTCTAGTATACGACATGGGTGGAGCTTATCAAAATCCATGCCCGTTCTCATAGTGTCATTCATCTACTACCTTCTGCAAAACCGATTATGCAGGTCCATCTACGGATGACAAAAAGAAGATGTACCTGACTCTTGATGCCACTCGATCCCACTATTTTTCAGTGGATATATGACATGATCTCGACTAATCTTCACACAATCTTCCAGCTCGACTCCACTAGGGTGGAGGCTTGGTTGCTCTTACAGGATATTTTTCAGGACAACAAAAATTCTCGGTCTGTCACTCTTGAACAGGAGTTCTCTCACACAAATATGGAGGATTTTCATAATGCCTCTACATATTGCTAGCATCTCAATTTTTTGTCCGATTGACTCAAGAATATGGGTGCACCCGTATCTAATGATCACTTGGTATTGCAATTGGTTGTAGGCCTCATAGAGGTCTATAATGGTGTGGGTACGTTACTTCGCCTGAGTAATCTTTTGTCCCCATTTTACCATGCCTGATCAATGCTCATCCTAGAGGAGGCTGGACTTGCCAAGAAAGTGGCGTCTAGTGCGGCTTTGTTCTCCACTTGAATTCTCCAGCACAAGTTGTGGCACCGCCTTAGCATGTAAATTCTGAGGGGCAAGAAGCACTGGAAAAAGAAAGGGAACAAGAGTGGCAAAAGCTACAATCAGTTGTCATCATCGAGATAGGGTGGTTTTACTTTCCGAACCCAGTTTTTACCACAACAATGGTATCTTGAACGCAAATCGAGCATAGTAAACCACCTCGCCCCACACAATTCATCCAGTATCTCCTGCACGGGAATATGATACTTGTCCAAAACTATTAGCTTGTTTAGTTCTCGATAATCAACACAGAATCACCAGCTAATGTCTTTCTTTCTCATCAACAGTACTGGACTAGATTAGGGCCCCGAACTGGGGTAAATATTTCCCGCCTAAAGCATCTCTGGAACTAATCTCTCCATTTCATCTTTGGCTACGTAACTATAACGATAGGGATGCAATGACACCGATGATGCACCTAGTCTGAGGGGAATATTATGGTCGATGGTCCGTTGGGGAGGAAACTCAGTGGGGGGTTGCATAACAGAGGGGAACTCATTTTGCATCTGAATTTTCAATCACTCACTGGCATCGATCGCCCCACAACCACCTTTGTCAAAATTTAACAACAAGAATCTCCTTGGACAACTCATTGTGCTAAACCCAAATCAGCCACCCTTCCTCAACATCCTCCATCTTAGCCAACTCCTTAAGAGACACCCTTGTCAAACCAACACAGTCTCTCCTTTCAACACAACCACCTTTCCCTGCTATATGAATTTCATCGACACATTTTTCCAATCCACTCTTGCTTCTCCCAAAGCTGCCAGCGAAGAAAGTCCCAAGATCAAACAAGATCCCCAACTCCAAATACAAAATAATAAATTACAAACTCAACGTCTTCAAGGTGTAATGACAATTGTGCATAGATTCCTTTAATGGCGGTCTGTCTTCCAGCCCCCAAATGCATAGATGAGTTGCCCAAACAATGAATTTTCAACTTAATGATCTCTGCAATTGCACTTGAAATAAAGGAGTAGCTCAATCCATTATCAAACATTACTAGAACCTTCAGTCCTTTAATGTCGCATGTCATCTTCAACGTTTGGGGGCCATCAAACTCCCAGGCAGCCACCTGCGACAGCTCCAGTATGTGACCCTAGTGTTGTAGGTTGCAAGTTGATCTCTCATGCTCTAGAGCTTGCTAACTTATCAACTAGCAACTCCTTGTCTTATGGTTCAGCAACTATAATCACCTAAATGGACTTATCCGAGCAACAATGAGAGGGAAACCAACACTCATCACAATGAAAATACTTTGCAGCCACCCGTTTAGCGATATAGTCCCCATGAGAAATCTAGCAAGTCGATCTACCCCTCGCTGAATTGGCATTGGAGTAAAACCCTAGAATTACTCAAGTTGCTTACAGAAAATTGAGCCTTTCCCTTATAAGTCAAGGATTTTGCCTCAAATTTAGGCCCCGTCACTAAAAAAAGAGTATCATTCTAGTAAGGATTAGAAGTGTGTCTAGCCATACTATTAGTAGCTGATAAGGCAGCTCGTGTCGGGGTTAACGTTGTAGTGTGCCTTGCTCCCCACAATGTGTTAACCGCCCCCTCAATCTCCCTGGCCAAATGGATCATTTTAGAGAGAGTTCGAGCTTCTCAGGAACGTATTTTGATTCTAATGTCTTCCCGAAGCTCATTCAAAACTAGCCCTAAACAATGTCTCCGAGAGACCAGGTGTGACTAAGCGAGAAATAAATATAGTAACATATTTGCTTACCAGTCCCGTTTGTTGAGTTTGCACCTACGCCTCAAACGGATAGCCATTGGGTAAGTCCCAAACATGTGCAACATCTCTAATTTGAAATGATTCCAACCCAGGCCCGGAGAAATCGCTCAAGCCCACTAATACTATGGTAATGCACCCCTCTTCATTGCAATAAGAGCAACGTCCATCTTTCTCACCGTCGAAGTACCCTACAATTGAAAAGATTGCATTGCCCCGAGATAGCCATGCTTCTGGATTACTGCCCCCGAACATCGACAAATTCACTCTTGTTGTTCCGAATGTTTCATGCAACAGGCAATGATCGGGGTTGAGTCCAACAACAATAGTTACTGAAATTACCCATGCCACCCAGACCCAAGGCCGCGTCACAAGGCACCGTTCCAAAATAATTATGAAGTTCCAAATATGACGGCGCCGTGTTGTATAACTACCATGCATCAAGTCTCTAGCCCACCTTTTATCTCGGGCCACCTCCCGCTACATGCCCCGCACTCCCTGTTGTGTTGGAGTTAACTTCTATGTTTTCAGGTTGTTTGCCCTTCATAGCCGACTCTTGTTTGCCATCATTGCCCCTATCATCTGCTTCAACTCCTCCATGGAGTCCTTCAAGTAATCCATCTCTGCCCATACGGTCACATCGAATTTGTCATTCAAAGACTCCATCCCCTTCTCCAATGTCTCCATGCGATTCTCCACAACACTTTGGCATGTTCCGGCATTATTCATCCGGAAGATCGGATCAATTTGTTAGAGTAAAACGTATAATGGAATCGAGAAACACAATGCAATCAAAGAAACGTTGTAATAATATCAGCACAACTAATTATGGATCACAAAGAATTCCAACAGAAGAGAAACCTTTTTACTTCTAAGCTCTTAGTGTTGTTTCTCTTATCAAGGTATTTTTTTTTTTTCCTTTTTTCCAGGTTGCCCTGCTCCTAAGGGCTGTAACAGATTTGTTATACAAGCCAATACAAGTCCATAATGAAGTCCATAGCCAATGACTTCTAATAAACAAGAATAGATAAAAAAAAAATATGAATAATATATATATATGTATATGTATATAGTTGTTGCACTAATTATTAGCGTTTTGATCCCTTCTTTCGACAGCTGCAAAATTCATCCCTAACAAATTAGAATAGGAATATTTGTGTTGTGGAGAGATTTACCTGTAGATGGATGGTGTGCGAAGCGGCGGTCGCCTTATCAAATAGAATGGTAGTAAAAGCTGCAGTTTTGTTGTCCCAACTAAGTTCCGACTTGAGAATTGTTGAGAGGTCATCTATTAAGATGCTACCCTTTCCTTCCCACTGCACCTACCATTCATTCATTTACTTTTATTTTAAATCAATTTTTTGTTGAAAACAACAACACTAAACTACCTACTTCTTCAGACGAAGAGAACGTCTCATGTTTCACTTCCGATCTTGCCTCCTCTTCCTTCCTCTTCCCTTCTTTATCTTCACTTTTGTCCTAATCAGGACAAAATCACTTGTTTTAACATTTTCCCACATATACTGCTAATTCATAGTGACACCGGTTGGTACACAGACAATCAAATGAAATATATATATATATAAAGCTATTAAGTTGCCAAGAAATGCTTCAAATATTTTAATCCCAAATAAACCTAATCAAAATGATTTCTTTGAAAAAACTACAAAAAAATAAAATAAATATTTAAAAAGTTAGATTATTCTATTTATTTTAATTATTTTACGGTCATAATATCATTTGTTGATTGAAATATTAGCATTGGGTTTGAGTATTTGCAGTTATACAAGCTACAGTCATAACATCTAATAAAAAAAAATTTCAAAAGATATTTTAAGTTTTTATATACTTTATTTTCAATTGAATTATTTAGGTTATTTTATTGATAACTTTATCTTAAACTGGGAATTGTTTTAAATAGAATATTGGACTATTTATGTTAGGTTTAGATACTAATATAAAAATATTCAATTAGTTTTTATTGAAAAATAAGATTATTTAATAAATCAAATTTTATTTATAATATGGTTATTTTATTTATTTCAATCTAAACTAGATTTTCTCCTCATGCGGTGCATGATTTGTAATATATTAATGTATAAAAAAAATAATGCAATAAAAAATGAAGTATATTTAATATTTTCATTTTTACAAAACATAAGGAATTGTATATTATCTTATAAATTTCTATTTTATAAAAATATCATATAATTCATTTTTGTATGTAAGCAAAATTTATTACGAATAATTCAACTCACAACAAATATACAAATTTAATTTAAACAATCAACAAAAAACCACTAACTTTTTAATCTAATATCTTATTTAAATTATGAAATATGAGTGTCATATTAAAGATTATGAAAAAATAATTCATTTCACATATTATATGTCAAAAACTTATAAGAAACAAAAGAAACAAAAAATTGAATCAATCATAAACCGTCACATATATAGTTTTTTCTCTATTTTTTTTTTTTTTACCAAAAAATGCCAAAAAATATTCAATATTGATTACTTGTTTTTAACCAAATTTTAGTATATATATAAGTGGTTATGTTATTATATTAGCATAAATATATCTGGGTAGGTTGGAATATATGCTTGTGTGTGTGATTTGGAGTATTTGTTGTGATTGGATTGAACTATAAATATAAAAACTAACCAAATAAATTTTTAATAAAAATATATAATTTTTAAAATAGGGTTATTTAGTTTATTTCGATAGTTTATAATAACAAATAATATTAAAATTATGAAACACTATATTTTAAAAATATTCTTATTAGATAGGTGTAATCATTTTATTAATTTATTTATAATATAAATATGTTTAGTGCGTTGAGAGTATTTATGTTCAAATTGGATATTCCTATTGAATTTGAGTATTTATTGTAAATTAGATTATTTATGACAAGTCTGAGATATAAGATGAAAATTAACCATATAAATTTCGATATAAAAGAATTTGATAAAAGAATATACTTTTATCCAAAGCCAAAAATATATATTTTGAAATTTTATTCAGTAATTATTAATATTTTTGGTGGTTTGGAGTATTTATGTTGGCTTTACATATTTTTCTTGGAGTAAACTATTTCTGATTGAATTGAGCTACAAATATAAAATCAATCAAATAATGTTTTAACAAAATATATAAAATTATATATTTTTCAAAATAGGGCCATTCAGTTTATTTTAATAGTTTGTTATCTTAATATTCCTAATCCAATGAGTTTTGAAATTATAAATGAATGAGAGCTCAAAATTATTAATTTTGTTATTTGCAAAATATCGTCTGGAGTTATTCAAATCTTATTAAATTCATAATTATTAAATAATTTACATCGATTACTATGTTAAAACTTTAATAACATTGGAATTGGAATTGGAATTGGAATTGGAATTGGAATTGCGGACTACTAGTTAAGAATTAATACTTTAAAAGTATATTATGTAAAGAAGCGGTGAAGAAGGGTTATGAAAAGTTTTGGGATGTGTTGGACATGCCTATTACAGGTTTGTGAATTAAATAATTCATATATATCTTATTATTTTCCCCACCATTACCTGCTTTGCTCTCCCATTTATAATATATTAAATAATATAATTATAAAGGAATTAATCGTGTTGCATATTGCAAGCTTTTATATGTGTATATATTTCTTGTCCATCCGGGTGCATTACAATATTATTTTTTTAAATAAAAAGTTTTGCTTAAAAAATATTATTATTTTTTTCTAACTAACAAATCAGTATCAATATTTTTCAACTTAATAAATAATATATTATTTTCGTTATTATTAGATATTAGACTTAGCTAAATTCACCAAAATAATTATACAAGTGTATGAATTCTGAGACTACATAATACAATTTATTTATAATAAAAATAAACCAAATAAATTTAGAAAGATTAACAAAATAGAAATTATTTTTGAATATCAATAATATACCATAAATAATATATTTTTTGTAAGTTTGAATATGATAATTATTAGGTTACATTTTTTTTAAAAATACAAAAATCTCAACAAATTAAAAGGGAGAGGAAGAGGGAAGTCTATAATACTTTGAATTGCTTCCTTAATTTGTGGTTCAAACTCTTCATCTCTCTATACCTTTAAAGAAAAAAAAAAAAACTTCACAAAAGAGTGTAACTCTTCATCTCTCTATACCTTTAAAGAAAAAAAAAATAAAAAATAAAAGAAAAAAAAATAAACTCCACAAAGTCTGTTAAGCAGAAACAAGCCAATCAAAAAAACTTAAGGGATCTATATATATATATATATATATGATCCGAGTTTGGAGGAACACACCTACTTGATCTATGATAGTATTTGGTTTTTATCACTTTTGTTATGATAATGAATCTGATTTTCGATTCATATCGAACAATTATTAAAGAACAAATCAGAATCATAATCGATTTGCATACCATATATGAGAACTTGGGGTAACTCCTAATTAAACATGAATTTCATAACACCATGATGAACATATTAAGAAGCAATTTATTAAAAAAAAAAAAGGTGAAAATTGAAAACTTACTTGTTGATCAAGAGGAGGTGAAGTGTTGATTTCTTGTGCATTCAAATAGGCATCTAATAACATGCCTTTCTCCTCAGATGATAGCTGGGATTTCAAGATTGATTCAATCTCCTGAGCAGCCTCCATTGCAGCTCTTTCTGAGATCCTGCCACTTATGTGTTTTTGTCGGCTCATCTTCTCATTCAATAATGTCCGGTTCATCTTCCTTCAATTATTTCACTGATATTTAATTATTTCTTTCTGCTGCTAATAAACTATGGGAAACTACCTCTCTCTCTCACTCTCTCACTCTCTCTCTCTCTCTCTCTCTCTCTTTCTCTCAACCACCAATTTGTCAGAAGTTATGGATATTAAACAAATACTCGTTAGTGGTTTGCATTTGTATCCTTTACAGTTCCGAGTCAATGGCAAAGTCTTCGTAAATAAAATACTAAAGTTCGAATTTTTTTGCTAAAAGTATGAGAGAGTGGCAAGGAAACAGAACTTTGTTGATTAAGTATTAGGATTTTATATTCTTGGAAACCATTGTAGACTTATTAATTTACCAAATAAATAATGAAGTTTGTGAAAATTATAACCAAGTATCATAATTATGAAAAATAAAAACCTCAAGTGATATTTCAACTGAATTCAGTGGGAAATTTAGTTGGAGCTCACCCAATTTTGCGCCATAACACACTATTATAATATTTTTATGATTTACAAGAAACGTAGGTTGAAATTTTGATCATCTAAGAAGGCTTTTTGTAATTTTCACAAATGTCAAAGTTTATTTAGTAATAACTCCAAAATTTCACCGTCCTAAATTTAATTCAGCCCTTTAAATAAATTTTAAATATTCATTTATTTTATCAGTTCCTCAATGTTCGACATTTAGTTATTGAGGTGAAAATACACTTAAATAATAAATTTTGTAACTTTTGTTAGTTTTTGATGTAGAAGCGTGATACAAAATACAACAATTGATAAACACCGATGAAGGAATAGACACCTTGATACTACGTATACTAGGTGCTATTGTCTCCACCAAGGAAAATTCTCAATTCTTATTTCTCAATCAAAACAATACCGCGTACCAAGGAAACATCCCTTCCTTAAGTACTAATATTCGTTAGGCTAAAAGCCCATAAAATAACTAAAGTCAGCAAGGAAACATTATTAGGCCCAAAAGATTAACTAATCAAGCACATAATTAATAAATATAATTCTTCTCACAAGCTCGATCATATTTCTCCAAGTATTGCAACGCAGTCTCATCGCCATCATTCTCCCCCTCTAAGAAATGATTCGCCCTCGAATCATACGGAGTCTCATCGCCAGAGGAGTTATCACCAACATAGGGAGTGAAATGCTTCACGTTGAAGACGTCGGAAGTACGAATATGGCTAGGGAGCTTCAAACGGTAGGCATTTGGGTTGATTTTCTCCACAATCTCAACCGGGCCAATCTTACGGGCAGACAGCTTATTATACTCGTGGGCAGGATAGCGGTCCTTGGTAAGGACAGCCCACACATAGTCTCCAACCTCGAAATCGATGTGGCGGCGACGGGCATCAGCAGCGGTCTTGTATCGGGCCGTCGAAGTAGAGAGGCGTTCGGTCGTGTCCTTATGGAGTTGCTGGAGGTCAGAAATGAGGTCCTGGGCCCGGCGATCAAGGGGCTGACGAGATGGAAGGGTGAGCAGGTCGACAGGACCACGAGGTAGAACACCATAGATGATATGAAAAGGAGAAAAACCTGTGCTTCTATTAACAGCGGAGTTGTGAGCAAACTCAGCCTGACTCAGCTTAGAATCCCAAGACTTGATGTGTTCACCCACCAAACAACGCAACAAATTACCAAGTGAACGGTTCATGACCTCAGTCTGACCATCAGTCTGAGGATGGTAGGCACTACTGAAGTCCAAAGAAGTATTCGCCATCTTCCACACACTCCTCCAAAAGTAGCTCAAAAATCTCGTGTCACGATCTAAAACAATCGAAGTGGGAAGACCATGCAAGCGATAGATATCACAAAAAAATATTTGTGCAACATGGACAGCATCAGTCGTACGCTTGCAAGGTAGAAAATGAACCAACTTCGAGAATCTATCCACAACAACGAGAATAGAGTCAAAGCCCCGCTGGGTACGGGGAAGACCCACCACAAAATCCATACTGATGGCAGCCCAAGGTACAGTAGGGATAAGGAGGGGACGGTAGAGGCCCGTATTTGTTGTCGTGCCTTTAGAGACCTGACAGACACGACAATGGGCAATGAACCGAGCCACATCACGATGCAGAGATAGCCAAAAAAAGAACGATGTAACAAAGCCATAGTACGATCACGTCCCACGTGACCCGAACAATGAAGTTCCCCAATCAGACGGAGTCGTAAACTACACACCGGTATGCATAAAAGAAGGCCCTTGAAAAGAAACCCATCAACTAGTAAATAATCATCATACTGACCTCGCCGCAGATTCTCGATAATGGAGGAAAAATTCGGATCAGAAGCATATAATTCTGAAAATGAGTCAAAACTGATGACCTGTGTGTGCATGTCGACAAGCAAAGAGTGGCGGCGACTCAATGCATCTGCCACACGATTCGTCGAGCCAGATTTGTGTTTCAACACAAAATTAAACTGCTGGAGAAAAGCCGCCCAAGAAGCATGCCTGGTCGACACGGAATCCTGGGAATTAATATGCTTCAGTGCATCATGGTCTGTGAACAACACAAACTCCTTCTGGTACAGATAGTGACGCCAGTAGCGAACTGCCCGGACAACAGCATAAAACTCGACGTCGTAAGCACTGTATCGACCACGAGCCCCATTAAGTTTCTCACTGAAGTAGGCAATGGGACGACCCTGCTGACTCAAAACAGCCCCAATACCCACCTTAGAGGCATCACAAGACAACTCAAATGGCAAAGAGAAATCAGGAAGAAGAAGCAATGGAGCAGTAGTGAGCTTATGTTTAATTTCCTGAAAAGCTAAAGAAGCAGCCTCAGTGCACTGAAAAGATTTACCCCGCATGCAGTCAGTAACAGGGGCCATGATGGAACTAAAATGAGGTATAAAACGTCTATAGAAAGACGCAAGACCATGGAAGCTACGTACTGCCGTTAAAGTTGTAGGGGTGGGCCAAGACATGATGGCCTCAATCTTTGCATTGTCAACACCAATACCATCAGCAGAGATCTTGTACCCCAAGAACAATATATTACTCACAAGAAAAGTACACTTGTGAGGTACCGCATAAAATTTCTCCTCACGAAGAATCAAGAGAACCGCCCGCAGGTGTGATAAATGTTCCTCCAAATTGGAACTGTACACGAGAATATCGTCAAAATAAATGACGATGCAAGTACCAATCAATGAACGCAGTGCTTGGTTCATCACCCTCATGAAGGTACTAGGTGCATTGGAGAGGCCAAATGGTATAACCAGCCACTTAAACAAACCCTCACGGGTTTTGAATGCCGTCTTCCATTCATCTCCAGGACGAAGACAAATTTGATGATACCCACTCTTAAGATCTAACTTACTGAAAATACAAGCACCACTCAGCTGGTCAAGTAGATCATCAAGGCGAGGAATGGGGAATCGGTAACGAACAGTGATTTTATTGATGGCCCTACTGTCAACACACATACGCCAGGACCCGTCTTTCTTAGGAACAAGGAGAGCAGGCACAGCACAAGGGCTCAAACTCTCTCGCACATGACCCCGTTGTAAGAGTTCCTCCACCTGCCTGCAAAGTTCCTCATCTCCGAAGGACTCATACGATAGTGTGGCCTGTTGGGCAAGGAAGCTCCAGGCACCAGATCAATATGGTGCTGAATATCACGGAGTGGAGGCAATCTAGAGGGAGGGTCCATAGGAAATACATCAGAAAATTCATCAAGTAAAGGCATAGTAGCAGCAGGTATATCGGAATCAGTCACCGGACGTTGAAATAACACAAAAACCTGATCAGCCACTCGTATTTCAGACTCAAAATCAGCCTGCGACAAGAAGAGTACAGGATTCCCCACAAGAGGAATCGGAGCAGACAGAACAGAGGAATATAACACAATTTTCAGCCCCTCAAAAGTGAAACTATACGTATTCAGTCGGCCATCATGAGTAACACACCTGTCAAACTGCCAAGGACGACCCAATAAAATATAACAAGCGTCCATAGGGACAATGTCGCACCAAACAGAATCAGAATATTTTTGCCCAATGGAGAAATTAATTAATACTCTACGATCAACAGTAATTGAATTGCCACGTTGTAACCACAATAAGGAATAAGGGGCAGGGTGCAATTTAGTAACGAGAGATAATTTCTTCACAGCATCAGAAGACACAACATTCTCACATGCACTAGAGTCAATGATAAACTTACAAATTTTACCACCTACTGTACATGTAGAGGAGAAGATAGAAGTACGCTGGGATTGGGCATAATCTGATGGAGGAGTTAGGCACGCACGCCGAACCATGAGAGCCTCTCCCATATCGCCCGTAAGGTGTTCAATTTGATCGTCTTCAATGGGCGCCTGATCGAAAATTGGGGACTCATTGTAATCATCATCCGGTTGTGCCTCTGCCAGAAATGCGCGAGTGCCGGAAGAGCGTGGGCAGGCTGATGCACGGTACCCTGGTTCGTCGCAAGTGAAACAGCGGATATTCATGGGTGGCCAGGACTGGGGCGGTGCTGCCGGAGGGGGATGTGTCCTGGTTGAAGATGACGCTGCCGGATGGGGCGCCGTGGCGGAGCAGGCTAAAGGAAACGCCGGGCGGCGATTGAATTGGCGCTCAAGGAGAGACGCCCGCTGGTGTGCGTCTGATAGGGTAACAGGCGCGATCAAGTTCAATTGATCCTGAAAAGGTATGCGCAAACCACCGATGTATCACATGATTAATTGATCGGGGGATTCTCGCAACTTTTTACGGGCCACCAACGAATAGAATTCATTGGAATATTCATCAATTGATTTCGTTCCCTGTTTCAGATTTTGCAACTGCTGATATAACAAGCGGATGTAATTGTAGGGTAGGAATTCGCGGCGCATATGTTTCTTTAATTTCTCCCAAGTCGTGATCCGTGGTTTCCCCAGGCGGAGGTGGGTAGCTTTCATATTCTGCCACCACGCAGAGGCGCGGCGCCGGAATCGAGTCGCCACGAGGGCGACACAACGAGTTTCTGGGACTTGCTTAAATTCAAAAACATCGTCAACATTATGCATCCAGTCAAGGAAATCAGACCCTTGCAGTCCCCCATCGAATTCTGGTATCTCTACCCGGAACCTGGATTCCCAGCGGCTGTCAACGCGATCCGGTACTCCCTGATCTGGTTGGTCAATAGCAGCGAAGGGATTGTCCATCGTTTCTATCTCCTCCTGATCCGAATCAACTAGGGGAGGGGCGCGGTTGTTAGGAAAATGACCTCCACATCCCCTGTCGCCGAGACCACCGCGAGGGGCAGTGCCATCCCTGCGCGCATTCGGAAGAGCAGCAAACGACTCAATGAACTCTGTTTGTTGAGTACGCATCGTTTCTACCAGGTGTGTTAAAGTTGCGATTTGATCGCGCATTTCGTCCATCTCTAAGGCCGTGTCAACAGCAGGTTGGCCTCTTGGAGGCATCGTAGAAGCGTGACCGTGACTCTGTATACCAACTGATGTAGAAGCGTGATACAAAACACAACAATTGATAAACAACGATGAAGGAATAGACATCTTGATACTACGTATACTAGGTGCTATTGTCTCCACCAAGGAAAATTTCCAATTCTAATTTCTCAATCAAAACAATACCGCGTACCAAGGAAACATCCCTTCCTTAAGTATTAATATTCGTCAGGCTAAAAGCCCATAAAATAACTAAAGTCAGCAAGGAAACATTATTAGGCCCAAAAGATTAACTAATCAAGCACATAATTAATAAATATAATTCTTCTCACAAGCTCGATCATATTTCTCCAAGTATTGCAACGCAGTCTCATCGCCATCAGTTTTAGAACCATCCATAAATTACAGCATATTTATTCATTTATTTTTATTAAAATACTCTTTCTCTCAACATATATATTTATAACGCCACATAGTCTATCCTTAGCCGCCACCTACATCTATTTTATTTGTGGGGTTATGTGCCCTAACAGCTAGGTTAGTCTTACTTAAAAGACATAATTCAAATACAATCATTTATATAAGTAAAGTTTAAGAGATTACTTCTTTATTTTATTTATTTATGCTTATTTATTATATAATATTGAAATTTCATGATCTCGGCAACTAGGAGATTTGGTCATACACTGGTTCGAAATCATAGAATAAATCTTAGTGGTTGAGATCGTAAATGTTTCAAGCCATAAAATCTACGAAAAGGGATATCGTAGGATTTGTGTATGCGTGAATTGAGCGATACTTCACTTGGGAAGTGGAGATCACGTTCCATGGATATTGATGATTAGACATCACGTAGGCAAGTGCAGTGATGTTCATCCCAAACGATAATATTGAACTAAAATGATCATGTATCATAACTCGAACCATTTTGTAGCCATAGTAGCAATGGGAAAATTGATGTTTTGATTTATGTAGGTGCATTAATTAGTCCTTAAACTATGCGCACGCACCTGATCCTGATGAGAGAAGTCGTAATGACTAGTTCCTTAAACCTCTCTTGAGAAGCAAAATGGGCGCTCGTTAGTTAAAGTGGAACTATATCTAAGATCAGTGTAGTGGAAAACAAAATTTGCTGGCCCACAAAATAATTTGTTGGGATTGTTTCTCTATATTTCTTACACTGATTGTATTCAATGAAGACCTTGCACAAGACACCTAACTAATCGCTCTTTTATTTCACTTTAAAAACGAATTGCAAGAGCACAAGGTTAATTGTAGTAAAATATCGGAGCATCCACAAGAACTGTCTAAATAATTTCAACTAACTACTTGATTCTATTATTTTACTTTATCTAAAGATTCAAACTTGAAGTTGATAGTTTATTTAAAAAGAACAAAATAAAAGACATAAATAAATAACAATAGACTTAAATTCAAGAAACGGAGAAACTTTAGAGAATTAATGGATTCTAGGGGTACATACTCTTATGGATTATATGAATTCTTTTAATATATTAAACCATATTTAATTCCTAAATTTGTAGGAAAATCACTAATGTATCTGGAACCCTCTCTCTCGAGTAAAATCTATATATAGATTAGACTTTAATGATCATCTCTCAAGCTTATAATGTTATCTAACTCCTAATAGTTCCTAAGATTTATTCTCCTCATGATAACGTACCAATCTCTCGATCTAGAAAGTTTGTGTTATGCATTCCTAATTTGTTAATCAAGTAACCCCTCTCGGGTGATAACTAATTAACTACACATATGTAATTGTTGGCCACACAATTCCACAATACAATCATAATAAGGAAGCATAAACAAACAAAGAAAATAAGTAATATCATAAATCAAAATCATGCAAATCCACAATCATATAATCCCTTGAATCACGTAATAAATTAGCTACTTATTATAACCTCACATTCCATAGAAAATGAATTGACAATTAAAGTTAACATCAATATGAAAGAGAAAACAGAAAAAACTACGACTTATGCCAGTGATTCTTCATTCTCTCTTCTCTCTAATGACTATGTTGCTCGTTTCCTTCCTTGCACCTTTGTTTCCAGCCCTGAAAATTGATCCCTCCCTTTGTTCCACGTTCTCCCTTTTATATGAGTTGTTTATGGCTCAATTTTACTGTGGAGTATAAGGACGCATCCATTCTACTAAGATTATCTTTAAAGTAATCTTAGAATTTGCCACTAAGATATTCACCACCTTAATCTAATCAAAGTACTTTCACTTTGCATTCCAATTGTCTCTCTACTTCATACTGGAACTCTTTGAACTTACCAAAAGCTTCAAACTTGTACCTTAAGAGGTACACATACTCATACCGACTGTGTTCCTTACTAAATGTAATGAACTAAGAACATCCCCCTCATGCTTCAACATTTACTGGACCACATATTCCTATATGGACCAAGTCAAATAGACCCTGTGCACATTCCATTTGGCCGCCAAATGGAAGTTTATTTATCTTCCCTGCAAGGCAAGATTCACAAGTTGGCATTTCATTCCGTTCAGCTGAAAGCTTCCCCAATGAGACCAATTCTTGTAAGCTCCCTTCAAAGATATGACCTAAACATGCATAGGACATGTATGCATTATTAGTACTTAAGGAGCATTTTCTTGTCCCATTCTGTAGTAATTGTGATTCATTATTCAAGGCATACAAATCATTTGTTAATATCCGAATTTAATAACAAGAATCATTTTGTGAAATAGAGAGATATTCAACCTTAATTAAAAATGAATATCCCAAAGTATCCAAAGTGGACACAAACACAATAGTCTTAATTAAATTTGGAACAAAATAATTGCCTTGTAATACAATAAAAAAAACTACTACAGCATTCTAATTTACTTGCCCTATCGCCAGTTCATGCACTCTGTTTTTGTTCCCCAACTTCAGAGTCATTTCTCCTCGACGAATATCTCTACTTTGTTGTAGTAACTGTTGGTCATTGACCACATGAGCACCACAACCAGTGGCAAACACCCACGAAGTAGAATCAAGAGTTATATTCAGAATATCAACAAGAAAACTACATGTTGGAAAAGTAACAAGGTACTCCTTGCAAACCTTCTTCCAGTAACTAGGTTGGTTTCATTGGAAGCACAAGTTCTTCTTCTTCAGACTAACTTTACTCGGACCTTTCTTGACTATTCCTCCATTATCCTTAGTCGTGTTCGCTCCAATCTTCTTCTTCTTTCCTTTAGAATATGTCAATCCCTTAGGACAAGATGAGTGTAATTGAGCAATCAATATTGACGTATCAGAGCTGCCCATCGTGTTATAGGCATTCTTGAGCAAGTTTACCAGTTCACTCAAAGTGTGACTCTTATTTGCCAAAAGGTAATTAACACAAAACTTGTTGAATGTAGGGATTGCTGGATCAAATCCTCATATAGCTCGACGCCCATGATGTGACCTAAGTCAAGCACACATTTGATACTCTCGATCATCTTGAGCCCATACTCCAAGACATCGCCACCTTCCCTCAATTTCTTGCTATACAACTCACTAGAGATTGCATAGCATAGTGATCGATCCAACACTTGGAATGATTCCTTAAGGTGCAGATGGATCTCAACCATATGCATTAAAGTCTCATGTTAACGTATTTATGGAAACATGCTCATAAGCATCAGACGTTATACTTGGAGATCGCCGTCCTTTCATTTCTTGATACTATCAATCTCGCCTCGGTGCTACTATCTTCAGGTGCAGCATTGGGAGGGAATTTGTTCAGGACAAAGGTCTTGCACCCAGAATCTAAGATGATCTTCATATTCCTAAGAATAAATAAATTATCGTAAAACCAAAAACATATATTTTTATCATATTCCTAGATCTGGGGTACCAAAAGCCCTTTCCTGTGCAATTCAATTCACGAGCCCTTCTGAAATTGAATTCAGATTTAATTTCTTATCAATTTTTATTTAGGCACATAGATTCCATCTATTACATCTGAGCCTAAGTGATTAAATGATGATGAAGAGAATTAATTATTGTTCTATTTTTATTTGTTGCACAAATACTTAATTATGCCCTAATAATGTTAGAGAATTAAATAGTTAATTGAGAGTAATTGACTGAAAGTGTTCCATATCGATTAATAATATTATTAATTTCATGTGAAAACAAATAATATAATTGAGATAGATACAATAATTGAAATTAGTTAGTGATGGAAGTCATAAATAGCAATAAAAAATAAATATTAATTTCAATTGTTAGATTAAATTAAAAAATAATTTTTATAAAATTAATATGAACCTACAAATATTTGAATTTTATTCAAGATCATTAAATTATACAGAAATTAGACCCGTGATTTGGAATATAAACATTATCCATGCATGGAAAATAATAATCCAACCAGTTGTTGATTCAAAAGAAAGAAGCAAAGACAATAAAATGTGAAAACCTTTTTTCTTTTTTTTCTCCCCACCGTCGAACCAAAAAACAGTCTTAAGGGAAAACGAGAGAAAAAACAATTAACCTTCCTTTGAAAAATTGTCGACACCCCTACTAAAGGAGAGTTTTTTCTTTTTATTTTTACAACCAAAAACTCATTAAAAGTCAAAATCCTGTCGGACGTCCCTTTTTGTGGGCCAAAAGAGAATCCTCCAATTAACAATTTTCAAAAATAAGAATTTAGTTCTTACTTAAATGACAATATGACATTAAAATTTAATTAAACTTAAATATTTAAGCTCATTTTTTTTCTTTTTTCTTTAATTCATTCCACCTGGCCTCCTGAATTCTATTTTAGATAGTTTACACTCCAAAAAAAATCTCCTACAACATAATATCATTAATTAGATTAATTACACACATTAGTTAGCAAAAAGTAAGAGAGGTATGAATATAAAATATAGAATAATATTTAAGATAAAGTTTAACAAATTATTGTACATTTGGCATAAAAGCATATACGATCCAAGTCATGACAAAAACGGAACCAATTTCTTAAGCCAATGAAAGGAGAACATAACTACCCAGAGTAGGCTCATTCAATGTATTCACATCTAAAACCAGTGGAAAATGGAAGGAAGAAGCACTACGATTCTTATAGGAACTATACACTGAAATTACAGTAAAGGTTTTTGTTTTGTCATACGGATCGATCAGAGGAGGTTCGTTATATCAACTCCTTTTTTTTTTTTTTCAAAATGCATTTTGATTATGTATCTGAAACTGCGTCGATGGTTGACTCCTTGAAACACTCTGTTATGCTTAACATTGCTGATCAATGTCGGTTGTTCTTTACTGATTTCATGATTGAAAGTTAAGTAACCATTCCTGTTAATCTTATTCTGGGATTCCAGTGCTTTCTTTAAATCTTGCCTAAACTTGCATTTCCATTTGCAACAAAGGGGTGGGGGATTTGGGGAAAAGTATCGAACCCTACTACACAATTATTTGGTGGGCTATGTCACTAAGCTGTGAAAGTCTTGTCGAGTCTGTTACAATGTTGAGTAGTTTGATTCCCTCTAGCCCATACCGAGTTATCATGATTGACTAAAAGTACTCCTATTTTCATTGAAATCACGATTTATCAAATTCCTCAGTTGTTTTGTTTTCTCTTTTTTTGGGTTTCCTCTTATGGGTTTTTTGTTCTGATAGCATATTTTGTTATGTTTCAGTTAATATGGTACCCAACAGCACAACACAAGCTTGCACTAAATTAAGCCAAAAACTTGCTCAAGTCTCCATCGCACAATCAGAATCTACTATCTACAGAGTGCACAGCCATTTAAGGAATGTGAATCCCAAGGCTTATGAGCCTGAGGTTATAGCAGTTGGCCCTTACCATCGCGATAAAGATGATTTAAAGATGATGGAAGATCACAAGTTGCGTTATCTGCATTTACTTCTGCTGCGTGAGAATCAGAATATTGAACGATATGTCTCAGTTATCGGTCCACTTGAATCTAGAGCACGGAAATGCTATTCAGAGCCTTTTAGTCTTGATGCAACTGAGTTTATAGAACTGTTGGTGTTAGATGGTTGTTTCATTATTGAGTTGGTACGTAAATGTAGGATGTCTCACTTGAGAGAAAAGAATGATCCAATCTTCCGAATGGACTGGATCATTAATAGCTTACAACGAGATCTTATGCTGTTTGAGAATCAAATTCCCTTCTTTGTTCTATGTGAGTTGTTTGACTTGATTGAGGTCCCGAACAACCATGCTCGGTTGACATACCTTTTCTTGAGGTTTTTCAACAATCTGTACCCTGGAAAGGTGCACAGAGGTAGTACAGATGTATGTTCGCATGAGATAAAGCATTTGCTCGACTTGATACACCGTAGTTGGCTTCCTCCTTCATCGGATTGCTCGGTTTTCACTGCAGACAAGATAAAGAAAGGGAAAAGATGGCAGTTTATCAGTAGTGCAACCAGGCTCAGAGAAGCCAATGTGAAGTTCGAAAGTAACACAGAAGAAAACATGCTGGGTATAGTGTTCAAAAACGGAGTTATTCTGATGGCGCCATTGACAATTGAAGATAGGACGGAGTCCTTGTTCAGGAATCTCATCGCGTATGAGCAGCATTTTCAAGACGCCCCAATTAATTTTATGACGGATTACGTGAAGTTCTTGGATTGCCTAATTGATTCCCCGAAAGATGTTGAAATACTGTCACGCAACGGGATTGTTGAGAACTGGCTTGGAGACGATGAAGTTGTCGCGAAAATGGTTAACAGATTGACGAACTCGGTGGCTGGTCCTGGGAAGCATTTCATGTATGCTGAAATATTTGAGAATGTGAACAAGCATTGCAGAAAAAGGAGAAACAGATGGATGGCAAAGTTAAGGAGAAATTATTTGAACAGTCCTTGGCCTATTATTTCTATTGTTGTTGCACTTGCACTGCTGCTGCTCACTGTCACGCAAACGTTGTTTACCATATTGCAAGTAGTTTAAACTCTTACATTAACTCACCAGGAAATATCTCGCTGTGCCCATAAAAAATAGTGGAAGTTCTTTGTTTACCAAAAATTTTAAAAATGTATTTTTTAACCATATTTTAAATTTATAAATAAATTTACCCTTTCTTCTTTTTCTCCTTTCTCGTAGCTAATCCTTCCCCTGCCTTGCTCTCTTCCCCGTGTAAGTTTTCTCTCCTCTCCCCCTTCCCCTCCCAATCGTACAAGACTTCTCTTCTCTCCTTTCTCACTTACCCTCCCAATCGTGCTAAGACTTTGATAGGATTCAGAGAAGAAATGATGAGAATTTGAAGAATGAGAAGGATGAATATCCAATTAAAGAAGAAGAGAGCATAAATCTGGACAAAAGTGCCAAATAATTGGAAAACCACGATATTATAAGCAGTACAGCCTCACTGTAATAGATCATAATCAACTGATAACAAACATGAATTATGAAAAGACAAATCTACCCCCAGGTTTAATAAACGTGAAATCTGATCATGACAATACCCTCTTATAACAGGCTTGTCCGCAAGCCTGGACTGCAATCTTACAAATGGAGAAATTTAGCCACAAGGGAATCATAGTCCTCCCAAGTAGCCTCTTCATCAGGGAGGTAAGCCCAACGCACCAATATTTTCGGCACCGGCCTGTTATTCTTCTTAACCAGTCGGCGAGACAAAATGGTTGTAGGATATAAAATAACTCGATCATCATCATCAAACAGTAGCAGGCAATTGCAATTTGTAAGCAACACTCCCAACCTTAGCTATAACTAGAAATGGACAACATATTTAGGAGACAACTTCCAGATTCTATGACGATGCAAACTAGACTATCTCTAAGGTTTCAGCTTCAAGTAGACCCAATCTCCCACCTCAAACATTTTTTCCCTTCGATTTTTATCGGCAAAAATTTTCATCTTATCTTGTGCCTTTTGTAATTGCTGCTTAAGATGCTCCTGCATTTCTTGATGAGCTTTCAAAGATTGCTCAACTCCCACCACAGTAATAGGGACATTAGATGTCATAGGAAAGGGTATAGGTTTATATCCATACAAAACCTCAAATAGCGTGAGAGTTATAGAAGAATGGTAACATGTATTGTACCAATACTCTGAAAGTGGCAACCAAGATAACCATTCTTATGGATTTGAACCACACATACATCGTAAGTACGTCTCCAAGTACTGGTTTACCCACTCAATTTGCCCATCACTTTGTGGATGGTAGGAAGTGCTTAAACACTTTCGAACGCCAAGGCTTTCATCAACTGTTGCCAAAACAAACTAATGAAGATCTTATCTCTATCAGAAACTATGCTCTTAGGTCAGCCATGTAGCCTGTATATATTCTCAAGAAATAATGTGGCTAATTGAGAGGCAGTGTAGGTATGAGCAATAGCCACAAAATGAGCATACTTAGTGAATCTATCCACCACTACCCAAATGGTATCCTTACCTTTGAACTTAGGCAAACCTTCTATAAAATCCATACTAATATGACCCCAAGCGTGATCTGGAACAGGAATAAGTTGTAGAAAACCTCTAGGCTTTTGTGTCTCGTGCTTGCACAGTTGGCAAACATGGCAAGATGTTACCACTGTTTCCACCAATTTCTTGATACTATGCCACCAAAAAACTGATTTGACCCTCTGCACAGTTACCTGAATTCCAGAATGGCCTCTCTCAACTGATAAATGCATATATTGAACAATTATATTCCTCAACTCAGTTTCACCCCCCCCCCCCCCCACACATAAATGTTATACACATATCTGAATAGTGACATGCTATAAGGAGACTAAATGTTTAGTAATATCTTCTTGTGGTACCTCATCATTTTGATAACTAGCTTCCAATTCTGACAGCCAAGCAGGTTGTAAAATAGTTATGGCTTGCATTTCCATACCCTCACTATCTCTTCTACATAGTGCATCCGCCACTTTATTTTCCATGCCTTTCTTATACTCAATCTTGTATGCATAGCCCAAAAGCTTGGCCAAGTACTTGTGCTGGATTGGAGTAGAAATCTTCTGCTCCAATAAAAACTTCAAACTTTGCTGATGAGTTTTAATAATGAACTGATCATGGATCAAATAGGATCTCCATTATCCACTACCATTAATATTGCCAAGAACTCCTTTTCATAGATAGGTGCTAAGGCTTTGCTCAAGTAAGCTAAAGGATGGCCGTTCTGCATCAAAACTGCACCTACTCCATGATAACACGCATTTGTCTCCAGCACAAATGTTTTATCAAATTCTAGTAACTTCAATACTAGAGTAGATATCATAGCATGTTTGAGCTACTCAGAAGCTAGTTGTGCTTCATCTATCCATAGAAACTAGCCTTTCTTTGTGAGATTAGTATCTCAAAGCCTTCACAGTTCGTGGGTTGGCCACTCTTTCATGGCTTGTATCTTTTTTGGGTCCACTAACACTCCATCACCACTGATAATGTGCCCAAGATACTCCATTTGATCTTGCCCAAAAGCACACTTGGATCCTTTGGCAAATAACTGATTCTCCTACAAAATTTGTAAAGCCTTCTCCAAGTATACCTTTTGCTCATCCATATTTCTGCTATATATTAAATATCATCAAAGAATACTTAAATGAATTCCTAAGATAAGCCTTGAAAACTTCATTCATCAAGGAATGAAAGGTTGCTGGTGCACTGGTCAAGCCGAATGGCATGATTAGAAATTCATATAAGCTAGATGGAATGACAAAAGTTGTGTTATCAATGTCAGTAGGATACACTCTTATCTGGTGATAACCCGATCTAAGATCCACCTCGCAAAATACCCTAGAACCCCCTAATTCATCCAATATATCATCAATTAAAGGTATAGGAAAATTGTCCTTCACCGTAAGAGCATTTAACTTCCTATAATCCACACAAAATCTCCAAGTTCCATCTTTCTTCTTGAGCAACAAGATTGGTTAAGAGAAGGGACTTTTACTTGGTTGTATAATTCCAAATTGAAGCATTTCCTGAATCAACTTTTCAATCTCCATTCTCTGAATATACGGATACCTATATGGATGTTGTTTGAATGGTTCCACTCCTTCTTTCCAGATTAATCTTGTGGTCATGGCTTATGGGTGGTGGAAGTTCTGTTGGTGGGGCAAAAATCTTGTTATATCTCTCGAGTATTGCCCTAACTCGGGAGCAGCACATAATTTCTCCTTCTTTTCTATAGCAGTCCTAAGACATAAACAACCAAGTAGGCTATTTCGCTCTTTCTTGATTGTCTCTCTCAATTGTTGAGTTGAAATTAAACTCAAAGTCACCTCTGAATCACCTCCCTGCACACTATTTTTTTACCATGTTGTTTAAATTGCAGTCGATTCTTATTAAAATCGCATAGTATAGGGCCCAGCTGCCTTAACGCATCCACTCCAACCACCATATCAAAACCTCCTAAACTGATAAGCCTCACAGCTGCCTTAAACTTGCAGTGACACATTTCCCACTCCAAACTAGGACACTTAGAGTCACAAATGATTTTTGTACCATCCGCCACTGTCACCAAGAGTGGATCAATCACCACGACTGGACAACCTACTCTCCTTGTAGCTTAAGTATCTATAAAGTTGTGAGTACTTCCAGTGTCTATAAATACTATAATGAATTGCTTTCCATTAGTAGTTTTAACTTTGATGGTTTCTGGAGCTGTTTGACCAGTTAAGGCATGTACAGAGATAAAGAATCCCTCTCCCGCCTCCTCATTCTCTACAACAGTCACCAGCTCCATTTGTAACTCCCCATCCTCATGTACTGATGCAAATAATTTCCAGCACTTATGTCCTTAGACATAAGGCTCATCACATTTGTAGCATATATTTTTCTTTCTCCTAATCTCCAGATCACCCTATGACAATTTCTTTAAGATATAATTTTTTCTCCAGGTGCTGGCAGCTGTGGAAACTTAGTTCTGGTATGTCCTTCACCATCCTGGAAAGTATTTTTCCAAACATTAGTAGTATACATTTTAGCTCCTGCCTTGCTTCCTGTTTTAGCACAACATAATAGTAATTCCTGCTTCCTTGCTAGCTACATAGCTGCTATAAGAGAATTAGGAACAAACATCTCCACCATTTGTCCTATTTCCTCCTTCAATCCATTGGTAAAACTTCTTATGAGGTACTCCTTACTTAATGTTCTATTTATAAAAACCATAAGCGCTTTCAATTCTTCAAATCTAGTAATGTATTATGCTACTGTACTAGTTTGCCGCAACTTATTGAATTGGCCAACTAGATTTTCCCCTTCAATATTTGAATATCTCAACATAACCAATTCAGAATACCTATCCCAATGATTCGCTTCTCTACCTTCAATATAATCAACATGCCAATACTCTGCTTCACCTGCCATAAACATTGCAGCCATCATTATTTTGTCACTTTCATACATACAGTGAAATGCAAAATAATGATTACATTTCCTTAACCACAGCCTCGAATCACTTCCATTAAACTTAGGAAAGTTGAGACATGGATATCGTATTCCAGAATTTTGTATATTCAATCCGTCATTCGCATGCAAACTACGTCTAGAACCTCATATGTCATCGCCCCATCTACTTACTTTTTCGGCTGAATTATAAGTACTGAGGTTTGGATTAAGGTGATCCTTACCGTGAGCTGCTAGAACAGCCTCCAGTTTCATGTAAGGTCTTGCATAGACTGCTTCAGCTCCATTTGTTCTGCGGTCATGGAATTCATCCATTATGTGCGCTCAATGAGTGATTCAACATGCTGCTGCTCTAACACCTTGATCTGTTGCGTATTGTTATGTCCAACCATCACTGATCAGAGGAATTATGTGGAAACAAGCTGGCTCTGAGGCCAAATGATAGGATTCATAGAAGAAATGAGGAGAATTTGGGGAATGAGAAGAATGAATATCCAATTGAAGAAGAAGAAAGTACAAATCTGGCCAAATATGCCAAATAATTGGAAAACCAAGGTTTTATAAGTAGCACACAACCTCACTGTAACAGATCCTAACCAATTAATAACAAACATGAATTATGAAAAGACAAATCTAACTCCAAGTTTAATACACGTCAAATATGATCATGACAGACTTCTCCCCCTTCCTCCTCCCTCCTCCCTCCTCCCTCTATCCTTCCCCTTCCCCTCGTGTAAGTCTTTTTCCCTTTTTCTGCTCCTTCCCCTCGTGTAAATCCTCCATTCTTCTCATTCTTCTTGTAAGACCTTTCTTTTACAACTGATCATGTAAGCTTACATGATTCAATTTACACGAATCATGTAAGCTTATACGAGTGATCGTATAACCTTACAGGATTGAACTTACACGATCAATCGTGTAAGTTGAATAAGGATATTTTAAAGACAAATAAAATATTTTTTTTTCTAATTGTAGATACTAAAGAGTTTGACCTATAATAAATGGGTATTCTCCTAACTGACTGCATTCTCCTCCCTAACAAATATTATATAATGCTATTATACCTTTTCCATATTAATAAAGCCATCACACATATTAACCCTTTATAGCACATATTATTTCTGATGAATCTTTAATTTTTGTAAGAAATTCTAATAAAACCCCATGTAAGTTAGATTCGTAATATAATTAAAAATTAAATTAAATATATTTATAATATGATTTTATGTTAATTAATATTTAAAATATTCTATTATTTTATTAGTAAAGGTATATAAACTATAATTTTAGTATAAAATATTCTATTACTTTGTCCTAATATAAAATATTTCTATCATAAATTAATTAATTGTATAAAAATTAAATTATTTAATTATATTTATTTGCTTTTAAAATTCAATACAAATGCGCAATAAATATTAAAATATAACCCCAAATAATCAACTCAATACAATTATATGTGTCAAGAAAAAATCAAGCTTAAACCGCGATCGAAAACAACACAGCAACAGATTGAAAAATTGAAGAACTCACACACAATGTAATCGGATTTACGTGGTTCGATCTGTGAAAGATCTACATCCACGGTAGAGAAATTTAGCAATATTATTACTGAAAAATCTTACAAATCACTCACTGAATTACACTTCAAGATCTTGATCAATGTAATTAAATCTTCACTCACAACTCACTGACCACTTCTCTTCTCTTTCCCTTCCGGAAACTGATGAAATGAATTAATTGAATTTATTCACCCCTTCCCCCTAGTTAGTTGAAGCTAACAACTAACCAATCAACTAACTAATCAACCAATCAACTAACTAACTAACCAACCAACCAACCAACCAACCAACTAACTAACCAATTAACCAACTTCATTAACTAACGCTTCATTACCCATGCACTCGGCCAATCGATTTCTGAGACTTGAGATGAGTGATTCAGAAGCTACACTTAAGCTTCAGATTCACAAATCTCCACTTTAGCTATGAATCACTCCATAGCCATACTTAATGACTAACTTCAACAGAAATGTAAGCTCCACATAGAGCTTCACTTCCTAGCAGCTCCACTTTGAGCTGCTACTTCCACAGAACCCAGTTATACCATCCCAATAGAAGCAAGACTAAGCTCAAACTTAGGAGCTTGCAAATCCTTGGTGAATGAATCAGTGGGATTGACAGCAGTGTCAATTTTGCTCACCACAATACTTTCTTTCTCAGTTAAATCTCTAACAAAATAAAGCTTAACATCAATATGTTTTGTGCGTTCGTGGTACCCCTGATGTTTGGATAAGTGAATAGCAGATTGATTGTCACAAAACACAATTACCTTATCCTGCACTATTCCAAACTCTGACAAAATACCTTGCAACCAAATCCCTTCCTTCACAGCCTCTGTCAAGGCCACATAGTCTGCTTCTGTAGTAGAAAGATCTACCACAGATTGATGCGTTGCTTTCCAACTAACTGCTGTTCCAAACAAGGTGAACACATACCCAGTTATACTCTTCCTTGTATCAATGTTTGCTGCATAGTCAGCGTCAACATATCCAACAAGTGAATCACCATATGAGGTAGACTGCTTGAACTTCAAACACTTCGCAACAGATCTTTTCAAGTATCTCATTGCCCACTTTGCAGCCTCACAGTGTATCTTCCCAGGATTGTTCTTGCTAAGAGATAGCAATTCCTCTTCCATGGCTACCATCCATTTATCTCTGTCATCACATGTAATGGCTTCTTGATAGTTCCTAGGCTCACAGGACTCCACTTCAAGGGCTGTAAAGAGAGCAAAAGAGACCCAATCTTCCTGTTTGTATGTCACTGGAGGTATGATTTATCTTCTACTTCTGTCCCTTGCAAGTTTATAACTGTTGTAGCTGGTTTGTTCCCTCTCTTCCACTGACTCATCATCTTCTTGTTGTGGTTGAGATGATGATGCACCACCAGCTCCTTGTTCCACAGTATCTCCAATCAAGAAATACAAATCATTTTTTCTTATGCCTTGTATCACAGTACTTTCACCTCTAGATACAAGTAATCTGTCATTCTCTGATTAGAACTTATAACCAGCCTTATCAAGAATTCCCAAAGATATAAGGTTTCTTCTTAGGTCAGGTACATATCTCACTTCTGACAGCTTCCTTATCTTCCCGTCATACATCTTGATCTTGACACTTCCAATCCCTCTAATCTTGCACGTATGATCATTTTCAAGCAGGATTGTTCCTCCATTAATGAGTGTGATTTCAGAGAACCACTCCCTTATTGGAGTCATGTGAAACCTGCATCCTGAATCCAAAACCCAATCATCATTTACTTCACTTGCAGATGCCATCAGACTTTCACTGTCACATACCATCAAGCTCTCACAATCCTCCTTCCCAATTTGTTGGTTTGCTAAGGCACTGTTGGCTTGATTTCTCCCTTTTTGATTGCCTTGGTCATTTGCAAACCTAGACATCATTGCCTTCCACTTACTGCAGTCCTTCTTGTAGTGCCCAGGTTCTTGGCAGCAAAAGCATTTTCTATCTTCTGGATCAACCCAGCCCTCACCAGGTTTTCTATCTGACTTGTTAACTTGCTTCTGTGGTGGTTTCTTCCCTTATTTCTGAGGTGGTTTTCCCTTCTTGACATTCAGACCTTCACCACCACCAGCCACCACCTTATGATCTGAAGACTTGTGTAATTCTTTACACTTCAAAGCTACCTGGACATCTTCCAAAGATATAGACTCCCTATTTCCAAATAGAAGAGTATCTCTGAAATTTTCAAACGCTTTCGGCAGAGAATTCAGAAGAATCAATGCATTATCTTCCTCTTCTAACTTCACTTCAATATTGACAAGGTCATCAAGAATCTTATTGAACTCATCAATTTGACTCAGAACAGGTTTGTCTCTAGCCATTCTAAACGAATACAATGTTTGTTTCATGTAGAGTCTACTGGTTAGAGTCTTTACCATGTAGAGAGATCCTAACTTTTCCCAGACTGCCAAAGCAGTGATTTCTTTGGAGACTTCACGTAGAGCCTTGTCCCCCAAATATAGGAAAATCATGCTTCGAGCCTTTGCATCAATCTGAGCATGATCATCTGGTTTATCTTCCTTCTCTTTTCCAGATGAAGAGATTTTCTTCTTCACTAGAGCCTCGCCTAATCCTTGTTGGATTAGCAAAGCTTCCATTTTCACCTTCCATAGACCGAAGTCTACCTTATCCAAGAGCTTTTCCACCTCAAACCTCGTTGCCATTGAATCGATCAGGTAGTCTTCCCACAGACGGTGCCAAATTGTCAAGAAAAAATCAAGCTTAAACCGCGATCGAAAACAACACAGCAACAGATTGAAAAATTGAAGAACTCACACACAATGCAATCGGATTTACGTGGTTCGATCTGTGAAAGATCTACATCCACGGCAGAGAAATTTAGCAATATTATTACTGAAAAATCTTACAAATCACTCACTGAATTACACTTCAAGATCTTGATCAATGTGATCAAATCTTCACTCACAACTCACTGCCCACTTCTCTTCACTTTTTTTTCTTCCGGAAACTGATGGAATTAATTAATCGTCTGAATTTATTCACCCCTTCCCCCCTAGTTAGTTGAAGCTAACAACTAACCAACCAACTAACTAACTAACCAACCAACCAACCAACCAACCAACTAACCAACCAACCAACCAACTAACTAACTAATTAACCAACTTCATTAACTAACGCTTCATTACCCATGCACTCGGCCAATCGATTTCTGAGACTTGAGATGAGTGATTCAGAAGCTACACTTAAGCTTCAGCTTCACAATATGTTTTCACAACTAATATCTCATTTAAATATATGCAATGTTAAGGTAAAATCGATAATACACACACAATAGAAAACGCACGAAATAATAAACAACACAGAGATTTACGTGGTTCACACAATCAGGGTGATTGTGCTACGTCCACGGCAGAAAGGAAGAGGTATTTTATTGACCTGTTGTTACAACTTGAGTTTACAAGATACAAAGAAGGTATTTATAACAATTGTCAAGACCTAATACTGCCAAATGGGCCAGACCCAAAACTGCTCTGATATAACCCAAAACGACTCCTGTAGGTCTAAAACTAATAAAGAAATAGACCTAATGCTGCCAGGCGGGACCCCAAGGGTCGAAGGGTGATCAGTCTCCACATCTTAACAGTCTCCCACTTGGAGGCTCGATCAACATTCTGCTGCCATCCAAACAACCATGTACCTTTTGTAAACCCAAACTAACTCTCTCTCCCTTTCCGTGCCTCCTCTTCAAGTTTCTAGAAGCCCAGTTGAAGCCATACATAGCTACAACTTCTCTGTTGTCACCGCCTTGGTAAGTATATCTGTTGGATTCTTCGTACCAGGGATCTTCTTCAGATTTAGAGTGCCATTAGAAATCTGCTCTCGAATGAAATGATAACGCAAATTAATGTGTTTCGTCCTGCTGTGAAACATTGGATTCTTCGCAAGATGAATAGCACTCTGGTTATCACAATATAGGACATAATCTTCCTGTTCCATGCCCAACTTTGAAAGAAAATTCTTCAACCAGATCAGCTCCTTGGCCGCTTCAGCAATGGCCATATACTCTGCTTCTGTAGTTGAAAGAGCAACACTCTTCTGTAATCTGTACATCCAGCTGATTGTCGTACCCCCAATAGTGAACACATAACCTGTAGTGCTTTTGCCCGAGTCAGTACATCCTCCCAAATCAGCATCACTGAAACCTTCTAAAACCACCTTCTTCTTCCTGAAACACAAGGCAACCTCAGAAGTGCCTTTCAAGTAGCGTAACAGCCACTTGACTCCTTCCCAATGCTCCTTACCAGGATTAGACATGAATCTGCTAACACCTCCCACTGCATGAGCGATATCCGGTCTGGTGCATACCATAGCATACATCAAGCTACCAACTGCTGGGACATAAGGAACTTTAGCCATCTCTTCCTTGTCTTCATTTGTCTTTGGAGATTGCTCCTTGGAGAATTTTAAATGACTCCCCAAAGGCGTGCTTCTGGCTTTAGCATCTGTCATGTTGAATTTCTCTAAAACTCTCCGAATGTACTTCTGCTGTGAAACCTTTAAGGTACCAACTCTTTTTTCTCTGACTATGGTCATGCCAAGAATCTGTCTAGCAGCTCCTAAGTCCTTCATCTCGAACTCTCTGGACAACTGATCTTTCAATTTTTTAACTTCCTCCATGTCTGATCCAACCACCAACATGTCATCAACATATAATAAGAGAATGATATAAGATGACCTGAAATTCTTCAAGTAGCAGCAATGGTCCATCTCACATCTGGTGTACCCATTCCGCTGCATAAAGCTGTCAAACTTTAAGTACCACTGCCTCGGAGCTTGCTTCAATCCATACAGGTTTTTCTTCAGTTTGCACACCAGGTTCTTCTTATCAGTCACCACAAAACCTTCTGGTTGTGCCATGTAGATGTCTTTCTCAAGTCTCCATGTAGAAAAGCTGTCTTCACATCCAACTGCTCCAGATGTAAACCTTCAGTAGCTACAATACCAAGAACCAATCTGATGGTGGTCATCTTCACAACTGGTGAGAAGATCTCGTTGTAATCAACCCCCTTCTTCTGTTGGAACCCCTTGACAACTAACCTGGCCTTGTATCTCTTGCTGCCATTTGCCTCATCTTTAACCCTGAACACCCGCTTGTTCTGTAGTGCTTTCTTTCCCGCTGGTAATTTGACTGAGAACCAAGTCTGGTTCTTGTCAAGTGAGCCTAGTTCATCTTCCATGGCCTTCTTCCACTGTATGGAATCCTTCATTCTTAACGCCTCTGGATAAGACTCTGGCTCCCCATTCTCTGTCAGCAACAGATAACTTACTGATGGAGAATACCTGTCTGGAGGTCTATGAACTCTGGTGGACTGTCTAACATGTGGAGTTTCTGGTTCTGGCACTACCGTTTCTGAACTCCCACTGTCTTCAATGCTCCCACTATTATCAGAACCTCCTGGAAAAACTGAGCTCCCACTGCTTCCTGAACTTTCACCTGTCTCAAGTGTTCTGACAGGTTGTGCTATGTCGCCTTCTGTTATCCCATCAAACACCACTTGTTGTTTGTTTTCAGGTTGTTTGCTTTTACTTGAGCCTGCTGCAATATCATCTTTGTAAAAGGCATTCTCATTGAATGTAACATCTCTGCTTCTGATAACTTTCTTGCTGTGGTTATCCCAAAATCTGTAGCCCATATCATCCAACCCGTACCCGATAAAAGTACACTTCTTTGCCTTTGCCTCAAGTTTATCTCTATCTGCATCCTTAATACGAACATAAGAAACACAACCAAAAACTTTCAAGTGAGTAAGGGATACCTCTCGACCTTTCCATTCTTCCTCTGGAATCTTGAACCCTATGGGGGCTGAGGGTCCTCTGTTGATCAAGTACGCTGCTGTGTTGACTGCATCTGCCCAGAACATCTTTGGCAAACCTGCATGCAATCTCATGCTCTTAGCCCTCTCATTCAGTGTTCTGTTCATCCTTTCAGCAACACCATTCTGCTGTGGTGTTTCTGGAACTGTCTTTAACATTCTGATCCCATGTTCAGCACAATATTCGATGAACTCTATTTTGCTGTACTCACCCCCATTATCTGACTTTAAACACTTGATCTTCAAGTTAGTCTCGTTCTCAACAGCAGCTTTAAACCTTTTAAATGTGCAGAAAACATCAGATTTATTTTTAAGAAAATAAACCCATACCTTTCGCGTGGAGTCGTCTATGAAGGTAACATAAAACCGAGATCCTCCAACTGAAGAAACTTTTGTGGGTCCGTAAACATCAGAATGAATGAGCTCTAGCTTCCCAGACTTGGGTGGTTGTCCCGTCTTGACGAAAGAAAGTTTCTTTTGTTTGCCAAGAACACATGGCTCACAAAAATTAACTTTCACATTCTTAAGATCTGGAATTCTCCCTTTAGAAGCTAGCACCTTCATCCCCTTTTCACTCATGTGACCAAGCCTTTGGTGCCATAGTGTAGAAACCCCTGTATCTTCAACTGCTGCATTTGCTCCATCTGCAGACACTTGAACCATGTAAAGAGTACTTTGTTTGTATCCACGACCAATAACTAGGTTTCCCTTTGATACTTTCCACTGCTGGTTACCAAAATTCACGTGGTAACCTTCTTCATCTAACTGTCCTACCGAAATCAACATCTTCTTTATGTATGGAATATACCTCACATTTTTCAGTTTCCAGGTTGTACCCAAAGTAGTCTTGAGGACAACATCCCCAATACCTGTGTTCTCTAGGCTTTTATTATCTGCCAACCGAACCTTTCCACTATAGGGTCTGAAATTCTGCATCACTTCTCTGCAATAACAGACATGAAACGAAGCACCTGAATCCATAATCCAAGATTCAATTGAGCATTCGACACTGCAAATCAAGGCATCATCAGAATCTTCTGCCACATTCATCTCCTTCTTGCCTTTGTCTATTGCGGGTATTGGGCACTGATTTCTGAAGTGCCCGTTCTCTTTGCAATTCCAACATGTGCTGTCTTTCCTGGTCTTAGACTGACCTCTCTTTCTTGATTTCGATTTCGGTCTTCCTTTGCCATTACCCCCTCTGTTGGATTTTCGGCTCCTCTCCTCTGTACTCAGTAAATTGCTAGGGCTTTCTCCTGCACTCCTTCTCCGAATATCTTCACCAAGGATCAGATCTCGAATCCCTTCAAAGAAAAGCTTAGTGGTTCCAGATGAACTACTAACTGCTGTGACTGTTCCAGACCAACTATCCGGCAACGAAGATAACAACAACAATGCTTGAACTTCATCATCGAATTTAATTTCAACCGATCCTAACCTGGATATTATAGAATTAAACTCATTGATGTGATCTGTTACGAATGCGCCCTCCTTCATTTTCGTGTTTACCAACTGCCTGATCAAGAAAACCTTATTTGCCGCTGAGGGTTTCTCGTACATATTGGATAACGCCTTGAGCAGTCCAAACGTTGTCTTCTCGTTGACGATGTTATAAGCAACGTTCTTCGCCAATGACAATCTGACCACACCAAGAGCCTGTCGATCCAACAGGTTCCAATCTGCCTCCGACATCCCTTCTGGTTTTGTTCAGCCAAAGGTAGATGAAGCTTTTTCTGGTAAAGATAGTCTTCGATCTGCATCTTCCAGAAGGCAAAATCCTGGCCTTCAAACTTATCGATTTTAACCTTCCCTTCGTCAGCCATAGCTCTGATACCACTTGTTAAGGTAAAATCGATAATACACACACAATAGAAAACGCACGAAATAATAAACAACACAGAGATTTACGTGGTTCACACAATCAGGGTGATTGTGCTACGTCCACGGCGGAAAGAAAGAGGTATTTTATTGACCTGTTGTTACAACTTGAGTTTACAAGATACAAAGAAGGTATTTATAACAATTGTCAAGGCCTAATACTGCCAAATGGGCCAGACCCAAAACTGCTCTGATATAACCCAAAACGGCTCCTGTAGGTCTAAAACTGATAAAGAAATAGACCTAATGCTACCAGGCGAGACCCCAAGGGTCGAAGGGTGATCAGTCTCCACATCTTAACATGCAATACATGTAAAATTAAATATCATAACAAATACAATAAATTTAATATATTATAGATAAAATCAGGTTTGAATGGTTGACTTCCACCATGTTAAGTTGGTACTCTACCGTTCAGTTATATCCCTTTACGCCCTCTGGTTTGAATGGTAAACTGAAAATGGGCTAATAAAACTATACTTGAACTATTTTAGATATAATATGTTTGAGATGTGTTTACATGTACATATCAAGGAAATTAAAATTATAAAAAGATAATTCGCACGAATCAAGTTAAAAACTGTGATAATATTTGTTCCCAACTGTGCTTTTCCTATTAAAAGGAAATTTTTCAACACTTTAAGCCAAATGAACTCCACATTTGGCTGCCCATGATTATCTCCAAAAACCAAATTCACAGCAAAGGAATATTGTAAACAGAAAGCAGGAGTGTAAACCAGATACATTAAAGGAGTTTTCCAATACAACAAAGATTATTATGCAGAAAATCATTCACCTACCACCACCGTAAACACATGTTTATGTGCCCACCGCTCGTGTATTAAGATCTCTTATCATCAGTAATTATCAAGATTCGAAATTATCAACCTGCTGATTTAAGCAGTGGGCACATCAAAATGTGTCCCACGGCGCTGAGCTAATCTGTATAACGCAAATGGGAAGACAACAAAAAGGAGGAATATAAACCAGAGGCATAAAGGAGTAATCGGATAACAGACTATGCAAATGGGAAGGTGTTTTTTCACGCCTTACGCACGTAAAAAGAATTATATAACACTGGAAAAAAGAAGTAGTTGAACAAAACATAATTCTGCTTGTCATCAGCAGCGTATAACTAATTAAAGAAATTACTGCACCGCATCTCTATACAAAACGAAAAGTGGTTGGTTTACAGCCTCCTAAACCGGGTCTTGAGTATTTGTTATCTCTTGGCCCATGGAAAGCAGCCGCACCCCTAAAGGAAAGTAGAAATATTGAAAGAAAGAAAGAAGTTGAATGAAATTATACCACAGTAAGAAATCAATAGAGATTCATGTAAGTGGCTCGATGCATCACTGAAACTACATGTTTACAGTTTACCTTAGCATTATCATCTGCATACTGCTTCTGACCACTGGAATGAGATGTTTCAGTAAGCATGACAGGTACCTTTCCAGTTTCACTATGTTTCTCTTCTCTAACTCGGTTGAAAACTTGAGTGTATCCTTCTGCTGCTGCAGGATCAGTCTCGTCCCACTCACCAAATTTTGGAACAGCAGGGCTTCGATCGGGCTGCTATGTGCAAAAGAAAATCATGATTTTCTAGTAACTGAGACAAGAAAGAGCATAACGACTGATAGTTTATTTTGCTAATTCAGACTCAAATGTGATGTTCAATGATATTCTCTAGCATCATCTTCTTTACATGTGGTTTAATTCAAAACGAATTTATCAGCTAAGAGTCTAAATCTACCAACTTTTAATATTACAGAAGCCCAAATTGACCATATTAATTTTTGTTCTTCCTACTACAAGCTTTGCTTGATGCCACGCCTGGTGGACAACACCCAGTGGTTTATCCACTGTAAGTGTACACATAATCACACACAAAAACCCACATTTATTGGAGCAAATCTATAGTGGATAGAGCAATGTCACCCCTCCAGGTGTACTATCCAAAAGACTCTAATACAATGCCAAATATAGCTCAGGAGTGCTGTATTTAGCTATCTAATAGGGGGTTGAAAATTAGTTTCCGATATTTAGAAACTAGATATATAAGGAGTGTATAAAGTGCATATATATATATATGTGTGTGTGTGTGTGTGTGTCATGGAAACAAAAAAGACGTTACTGAATCATCGCCTCGTGTAACTGATCTCAGCCGAGATCTTCCGGGAGTTGATGGTGCTAAGCCATGGCTACCGTCAGATGTAGCTTTCCTTTCCCAAGAAGGAGAAGAAATTCCAGCACTTTTTCCTGCGACTCTTGTCTGAGAATGCGGATGCTGAGGTGATTGATCTGTACTGCGATCAGACCCTACGCTTTGCCGAGCAACCCTTCTCGGTGTGTCACCAGCACTTAGGCGATGGCGGGGTGAGTCAGAACTGTTTCTTCGGCCTCCAGTCTCGTGGTGCAATGGAGAATCAGTAAGTCTTCTCATCTCACCTTCTTCTCTGCTTGGCCTGCGATCATGCATTGGTCTAACCACTTCTGAGGCATTCAGTGCTTCTGATTCCGATTTGTCAAGCTTTGGCATTATGGCTTCAGATCCTTTTGGGTCCTTCAAGTCATCCTCAATGTTGTCTTGAGGGTCAATTTGGTAAATCTGGTCGGTCTTCTTTCCCCTCCGGGCATTATCAAAATACATAGTGTAGGGAACTTCTTCACTTTCCCAGTTGCCAAATTTTGGTACCTGTGCTCGCTGCTCCAAAATCAAGAAGCAATATGATCAGGAATATGTGTATGAATGGGGTTTAGATTCATTACTCAACTCGTCCAACTTTTGAAGAATACAGATTGGTCGTATTTTGATCAAAGATTCAGCACACCTAATACAAAACTGAGTGAGAGGAAACTTAAAATATACGATGATTTAAGTGGAAATGATTACACATTAAAAGGCATATTTTTCAATAGTTCTGGAATACTGAAAACTGTCCCGTCAACAGGAAATTTATTTAGTATGATATCCTCGTTTAACTCAATTTAAGGAACCCACATTTCATGCACACATAATTAGCAATAACATCAGTGTAACATGAATAAGACACAAAGGTCATCAGATTTGGTTTAAATGTTAAAACTCTGCCTTAGATTCAGTGCTGGACTTCAGATAAATATATAATAAATGTAAGCATATTTCTTCTTCTTCATCATTTCTTTTTCTTTATGTTCCCAGTGAATTTTCGATTCCGGTCCCTGATCATAGCAATGAGGTGGGAATCCAAAAATTCTCCAGAATAACAAAGTATTTTTCTGCAGCATTTTGTTGTTTAAACGTTATGATACACCTGTAAAAGGTAGACTATAATGGGTTTTCCTAATAATAGCCTTCTGATCGAGAAATTAAAGAAAATGCATCTCATGTGGGCAAAATTCTTGAGACAGCACAAAATTCTTGAGACAGCACAAAATCTTGATCACATTTCTACTAAATGGGGACATTCCTTAAGGTTACATTTGGATTGAAGGATATGGAGATGGATATAAATTCATAATAACCGATTCATTACACGTTGTTCGAATTGATTCATTATACAATGGAATGATATCCAAACTCTTTTTTTGGGAAGGATATTGATAGATTTTTGGGAATCCAGTTTATACCAAGTTATTTCAAACCATTTACTCAGAACCTCCCTACCCTAAAATCAAGTCTTTCCATCCACACGCAACCTCAAGTCCCTTCAATCCAAATGCATTGGTTTCAAATCTGACTTCCAAAATCCAAACCACCAGTCTTCTGCAAAAGCTTGACAATCACAATAAAATGCCCCTTAAATTACAACCCTCATTCATCTTTGTTAAGAGACTGAATGTAATGAATAAGCAACTCCACCCCACAATCAGCATAATATCCCTTAACTCATCCAACCATGTCACAAAAATCAAACATAAAGACACCCATTCTGTAAATTAGCAGCAGCAAATCCACCAAAAAATATGATGCTTAAGAACAATATATTGTGCAGCATTGATACTATGCACCAAAAATTTAAATTAACAAAGAAACACAAAACTCAAGAAATCAAGGGAAGAGCACTTACAGCCATTAATCTTCAATAAAAGCAACTTTTGAGCAAATCCCAACCAGAAAGTGTGCTGCTTTGGGGATGGAGGGTAGCGGGTCACTGGAGCACACGGTATAGTTTGACCTGATTTCCTGAATTTGGAGGACAGTAAAGCCGAAGAAAGGCAGTGAAGTGTAAGTAAGAGCACGTGCCACTGCCGGTCACTGCACTGTATGTAATAAATGTGGCTGGCTGTCGGCTGCTCTAATGAAACCAACATGCTGTACCATGTTAGCTTCTTACAAAATTAATTAATAAATACTTCTACTTTTCAATAATATTTTTTCTAAGTTGGAGTTTTAAATTGAGATTTGTAAGTTATCAATTTTAAAAAATAAAATGAAAGAAGTGAGAGTAGTTATATGTCAGCTGAATTATTTTTTTATTATTAATTAATTTTACAATGAAATTTTATAAGAATGTGGGTAATTGATTATTAGATATGCTTTCATTTATGAGATCGTATTAAATTTTTGAATTTAATAATTTTATTGCTTATTAGCTTATTGGTTGTTACCCCTGATTAGGACAACTATTTTCTTAAACATTTTTTTTTTTTTTTTGGATAGAGTACTATTTTTTCAGAATAAAAGTATTATCTTTTTATTGAAAACTTATTACTTTTATTTGAATAATTACAAAATGATGCAGTTAAAGCATAATTCTTTTTGTTGAAAATAAATATTTTTTAAGTGTTACAAAAATATTTTTTTTAGACAAAAGGAGTATTAGTTTTCATCTAAAAGTATTAGTTCTAATTGAAAAAACATTATGTTCAAAAACACAAACATATACAAAGGACTTGAAACTCATGCATTGTTTTGTTCTCATCAATATGATTCGACATGTTTTTAATAAGATGGTTCGGTTCGGACTTGTTAAACAAAAGAGAAAATAATAAACTATGACTTATGTCCAATGATCATTGTTTTTTTTCTCTTTAATGACTTGATTGCTCGTCTCTTCTTCGTATATATATTTCTAGTTGTGAGAAGTGATGATCAACTATGATGATTGATGTCTTTCTTCGTTCCCACGTTACTCCTTTTATAGGGGTCGATTAGGGTTTCAGTTCCCCAAAAAATCTCCTTTGGAACAAGAGGATAAGTACAATCATTATAAGTACAAATCGTGATCCTCAAGAATCTTCTTTTGAAACGAGAGGATAAGCACAAATAATCAAATGTCAATTTTGTCAAAACTTCAACAAACTCGTGACGTAATAAAATAAAGCAAAATCATTATAAACTCGTTACTTAGGTACATACAATTTTCTAAGAACTATGTATAATGATCCAAAATTAGAGGTAAATTCTAAGTTTAAAAGTAAATATATTTAATTTTATATTTAAAAAAACTATTATTATAATGCAATTATAATTAAGAAAAAAAGGAGATGAATAATGCGAAAGAAGTATAGTGGAAATATGAATAGAGAGGGTTTCCTTAATTGAGAAAGTGGGGGTGAGGAGATGGAATTATGCATGTATTTGTGTGTATTCACCAAAATTATTGCAACTTCCAACTTCAACTTCAAGCAAATAAATAAGGTGATGGACGCTTTAAGAAAGGTACCTGTTTGGATGTATTCTTTGACATGCAGATAGAGTTTGGTTGATTCTGGTTCTTCACATTTTGCTGCCACATACTCTTTTCAACTTCACCTACTCCTTCAATATTTTTTGTGATTCCTGATTTTTTTGGCTACAAATACTACAACAATTTGTTCTATGCCAAAATATCAATTTCAACAAAGAAAAAAAAAATACAGAATTGTAACAGGATTTGTTCCAACACTACAATAACACCAATGATCTTGAACTAGTCTTAAAAGTTTGAAACACAAGAATATCACCGATGATCTTGAACTAGTGCTAACAGTTTGAAACAGAAGAATATCATCGATAATCTTGAACTAGTGCTAACAGTTTGAAACACAAGAACATCATCGATGATCTTGAACTAGTGCTAACAGTTTGAAACACAAGAACATCATCGATGATCTTGAACTAGTGCTAACAGTTTGAAACACAAGAACAACATCGATGATCTTGAACTAGTGCTAACAGTTTGAAACACAAGAATACCATCGATGATTTTGAACTAGTGCTAGCAGTTTGAAACACAAGAATATAATCGATGATCTTGAACTAGTGCTAGCAGTTTGAAACACAAAAATATCATCGATGATCTTGAACTAGTGCTAACAGTTTGAAACACAAAAATATCATCGATGATCTTGAACTAGTGCTAACAGTTTGAAACACAACACGACATCAAATTATATTGGCAGAGGAGACAACAATGGAATACAAAAACAACAATAGTGAACTTGTATACACTTATATAAGTAGCTTAACTGTTGCTATACATTAGCAAATAAGGAACTGAAATTAGGAGCATGTTGCAGTACAAGATAGGTAAGGAGTTTCAAAGCCATTCTAAAATAAGACTACATTCTGACTTTCCAAAACAACTTATAACACTAAGACCATCTCCAGCAGTCAGCACAACTCTAGTGTAGATTTTGCACTATTTTACAGCAAAATCTGCATTTCATCTCCAGTAGTTTGCACTATTTTCTACACTAAAAAATAATATTCCAATAATATTCCTTATAATTTAATTATTTTTAATCTATATTTAAAAAAATTTCATATTTGTTAAATACATAATACGTAATAATATTTTAATTTTTTATCTATAAAATTAATTATATATAAAAAAATACATATAATATCAAGGAATAATAATGCAAAATTAAAATTGAACTTCATAATAATAGTACAATAAAAATACACGTTTACAAGATTAAATTTCTGAATTAGAATATTCTGTCCACAAATGCTCAATTAATGCATTTCGAAGTGCAAAATGAGCTTCCGCATCTCCAATTTGCCTAAATCGAGCTAGAAAATTTTGAAAATGCATGTTTTCATTTTCAACAAGTTCGACCTCCAGAACTGGCACTTCTCTTGCTTCTTCGATTGGGGCATCAAGTTCTCGTTCATCCTCAATTATCATATCATGCATTATTATGCACGCAGTCATAATATCTTTCAAATCAATTTTACTCCAAAAACGTGCTGGATTTGCCACTATTGCAAATCGACTTTGGAGGACTCCAAATGCACGTTCCACATCCTTTCTACACACTTCTTGTTTCTTTGCAAAATATTTTTTTTTTGGACCATTTGGTGCATGAATCGTTTGCACAAGAGTTGCCCATTTGGGATATATACTATCAGCCAAATAATACCCCATGTTGTACTCATTTCCTTGAATAACATAACGTGCAGGAGGAGCAATACCTTTAGCAAGGTTAGAGAAAAGGTGGGACGTCTCCAACACATTAATATCATTGTTGGATCCTGGCATCCCGAAATAAGCATGCCAGATCCACAAATCATAATCAGCCACAGCTTCAAGAATAATTGTTGGAGATCCACTTCGACCAGCATATCGTCCTGCCCATGCCGTCGGACAATTTTTCCACTTCCAATGCATACAATCCAAACTTCCTAACATTCCTGGAAAGCCACGTTGTTGACCAATATGAAGCAACCTTGCAACATCATTAGCGGTAGGAGATCTTAGATATTCTCCCCCAAATATCTCCACAATAGCACTACAAAATCTTTTGACACATTCAATTGCAGTAGACTCTCCAATTTTGATATACTCGTCAGTTGCATCTGCTGGAATTGCATAAGCTAACATTCGGAATGCTGCAGTTGCTTTTTGGAGTGTAGACAAACCAAGTTGCCCAGCTGTATTTCTTCGCTGCAGAAAGTATCCATCATGATTTTTTACTGCATGAACAATACGGAGAAATAGATTCCGTGACATTCGATAACGTCGACGGAACTGATCTTCATTAAACGTTGAAGTTTCAGAAAAGTAGTCTCTGAAAAGATTTTGAGCTGCTGCTTCACGATCACGATATATTGTTCTGCGACCCGGAACTGAGCCTCCATGAATGGGTTCAGCCCTTCAACGCCGATATGCAGCTAACATACGATTGTTACTATATATTTGTTGAACAATCGCACGTTGCTCCACATTAGAACAATCACTATCAATCAATTGTTGATGTTCATCATCAGATGAACTTGAAGGAATAGAAGAAATAGCATAAGGACCAGCAGAGTGAAAATTTATTTTTTTTAGAGACAATCAGAGCAGGACACAAAAAAAATATTATTGACGAAGAAAATGACTAAACGAACTGAGGATAAGAAAGGTTGATGTGAAGAAAATGGGTGGAGTATGTGCTAATTATATAATGATCTGTAAAAGCCACAAACAAGCACAATCCTCGTGTTTTCAACTACGACCGTTAGATTATGGTCATCTTTAAATCTCAACCATTCACCATTTGTCTGAATTGAAATCATTGTTGCAGAAAGCACAATCTTTGTGCTTTCAATATTAGTCGTTGATAACCCACTACAACTTTTAATCTGAGCCGTTCATTCAAAGTCTTCAAATACAGAGAGTTGCAACAAGCACAATCCATGTGTATTCAACTCCGACCGTTAGATTATTTTTATGGTAGAATAATAATTATATGTGTAGTATTTAAAATTTTATTGTATGATTTTTATTTATAATTCAGATTACATCTTTTTATTATTTTTATTAGATTTAATTAAAATAATCTTAAAATTAATTAAACCAACTTAATTGTAAAAGAAAAAAATTATTGTAATATTTTTATTTTTAATTAAAATTACATCTTTTTATTTTTATCATATTTAATTAAAATATAATTAAAATTTAATAGAATTAAATTAATTATATAATAAAACTTTATTATTAAATACAAAAAAAATAGACTTAAAAAAAAAAGTGACGCAGACCGAAGTCTGCGTCAAAAGTAAAGCAAAATCACAAAAAAAAAAAGGACAGCGGCACAGTAGCGCAGGCTCCAGCGCACTGCTGGAGCCTGCATTTCATCACTTCACTCCTCTCCAGCGCACTGCTGGCACTGCTGTAGCCTGCATTTCATCACTTCACTCCTCTCCAGCGCACTGCTGGAGAGGCCCTAACATGCAATAATAAAATAGTGTGAATAGCGTAGTCGAGATTAGCAAAACTCTTTCCAAGAAATAAGTATGCCTTATATATAATATTTATGATTATATATATAATAAATAATTATATTTAAAGCATGAAATATAATTTTGTATGAATTGAATTATATTTTTTTTATTTTGATATATGTGTTGAATTTGAATAAATAATATATTACTTTTATATGAATTTAATACACAAAAATATACATAATTTTTTTATAAAAATAATATGAATTTAATCTACAAAAATATACATAATTTTTTGCATAAAAATAAAAAAAGTTATACTATTAATTTATAAAATTTTATAATTTTTTTGTTTAATCTCAATAGTTTTTAGCAAGTTAAAATATTTATATTTAGTTCAGAGGCAATAAAAAATTTACTTCAAAATGTCGTACAATTTATGATTCAATAAAGCTTATTTTAGAAAGTTCAATTTAATATAACAAACTATATTTCAAATTGAAATATAATTATACATATAAATATAATTGATATAATATATTAAATTATATATATTTTTATAATAAAATATATTACATCTCGGGGATGGCACGGACGGACAACTTGTTTATAATAACAAAAATATTCGCAATGAAACAGACATAAATTTGGGATTCATTAAAACAACCCCTATTAATTTTTAATTTTTTTAAAATACTAGTATCATTAATTATTGAAAATTAATTTAAGATTATATTTGATTTAGGTTTAAGTGGGTTGTGGAAATTCTGACCTTGAAATTCTGTAGTTGTGAAATAAAGTTGAATATTGATAATCGTTATTTATTTTGAGATTGTATAAAGTACAATTGTACTGTAAATATTAAATTAATGTTGAAAAATTAATTTATTGTAATATTATGTTGTATTGATGAAGAAAGGGAATTTTCAAAAAATAGGAATATAGCTATATAATATAATACCGAACAAGTAATAAAATAAAATTTTATTAGATTATTAATTTTATAACTCAGAACAAAAAAAAAATTTAACATTCAAAATACTTCGATGCAAAGCTTGTAACAAAATATATCCTAATTGTGTTACTATTTTATAGTATTTAAAAAGAACTAGTATTTCTTCCGTGTGATGCACGATTTATAACATAATAATAAAATATATTATTATAAAATAGCAATATAATTTTTAAAATAAAATATATAATTATATAAAATATTTTTTGATAGAAATTGTTTAAAATAAAAATGTCTAACAATATAAAAATATATTAAATATTAAAATGGGTGTTTTTAAACACACCACAAAAATTACTATTCACACCACTTTAATTTTTTGAATAAATTTAAATATAAATGACAAATATACCCTTATATATACTTTAAACAAAATCATAATATTGTTATTATTGTTGTTCTTCATTTTTTACTCTAAAAAAATATTAAATTAATATTGTTATTAAAATATATCATAATTAATGTATGAAAATAATATTTTATATTTAAAAATAAATATGTGATTATTATATGTGAAATATAAATATTGAATTGTAGATAATAAAAAAATATTAATTTAATATATTTTTTTATAAAAAAAATAAAGTTGTGATAAAAAAATAATAAATCTTTAAAAATTAAAGTAAAAAAAATGGGATTGATTATTATAATAACATTTTGGTAAGACAAAAGTGAATGGTCTTCCACACACTCATACATCCATCTGAATTTCTGATCCTATTCATATTCCTATTCCTCCCAACCTCCTCGCATTGGGAAACGGACAACATCGAACCATGTGTCCTTCTCTCCGCTGCTCTCTCTCTCTCTCTCTCTCTCTAACACACACACACACACATTATATAATATATATATATATATATATATATGCAAATATTATTTTCTCATTCTTATAATTCAACCTTACCTCCTCACACATGAGAAGAGAGAAGAGAGAAGAGGATTATGTTTTTCCTTCTTTTCAAATTTATGCAACTTCAAAGATATATACCTAAAAACTATACGAGTGTTTTTCACGAATCAAACTTATTTATTAGGCATTATTTTAATTTGAATTAATAAATTTAATTTTATGAAAATAGTTCCAGATTGAAAAATATAACAGTTTTATTTTCAATCGTTATGTCCGACCACATATTTTCAAGAATCAAAATGAAATTTTAGAAAGATAGTTTTTATATTTTTAATTTTCTTATAAAAAGAAAAGAAAAGAAAAGAAAAAGTAGAAGATATTTGTTCTCAACAAACAAGCTATACATCTATTTATTTCATTAAAACTCCGTAGATCTACATGCCACGTGTAAGTCGTAGGACCCACATCCAACTGCCATGTGGTTCTCCATCCTCACAGTCACACCCCTTCGCTCTCCCTCTCTTGCTCGTCGTCTTCTTCGTAACTTCCCACACACATCTACTGATCTCATATGCATATCTTCATTTTCAGCTCCTCTCTCCCAAATGAAAACAGTAAAGTAAGACACATAAAAAGAGAAACCTAAAAGCCACGGAAACTTTGTTGCATGTGAACTCTACCTCCTTTTTCTTTAAAACTACATTTCACCTTCATTTGTTTTCTTTTCCTCGGAATAAGATTTTCTTCTTGAGAAAGAAATATGGCTGGGAATGAGTGGATAAATGGGTATTTGGAGGCGATATTGGATAGTGGAGCGTCAACCATAGAAGAGAGTAAACCGGCGGCCACGGTGAGCGTGAGAGAAACGGATAATTTCAACCCGACAAAATACTTTGTGGAGGAAGTGGTGACCGGGGTTGACGAGAGTGATCTTCACAGGACATGGATCAAGGTTGTCGCCACCAGGAATACGAGAGAGAGAAGTTCCAGGCTCGAGAACATGTGTTGGCGCATTTGGCATCTTGCCCGCAAGAAGAAGCAGGTATTCTCATACACTCCGAGAGAGAGATAGAGAGAGAAAGAGATTCTGTTTCTGTATTATTGTCCATGATAATGGGTATATTGATACTATTGTGAATTACACGGGCCATGCTATGTTATCCTAACAAATGACCCAAAACTATATTAGCTGGTGCAGTTATAGCTAGGAATGGCATCCACTAGACCTGATGAAGCTATCGAAGCGGGGGTGTTCGGGCGATTTTCTGTCGGATTCTTGTTAATGGATATTTCATTTAAATTCGATTCTTGATTCTGCTTTTTTTTTTTTTTTCAACTTTAGTTTTTTCCATCTGTCGCATCTTTATTGATTTTTGAGCCCTGTCTTTGTTTCATTACAATAGTTTAAAAACTTCGATTGTCGCATGATGGGAATTTGGGGTTAGTCAAATAATGTTTGTAATCTTCTAACTCCTCAGCTTTTTTTTGAGAATTTTGCATATCTTGCCATGAAGACTTCTCTTTTCTACTGATCTTCTTTCCTTCCTTTTTCTTTAATGCTTTTATTGTTTTGGAAATAAATTAGGAGTCTCCCTGTTGATGTAATGAGTTTCGAACGTGCTGCTGTGGGTGGTGGAGTTTACGTATAGTGTTTGAGAACTGTTGATTCGTATATTATTCACGATGTGTGTTCAATTTGATTGCGTCTTATAGCCCTTTATTTGTTAGAAGTCTAGATTTGTCTAACCACTGAACTTTAAGGTTCACAATGAGACATCTTTTGTAATCCTATGACTTGAAGCACTACTCAAAATGACTATAATGTTGAAGAGTCGGTCATTGTCATTGTCTTGAGGCTTGCATTATGGTGTTGCTACTCTGTTTATTGACTGCTTCCAAATGTCTATTGATATAAAATTCGACCATGGCTTTAATACCTTCTTCTACAGCTGGAATTGGAGGATTTACAACGGGTAGCTTATCGGAGGTGGGAGCGAGAACAAGGTCGCAAGGATGTGACAGAAGACATGTCCGAGGAACTGTCTGAAGGCGAGAAAGGAGATGTTCTAGGTGAGGCAGCTACACCCGACAGCCCGAGGAAACAATTCCAGCGCAACTTCTCGACCAACATGGAAGTATGGTCAGACAATAACAAGGAAAAGAGGCTCTATATTATCTTAATTAGGTATGGAAAAATATATTTGAAATACTTATATTTAGGTTTCTCAATTTAAGTATGTATTGGTAGTACCATAAAATGCACTGACATTCACTTGAAGCATCATTGTAACATAAAAGAAAACTGTTCAGGAGAAAAGGTAAAATTAGAGGCTAATGATTATACTGTTTTTTGAAAGTGATTCACCTTTTGTATAAATATTTTGTTTATTTATTTATTTTTATTTTATTTTGTTGTCATTCATGCATCTTAATAAGCTTTTGGGTGCACGCGTGCACACACACACACACACACACAATATCGTAGTATAGTTGATGATGCACTGTTAATATGTAGTGTATACATTTTCTTATTGAGCGTGTAATCTTGGTCAGTTTACATGGTCTGGTCCGTGGCGAAAATATGGAGCTTGGTCGGGATTCTGATACAGGTGGTCAGGTAGTGTGCTATATACTTCGCAATAATCCTTCTCCGAAGTGGGTTTTTCACTCGATTTTATTGAAATGACAGATTAAATATGTCGTAGAAGTTGCTCGGGCACTCGCTCAGATGCCAGGCGTATACAGAGTCGATCTCTTAACCAGGCAAGTCTCCTCACCCGACGTAGATTGGAGTTACGGTGAGCCCACGGAGATGCTCAGTACAGGCCCTGAGGATGCTGATCTAGGAGAAAGCAGTGGGGCATACATTGTAAGGATACCCTTCGGTCCACGGGACAAGTATCTTAGAAAAGAATTATTATGGCCTCATATACAAGAGTTCGTAGACGGGGCCCTCGCGCACATTCTTAATATGTCGAAGGCTTTGGGAGACCAAATTGGAGGAGGCCAGCCAGTCTGGCCATACGTAATCCACGGTCATTATGCAGATGCAGGGGATAGTGCCGCTCTCCTTTCGGGTGCATTAAATGTGCCGATGGTTTTGACGGGGCATTCATTGGGTAGGAATAAGCTAGAACAGCTGCTTAAGCAGGGAAGGCAATCGAAAGAGGATATTAATTCGACATACAGGATTATGAGAAGGATAGAAGCAGAAGAGCTTTCTTTAGATGCTGCGGAGCTGGTTATAACGAGCACTAAGCAGGAGATTGATGAACAATGGGGATTGTATGATGGCTTTGATGTAAAGCTCGAGAAAGTTTTGAGGGCTCGTGTGCGGAGGGGCGTTAATTGCCATGGCCGTTTTATGCCTAGGATGGCGGTAAGCATAATGCATCTTGCGTTTTTTTTTTATGTTTTTTTTTTCCCTTTCTTCGAGAGAGAAGAGTAAGCTTACATATCAAAGATTGCACTGATAACATGGTTACTAAAGTCTCTTAATAAATGCTTTAGGAAATTGAGATATGAGAAACAGATGTTGAAGAGTTTCTTCATTTTGCTAACTTGAACTTATCGCGCAACTTTATCCATAATTCAAGTGAAGTTCGGGATGGATTCAAAATTCTACCTTTCAATCTCAATATTGTCATCATTCTTTAGGTGATTCCTCCTGGGATGGATTTCAGCAATGTAATAGTTCAAGATGATATTGCTGAAGCTGATGGAGACCTTGCAGCTCTAACCAACAACGAAGGGTCGTCCCCAAGAGCCGTCCCTACTATATGGTCAGAAGTAAGCATCATATCTGCTTAGTTCAGTTTGCCATCAAACTTATGCTCACTGATCTATTTTATGTGCCCTTCTTTTTTCTTTTTTTTTAATTATTATTTTTTGGTCGTAAACAAGTGATTACATCATTTCATTAGGTGATGCGTTTCTTGACAAATCCACACAAGCCAATGATTCTGGCATTATCACGGCCTGATCCAAAAAAGAATATAACAACTCTAGTGAAAGCATTTGGAGAATGCCGCCCATTACGAGAGCTTGCTAACCTTGTAAGTTGGTCAGCAAAGTCAGTTATGAAATCATGAACGTAAACATATAATATGCAAATTTGTGCTGCTCGATGCAGACTCTTATAATGGGGAACAGGGATGATATTGATGAGATGACCGGGGGAAATGCGAGTGTGCTTACTACTGTATTGAAGCTAATTGACAAGTATGACCTCTATGGACAAGTGGCCTTTCCTAAACATCACAAGCAAAGTGACGTTCCAGAAATATACCGACTGGCTGGCAAGACAAAGGTTAGTTTAAGCCTCTCTTTGGTTGAATTTATTCTACTATTTTTGTATGTTCTCTTACAATCTTATGAATGTGAATATTTTACAGGGGGTCTTCATAAATCCAGCTTTTATTGAGCCCTTTGGACTTACACTAATCGAGGTTTGTTTCAGTTGTAGTGTTTATACGTTGCTAAGATAGATATGGTCTGTGAAAAATGAGTGTGGAATTGCAGGCTGCTGCTCATGGACTCCCAATGGTGGCAACTAAGAATGGTGGACCAGTTGATATCCATAGGGTAAAATGCGTGCTGCTTTCTTATCGTTTCAATCTGTTTCCTAGCGCACCTTAAACTTATGTTGTAATATGTGTGATGCTATAATCAGGCATTCTTATCGGTTAATAATGCAATCATTCTTATATGACGTAGGCACTAAACAACGGTCTGCTGGTGGATCCTCATGATCAGCAAGCAATTGCTGATGCTCTTCTTAAGTTAGTGTCCGAAAAGAACTTATGGAATGAGTGCAGAAAGAACGGGTTGAAGAACATCCACCTTTTCTCATGGCCTGAACATTGCCGAACATACCTGACAAGGGTTGCAGCTTGTCGGATGAGGCACCCGCAATGGAAGACCGACACTCCGGCTGATGAAGTCACTGCCGATGATTCCCTGAATGATTCACTCAAAGACGTTATGGATATGTCCTTGCGGCTGTCCATAGACGGTGAAAAGTCATCATTAAATGAATCATTTGATTTGGCTGGTACTGGTGATAATGTGCAAGACCAAGTTAGGAAGGTTATGAGTAGAATGAAGAGACCAGAACCAGGGGCCCGGGATCCGGATGCTGATAGGAAAGGGACTGATTTTCTGAGTAAGTATCCCATGCTGAGGAAACGACGTAAGCTGATTGTTATGGCACTCGATTGCTATGATGGAAAAGGGGCGCCCGAAAAGAAGATGATTCACGTAATTCAAGAAATCTTCAAGGCGATTAAGTTAGATGCGCAAATTGCAAGATTCTCAGGATTCGCGTTATCTACCGCTATGTCAATATCCGAATTGACTGATTTTTTGAAGTCAGGGGATATCTCAGTCAGTGAGTTTGATGCTCTAATATGTAGCAGTGGCAGTGAAGTTTATTACCCGGGCACTTACATGGAGGAGGGCGGAAAGCTTTGTCCCGATCCAGATTACGCAACACATATTGCTTACCGTTGGGGTTCGGATGGTTTGAAGAAGACGATTGGGAAGCTAATGAATACGGCAGAAGGTGCGAAATCGGGTAATTCATCCAAGGTGATTGAACATGATGTCCAATCCAGCAATAGTCATTGCTTGTCATACGTGATAAAGGATCTCAGCAAGGTATGTACAGTTTTAGTAACAGAAATTTTTCTTGAACAGATAGAATAGTTTTGGTGAGTGAATTGTATTTATTTATTCCTTACAATTTATGTTTCAGGCCAAAAAGGTGGACGATATGAGACAAAAACTTAGGATGAGGGGCCTTCGTTGCCACTTAATGTATTGCAGAAATTGCACAAGAATGCAAGTTATTCCTCTGCTTGCTTCTCGGTCACAGGCTCTCAGGTAACTTGGCTTTGTCACGTTATGGGACCATTGTGGATTTGCAGCATGGGTTCTTTTTTCTCAAATGCTTGAAAATGTGTTTAAAGTTTCAAATAAAATAATATTTTCTTTTCTTGTGTTTTTCTCTGGCGATCTTGAGTGAAAGAGCAGTAAGTACTCTTTTTTTTTTTTTTTTTTTTGTTGGCCCAATTATCATGATCAGCCACGAACTTTTACGCTTATGGATGCGCATGTCGTTTCTCAATAAAGCATCGCTATCATTTTCCATTCTCTCTCTATCTCTCTCTACTAACTTCTTACCCGAATAGGTATCTCTTTGTCCGTTGGCGACTGAACGTGTCCAGTATGTGTGTGGTTCTTGGGGAAACTGGAGACACCGATTATGAGGAATTGATTTCGGGGACACACAAGACCCTTATTATGAAAGATGTTGTCGGGAAGGGTTCGGAAGAGTTTCTAAGAACAGCAGGAAGCTACCAAAGAGATGACATAGTCCCAGGAGACAGCCCCCTCGTTGCCTACGTGGAAGGCGGGGCGACAGCAGAAGAGATAATCAACTTATTGAGGCAGCTCTTTAACGCAGGAATGTGAAAAGAGTAAGACCCTCATCCCTTCTATAGTACCACGCACAAATTACTATTCTTTTCTCTCTGCTGTTGCTCTTTTATATGATACATGAATTGATTCTGTAATACACCAACTTTAGACATTCAACACACACACACACACACACACACACACATATATATATATATATACATACCTACATTAATTATTCTCATCTTCCATTGAACACTCTGTATAGTTGTTACAAATCATTTTTAGCTACTTCATGCAGGCATTACGGATAATATCCATAATATCAAAACTTCGAATACCACGGTCTTCATTCCAAAAATAAGTTATACAACGAGAAACAACATTGTATATGTGACTAGTTAATCTTCTTCTGTCTATGTTTTTATTCGACATAATTTTTTTTGAAAACCATCGTATTTACCTTTGTAAGATATAGATTGTAGGTTATAAATGCATTAAAGAATGAAATAAAAGGTGTAAGTGAAGCATGATATAATTTGGACATCATATTCGAATTTTATTAGGTTGATAATTGAAGAGACAAATTATGTTATTCTTATCTTCTGAATTTGTATTTATTAATTTTTAATTTTATAAATTTTGGAGCAATGTGGGATTTAGTATGTAGAACTTATTGGATAGGTGGGTAATTTTTTGCCTACCCCGATTTGAATTACAAAATTATGGTAAGTTCGTTATTTTTATACGAGAGAATTTTAGGTTGCTCTTGAATGGATGAATTTTGTTATAGATTTGGGCACCCAATTTGAAACTCACAATTAAATTCATTCAAACTTCTTTGGCCACAAAGTTAATTCAGTGCATTTTTAATCTTGTTTTATATTTGTAGCTATTTTGTTTTTTATTTAAATATTTTTTTACAACGTAATCATTTGAAATACATCTATACTCTTCAATATAAATTTAATAATATAATCATACATACTCTGCAAATACACATTGTAATATTTTTAGCTATTATTACCTCTGGTTGAAATGGTTGGGGGCGGCTTGGGTTGGGCCGTGGATTTTTAAGTTATCTATATGTATGTATAAATAAAATGATTTTTTTCAATTATGTTTTTTCGCCTAAATTTTATTACTTATTTTGAATAATTATATTATTATTAAATTAAAATTAGACGTTTTTTTATTCTAGAAATTTTGATTTGATTTCAAAATCTAAATTATTCCACAAATTTAGGTGTTTCAAAATTATATGATATCAAGATGAATATACTGTAATATTTAATACATGATTCGAAATCTATATATTTTATCGAATATTAATCAAATCACTGAATTATGAAATTAAAAAAATATATAAAATCTAACAAATATATGACTCAATTTTCTCGATTCATTTTATCAAAAACATCTATATATATATATATAAGTAAAATTACTTTTTTAAATTTTATTTTTTCGGCCTAAATTTCAAACATATAAATGTAAAACTATATATATTTATGCAACTCTTCTAAGATACATTATTACAATTTAATTGAAGAGATTAATATCAGTAATCTTCGAGATTTGTTTAGTTTCTGTTGTTCAACATAAATAAATTCGAATTTTAAAGAATTTTTGTTAACTCATCTATATATATATATACATATATATATATATAAACAGAATGACTTTTTCCAATTTCGTTTTCCCATCTAAACTTCATTACTTATTTAAAATAATTATATTATTATTAAATTAAAATTAGACATTTTTATTCTAGAGAGTTTGATTCGATTTCAAAATCTAAATTATTCCACAAATTTAGGTGGTTCAAAATTAGATGATATCAAGATGAATAATACTGCAATATTTAATACATGATTCGAAATCTATATATTTTATCGAATATAATTCAAATCACTGAATTATGAAATTAAAAAAAATATATGAAATCTAACAAATATATGACTCAATTTTCTCGATTCATTTTATCAAAAAAATCTATATATATATATATATATAAGTAAAATTAATTTTTAAAATTTTGTTTTTTCGGCCTAAATTTCAACCAAAAAAATGTAAAACTATATATATTTATGCAACTCTTTTGAGATACATTATTACAATTCAATTGAAGAGATTAATATCAACAATCTTCGAGATTTGCTTAGTTTCTGTTATTCAACATAAATAAATTCGAATTTTAAAGAATTTTTGTTAACTCGTCTATATATATATAAAAAAACAAACTGACCTTTTCCAATTCCATTTTTTTGCCTAAACTTCATTACTTATTTAGAATAATTATATTATTATTAAATTAAAATTAGACGTTTTTATTTTAGAAATTTTGATTCGATTTCAAAATCTAAATTATTCCACAAATTTAGGTGTTTCAAAATTAGATGATATCAAGATGAATATACTGCAATATTTAATACATGATTCGAAATCTATATATTTGATCGAATATTAATCAAATCACTAAATTATGAAATTAATAAAATATATGAAATCTAACAAATATATGACTCAATTTTCTTGATTCATTTTATCAAAACAAATATATATATATATATAAGTAAAATTACTTTTTTAAAATTTATTTTTTCGGCCTAAATTTCAACCATATAAATGTAAAACTATATATATATTTATGTAACTCTTTTAAGATACATTATTACAATTTAATTGAAGAGATTAATATCAACAATCTTCGAGGTTTGCTTAGTTTTTGTTGTTCAACATAAATAAATTCGAATTTTAAAGAATTTTTGTTAACTCATAATATATTCAAAATAAGAAATAAATTTGTTAGGAACGTGAAACATTGTAGTTTCATTATATTATGGAAAATCATTAATAATTTTTCTATAATTCAAGTATCAATTATTTAAAATCACCCAATCGTGTGGATAAAATCTGATTTTGTCAAATATGAAATTAAATTTTCAACAATCTTACCATAATTCAAATCATTTCTCATTTTGTCTCTCTCTTCTTTCTATATATTTTATCAAGATTAGTACTAAATATTTTAAGGTCTCTCTTTTTTGTTCTCCCTCCTCTTGAAGTGTTTTGCGTTTTCAGTTTTGAGAAAATAAATGGTAAGACATGTACGATAATATGTGTCATATTTCAATTGTCAAAAAAGCCTACACTCTTCAAAATATTATTTTTAGGTTTATTTTATTTTTAAAAAATTTTATTCACCTGTTTCTTTCAATTTATCATAAACATATTTAATTTTCTTAACTATTTTTTTCTTATTTTTAAACAAAAAATTCGTCCATCTCTTTCATGTTTCATTTGATTATTCTTGTGTTTTTCTGTTGAGATCTGCTAATTATTTCGACGTATAAGCACTGTGCGATTTTTCATTAGCTTTCAAAGTATTTGTTTCTATCAAATTTCAAATTTTTGTAATATTATTACATTTAATTAGCAATTTGCAAAATATTTTTGTCCTTAATTTGACTATGTAATTGACAAATTTTCCGGGATCTGTACAAATCTTTATTTTCTTTAATCTGCTGATATGGCTATTTTTTTTAATTTAATTTGATTCAACCAACCTACTATACATCATGGATATCATGCTTATCAGTTTGTGAACGAGGCTAATTCTAATATAAGAAAAGACGAAACATAAAATTACAACAAATTTCTACTCATTATACAAAAAAATAATCAATGAATTACAAATCTACACCTTCTATAATATACTATTTAACTTAAATATATGATTATATTACAAAATATAAGAAAAAAATATCTTTTGTGCATCGCACAGGTCTCACATTAGTTTTTTATTCAAATATAATTACTCATAACACCCCGGCTCCACTTATGACCCATCCACCTTCCCATAACCCACTTATCCTCCCTATCTCACAAGTCACAAAAGTGATGACTCGAAGTCTAAATTCTCAATTCAGTAATAATTTATTACCTCCCCCAATTTCCACATTCCTCGGACGCCCAAACCCCCAAATCCCAGTCACGAGACTCACGGACCATGACGCAGTCATAGCCCACAACCACGTTCCCTTGCCCACGCTTTCCCCCACCCCCAAGTCCGACGACCATCGATATCGCCAGAACCGCCCCACCCCCACCCCAAATTCTAACGACCCATGGGTTGGCCCAACAAGCCCATAATCCGCTGGTGAGTTAGGATACGTTGGAGCTTTAGTAACCCGCCTTTTTTTTTATCTTCCCCGCCCCGTCTCGTCAAATGGTAAGCTTAGTGGGTTTTGGCCTGCCCCGCTCCGTCCCGTCAAATGGTGAGCTTGGTGGGTTTTGACCCACCCCGCCCCACCAGCCCGTCTTGCGGCTTTAGTTGGAAACACTCTAAAATTCAGTTCGAAAAATCATGTAATTTTATTATTTAATAAAGATACATTTTAAAAGAATAACAATGTAATTTTACATTAATAAATTAAATTAAATCAAATAATATTTACATTAATATAATTAACATAAATAGCTATTATGCAAATTTTTATAATAATAATAATATAATTTTATTATATACTATTAATTTAAAAAATATATAATGTCACATGTATTGCACGAGCGATCATATTGTTTTGATAAAAACTAAATATTATAAAATGGAAAATATACCAAACGAAAAATATAAATTGGTTCAATTTTTAAAAAAAAATATTATGTAATTTTCAATTTTATTATTTTTCTAACATTATTTTATTATTTTTCTAACATTTTTTATATTTCGATTCTATAAAAGAATTTCAGAATAAAAATAAAAATACTTAAAAATTAACAGTTTTGTGGGACTAAAAAAGATGGAATCTTAATAGAAACTCTAATTTTACAAACAATTAGGCCAAAAAAAAAAAAAAAAAAAAAGTCAAATAAGCTCTAGACGAGGTTAAATTCGAATAAAGTCAATTCTTGTGGGTTCAAAAGTAATTATTTCTGAGATGACCCGAAACTTGTGGTCTTATGATTTCATAATACCAAATATTTTCTAAAATTACTTGTGAGAGTTACATGACTTAATAGCTATTATTAATTAAAAATATTTTTATCATACGGCATGATCTAATTAATATAATTTATATTCAAAATTTTAAAGATTTTATATACAAATTTGTGATTTAAGTTATTACAATATTAACTTTATGATTATAAAGTTGTACGAGATTTTTTATGATTTTATGAGCCATTAAAGGTTCTAAATTAAAAATTTTATGATTTTACATGATGAAATTGAAGTTGGAGAATGATTAAGTGATTAATTGATTATTTGTTGTAATTCAAATCTTTTAATTTTAATTATTATATTTTATAATTTATTAATTTATAATTAAATAATTTTATAGGAATTTAAATGGCTTCATGCAATTATAAGATTTTATTTTATTTTCATGATTTATGTGGAATTAGTTGAATTAAATTACTTGAATGATAATTATGATTATTGAACATAATGATTTATTAAAATTTATGAAGATATGATTTTATAAGATCATTCCAAGATTTAATATGCAAATAGATTATTTTCATGATTTCATGATTCTTGATTTTTTTGTGGGATAAAATTGAAATAAAGCTTGTTTAAGTGATTTTAATATTATTGGACTAACAAATTAATTTTATATTAAACTGTAATTGGGTTTAATAAATAAGATTAATTGTTTTAAAGTCCAAGTTCCAGGCCTAAGTAGATGATGATGTGTACAATTAAATTCATAAGAAGGTATTTGAATAAATAAAAAGATCCTATTAAATGAAAAAATATTTTAATATTTTTTTACTAATTTTCTTTTGTCACACTTTTCCTAAATTTTATAGTATTTTATTTTGTATACTTTGGATATATATATCTTTTATCCTATTTTTTATAAGTTTCTATTTTCCTATCTTTTCCATTTTTACAATTTTTTGTTTATGTTATCTTTATTCATTTTTTTCTTTTTGTTGTTTGCTTCATTTTTTATATTTCTATAAATATTTCATTTGTTTTTAATTCTATAATTTCATATCTTCACATTTGTATATACTAGAATTGCACCAGTGTGTTGCACAATTTGTAATGTACAAATAGTTAAAAATTAAAATTAAAATTTATATAATAGTTGGTTTTTAATTTAAAATATAAACTAGTGTGAGACCTGTGCGATGCACAGAAGATATTTGTTTTCTTATATTTTATAATATAATCATATATTCAAGTTAAATAGTATATCATAGAAGGTGTAGATTTGTAATTCATTGATTATTTTTATGTATAATGAGTAGAAATTTGTTGTAATTTTTTGTTTCGTCTTTTCTTTTATTAGAATTAGCCTCGTTCACAAATTGATAAGCATGATATCCACGATTTATAATAGGTTGAATAAAATTAAATTAAAAAATAGCCATAGCAACAGATTAAAGAAAATAAAGATTTGTACAGATCTCGTCAAATTTGCCAATTATATAGTCAAATTAAGGGCAAAAATATTTTGCAAATTGCTAATCAAATGTAATAATATTACAAAAAATTAAAATTTGATTGAAACAAATACTTTGAAAGCTAATGAAAAATCGCACGGTGCTCACACGTCGAAATAATTAGCAGATCTCAACAAAAAATCACAAGAATAATCAAATAAAATATGAAAGAGATGGACGAACTTTTTGTTTAAAAATAAGAAAAAAATAGTTAAGAAAATTAAATATGATTATGATAAATTGAAAGGAATAGGTGAATAAATTTTTTTAAAAATAAAATAAACCTAAAAATAATATTTTGAAGAGTGTAGGCTTTTGTGATAATTGAAATATGACACATATTGTCGTACATGTCTTACTATTTATTTTCTCAAAACAGAAAACGCAAAACACTTCAAGAGGAGGGAGAACAAAAAAGAGAGACCTTAAAATATTTAGTGATAATCTTGATAAAATATATAGAAAGAAGAGGGAGACAAAAATGATAAATGATTTTGATTATGGTAAGATTGTTGAAAATTTAATTTCATATTTGACAAAATCAGATTTTATCCACGCGATTGGGTGATTTTAAATATTGATACTTTAATTATAGGAAAATTGTTAATGATTTTCCATAATATAATGAAACTACAATGATTTCACGTTCCTAACAAATTTATTTCTTATTTTGAATATATTATGAGTTAACAAAAATTCTTTAAAATTCAAATTTATTTATGTTGAACAATAGAAACTAAGCAAATCTCGAAGATTGTTGATATTAATCTCTTCAATTAAATTTTAATAATGTATCTTAAAAGACTTGCATAAATATATATAGTTTTACATTTATATGGTTGAAATTTAGGCAGAAAAAATAAAATTTAAAAAAGTAATTTTACTTATATATATATATATAGATTTTTTTTTATAAAATGAATCGAGAAAATTGAGTCATATATTTGTTAAATTTCATATTTTTTTTAATTTAATAATTCTGTGATTTGATTAATATTCGATAAAATATATAGATTTCGAATCATGTATTAAATATTGCAGTATATTCATTTTGATATCATCTAATTTTGAAACACCTAAATTTGTGGAATAATTTAGATTTTGAAATCGAATCAAAATTTCTAGAATAAAAACTTCTAATTTTAATTTAATAATAATATAATTATTCCAAATAAGTAATGAAGTTTAGGCGGGAAAACGGAATTGGAAAAAGTTATTTTGTTTATATATATATAGACAATATATTTATAATAAAATATTATTATATTTATTTATAATTGAATAAAGTTATTAATTTATATTTTTAATATAATATTTTTAAAATATAATTAGTTTAAAATAATAATAACAATGACAATAATAATAATATATTGATTATATTAATTGACTTAAATAAAGCTATATAGTTAGCGGTGTCAACCAGATTTGGTCGTCGGTTTGTGAATAGAATTGGGACATAATTATTATAGATTTTGCATTAACGCGAATCTGACCTATTTAACTTATCGTGTTAAGAATTGTAGCTTGAACACAACCCATTTATTTTGCAGATTGACTCAACCAACTCGATTGGACCCGAATAATAAATATTATTATAGAATTCTATGAAAACTTATAAAAATAATTGAATTATGATATTTGCCAATGTACAATTATATAAGTTCATAAAATAATAACTGAAATTAACAGTATATAATGGAACGTGGTGAAGTTTTTTCTATGTATACATAATTTTTCAATAAATATTACCGTTCATATACATTAAATTTTTTTTTAAATAATTATTATATGGGTTATCGGGTTGACCCGACCTGATCCATTTTCTATTCGAGTCATTCGTATCTGACCTTTTTTCGGCCTGAACCCATTAAGGGTCAATTCTAACCTGCTATATTCCTGTTCGATTCATGTCGGATTGTCAGATCGTATTGTAAATTGCCACTCTTATATGTTGTGGTCATTTATGATCAATAGTGAATGGATATGTACCTACTCTAATTTGACCAATATTAATATTATAAATAATAATTATTATTAATTCAAAAAATAACATTCGTTAAGGGGAAACATTTTTTGAATGTTTTGTTAATTAATGATTAAGAAAATTTTATTTGTTATATACATTTATGTAATCTTGAAAAGATATGTTAATAGTCAAAATATGTTTTTTTCTTTTTTCATTGAATCAATATTCATCTCAAATTTTTGTGTAAAAAAATATGTAATGGTGAAAAAACTAATAGGTAAATTTATCTTTTGTTATTTAATCGTACATTAGAAGTATTTTATATATAAACTATTATTATGTGATATAAGATCTAAAAGTGTATTACCATATATGATTAATTGATTTTTTTTTAAAAAAAATCAATTCATCAAATTTCAACAGTATTACTTGCTTGTAAAAACAATGTAATAGTTTTAAATTTAATCAAAAAAATATTTGTTTGTTAAACTTATTTTGTGATTACTTTAAAAATATTTTAATTGTAATTCTTTAATATATACAAATATTGACAATGTAAATTCCGACTAAATTTTATACAATCTAAATATATGAAAAGTTTCTTATGAAATAGAAACAACAAATTGAAAACGTATTAATGATCAAATCTTTATATTTGCAAAATAAATTTAGGATTAATGATCAGTAAACAATCACATATCAAATTTCGGCAACCAATATAATTAAATCAGCTAAGGATTTGATAAATCGTAAAATTTGCAAACCAAATCAATCATTCATTTAAATAGTTAACTTAATCAATTTAATAACTAATATATAAAACCAAAAATACGGGATGATTGCAATTAAGTGAAAATTTGCAATTAATAAAATAAATATGCAAGTTTGACTTGTTTATGCCTTAATGATCTTGAATAATTCAATCCATGATAAACCTCTAAAATTTGCATTGAATAGACCTCATTAAAATTCTTTAATTAATTATAATGACCAGTAATATTATGACTTGTGTAATCCTAAAATTAGTAAGAGCTTTAGGTGGAAAATACTTAAGTTTCTAAAAATGTTATGCTTCTCCTATTATATATATATATATATATGCAAGCAACCTTAAATATATCATAAAAAACCATAAAATTTAAAATATGAATTAAATAAACAAAATCAATGAATTTTAAAAAAAAACAACTAAAATTAAAATATTTGAGAATTACGTGTTGTTGGCAAAAAGCAAGTCACACTTTGGAGAGGCTGATGGGACATCAAGTCACACTTTGGAGAGGCTGATGGGACATCACATAAACCCTTGTATCATACATAATGAGCACCCAAAAGAAGTCAGTTTCATTTGTTTTTACTTTTAAAAAATCTATAAAAAAAAAAAAGTAATGAGAAAATAAAATAAAAGAGCCTTAGGGTTATCATTAGATGGATCAACCACTATCACCACATGGAAATCCTCTACTCAAATTTCTCCAGTGCCAACGTAACCTCGACAAAAAATTAGAAAGAGCCAAGAATGCGAACAATATATAGATGCCCAAAACATGATTTAAACAGAGAAATCTCAGCTTATTATGTAATGTGGAGGTTGCTTGATTAGGGCTTACAAAAATATGAGAGAGAGAGAGAGAGAGAGAGAGTGAGTATAAACGTGGGGGAATGCACAAATAGAAGAGGGAACAATGTTTAAAAGAATCTAGGACTTAAAAAATATAAAAACATCCAAATTTTCAATATCTTATCAGTATCCCTACATTTTCTGAAACTTTAAGGATTATTAAGCCGGCTAGGAGAAATACTTCTTGCAACCATGAACGGGAAGATGATGGAGATCGATTAGGCCAACCAACGGATATTGGTGATTGTACTGGATTTTGATGGATCACGCAATAAAATGACTTCGTTTGTGTGAAATCTAATTGAGTCATTCTCAATGGATATTGGAGGTATTGGATGTATTGGATGGTGGCGTGGTAATCAGCAATGGTGTCCCGTAGATTAGGAGATGGTACACAACAAGTGATGATGAATTTCTGTCATGGATGGTGGAGGAAATTAGGTAATCAAAATTATCTTTTTCATAATTGAGAGAGGTGAGAAGACGAAAAAATATATATCAACATCCTAACCTAGACATAGTAAAGTGGCATTTGGTTAATTGCTATAAAAATGAAAAAATAATATGAAGAGAGGTTGTCCCACTCAAATCTCTCCTCTCAATTATTTTCTATTTTATTAAAAGATCTCAAATTATTATTATTAGTTGAGATTAAGCCAAATCAATACTTATGCTAATTAATCCAAATCAATATATGCAATCACTACTTATGACAATTAATTCATAACTTTTTTAAGTGATATTATTATAGCCATAAAATTGGCCGTAGGATTTTCTTAAATCCATAATGTGTGGTTTGAAAATTAATAACCCATTTTATTAAAAATGTTTCTTTAATTTAATAATGAAGTTTGTTACACAAATTTATGAATATTTTCCTAAAATTTAGGAACATACACATTTTTCATATAATTAGGAACATGTAATCAAAATTACTGTTTAGTAATTTAAAGAAAAAAAATCTATTATGTTGTATGCAGAGCTTATAAATTGAAAAAAGTTCTAATAAATAAAATATTTAGTTGCTATTTTATTTTCTTGTATGTATTTATTAGGTATTTTGTATTTTGTATTTTGTATTTCATATTTTATAATTTTATATTTTTTAAATTTATATTTAAATTTGTTTCATCTTATCGTATTTTTAGAGTTTGTTATAGTTTCATATATTTGTATAAATATAATTGTAAAGATCTATTTCATTCATTTTAATTACATTTTGAAGAGTTGAAGATTCTTATCTACCATTTTATGGATGTGAATTACGCACAATTATTTTAATATTTTTATTGAAATGAGACATCATCTTGCCAAATTAAAAAATTTCACCACTTTCACAATTATTAAATAATAATAATAATAATAATAATAATAATAATAATAATAATAATAATAATAATAATAATAATAATAATAATAATAATAATAATAATAAACTCTTAGCAGTACATAGGTTTGTTGGGATTATATCAATGATCAATTGAAAACATAGGTCTGTTTATCCAAATATTTAGTTATCTATTTAATATTTTTTATGAAAAATTATACCAACCACAATAAATACTTGCCCAAACATTTGACTATTAATATTTATTGGTCTAATGATTTTGGGGACTGTTTTAATTTTTGTTATTTAAGTCCTCTGTTAGAAATATATTGTATATACGTTTACAACAACGAAACGAAATGATAGAACGATATGAAATGAAATGCTAAATCATTATCTAATAATACAATTTGATCGTAACTTTAAATTAAATAAAGTATTATTATTATAATTATACTAAAATAAAAATATAATTCAAAAACACTATGACATAATCTGAAGAAAATTATTTAATGATATTTTGCTCGTACACAAATATATAATTATATTACTATTACTAATAATTTATTACTATTTCATAAAATTTATAAATCATGCAATACACGGTATATATTAGTATTTTTACCGTGCATTGTACGATTTATGATATAACTAATATGTTCTCACGTACGATAAACGAATATATTATTATAGTATATTATTATTAAATTTCAGAAATACATAACATTAATATTTTGAAAAAAAAAATATATATATATATATATATATATATAATTATGTTCAATAATTTATTTATATACCATGATTATAATAAGAAAATAAATATTATATATAAAACCATATGTGAACATTAATGAATTTTATTTATAAAATACAATCATTAAATTACCAAATAAGTAGTATTTTATTTTGAAATCAAGAAAATTGATAAATTCCGGTATATTAATGTGAACATTTTTTATTACGCAAAAACTCCTGTGAAACGGTTGCACATATGACACGATTTAATGTATCACTTGTTTAACTATAAAGTATTACTTGTTTAACTATAGAATATTACTATTTTTTAAAATGTATTAATTCTGAGTAGTTACCTTAAAAATAGTGATACTTTATAGTTACACAAATAATATCTTAAATCATGTCACACGTGCAACTGTTTCACAGGAGACTCACCCTTTTTATTATTATATATAGCATCGAATTTGCCACCAATTCATAATTGATTTGTTAAAATCAAGTAATTATAAAGATATATGATTTTTTTTTATTAGTTTTGATAAAATTAGTAACATTACCAATATTAACAAATAAAAAAATTAAAATGAATGCTTATTGGTTAGCAATATAACAACGTTTACAAAAAAAATTGTCTTTCCATTTGTGGAAAGAAAAAGTGGGGGAAAAATAAAAATAACAAATATAAAAAGAGTCACTTTATTATTGTATAGTATAATAAACTCAGATAAGGCATCAGTTTCTCAATAAACTCATCCCATAAGGTCATTGTCAGTTTATTAATATTAACAATAATTTTGAATCTTACATTTAAATTTAAGTTGAATATTTTAATATAAAATATATTGTATTATATAATCTATAAAACTTTAAAATACGTGTGATCTTCAAGAGTTATCTCCATGAGCCTCTTTGGGCCATCCTTCGTCGGCATGAATTTAGGTGGTTGCATCCCATAAACTCGACCAATCACATCTTATAAATGAACACAAAAAAATAATAAATGTCATTAAAATAGAACATATAAAAATTATAAATAATTAAAACTATAATAAATAGAAAATAGAGTACCAAAAAAAAGGTTTGTTCTTCCTTCTCTAGACCAGATATCTAATCGAATGATTTGAAGTTGAATCTGTTCATATGAAACAATAAGTCCCTAAACTTATGAACTTTGTTTTGCCATAAAAGTTGAACTTATATCTATGGCTTGCTGATTTGAATTTAAATTCATCACTTGACACCATGAGATCAGAGACAATATATAGTTTTACCTCATATAATAGTTTCTTAAAGCTATTGATGTGTAAACATCTTTCTTAACCACGAATAATATCACCCTGCAAAATTAATAAAATTAAATATGTTAAATTATGCATGTTTCATACTACCCATTTTATCATGTTTATTATAAAATTTATTTTTTGACGATACCCATTCATCCTTAAAAACAAAGTGAAGATTTGATTATTGTTTCCGCAAATGTAGGTACATCGTAAGAGTCCAATCCCTTCTCTTCGAATGAAGATCAAGTAGTCGACATTATAGATCAATAAAACATGGTCAAAAAAGCATATGTACTGAGAGTGCACAATGTAGATGACACAGCACTATTTATAATCAAATTCAATTCAATAGATAGTTAGGTATTTCTGGAAAAATCTAGGAATTTGTTCAATAGATCGGTAGATTATGGTACAGATTATTTACATATGAGATATATTACATATATGAACATTTTTCTTAATAGATAAATATTGCTGAAAAAATTAGGAATCAGTTCAACAGATCGCTATATATTCAATCGAGCAGATTATTTAGATATAAGATATGTTACATATATGAATAGATCATTGTGGGAATTGATAAGTTAAAATCCATGTTCTAACTATTGTAATATTACTAAATCAAATATAACAAAATTTCCTGAAAATCCTGAAAATATGAATATATTAAAATGAATGCTTATTGGTTAAGAATATAACAACATTTCATAAAAATTCGTCTTTCCATTTGTCGAAAAGAAAAGATATGTTACATATATGAATAGATTATAGTGGGAATTGATAAGTTAAAATCAATGTTCTAAATCTTGAATATTACTAAATCAAATATAACAAAATTTTCTGAATATCCTAACAATATAAATATATTAAAATAAATGCTTATTGGTTAGCAATATAACAACATTTCCTAAAAATTCGTCTTTCCATTTGTGGAAAGAAAAATAAGCTGAGAAAATGATAATAACAAATATAATAACAATTAGTTTACTATTATCTATATATAATGTAATAAGTTATTATAAAATAGTAAAATAATCTTCTAATCTAATATATATATATATATTATATATGTATATATATAAAATAGGACAGCTAAAAGAAATTACTGAAATATTATTTTTCAGCTTTTATTATTAGCTTTTCACTCTAATTTTTAAAAACTAATAATTTTTTTAGCTCAAATATATTTTTAATATAAATTATTCAAAATAAAAATATCTCACAATATAAAAATATATTAAATATTAAAATATACCACAACTAATCTATGAAAAAATATTTTATATTTAAAAATTAATATTTTATTTTTATATATGTAATAAAGATATCATATTGAAGATTATGAAAAGATAATTAATTTGATATATTGTTTTATAAAAAATAAAATCGAGATAACAAAATTATAAGCTTTTGATAATTAAGTGAAAAATTAAAGAAAAAAAATTCTAAAGAATGATATGTTAGTAATTATTCAGTTGTCTTGTTATATATATATATATAGATTAGTTGTTAGCCCGTGCGATGCACATGATAAAAATAGTTTAATACATGAATAATATGTTATAAAATTATATTATTATTATTATTATTGTTATTATTATTATTATTATTATTATTATTATTATTATTATTATTATTATTATTATTATAATAAAAATTATAAAATGAATAAGTGATATGAAAAAATTTGAAAATACATAACTATAACAAAGCTAGTGGTCATGGAGCAAACAAAGTACTTATGAAATATAAAAAATATTAATAACTTTTACGTGTGTCGTTGTAGTGTTTAACACATGTAAAAGACTAATTTTTTAAATGATAAAAAAATTAAAATACTGCATTTTCTATTTATATTTTGAGTGTGTTTGTTTTTCTTTATATATATTTATTCTGTTTATAAAATCAAATATCAAATAACATTTTCAATATATAATAGATATAAGAAATTATAATCTTAGAGTTTGACTCAAATCAATCTGAAGTATAGTTTCATATATCTAGAGCATAATTCTTTCCAAATTTTTATATAATAAATGATAAATTTCACGATGAAGTGATTTTTAAAATTTAAACTCAATCCAATCCACTATAATTTCTCAAATTCAATACAAATATTAAAATTAGTTAAAAATATTAAAATGAAACAACTAATGATAATAATTTTATTTTATAAGAATATCTATTATTTTTATTCTATAAAAAATATTTAATATTTTTCTACATTAACTCAAATTCATATAAGAATTTAATCCAATTTTGTATTCAAATCTAACACATATTTTAAATCAACTCATAAAATTTTATTTTGATACATACAATATTGGTATCTCATTATAGATTGTAAAAAGACGATTAATACGATATATCACATTTCAAAAATGATTTATAACAAAAAAAATTATTGTTCCCTTTTAACATATTATTAGGAATGTTTCTATTATATTAAATATAGATAGATTTTTGTGGTGATGACACATGACATAATCCTTATTTTCAGTTTCTACTTTTATATTAAGCTAGATGTTCGTCCATGCAATGCACGACATAAAATATATTTTATTATAATAATAATATGTTATAAAATTATATTATTGTTATAAAATATTATAAAATATATAAGTGATATGAAAAAAATTAAAACATATAATTATATAACAAAGCAAGAGAGCATGATGCAAACAAATTACTTATGAAATATAAAATGCGAAAAAAATAAATATTTATACACATTTGTAGACCATTTTTTAACATGGTACAAAAATAAATTAGAATGCCACATTTTTTCAAATATATTTTGTGAGTATTTATTTTTCTTTATAATTTAATTTTTTTTCTACTTATAAAATTAAATATCAAATATCATTCGCAATATGTAGTAGATATAAGAAATTAAAAATCTTAAATTTTCACTGAAATAAATTTGAAATATAGTTTCGTATCTATAGTGCATTTTCATTCTCTTAAAAGCTTCTCTAATAAATAATAACTAATAAATTTTATGACGAAGTGAGTTTTAGAATTCAAACTCAATCTACCTACTATAATTTCTCAAAGTCAATACAAATAGTTAAAATTAGTAAAAAAAATTAAAATGAAACAATTAAAATAATATTTTTAATTTATCAAAATATTTATTATTATTATTATTATTCTACAAAAGTATGGAAAATATTTAACATTTTTTATTTTTCTCAACTTCATATAAGAATTTAACTCATTTTTCATTCAAACTTAACACATGTTTCAAATAAAAATAAATAATTCAACACATAAAAAGTTTATTTCATATTTTAAATATAACATTTTATTTTATATATACAGTATTGATATCAAATTAGAGATCATAAAAAGACAATTAATTTGATATATCACATGTCAAAAACAAATTTGTAACAAAAATGTTATTTGATTTTAAAATTTTAATTAATAAAACACTACTTTTTATTTACATTAAACTATGTTTTTTTAATGTTTAATTTTTCTTACTATATATTTTTAAGTAAGAAATGTATAAATTTTCTAGAAGCGACATGTGTCTTTTTAGCATATTTTTAGGGATTTTTATTTATATTAAATATAGTTTTTCTGTGATGATGACACATGACATAATCCTTATTCACAATATTCCTACTTTTACTTAAAACTAGACGGCCATAATACATTTTTTATAATAATAATATATATGATAAAATTATATTATTATTTTAAAAATTTACATAATATGTATTTGTATCAATTATATTTATATAAATATTATGCGATTTGATTTTTTTTTTATTATGTTATATTACATTGTCATTCACTTTAAATGTATCTTTATTAGATAATAAATTATGCGATTTCTTGGACTGAATTTTAGAGTATTCCAAATTGAATACAAAATATTTCAACTCACTAAAACCCATTAAAGTGGAGGAATTAATTATAATATTATATAAATTAATAATATAAATTTTTTTCTACAAAAAATATTTAAAATTTTGGATTAAATTCATATATTTTTATTCAAATTCAACATATATATCAAAATAGTAAAAAATGTGCAAGAAAAATAATAAAAAATGTGCAAATTCTCATAAACTAGATGAGATTTCATGAAAAGTGTGTTCCGTTGTGTTTGTAGTCTATGAGTGCACATTTCTTTCACACCCATATTTGAATATAATACTTCTAAAAATAATATTTTTCTTAAAAGTAATATTTTTCAGATAAAAAATAATATATTTTTAGAGTTTTTTTTTTTTTTTAAATAAACATATCAAGTCCTAATCAAGTAATAATACTTTTTAGAAAATAACTATTACATTTTCAGGTTAAAGGTTGAATGTGAATATCAAATTAGAAATAAATATCCTCAACAATATAATTGTGATTTACATTTTGTTTTTTTGGGTTGGATATTTTCAGATAATAAAGTATATTTTCTATTTTCTAATTTGTTATATATCTCTTTTATTTTTATTCAATTTTTTCTCCCTTCTACCCAAAAAGGTGGGCTTAGATTGAGGTCGTCTAGGTCCAACTATGTTAATAGAGCGGATTATTTAGTCCGTTGCTCATACAAAAATTATATATTTAGTGCACAAGAAATACACTCTGTAGATATAAATTACATTATTATTTATTAAAATTGGGTTCAAATTTCATGAGAAGAGGAAAAAAGAATTAGGAAGAAGAAAAATAAAAATCATGAAATGCACTTTCGAAGTTGATTGTGGTATATGTTATAGAATAGTGTGTCTCCGGTTTACCATTTGCATTGTGTGTTCGAAAAACAAACAGGTTTGCTTCGGTATCGGTTTTAAACTGCACTATGTTTACATTGATTCATTTTCACAACTTCTTTTTATTTCTGGAAATTATCATCTGCGCAAGTACCATCTTATGCCATCTTTGATGGCTTCAAACACTTCACACTTCTTTTGCAAATACACAAACATTCACCAACACCTGTAGAACATACCACTTGCTCATTTTGTTGAAGACGTGACAATGGAGTAAAACTCCTTGTCAAGACTATGTGCTAACCCAAGTTTCTTTCTAAATCAGCTCGTCTAATCTCCATCCAGGCCAGGCCCCCTTTAGGTGCTAGACCCCCCAGTCTGACACCAAACTCACTTAAAACATTTAGAGAATGTGATTTACATACATCTTTATGCTTGCTTCATGTTTTCACCATCTGCAGACCCTAAATACAAAACATGCTAGGCATAGGCACGGAGACCTTTAACTGCCTATTCGTAACGCAGCCATAAACCAAACAATTTCAGCAGCATTTTAGAGACATAATTCTCAAAGTATGGTCTTTAAATCAACCAGGTTTGTAAACAGCAACATATCTGATCAAAGTTCATACTGAAGCTCAATCGCACACAATTACTAAGGGTATCAAAACACTAATTTTATTGCAAAAGCTGAGCTCTAGATTGGAACAGAACAAAATTGCAGAATGCTATTATCGTTTAATTCAAAAACAGAAAGTTTTTGACAGTATTCTCCAAGTACCAGATAGCATGAAAAGAACTCGTTTGTGCACTCCAAAAGATTCAGCACCGGAAAGGATCGTGGATGGCCTCCAATGTCTTCTTTTCGATGGCAGATTCATCAATCCACATTGAGCTTTGTCTGCGCAAAACCTCATTCTTCTCTTTCTTCTTCTCCTGAACTTTCTTCTCTCTCATCCTCCAATATTCAAGTTTTTCTGTTCTTTCTTTCATCTGCAGCGATTCAGAACATTTGGAAAACCATTAAGCAGATTAATTCAGAAAATAAGAATATCAAACTCTCATGCTGGAATGTTGGGTTCTGATAGCTGTATGATCAAAGTCCTCCTTTTAATTGATCATGAAGAAAGGACAAATGAATGGACAAAATCAAAACACCAACAACGAAAAAAGCTATCTCAACGGATTTTCATCTAGATTCTATTTAATTATACATGGCACAAAGACACCAACAGCAAAAATGGTGATGAAATACAAATAGTAAATTAGAGAAACAACAAAAAACATACTACCACAAACACACTCTAAACTGTGCTAAATGACTCAACAAACAGGAAAGCTTACTATTTTCTGGCTTTAATAATTTATGAACACAAAGTTGTCTAATGCAGTCCTGCTATATTTCTATTTTCTGGCAGGTGTGTGATCTAAGTATTCTATTTTAATGATTATTAAGAAAATGGACTAATGAAATAGACTTTTGACTAAGGATTATGCACAAATTCCATCAACAGCAAATACGGTGAGAAAAAAAAGGAAAAGTACTGTCAAACACACTACATGCCATGCTACAAAACAAAGCATTGTTTGATTACTGGCTTAAATAACACCCAAAATCAGTTATACTGTACGTGGCACACTATAGATGCACACTCATAAGCCTCATCTCACCATCATTATGAGCAACACCCACAATTCCCCTTATTAAATTACAAGAAGAATAGATCTCTTTAAAACAGATCGTTAAACGAGAAGGTAAAACTTTTGCCAAATCACAACCAAGGTAGTCCGGAATCAGACCAATGCCATAAGAGAAATCGGGTATTATAGCTATTGTTCTTGAAATCCAGGAAACTGAATGATTCACCTTTTATTCTAACTTGGAAAGAACTCATGGTTACTGGGTTAGCTAATGTACCTAACGTATTAACCCCGATGTTGTTCTGAAGTTACACTACCTTCACAAATAAATGTTAGTCCGTTTACAGTAGTTATCAGCAAAAAATTATATTCTCAACCGCACATCCGAAGAATCGGTTCATAATGCGCTAAATCAAATACTAATTAGACACAGATAGAGCAAAGTAAAGACATTTTATTAGCAAGAATTAAAAAACGAAACAATCACGTAATCGAACGAGACTAGCTCCAAGGGTAAAAAACAAATTTCACATACCAGCATTTGGCGAAATTCCTCTTCGGCAGCCTGTCTCTCAATGGCCTCGGCTTTCTTCTTTGCGGCTTTTGCCGCTTTCCTCTCCTCGTTCGCGATCCTCAAAGCCTCCTTTCTGGCTTCATCCTTCCTAAGTTTTTCGATTCTCTGCAGCTCCACTTGTTGGATGTAATCCTTACGGATTTCTTTGATCTTCCGATCGTATTCGTGGCGGAGGAATGCCAATCGGGCGGCGGCTTCCTTGGGGTTTCGGGGAGGCTTCCAGGAGTTTAAGTAGGAGGTCGGCGGAAGGAATTCGTGGTTGTGGCGGTGGGGGGTTGACGGAGAGGATTCGGGCGTGCTTTTTGGGGCGGTGGAGACGTGACGGAGGGCGGAGGGTTGGAAGGGGGCTCGCCGGAGCTGGAGTAGACGAGGAGAGAGAGACATTTTGGTGCGTGTGTGTGTGTTGAGGGGGAACGGGGATCTGGGTTATCTACTCATAATTTTTTTTCCTTTTCATAAAATAAGGTAGATTTAGAAAGTGTTATCAAAATAGGATAAAATGTCATATTCCATAATATTTTATGGTAAAAACATCATTGAATTTCATATTTTAATTTTAAAAATAAAAATATTAATTTCACTAATATTTTTATTTAATATATATATATATATCCTTCTTGATCCTCATGCCTTCATCCCCATCCATATATATATATATATATATATATATATATAGATATCAAGTATATATATATACACAAATATTTATATATAAAGGTATATAATTATATATATATATATATATATATATTTGTAATTTATTTGTATATTTTTCATATTATTTATTAAGTGATATTTATATTATTAAATTTTTTTTTATATTTACTGGAACTAAATGCATGACAATATTTTATTGTTTTAACTAGATTGTTCCCAATGTTTGTATGAAAGAAATTTTATCTACTTGTTGTGTTGTAATTTAGATAAACGATTTTAAATTTTTATATTTTAAGTTATCATAAATAATATTTATGAATCAATTTTATGTCAACCCATATAATAAAAAAATTAAAATGTTAACACAAATAGTAATAAATATTAATATAATGAAAACAAAATTGCAAAAATTTAACTAATTATTTTTATTTTTTTGCATATAAACTATGGGGAAATAGTTTTTTTTTAAAGAAGTAAAAAATGAAAATAAAAATAATACAAAAATGCAACAACAATTACAACAACAACAACAACAACAATAATAAAAATAATAATAAAACAACTCACCATAAACAACACAAAAATCATCATATATCAATCATTTAATCATTAACTCCACAAATTCCAACAACTTTAATAGTTACCCAATCAACCAATTATCGCACAAATCAATTCTAATAATAAAATAATATTAAAACAACTCACTAAACCTAGTTATTTGACATCTACAGTATACATCATACCCTACTATATTCCATTAGAAAGACCACTTTTAACTTTTAAAACTAACTAGTATTGCACGGTTTGTGATGTACAAATATTTAAAAATTATATTATTTTAATTTAATATTATATAGTTATTAATTTTAATTTAAAATATAAACAATATTTATATTAAAATATTATTATATTTATTTCTAATTTAATAAGCTTTTAAAAAAATTTAAAATTTAATATAATATAATCAATTAATTTTTATATACATATATTGATTCAAATAAAAATACATAAAATTTAAAAGAATTATTTATTATGTGTGAAAATAAAAAAAAGATTTATGAAATCAAGGATTCTTATCATTTATAAAATCTACAGATAACATTTTTTTCATTTCAAATGTTCATTTAAATATATTTAAAAATATATAACTTATAGGAAAATATAAAAATTAGATAGAATGAAGTTACAAAAATAGAAAATTCACAAAATTAAATATGTAAATTATGGAAGAGATAAAATCATAACTTTATATAATAATTGAGTTTATTACAATATATATATATATAATGAAAGGATTATACATTTAACAACCCAAATTTCTCAAACTACTTCTAATGGTAACTCTAAATACAACCACATACATTGTGCATGACTAAACACTTACTTTTTATATTATTCCAATATGGGATAAAGATTGGTTGGAGTTTCTAAATGTAAGATTTGGAGTGTTGTGGTAGACTTAATTTACAAATGTAAAAGTAAAATAATTAGTATTTTTATTAAAAAAATATAGTGTGAAAAAAGATTTGTTATGTACTAATAATAGTCATATTTCAAAAAATAAATTCCAAAAAAATCTAAAAAATTCTAGTTATTGCTTACTAGTTGAAGTTTCAATTATATCCTTATGACAATGAAGTTTCTCGTTAAATATGGTTTAAAATATGAAATGTGCGTATATTACTATTTGAGCAATCAAATGTCCCAAATGAGACAGAATTGAAGCTAAATAGTTTAATTAACTATTGAGATTTGATTAATTAAACAAAGTGTTACACTTCATGTCATAACATTATATGATTGTATAAATATAATTTAAATACTATTGACTCATATTGCACAATTAGTTTCCATAAATTAAGTTTTAATGAGGAATTAAATAATTGATCCATTTAAACTAATTATTTACAATCAGTTAAGTACTGTAGTAATCATACTTAATTTAAATAATTAAACAAGCTGAACTCCTGAATTAATGTATATTTCTTTCTTAAACTTTTATAGAAATTGCATTTGGATACTTCTTAATGTCTCTTGCACAACTGTAGTTTGTTTTACCTGCCTAATAATCGTAAAAATGTATCAATAAGGACACCATAAAAATAAAATTAATAAGGAATGTCAACTACAAACCACATACTATTAATAAAATCTTCATAATATATATATATATATATAATAACATAACACAATATAATAAATAATGATCATTTCTAATTAATTTTTACCAATAACATATGTAGTAGTATTACATATTAACGATATATTCATTATAACAATTGAATAAATAATACTAATTTATTTATTATATTTTCTAGAATAATTAATATAATTAACATAATTCAGTTTTACAATAGATATTAAAGGAATAAATTGATTGTAAATAAGTTTCATAAACAAATACAAAATATTTTATTTATATATAAATTGTTTGAAAAATAGTTATTATAATTTTTTTATCCAGAACATCAATCAGTATTATAATAAAAATTACTGAACATAAAATTGAATAAGATATGAATATTTAACAATGAACAAATTGTTTAAATATATATATATATGTGTGTGTGTGTGTGTGATATGCATCCAATAGATGAAGAAATTTAAATTTTCAGATAAAATTATACAATTTATGTATATTCTATATATATTATAGTTTTATTTAGGATTTTTTAATTAGACCAAAAAACGTAACTCCTAACAAACTAATGTTCTTAATAATAATAATAATAATAATAATAATAATAATAATAATTTCAAGATAGTATTGTAGGCGAATTTGTTAGATCAGAATATGTGCGCGTGTGTATGTGTTCAACAGTAGTTCGAACTGTAAATGAACATGCAGAAGCTTAAAATAAGATTTGATTTTAAGCGAGGAAGAAATCCCTTCTTCCTCTCAAGTAATTTTATTAGAAGACATATTTGTTCCCACAAATGTTACAGTAGAACTTACACGTATTTGGCTCCCCCTAAATACTTGTCTACCCGTGTAACTAATTCTTCTAAAACACTTACTTGACCATCTAGTCCCCTAGATGGATTTGAATACAAACTCCCGTCTGTATAGAGTTGAGATCTCCCGAAATCAACGTGCGGTGAAGTTCCAAAGTAATCTAGACTTTGCGAGGTTCGCCTTTAGTTCGCCCTTGAGTTCTTCCCAGTCTGTTGTATTCTTACGAATATAACAGCACACTCATCAGCCTCTCTACGTCTCTCTGCCCATATGAATGGTAATTGAATGTATTTGAGAGTTTTAGTCTCTACAGCTTGAGGTTGTATTATAGTCTCTCATGTTCTCCACGAGATCTGCCGGTATCTTCTCATATCTTGGTGTTGATATGCATATCTTTGTATATGTGGCCTGGATATGCATATCTCATATCTTCATCATATCTTTGTAAGATTTGTTTTCAGATTTACTCTTGATTCTCCTTATTTTTAGTCATGCATTTCCTTCCTTTTCTCTTCTCATTCAACTTTGACTTTCTTCCAAGAATATCTCCACAATATCTTTTAAATTTGCAATCAATAATAAATCAATTAGAATTTTCGAATAATATTGACAATAATTACCTTATCAATCTCCCCCTTTGGCATGTTGTTCGAAAATTCCAGGACCATCTGCTACTTGCAAAAAGAAACAAGCAGGAGAACTGTATGCAGAAAAGAAAGATGTTCACATATAGCAGAAGCATCATTCATCATATTCAGATAGCCAATAAAAACAACTAAACTACGGATATTGTTGTTAGCATACTAGCTACTGGAGATTGTAGTATCAATATTACAGACTCTTAGAAATTTTTCAGATTGTTCAATAAAAACATCCCCTAATTCAAACAGAATCACTCCCAGATTCCCATTCTTCTTCTTCCTCAGTATCATCCACTTCAGTTTCCTCGGCCACCCTTTTTCTTTTTGTTGCTTTGCCAGACACCTTCCTCTTCCCCTTATCCGCGGCAGATGATCTCTTCTCCCCCTTTTTCGAGCAGCCTGCCAAAGGAGTAGAATCTCTGTGTGGTGCGCCCTGAGAGGGAACATCCAGAGATTTCAAGACATTAGTTAAATAAAGCTTCTGGGCAGCTACCTCAGCAGCTAGAGTATCAAGAATCTCTAGTTGCTAATGTAGAAAGAGCGGAAGATTGGCCGCTACTTCCGAGGGAGGAAGTGTGGGTGCAATGGTGCGTGGCCTATAGGCAACATTGGCCTCTCTGGAGGCCATGTTCAGCGGAGGGGCGGCTTTCTGAAGAACATCAGTGGACTGAGCCTGGATGCCCTGATGCGATAAGAGGCCCCAAATGAGGGTAGGGAAAGGAAGCTTCTTGCGAGAGTCGGGCTTCTCGGCAAAACTCATGATGGTCTCAAATGCTATCCTCCCAAAGTCAATCGGTATGGCTTTCAGGACTTTGAAGATGACCTGACACTGAGCCGATGTTAGGTGAGACTTGTTGGACGTGGGTGTCCAATTTTGCCTCCCTATTTTATGAAGCCAGTTGGCCTCCTGTGTCAATATCGAGGGAGAAATCCTAGGCTTGGTCCAGCTGGTGAGCTTCCCGTCACTGAGGAAGTCGACCACCTCCCCAAGGTCGACTTCAACCTCCTCTTCTTCATCCAGACCAGTCAGTTCCAAATAGTCATTAATGGCATCAGGACTGAAATTAACAATTTTATTGCGAACAAAAACTTTCCCGAACCGAGGAGATTCGGGATCCTGAATGCCAGTGACCAAATTAGCATAGAACTCATGAACAATAGAGCTATAAAACCTACCCAAGTTCATCACAGTAACTTCTAATCCAGATTTTTTAATAAACTCCATAACAGACGTTTTCGCAAAACGTTTAAGATCAAGATTACGTTCAGGCCAGAAGTCCATACCAGAGAACAATTTGTAGCGGTCGGAAGCAGCCTTCGTATAGAACGACTTGGAGAAGGCCTTACCGCAAACCAATACGTCATTTTTGTTGCGAAGGCGCCCTGGAGATGACCCAGTAAAAGCAGCAGTAGAAGGCTTTTTGTGACGGTGCGAACGGCGAGGTGGAGATCTTGCCACTTCGTCCTCGGATGAGGACTCATCAATGAGATGTCGCCGTGGCGTAGGAGTCGTAGTTTTGCCTGTAGGTTTTGCCTTGCGAGGAACCTTGGACCTTGGAGGTGGGGCGAAGGATCTCCTTCTTGCGGAACTGTGGTAGCAGGGGGCGGAGTAGTCGCACTGGGCTGTGGAACATCAGTCGGAGTGGTTTCGGTCTGAGCGGCATCGGGACACGGTGGAGACGAGGGATCGGGTGGAGGTGTGTCCTTGCCCTGGTCGGCTGATGGCGGTTCATCAGAATCGGGCGGAGGAATAGTTTCTAATGGCTCTGGGTTCAAGAATGGAACCAAGATCCAGCTTGGTCGTCTGCCGCTGGGTGAATCTTCGTGGTCAGCCATGGAACCTCTGCAAATGGATATTGAAGAAGAAACACAAGAACACAGGCGTGAAAGTGAACTATGAAAGAGATGAACCCTAGTTATTCAAAGCCTGACAATGATGTGAAATGAGGAAGACTGACGCCTCGATTACTGTCTATGTCACAAGATTTTATGTGGGCTATTCAAACCCTTTTTCGGCGCCCACTCATTGCAGTTAAAGAGGCATTAAGGAGCACGATCACACGTCCAGACGGTTGAAAAAGGGAAGACCACGTCCCCATTTTGACACGTGTTCCGAAAATAAGTCATGACTAAATAATCATCCGGGCCCATTTTGCACAAAATAATCCATATAATCCCAGGAGAAAAAAAAATAAGAGAGACTGTTTTTTTTTTTTTTTTATTGGAGGAATGAAATCATAGATCACCATATTAAACACAAGTCTCAGTCAGGCAACAATGTTTGACAATGCACTAAGAAAAATCCGCAAGTCTTCTCTTCCAGTATATGTTCACCCCATTTTGATTGCTAAATGAGTTGTATGATTTTTCCTTATTGCTCCTTCTGCCGAATCCTTGTGTAGTAGCTCGCAAACCACACAATAAAGTACCACACTGGGAAAACCCTGTGTGACGAGCTCAGAACCTTGTAACCCCTATATTTGGTGCAACTTAGAGGTGAACATCATTAAGGAAGCTTTCACAGACCTGTCATTTTCTGTGCTTGGTGCTCTATCACATTGGTGACAGCATTCCACAGCATCATTTCAAGGTCGTAGCTCTTTTCCTTATACTGGGAGAAGAAATAATGGATTCAAAGTTCAAGACAAACAAAATTTTGAACCTGTGCGAGACTTATAGTTATCCTAGGCAATCCGAGACTTCCACCTCCCCTTTATTTTTTTTTTATTTTTTTTTTTTTTAATACAGCATTTACATAGCACAGCAAATCCCTAGAGATTTTCTCAGGGATATGAATTTTTGAGCATCTAGGGCCTTTGTGAAAATATCAGCCAGTTGACTTATGGTAGGAACATGTTCAAGGGTAATGACTCCATCTTCAACTAACTCTCGGATGTAATGATGCCTAATGTCTATATGTTTAGTTCTAGAGTGTTGCACAGGGTTTTTAGACATATTAATGGCACTCAGATTGTCACAAAACAGAGTCATGGAAGTCATGTTCATACCGTAGTCGCACAACATGTGCATCATCCATACCAGTTGAGAGCATGAGCTCCCTGCAGCTATGTATTCAGCTTCTGCAGTTGATAGTGAAATGCTGTTTTGCTTTTTGCTTAGCCAGGATACAAGATTGTTACCAATAAAGAAGCATCCTCCTGAAGTACTCTTTCTATCATCCACGTCGCCGGCCCAATCGGCGTCACAGTATCCTGCAATGAAAGGTTTAGTCTCAAAGGAATATTTCAAGCCATAGTTAGTGGTACCTGCCACATATCGTATGATTCTTTTTACGGCCTTGAGGTGAGACTCCTTAGCATTTGATTGGTATCTAGCGCATAGTCCAACACTAAAGCTTATATCAGGTCGACTAGCAGTGAGGTACAGGAGACTTCCTATCATGCTTCTGTAGAGTGTTGGATCAACACATGTTCCACTTTCGTCCTTGGATAATTTGGTATTTGTCCCCATGGGTGTGTGAGCTACTTTGCACCCTTCAAGTCCAAATTTCTTTACCAGGTTCTTGGCATATTTTTCTTGATGTATCGTGATTCCACTATTGCATTGTTTGACCTGTAGACCAAGAAAGTAGGAAAGTTCACCAACCATGCTCATTTCAAATTCACGAGACATTACCTGGACGAAGTCATTCACTTTTTGTTTGGATGTGGATCCAAACACAATGTCATCTACATAGATTTGTGCAATAGTGATGTCCTTGTTCGACCACTGGATGAACAGAGTCTGATCGACTCCTCCTCGTTTGTAACCCTGACCGATCAGAAACTTTGTCAGTCTTTCATACCATGCTCTTGGAGCTTGCTTCAACCCATAAAGAGCCTTCTTCAGTTTGTAGACATGGTTCGGAAAGTGTGGATCTTCAAACCCCTTTGGTTGTTCAACATATGCTTCATCTTTCAAGAACCCATTCAAGAATGCACTTTTTACATCCATTTGATAAAGAGTAAATTTCTTAAGACATGCAAATGAGAGAAGGATTCTTACTGACTCCAGTCGTGCAACTGGAGCGAATGTTTCCTCAAAGTCAATTCCTTCTACCTGTGTGTATCCTTGGGCCACGAGTCTTGCTTTGTTTCGAGTGATGTTACCTTGTTCGTCAGTTTTGTTCTTGAAGATCCATTTTGTTCCGATGATGTTCGCACTGTCAGGTCTTGGTACAAGTGTCCAGACATCATTTCTGGCAAACTGTTCCAATTCCTCCTGCATTGCCAGTATCCAGTTGTCATCCTTGAGCGCTTCTTTGACATTTTTGGGTTCAACCACAGAGGTGTAGCAAGCGTGGTGAACCAGTCCTTCCATTTTCCGATAGTCAAGTCTTGGTTTGCATCGTGTCTTTATCCCTTCATTGAGTTCTCCAATGATGAGTTCCTTGGGATGTTCTTTCTGAATCTTTGTTGAGGGTTCACCTTTATCACTGTTTTCATTCGTTGGTACTAGGTCAGTTTCTGCGATGTTCTCACTATTCTGGTTTCCCATTGGTCGACCTGCTGATGAACCTGCTTCTTCCAAGTAAACTTCCTGTCTTATCACAGAATCATCAAAAACAATGTTAGTACTTTCAATGAGTGTTTGAGTTCTCAGATTATAGACACGATAGGCTCTGCTATTGGTCGAATATCCTAGGAACATACCAACATCACTTTTAGCATCAAATTTACCTAACTGCTGTCTATCATTGTATACATAACATTTACAACCAAACACATGGAGGTGACTTAAATTAGGAGTTTTTCCTTTCCAGATTTGATAAGACGTCATTTCTAATCCTTTCCTAAGATATACCCTATTTGTAACATAGCATGCTGTGTTTATGGCTTCAGCCCACCATTTTTGGGCTACTTCCTTGCCCATCATCATGGCTCTAGCCATTTCTTGCAATGTGCGATTTTTCCTTTCTACTACTCCATTTTGTTGAGGTGTTTTTGGTGCAGAGAATTCATGAGCAATACCTCGAGAGACACAAAATTCAGTGAATGCAGTATTTTCAAATTCTCTACCATGGTCACTTCGTATTCGAACAACAGAACCCTGTTTTTCATTTTCTATCAGACGTATCAATTTTTCAAATTCATCAAAGGTGTCTGATTTATCACGAAGAAATCTTACCCAAGTATATCTAGAGAAATCATCAACACAAACAAAAATATATCTCTTACCTCCCGCACTTTCAGTTTGAACAGGACCCATTAAGTCCATATGTAGCAAGGACATGATTTGTTTAGTGCAAACGTCTTGTGTTACCTTGTGTGAGCTTTTTACCTGTTTACCGAGTTGGCATGGTCCACATATACCTTGATCTTTGCTTGGGAGCTTAGGCAGTCCTCGTACACATTTTGATTTAGACAAGGCAATGAGATGTTTGTATCCTATGTGTCCCAACTTTTGATGCCATATTTCTGTTGCTCCCGAGCTAGCATTGTAGCATCCATGACTCCTGTCAAGAAGATAACAGTTGTTAGTGGACCGAGTTCCGGTAAGCATGCATTCATTATTCTTGTTTAACACCAAGCATTTGTCATGAGTGAAGTTGACTTCGAGTCCTTGGTCACAAATTTGGCTAATACTCAACAGATTTGCCTTAAGATTTTCAACAAGATAAACATTAGACAATTTAGGCATGCCACTTATATTGAGAGTCCCTTTCCCAATGACTCGCTCACTCTTACCATCTCCAAAAGTTACTGACTGTCCTTTTATTGGGGTGATATCAGACAAGTATGTTGCATTACCTGTCATATGTCGTGAGCATCCACTGTCAAAGAACCATGTTCCAGTGTTGTTCGCCCCGAGTGAGACTACTGATGAAGTAAGGCACATGTTTTTCTTGACAACCCAAACCTTTTTCACATATGTTTTACTGTTTTTGAAATTTCTTACTTTCGAAGAGTCTAGAGACCTATGATTTTTTACAGGAACACCATAAAAATTCCAAGTTGAAATTTTACCTGATTGTAGGTCACGTTTCATTCTGTAGCATCTTGGTCGGATGTGTCCAGGTGCATCACAGTAATGGCAGATAGGAATAAATTTTCTCATACCTTTTGTGTTTCGTTTCTCAGGTTGTCTTGTAGTGTTTTGTCCTTCATGGTCGAACGTAGGAACTGTAGCTGGTACAAAGACTGTTGATCCAGATGTTCTTTCTTCAATATATCCTATTCCTGTTTTATTGTTTTGTGGTCTCCCATATGCCAGGATTTCGTCAATTTTAGCTTTTCCTTTGTTCAGTCCTTGTAAGGTTCGCACTGCTTTGTCCAGCTCGGCTCGTGACTCTGCTAACTCACGATCCTTATCCTGCAATTTTGAGGAGTAATCTGTTAGTTCATTTGTAAGGGAAGAATTTACCTGGTGATTGCTTGTTGTAGTTGTCCGGGCTATTTCAGAGTCGGCTTTAAGTGTCTCAATTTCCGTCTCGTAAAGCTGAACCTGATGTTCGAGATTCCTCACATTCTTTTGGGACATAATCAAGTCATCTCTCAGTCTCTCATTTATTTCCCTAGTGATGTGCAGCTCATGTTTCACTTGACTGAGTTCCTGATTTTCCATGCTTAGTGCGTCTTTATTTTTGTATTCCCTTGCTTGATTCTCCAATCTGGTACATCTGGCAGATATGTCTAGAAACAGCTTCTCAAGATCTTCCAGAGTTGGATCGTCTAGATCGGGGTCCTCAGTGTACTCAAGTTCTTCCTTAGTTCGAACATCAGATGTAAGACATCCCAGGTCATTGGGGTATTCTGTCTCTTGTTCGTCAGCTTCTTCTTCTCCTTCAGATTCAGATTCACTCCTGGTGGCTTTTAGTGCTTTCTTCTTTCTTAGAAAATTTGGACATTCTGCTTGATAGTGTCCGTATCCACTACACTCTCTGCATTTAGAGTCCTTTCGATTTACCTGCCTAGTGTTTAAAAATTTGTTTCCACCTTTTCTGATGTTCTCTTCAGTGTTCGGACCTTTGTTGAACTGCTGCCCCTGATTGTACTTTTTCACAAGCTTGCTGTAATTTTTCGTGAGAAGTGCCATTTTGTCAGCAACTGATGTCATATCATCCTCGATTTGTTCAGTTGTTGTCTCCGTCTTTAGGGCTATTCCTTTGCTTTTTGGTGTGTCCATGCCATTGTTCAACTCAAACGTCCTTAACTCTCCCATCAAGTCATCCAATGTCATCGGTGTGATTCTCATGAATGTGTGTAGTTTGCCTCTTCGGCACACCTTTCGTCCTCCGTCCATAGTGTTCTTGGTTTGTCTACGACTTTAGTTATATCCGTTCCATCCTGCATCTTAGGCCACGTCCACTTTGTTTGGATTGCTTCTCCACATCGTTTGGATCTTAGATAGATAAACATCATTGATTTCCAGAACGGATAGTTTTGTCCATCAAGCGAAGGTGGGCGTAGCGTGGTCCCCTCTGTACCCATGTGTCTGTCCCTGGATCTACCTGTTTAAGAAAAAAAACTGGAACCTGCTCTGAAACCAATTGTTAGATCAGAATATGTGCGCGTGTGTATGTGTTCAACAGTAGTTCGAACTGTAAATGAACATGCGGAAGCTTAAAATAAGATTTGATTTTAAGCGAGGAAGAAATCCCTTCTTCCTCTCAAGTAATTTTATTAGAAGACATATTTGTTCCCACAAATGTTACAGTAGAACTTACACGTATTTGGCTCCCTCTAAATACTTGTCTACCCGTGTAACTAATTCTTCTAAAACACTTACTTGACCATCTAGTCCCCTATATGGATTTGAATACAAACTCCCGTCTGTATTGAGTTGAGATCTCCCGAAATCAACGTGCGGTGAAGTTCCAAAGTAATCTAGACTTTGCAAGGTTCGCCTTTAGTTCGCCCTTGAGTTCTTCCCAGTCTGTTGTATTCTTACGAATATAACAGCACACTCATCAGCCTCTCTATGTCTCTCTGCCCATATGAATGGTAATTGAATGTATTGGAGAGTTTTAGTCTCTACAGCTTGAGGTTGTATTTATAGTCTCTCATGTTCTCCACGAGATCTGCCGGTATCTTCTCATATCTTGGTGTTGATATGCATATCTTTGTATATATGGCCTGAATATGCATATCTCATATCTTCATCATATCTTTGTAAGATTTGTTCCGAGATTTACTCTTAATTCTCCTTATTTTTAGCCATGCATTTCCTTTCTTTTCTCTTCTCATTCAACTTTGACTTTCTTCCAAGAATATCTGCACAATATCTTTTAAATCTGCAATCAATAATAAATCAATTAGAATTTTCGAATAATATTAACAATAATTACCTTATCAATAATAATTAGAATATCTCCTAACAAACTAATGTTCTTAATAATAATAATAATAATAATAATAATAATAATAATAATAATAATAATAATAATAATAATAATAATTTCAAGATAGTATTGTAGGCGAATTAATCATTTAATACTTCAAATATTATAATATTTTTTATATTAAATTTATAGAATATATATTAATATTATAATTAAAATTAAATGATACATAATTATGGATAATATTGAATTCTTTTCAATAAATGTATACATTAAATCATATAATATTATGAATTGTTTTATTATAAATTAAGTACAATTGTTGTATATATTCATTAATTATTTGTAGACAGTACTCACCACAAATAATATGATTATAACATGAATATAAATTAATTAATGTATATATTTGTGTGTCTTTTATGTATACGAATCTCCATAAATTAAGATTATAACATGTGTACTTAATAATTATTTGAAATTTTTAGTCAGATTATAACTTTATTATATATAATGTTATTTACATATTTATTGATTATTGATATTTTATTGATGAAAATAATTGATGTATGCACAAACTTAATAGGAAGTAGTATTGTTTTGATATTCTATTAAGAATTTTTTTATTTCTTAATCAATCTAATTATAAAAACAGACACATATTTTTATGAACAAAAATCAAACATTATAACAAAATTAATCATAAAATATTAATTGTAAAAGAATTATATAAATGAACAACAGATTATTGAATTCATAAATGAAGTGTTCATAAAATAAAAAGTTGTGCTACTTGATTATAAATTAAAAAAATAAGCGAATATAATTGATTAAATGTATGAATTTTATACGGATCCACAATTATATATTATATAGAGTAAATATTTTTTGGTAACAAACGACTAAATTTAAAAAAATATACATTATAATAATTTTGTACCAAATCCAAATTATTTTTAAAAAAATTACATGTAGTAACATGTTTGCATGTAATAGTAACATCTAGTTGTAATGCATGTTTATTTACTTTTATTATAATGATTTGATATCTTAGTATAAATATCCAATATTTATAACAGATATATGGAACTAAAATAAATTAAGGATTTTACTTATTAATTTAAACGTGTGAAGTTTTATACATTTCCACAATAATATATTATATATAAAGAAGCAATATTTAGTAACAAAAAATTGTCTTTGTGATTAAAATAGTTGCTTATTCAATTAAAAACGAAGTAAGCCTAATAATTACAATATCTTTAATAAATTGATTATTATATAATACACAATAGTAAGAAAATGTTGCAATTCTAAATATATTGCCCAAATAAAATAAATTTATATTTATGTGTAAATAATAAATTTATATCATAAATGTGGTGAGGTTCTCACACATAATCCGTTTGCCTGAATGTCATGCATGGCTTCAATAATTGATTCATATAAAAAATTACCTTAATTAGCTACATTTTCTATTTACTATTAATTACCTACTTACGGTTACAAAGCAATCAATTAGATGATGTAATTTCAAATTAACATATTATATCATGTAATGTTAAATATAGTGATTTAATTAATATAGTTTAATTACCTTAAAAGTGGAGAAAATATAATAATATAATCATCACAATATATAGATAATGACTTAATATACATTAAATTTTTTAAGTGCAGACGTAGTTAATTAAATCAATAAAATGTATTGATTAAAATAATTTATTTTAAAATTATATTATATATGTATTATTATGCAGCAAGAATGTAACGTTAGTTTAGTTGAATCTGATATATTATCTTGTTCAATTGGTTTTAAACTAAATTAGAAAAATCAATTGAGATTATATTTTAAAAAAATTAATTATATTTTGAAATTGATCACTTCTCATGTGGAAACTTATTTAAGTCGCATTTTAACTTTTTTGGAGATATATTTTGATACGACATTTTCTTTATTGTGCTTTTTTTTTTTTTTTTAATAAATTGATCAGTTCTGCATATGAAAACTTAACTAAGCCTTTGATTGACTTTTTTCAAGATTTGTTTATGTAGTGCATTAATTTTGATTTGCAAATTTTAAATTATATATCCTTAACTTCATATGCATATAATTATTATTTTTGTAAATTTGATTATATATTAAAAATATTGACCATTAAATATACAATGAATTATTATTATTATTATTATTATTATTATTATTATTATTATTATTATTATTATTATAAGTATGCTTCAACACAAATCGTTAATTTAAAACATAATATTACTAATTATATACACGGATCTTTCTAAAAAATATAGTTGATTAGCTGATTAATTTAATAAAATGTTTAATTCATCATTATTAAACAAATTTTTATAGAATATGCCTCTTAACCACATAATAAATATAGCTAATAAATTTCCATATAAAATTATGAATACATAATGTCCAATTATATGTTGCCATTTGTATTTCTAGAAATAGTACATATTTTAGGTGGGAAAATAAGAGGATTACTAAACATATACATATTCTGCTATTATATTTATATATATATATATAGATTTCTACATCTTGGATGTCCACAACCGGATGCTACGGATATCTACATCCCAGTATAACCCCCGCCCCCCCCCCCCCCTAATTCTCTTTACCTTGGAATGAGTGAAAATGGTTTTAACCCTCTAATTGTGAAAGTTTTTCGGTATTTATATATGTGTCATACTTCTTTTAGGCTTTAGGCATTAGAAGTTGAACTTAATTAATTAATTTGATTAAGCCCATAAATAACTTAATCAAATTTAATCATAAGTCCAATAATATTTAATCACGTATTCATACTTTGTTCCATTTTTTATTCCCCATAAAACTTATAAATTGTGAGAATAATCTAGTTGCACACAATTTTATAAATCGCACATTAAATCACAAAATAATTTTATAAAAGAATGAAATCATAAAATTTAATAAATCACGATATTCCACAATCATAATCATCATTCAAGTAACTTAATTCAACTAATTCCACATAAGATGATGAAAATCAGAACATTATAATTGTACAAAAAATCATGAAAGTCTTTATTGAATCACTTATTATGGAATTAATAAATTATGAAATCCATTTATGACAATAAAAATGTTGTGTTACAAAACATGGTCAATTAACCACTTAAGCATGCCCAAATTTTGTAAGTTTGCAGTAATTATTATAATTGTATATATGTATCTTTTAACTTGTAGAAACTTAGTAAAAGAGCATGTGGTCAGCTATGGAGGGGTAAGTCAACCAATCAGGCTGGTGTGGTATGATTTTGTGATCTGTATTTAATAAATTCTCTTAAAATATGATTGGAATCGTAAAATATCACATATTCAAAAGAAAAATAAATATAATTCAAGCATATATAAAAATATGATTAGTTTTTGTTTTTTTAAACCTATAATGTATTTTTAAAATCCAAAAATTATTTCAAAAATCAGAAACTTAATGTACAAAATCAATAATTATTTTTAAAACAATAAAAATTATTTTAGATAAAACTTTAAAGTATTTGAAAACTAAATTTTTTTAATTTACAAGATCTGAAAATCAATTTTACAAAAATCTTAAAATTATTTTATAAAAATCTATAATGATGTTAGAAAATTCAATAATTTTATAATTAATTTTTAATTTTTAAAAATTAAAACTTCAGAGTTTTATTATTATTATTAAACATTAGTGAAATAATAATAACTAATTAACTTTAGATAATAAAAATTTCGAATAAATAATCTTGAGATTTAAAAAAATAAAAATAAAAACTATTTATGATGTCAGAGATTCCTTAAAATAATATTACAAAATCAAAGTTGGAGGACAGTTTTACCATTATATTATGATGCATGTATTGATGATGGTTAACAACATTTAAGGAATCATTTGTTCCATGGCCTAGGATTCAATCACTAATCGTAGAATCATTACCTCAACAAATTCTAATAATCTATATATATATATATATATAATAATATTTTTTAAATTTTATTTTTCCACCTAAACTTCATGACTTAATGTAGAATAAATATATTATTATTAAATTAAAATTTGACGTTTTTTATTCTAAAAATTTTGTTACGATTTTGAAATCTAAAATTTTCCACAAATTTAGTGGTTTCAAAATGAGATGAAATCAAAATGAGATTATATCAAGATGTATGTGCTGTTGCATTTAATATATGATTTGAAATATAGATATTTTATTGAATATTAATCAAATCACTAAATTCTAAAATTCAAGAAATATATGAAATCTAATAAATATATAATTCAATTTTCTTGAATCATTTTATCAAACCAATTAAAATCGCACAATCTTATAAAATCTGCAAAACAATAATCTATATATATATATATATATATATATATTTATATCTATTTGTATATAAGTAAAATTACCTTTCTAAATTTTCACCTTATAAATGTAAAACTATATTTATTTATGAAACTCTTTTAAGTATATTATTACAATTTAATTGAATAGATTAACATAAAATAATCTTCGGAATTCGCTTAATTTATGTTGTTCAACATAAATAAATTCAAATTTTAAGAATTTTTTGTAAACTCATAATATATTCAAAATAAGAAATAAACATTAGAATATTTTTCATTGTAATTTCATTATATTGTGGAAAGTCATTAAAAATCTTCCTAAAATTAAGCTATCGATTATTTTAAATCACCTAATCACATGAATAGAATCTAATTTTGTCAAACATAAAAAAATTATTTCTCATTTTTGTCTCCCTCTACTTGATATATATTTTATCAAGATTATCAGTAAATATCTTAAGGTTTCTCTTTTTCTTTCTCCCTCCCCTTAAGTCTCCTATTTTTTTTTTGCCAGGCCTCCCCTTAAGTCTTTTGCGTGTTATTTCTTGAGAAAATAAATTAAGACAAGTATGCTAATATGTACCATATTTCAGTTGCCGCCAAGCCTCTTCAAAAATATTATTTCAAATTTATTTTATTTTTAGATTTTTTATTCATATGTTGCTTTCAATTTATCATAAACATATTTTATTTTCTTAACTATTTTTTTTCTTATTTTTAAATGAAAGGTTCGTCCATCTCTTTCATTTTTTGTTTGATTGTTCTTGTGATTTTCTATTGAGATCTTCTACTTATTTCGACATATAACCATTGTGCGATTATTCATTAGCTTTCTAAGTATTTGTTTCTATCTAATTTCAAATTTTTGTGATTTTGAAAAAATATTTAATTGGCAATTTGCTTAATATTTTTGTTTTTAATTTGACTGTGTAATGGGCAATTTTTACGAGATCTTAACAAATCTTTATTTTCTTTAATCTCCTCATATCTCTATTTTTTAAAAAAATTAATTTGATTCAACCTTCTATAAATCGTCGATATCATGCTTATCAATTTATGGACGAGAATAATTCTAGTAATTATAATAGAAGAAAAGACAGTAAAATTACAACAAATTTCTTCTAATTATACAAAAAAATATTAACTGAATTACAAATTCACACCTTCTACAATATATTATATAATTTGAATATATATTTATATTATAAAATATAAAGAAAAAATATCTTATGTACATCGCACAGGTCTCATGCTAGCTTTTTAATTATTACCAAATTAAAATCAATTATTACATATATTACTTTTTACATTATCATAATATAAATCCTCTAACACTCAAAATATTAATTTGATATCTACAATACACATCTTATTTTACTATATTTCAATGTAAATATTATTTTTATTATTTATTTGAGCATTTTACTATATTTCAATATAAATATTATTTTTATTATTTATTTGAGCATATATATCCTCGAAGTACACAACCAAATATGCTCCAAATAATTAGATCCCAACACAAACATGACATTACAATTTTTACCAACTTGGTAATGGAGATTTAGTGTGTGCTATTAAGTGTTCATAGCTAATATAAGGACATCTCCAGCAATCTGCATTACTTTATGCACTAAAAAAAATAATTTCATAATATTTCTTATAATTTATTTCTTTTTAATCTATATTTTAAAAACTTCATATTTGTTAAATACATTATACGTAATATATTAAAATAATTTTTTTATATTTAAAATTTTAACTTTTTATTTATAAAAGTAATTATATATAAAAAATACATATAATATCAAGCAATAATAATGCAAAATTAAAATTGAACTTCGTAATAATAATACAATAAAAGTACCCGTTTACAAGATTAAATTTCCGAATTAGAATATCATGCCCACAAATGCTCAATTAATGCTTTTCGAAGTGCGAAATGAGCTTCTACATCTCTAATTTGTCTAAATCGAGCCAGAAAATTTTAAAAATGTGTGTTTTCATTTTCAACAAGTTAAACTTTGGGAGCTGACACTTCTCTTGCTTCTTCAATTGGAGCATCAAGTTCTCGTTCATCCTCAATTATCATATTATGCATTATTATGCACACAGTCATAATATCTTTCAAATCAATTTTACTCCAAAAACGTGCTGGATTTGCCACTATTGCAAATCGACTTTGGAGGACTCCAAATGCACATTCCACATCCTTTCTACACACTTTTTGTTTCTTTGCAAAATATTTCTTGTTTGAACCATTTGGTGCATGGATCGTTTGCACAAGAGTTGCCCATTTGGGATATATACTATCAGGCAAATAATACCCCATGTTGTACTCCTTTCCTTGAATGACATAACGTGCAGGAGGAGCAATATCTTTAGCAACGTTAGAGAAAATGTGGGACGTGTCCAACACATTAATATCATTGTTGGATCCTGGCATCCCGAAATAAGCATGTCAGATCCACAAATCATAATCAACCACAGCTTCAAGAATAATTGTTGGAGATCCACTTCGACCAGCATATCGTCCTGCCCATGCCGTTGGACAATTTTTCCACTTCCAATGCATACAATCCAAACTTCCCAACATTCCTGGAAAGCCACGTTGCTAACCAATATAAAGTAATCTTGCAACATCATTAGTGGTAGGAGATCTTAGACATTCTCCCTCAAATATCTCCACAATAGCACTACAAATTTTTTTGACACATTCAATTGCAGTAGACTCTATAATTTTGATATACTCGTCAGTTGCATCCGCTGGAATTGCATACGCTAGCATTCAAAATGTTGCAGTTACTCTTTGGAGTGTAGATAAACCAAACTGTCTAGCTACATTTCTTCGCTGCAAAAAGTATCCATCATGATTCTTTACTGCATGAACAATACAGAGAAATAGATTTCATGACATACGATAACGTCGACGAAACTCATCTTCATTAAACCTTGGAGTTTCAGAAAAGTAGTCCCTGAAAAGGTTTTGAGCTGCTGCTTCACGATCACGAATATTGTTCGGCAACCCGGAACTGAGCCTCCATGAATGGGTTCAGCCCTTTGACGCTGACATGCAGCTAACATACGATTGTTATTATATATTTGTTGAACAATCGCTATCAATCAATTGTTGATGTTCATCATCAGATGAACTTGAATGAATAGAAGAAATAGAAGAAAGACCAGCAAAATGAAAATCCGTTTTTTTTAGAGACAAGCAGAACAGAACAGAAAAAAATTTTATCAACGAAGAAAATGACTAAACGAATTGAGGATAAGAAAGATTGATGTGAAGAAAATGGGTGGAGTATGTGCTCATTATATAATGATTTGTATGTTATTCCAAAAACCACAATCTTTGTGTTCGGAACAATAGCAATTGATAACCTATTACTAACTTTTAATCTCAACCCTCCACTAAGTCTTAAAAGCCACAAAAAGCACAATCTTCGTGTTTTCAACTACGACTGTTAGATTCTTGTCATCTTTAAATCTCAACATTCACCACTTGTCTGAATTGAAATCAGAGTTGTAGAAAGCACAACCTTTGTGCTTTCAATATTAGTCGAAGATAACCCACAACAACTTTTAATCTGAGTCATTCAATCAAAGTCTTAAAACACAGAGAGTTGCAACAAGCACAATCCATGTGTATTCAACTCCGACCGTTATATTATTTTAATCTTTAAATCTCAACCCTACACCAATTTTCTGAATTGGAAAAAGAGTTGCAGAAAGCACAATCTGTGTGCTTTCAACAAACAACCGTTGGATTATTATCTATTTTCAAAGAATTTCCATAAATATATGTCATATCACATAACATTTCTCACAAACTTCACCAACTCCTTTTTATCTACACCATCTTTTGATTTCTTCTCTCAAATGTCTAAGCCATGCACCACTAACTACACTTCAGTTGAAGATTGACACATTACTGGTGTCTATATCGAAATCTCACTAGATCCAATTGTGGGAATAAACCAGTCAAAAGATCTATTTTGGAGTCGTGTAACAGAGAAATACAACTCCGATAAATCAAACACCGGGATGCAAGATCGTAACAAACGATCATTGCAATGCATGCAGACCATTCTCAAACATGTAGAAAATTCAACTGGTCTCTGCAACAAATTGAGCTGTTGAATCCTAGTGGTGCAAGCGAACAAACAATTGTAAGTTGTTATTTATGCTTTCTTTTTCATTTGTTTATAGAATATTTTGATTTCAATATTGTTTCTAAATTAAGCAGTTGAAGCGTGCAAGTGAGACTATGAGGTCGGTGAAAGGATATGAGGCTGAGTTTAAATTCGACCATGTGTGGCCGATTTTAAAACCATTTGTGCAAGCTGAAGAGCTAACTGCAGAAAATTTTTCAGAGTCCCCTCTTTCCCCTAATCCTTCGTTGTCTTTATTTTCTATTGATTTAAATGACGAAAACATTAGCAGTGCTGGTGGTTCTTCATCAAAAAGACCCGGGGGGAGGGGGGAAATCAAAACTTAAAAAGAAACAAAAAGAAAATGATGATGATTTTGTACAAATGATAAAACAAGAAAATGTCTCAGGAATTATTAGCAAGCGCAACCTCAAGAAAAGATCGTGAGAATGAGTTAAAAGCTCGTGAAATTGAGTTGAGAGATCGTAAGATAGCGATGCACAATGAAAGAAATGAATTGGAAATGATCAAAGAGGAGAACGCAACTTCAAGGATAAATTTAGACAATGTTGTAGATCATGCACTACGTGAATACTTGAGGTTGTAGCAACAAAAAATTCTTCAGAGGATAACACAGGAGCCAGCAAATCCACTTCCGAATACATTTAATGTGTTCGAAAAAAAATTCCAAACATTAGAGGATCTGGAGGTGGTCTTTCCGATTATTATAAATTAGGTTTTTAATTTAGTATCATGTGTATTTTCTATTAAGTAATTGTGTTTTTAATTATGTTGTGTAATTTTATATTTTGTTTGTAACTTTAAAATGTTTAGTTGTAATTGTATATTTTGTCTATTTGTATTTTTATCTATTTTTTTTAATTTTATGGTAGAATAATAATTTTATGTGTAGTATTAAAATTTTATTGTATTATTTTTATTTATAATTAAAATTACACCTTTTTATTATTTTTTTCATATTTAATTAAAATAATCATAAAATTAATTAAACTAAATTAATTATAAAACAAAAAATGTATTATTAAATATAAATATTAAGAAACATAAAAATAAGACATTAAAAAAAGAAATTAATGAATATTAAAAATATATAAATAAACATTAAAAAAAAAACTACTGGAGCAGACCAAGTCTATGCCAATATTACTGCATATTAATTAAAAAAATGGCAGCTTTTAATACCGCAGGCTCCAGCGCACTGTTGGAGCCTCCTGCCTTTTCCTATTTCTCACCACTCCAGCGCATTGCTATAGATTGTGTAAGTATTGAATCATTTGTCGTTGACTGAGCCAAACACTTGTTGATAAGGATTGAAACCGTGTAGTCGTAATGAATTCCAATTGATACAACAATGTTTGAAGGAGAAACATAAATCAATTAATTAAGTAGATTGGACTTCGAAGAACAAGAGTCCATTTTCCATAACACCCTCCGGCTGGTTTACTTGGGAAGAAAATGATCTGAGTTGCATTGATATACAATGGGATAAATCTAAGGTGGATAAAATTAATAAGAAAAAAATATGCAATGTTTGCAGCAGTGATTGATCTGAAGTGAGATGAGATATCATGTATCCCGATCCACTATCTACTTGAAAATGTACGGTATTTGATAATAATAATACAATTACCTTGATGCCCTTGTGAAGAAAAAACAAACTCCATTTACCCCCAACTACAGCAAATCATTGGCCTTGCAAATGTAATCAGATCAGATGAACTGCTTGAGGAATTCCGTAGCAACAAGCCTCCCTCGTGTGTTCACCGATAATTTTAGTTCATTGATCTCTTTATCGATGTCCTGCACAGAATGAGTGAATACGCTTTTTCCTTTAGGCTGTGTTTGGTTGAGGAATTTGAAATACAAAGATTTGGTGGAAACAATAAAAAAGAGACATTCTAATTAGAATGGTTTCAAATCAATCAAAATCCCCCAAAATTTGTTTCAAAATATAAGTAATGAATCTCAAATTCTTTCAATCCAAACAACCACTAAAAAAATTGCTAGTAGAGATTTCAATCCATCCTCACGAACATCAATCCAAATGCATCATCATATATTTTGTGATGATCTCTGTGTTAACAGGAATATCCCTTACCAACAACCTCAATATATTGGTAAATCAAAACAAAGAAAGATATATCTGGATGTAAGGCCTTCTTTTCTTTCTCTTCAAGAATTGTCATACAGAAATTAACTTCTTAATTTCTAAAAAAGCTCGTAAATTCATCTCAGTTTTTGGGGCGAATGAGGAAATATTTGCATCAGAGCATGTTTCCTAAGCTACAAATAGTTGCATTAAGATTTAAGAGTTGATATAATTTACCTCCATGAACTGCACGATAAAATCTATCAACTTCTGCTTCTGCATCTCCTCACAATGATAATTAGTAATGAGAAAACTAATGTCATAACCCTGTTAAGCAAACGAACAACGTGAAATGAGAGAGAGAGAGAGCGAGAGAACACGAGAGAGAAAAGAGCTTATAAGGGTATGTCCAATAACAGATTAGCAAACAAATAAGCAAAACTGATAAAGTACACTTTAAGGTGTTCTTGATTACATAGAGATAAAGTTATTTGCTGGAACATCAAAGATCTTCATGTATGTATGTATGGTGTATGTATGTATGTGTGTGTCATAGACAAATTAAACAATTATCAATACCGGCAACAATACTAAAGAAGGCCTTCACGCTTAGAAAGAGTTCATATAAACCAAAATATATCCAGCATTTGCAGTTGGAGACAGACTCACAAAAGTGGAAATTGTTGGGTTTGGGGTGGGAGGGGGAGGGGGGATGTTAGAGTCAAGAAGTAGACACCGGAATTCCGAACAAAATATGATTGAATAAGCAAGTTACAGGAGAACCTTCCCAAGCCTTACGGCCGAATCCAATAATTCTGATCAACGTGAAAAAGATCCCTAAACTAAAGAAAACAGAGAATACTTATACGTTTAAGGCCCATAGAACAAAGCCCACTTAAGCAATAATTAAAACATTTAGTAAAATAATTATCAGTTAACCCTCTATGGGCCTGCACCTTGAACAGGCTTGTCCTTCTCACCAACTGCTTCTCTTATCCCAGCAATGCCGATACATGATCGCATCAGGGGGGACCATAAATTATGCACAGTATCAATGCATAATTCAAAGCATGTGTTAATAAGGGGCTGCTCAAGACAGACATTTCCAATAACACAAAATATCAAAAGCCGTAAGCTAATTTTTTTTTCCATCTTATTCACCTTTTAGACCCAATATCAAGGAACAACCAAAAGAGAATGTTAGCAAGACAGACATTTCCAACACCTGAAATTGTCAAAAAATGTAGGCAAACAAAATTCCAATCTTATGTAAATTTTTTAGACCCAATATCAAAGAACAACCAAAAAGAGAATGTTGGAGATTAGGATAATTCCGACAGAATAACTTATGGGTAGAAGTTCTACCAGCATACTCAGCATACCTGGAGAAATTCAGGCATCAATGCACACAAGAACAGGGGGTCGCAAACACAGTAAAACATTAATAGATTTGATGTTATCTCATGAATACTGACGTGTCAAGGAGAAGAATTAATTGATACAGCTAAGTTTCATTTTTTCTACTTCATGAATATGAATATGAAATAATTATTGCTGATCATAGCTTTAGGAAAAAAAAGAGTAGGTTAAAATATCTTGAAATAATGTATTCATCAAATTGGCGCTTTGGCACCTGAATTTTGCTTGTATCCATAATAATAATAATAATTGGTGCAATCTTACAGTTTAAACAGTTTATAGACCTTCTCTGATGCAAGACTTTTGGAGACATTAATGAGCACAAAAACTCAGAACTCCAGCCTAAATGTACATTGAGACAATCAAAGTCATGTTATATTGTTCATTTTCAAAACAAATTGTGAGTGTACTGATCCAGATCAATGCTGAATGCATGCAACAATGTAATCAAGATAATAATAAAATTGTCGATGAATACAACAATAAAGGGTGTAATATAAAAATTAAAAGTGAACTCATTTGAGAATTCCAAGCTTTTTTATGCATAAATATGTTGGTAACTACATAACACATTGAGCGAGCCAATTAGATAACTGATTTAGCCAAATACAATATATTTTGCAGGTAATTTAACTTGTACTGCTAATATTTATTTATATTTTTTTAAAAGGTGGTAGGTCATTTAATTTGCTTCTCAAAGCACTCATGAATCTAGTGAACTAGAACAGCAGTATATTTGACATCAGGCAATGATGGTTCTGCTGCTTGACAATGATTAAGAACTAGTAATAGAGGGAAAATCAAACCTGGACTGGTTTTCTCCTCAGTACTTGAAATGCTTCTGCTCTCATAGACAAAAATCTAAGAAACTTTTTTGTCAAAATGTTCTCTAGTTCATCAGCCTGCTTAACCTATAGCAAGAAAAATGGCACACAAAAATTAAATGGTTTCTCAATTTTGAGATATCTAGAAAGATATCATGCTATTGATAAGAAGAAATATAGTCAACAGCAAAGTGGTAGCTAAAAACCTAATTGTTCTGATACTGTAACAGTCAATAATTCCACATACCAGCTAGAGCATCTAAAAGTCCAGGCCTAGGACAAACACAAATCCTCCCTTACAAATCTCAACAGTTAAGGATCTTTGCCGCTTTAATATCAGCCATCTCAGCCACAAGACAAGATCATCACAAATTTGATGATAATCCCTTTTATCTCTGCTGCCTCCCAACATTTCTCATCTAACATAAATCTTACACTAATATACCAAGAAAAAAATTGAACTATTTCAGCTGCCTGGTTTTTGCAAGAGTTTGACCAAACTAAACACTGACCCATATTCTAGAGCGGTTGTTCCATCTGCAATTGTGCACATAGAATATACAATGCATTCTATATATCAATTTGTAAACTTAAAGGAATATCGTCAACAGTTGGAGTCATAACAGGATCAATAGCTGTATGGACTACAGACACGAGTACAATATCTGGAAAAAAGAAATAGAAATCTTCATCAAGCCACGAAAATAATGAGATGCTCTCACTTCACTCTTGAAATAGGTGAATCCATGAAAGGGACATCAAAATGAGATAGTTTAGCTCTCCAATGGACCAGGAGTGGAGTTTATGCATTCCTGATAAACTTACACATCGAACTAATGAATAGAAGGAGCTCACAAGAATTTACCTTGAGGCTTATACGCAATGAATTTATAGACGTTTCTATCAAGCATTTCTCAGCCTCATTTCTACAGATCAGAACCTGAAAGATGGAAGTTGCATAAGTAAATATAGTCCATTAAAAGAGTAAATGCAAATCTAAAAAGAAAAGACAGCATACTTAATTCAACTATGGAATTGGTACATAACACATTAAAGAGAAGCAAAAAGAGGCAGTTAGAAAGAAAGCAGAATCAAGCTTTGGACCACAAACAGATTAGTTAGATCTATCCAATGTTATCACTTAGGGTATTATGTCAGTGAATGCAAATTTAGAGAATAAAGATGGTGCATGCAACTATTGGTCAAAAAGTCCACAGTTTGTGAAAAAGTCTTTCTACAGGGCCTGTTATAGCTATTAGTTAGACAGCACACTCTCAGTCAATATATGATGTGCCTATTAGGAAGCATAATAGTTATCATTAGGTATACGTATTCCCATACCAATAATCTCAAAGAAGATAATACTCTTGCAAGAAAATAAGAAATGTTATTATCATGTAAGCCAAACAAATATGACTTGATTGATGATGCCAAGGCATGTATCTTCAACTCAATGCAAATTGTATATTAATAACACAATACGGCCACATCAAATGTGACATTTTCAGGATAAAGGCATCTCTACAAGTCTTTAGTAGTCGTCAGAATGAATGGAAGCATTTATGTACAAAGTTCAGATAAGCATGGTACAAAACATCCACAGAGAATGCGAAACTCTCAGATTCCATCTTTTACTCACAAGTTCTTTAACTTAGTAGCAGGGAGAGACCAGCTTGGAATTACTATCCTCAGTCTTAAGTAAAATTAGGCCAACAACAACAACAAACTAATCCTAATCCAACTTTGTACAGTTTAATATATGAATCATATATCACCATCGTGTTCGTTTGAAACACATGCTACAGTTAATTCTTAAGTATTTAAGCAACACCAATTATAAAGTAAGTGACCATACACAGAAACCAAAAGTGCAGCATACTGAGACCAAAAAAAGAACTCTTACAGGATTCAGAAGAAGCTCTGGACTGGTCCTGAAACCACAAAGCAGATATTGGAATCATGGACTTGGAATTATTTTTTTCAGATGGACTTAGCCAGATCTTAATTTGATCCATTAGCCAAATAAAATCAAGATGTCATGGCATAAGTTGCAACATCAAAATAAGCACATGCACATGGTGGTAACAAATGATTCATTCTCCAAGGAAGAAAGTTATGTCCCAGAGTTCTTGTTACAGCCCAATCAGCAACAAATGCAATGTTTGTACTTCATGCAGATATTCAATCATGCATGCCAAAATTCTAAAACTTAAACTAACGCTTCAACTCAGAAAACTTTTCTTATGCTTCAATGGTGTGTTTCAGATTTGTCAAGGATGATGTACTTAAGGCACATATACAAGACTAGAGCAATTAAGTGGCATATCAAAATGCTTCAACAATCATTCTATAAGCAATGAAACAACGCAATAGTTCCTTCGGTAAAAGCATACAAATTTGGCGTAATTTTTTTTCCTAGACACATGCATAAGAGACCATTCATTTATACTCATTCACATTGATAGAATCAAAAAAATAAGTTTCAACTAATTTTCCCACCAACTTTATATGCCATAAATTCTGTCTTATCTATTTCCACCACCTTACTTCATCAATCTCTAAAACCTCAAAAATGAAAACTAACCCTAGATTTCCTCTTGCAAATGAATAAATACATACTTGAGTTCAACTTCTGGTTTATTGTGCCTTTCAACTTCCTGACAGGGGAAATTCTACAAACACATTGCATAAAGAAAATTACGAAATGGTTAATTGAATAAACGTGAGAAGTAAAAATAAGTTTAAAGAAAAACGACACAAAGAGTTCTGAATTTTAGATATTAAGTGAACAAAAACACACCTGCAAGCACATGGCAGCTTCCAGGGTGTTCCGGATGCAGGTTAGATACAGCCGCAAGGAATTTGCCTACACATACACACCGAAAATTAAATTACAACAGATTCACATAAATAATAAACAGAAAATCTAAATTTCACATTTAATTTGGAAGCAGATACAAGAAACGGAGATATATGTGTGTGAAACTATATACAATAAAATCTCACCATCGATTGCGTGATCGCAGAAACGGATGAAGGGATCTTGGATTTCTCGCCTATTTCTGCAAATAAATTGCTGTTCCTTTGGTTTTACTCGTAATTATTACAAGTGCGTCCATCTTTGAATAGCATATGTACTTTCATGAAATATATTTTTGAAAGAATAATAATTTTATATTTATTACTAGCTTTCAAAAAATAAATTGAAAAACTGAGCTAAGGTCGGATTTATTCAAGTATGTAAGAATTAATTATTTATAACAGTTTGTGACACATTATATATATATATATATATATATATTCCGTCTAGCGCTTTAAACCATATTGGTATGTTTATCAGTCATATATATTGGTAGATTAGAATATTGTAAAATTTTATATTAAGTGATTCCAATGATGAAGTTATATGATTTAAAGAAAGTTTAATATTTAACCGGCTTACAATTTATGGAACTAATCAAGATCAAAGAGATCCCTTTCCAAAGATATAGCGTAGACACGGATACGGTTTGTTAGTTTTGGTTTCGGTTCCAAAATTGGCGGTTCTTGGAATCGTGGAGGGGGAATCGAAACCGAACCGCCATATATATAGTTTCGGTTTCGGTTCCGAAACCGGCGGTTTACGGTTCCAGTTCCGATTCCCCAGTTTCCTTTTTTTTTTTTATTGACAACTTCCAAAAATAATTCTTGGTCTTTTGAATTTGATTATCACAAGAGATTGAATTGAATATAGTTAACTTAACTAAAAGAATTACATTTTACAAAAAAAAATATTACAACAATCAAAACTTAACTTTACAACTTATAATAAAATTACAAAAAAAAAATGTTGAAAAGTTACAACAAAAAATTAACTTACCTAAAAATATTTACTTCTTTTAACAAGAGATTGCAACTTTACAAATTTTCAATTACAACTTATTAAAAAAATAGAAGAGAAAAAAAAAAAGACTTGAGCTTAACTATAAATTAGAAATTAAAATTTAATTAGATAAGTTGTCTACATATCCTCATAGTTGAAGAATTAAAGTCAACATAGTTCTCTTACCTTCTTGTAACATACTGTGATGCTTGAGAAGTGGCGTGACTCAATCACTCCCGGACGTGGTCGCATAGTCGTTTCCATCTTCATCCTCATCTTCTTCATCAAAATTTACTTCTTGTTTTCTTACCTCGGCGTTTGACCAATCATTAGGTAAAGCTTGATTTTCTAGATTTTCCACCTTTAATTGGATATTCGAAGATCCAAAATGTAACCGCCGTTGTTAAATGTTTGTTCAACCGAGACGGTGGAAGTCGGGCAAGCAAATATTTCCTTTGCAATTAGTGATAAAATAGGAAAGTTTTTTGCTCTTCGAGACCACCATCTCAAAAGTTTGTGGGTGTGTCAAATCCAAATTTCTCAAAAATAGTAGATAGATAATTATCTAATTCTTGATAAGAGACTATTGTTCCTATGCTTTTTAATTCTTCTAATATCATAAAACCTATAATATTAATTAAGGTGTTGAAAGTTTGGATCTTTATGATGTTCGAGTTGACCCAAAATCGAACTACCTTCACCAATATCTTCATTGCCATGACCGCTTTCACTACTTAAATTATCACCATAATAAATTTTATATTCTTTAAAACAATCATAAAGTAATTGTTTTGTGTTACCTACAATAATATGCAGATTAGGAGTGTCATTATTCTTAACCGGAAATAATGCATCATAATACATTTTTAGTAATTCTTCTAAACCATCTTCTCAAATTCTAGGATCTAAAAGTTTTGCAACTAAAAGTAAATCGAAAATTTCTTGATAATACTTTAATAATTTACTTCTCATGTTTGCAATACAATTTTGTAAAGTGTCATGCGAATAATGTGATTGTAAAATAAGTGCAATTTTAACATAATGATCTATAACTAAAGGAGAAGTGGGATTGTAACATCCGGATCTATAACTAAATAAGTGCATCTTTAAAAACTTTCAAAAGAGAAATTAATTCAACACATGTATCCCATGAACTTGAAAATAAAGGAATGCCTAATTGTTCTTGTGAAAAAAATGTACATAATTCATTTCTAACTTCATAAGAAGAATTCAACATTTTATATATTAAATTCCAACGATTAGGCACATTTTTAGTGATTTTTTTGGATGCACTCATACCAAATGATTTACAAAATCTTCTTCATTTTTTTGCATAAAATTGCATGTCTAGCTAAATGTACAATTGCTAATCTAATAGGGCCCATGTGTGCTTTAAAATGATCCATACCATCTTGTACACACAAATTTAAAATATGACACATGCATCTAATATGAAAAAATCTACCCTTAAAATGATGGTTAACAAATTTGAATTAATAATGGCAAACAAGCAGTATTAGCACTAGCATTGTCAAATGAAATTGAAATTTTTTTTGTAACTAAATTATATTCTTGCAAAATAGTATGAATTTTATGAAAAATATTTGCGGCCGTGTGTGTTTGATCAAATTCTCTATATGCAAATAATATTTTTTGCATTGTCCATGAATTATCTATCCAATGACAAGTAAGTCTTAAAAAAATATATTCTCCCCAATGATCCGTCCATATATCCGCACAAATTGAAACTTTTTGTTGTAAAGAATTAAATATATCAATTAAAGACAACTTAAATTCACCTACAATTTTTTTAATATTACGAATTAATGTTCTACGTGAAACACCCGACGCTTGAGAGTTTAGTGATTGTGACACATAATTTTTAAACAAATTATTTTCAGCAGTATTAAAAGTAAAAGACATGCCACAAACCATTTTTGATAAATATTTTCTCATTGTTGGTTCGGAATATTTAAATAAAGAAACCGTACCTTGTGATTCATCGGTAAATCCTCCACGAGGTATTTGTGTTTGACGCCGATCGTTTCCGACTTTGTCCGGATGGTGACGTTGCAAATGTTTTTTGAACGTGCCATAACCTCCTCCTTTTTGAAAAACATATTCCAACCCGCAATAGTTGCAAATAGCTTTATTATTTTGCAAATCTCTTTTGAAGTGAACAATAAAGATATCCGATCCTAGTGCCTCATCTCGTCCACTTTGAGTTTGTTGCGTACTTTGACTTTGACTTTCTTGAGTTGGAAGACGTTCTTCATCGGTTGATTCGTTTTGTGCACCTAAATTGATAATCATAATAAATTATTAATCATAGATAATTGAGAGAGATATTTAAAATAAAAAAGTATATAATAATATTTAAGAGAGATGTCTTATAAAATAATCACAAACATAATTGAGCTTGAAAATCTTCTTGCCACTCGATCAGAATTTCAATATCTTCACCATCAAGATGAAGATATCTTGGAGCCATAGGAGATGGTGGTGGTAATCCGGCTCCGGCACTTGTACTCGTTGACATAGGTGATTTTCCTTTTGCTTGTCGAGATGAAGAAGATGATTCTCTACCCCCACGTCCTCTTTGGCTTGAGCTTGACAATTTGAGAGAGATTGAGAAAGATGACAAGAAATCGAGAGAGATTGAGGAGATTGAGAGAGATCACAAGATATTTGAGAGAGATTGAGAGAGATTGAGAGAGATCACAAGATAATGAGAGATATTAGATTTTGTGAAAGAAAATGAGTAGGGAGGGGGTATTTATAGAAAAAAGAAGAAGCAAAAGATCAATTGGAACCGGCGGTTTCTGGTTCCGGTTCGAACCGGCGGTTCCCCAACAGTTACAAAATCTTAGCCGTTGGAGATCAACGACTAATTAATCTCAGTCGTTGATCTTCAACGGTTAGAATTTTCAAAAAGTCGGTTAGAACCGCCGGTTCGAGCCGGAACCAGGAACCGACGGTTAGAACAGCTGGTTCCCGATTCCGGTTCGAACCGGTGGTTCCCCAACGGTTACAGAATCTCAGCCGTTGGAGATCAACGGCTAGTTAATCTCAGCCGTTGATTTTCAACGGCTAGAATTTCCAAAAAGGCGGTTAGAACCGCCGGTTCCCGGAACCGGAAAGCAGGGAACAAGAACAGAACAGTGAGTCAGACGGTTTCGATTTCGATTTGAAATTGGAACCGGATCAACGGTTGAACCGAACCGTTAACTGTCGGTTCGAACCGACAGTTTCGATTCCAAACCAAAACTGTGCCCGCCTCTAAATATAGTAGAACATTTTAATATTTATAGGCTACGTAAAATCAATAAGAACTTTATGGTGTGTGAAATTCTTGCTTCACATCTACAGTATACCTTTGTCATATCAATAATAAAGTTGGAGCTGTCACCCACCCACAGCTGTGGTTAGAGTCTCTAATCCTTAAAATTGATAGTACTCAAAATTGTAAGGAAGAGCTTGGTTGGTTTAAGGCGCTTAAAAAAGTAGATTAGATCCTTGAACCAACACAAAAACACGGATTGCTTATGTGGTCTTTAGGTATTCCTTACTTTGTCTCATTCATCTCTCTTATTTGTATATTTTATTGATTAATAAAAGAGTATCTTTTGGTTCATTAATAGGCTGGGTTGGTTGGTTATATAAGATTTTTATATTACTATTTTTATAATTTTTTTGTTTTTTGTTTTTTGTTTATGTAGGGGTGATATTACGAACACAACATAATACCTAATACTGAAACATAATTTATATCCTAACACATAAATTAAATAACACAATATATAAGATCCATGATTATACACATTCTAAATTAAGTTGAAATTACTCTTGTTTATATAAAATGAATAGATAAAACATAATCTAAACACGATATGTCATAAGATTTATTACCATCCCTATGTTTAGGAAAGTAAATACAATTATAATTCTCAATGTCAATATTATTAATTTTAATATACAAATTTAATTAATAATAATTATAATATGTCATCAATACATAAAATTATAATCATATTAATATTATAAAATTACCATCCCTAATGATTTGATCCGGAGTTCTACTCTCTCCTCTCCTCCCCCCTCCCTCTCTCCCTCTGCACAGGGACACTCTTCCTCCTCCCTAGTCCTAAGAACTTACTGAACACATCAACTAAATTTCAAACATTTGGATCCACACCCACTGACCTTCTAAAATGAGAAGGTGAATTTCTTCAAATTTATATGAACATCTGACACTTTATGATTATTTTTTGTATAAACCCTTACTTCGGATCTGCTGAAATCATTTTTCGTTCCAGCAGATTGGGGCATAGGCACCAACTGAAACAATCTGGAGTTAAGGGCATGTTTGGCAGGCTCTCCATTGCCGTAATTGTTCTGGTGATCTGTACTCTCTCGCTTTTGTCCACTGTGAAGAACACCACTCGATCCGTCTCTGGATCCGAGGTACATATTGTTTGTAAATGATGCATTCTTTACTACTTCAAGTTATGTTGAATTGTTATCATGTTTTTGGCTTTTTATCAGAAGAAATGGGTGACCCGAAAGTGCTAGTTGTAGAAGATATTGTAAATGTGGTGAAGTGGTAAAAGGAACAGTATCTGTTTCTAGAAATCTGTATTTGTTCATACATTTGTTTCTTGACTAGGATCACCAGAATTTCAGTCTATCATCACTACTATTTCAGCTCCATTTATGCTCAAGAACTATTAATTATCTATTCTGATAGTAGTCATCTCCCCAGTTTATTAGATTAGGTTTCATCAACATTAATGTAAAATGTATTTATTTGTTTTATTTTGTTGTGTATGAGCAGATTGATGTTGATACGCTTTGGGGTACAGCTGCTTCAGGTGGATGGAGACCATCATCTGCTCCAAGATCTTATTGGCCCCGTAGGATATTTGTCTTTCTCTCTGTCTCTATCTCTGTTTCTGTCTCTCTTAAAATTGGTCACACCTTGTCTATTCCATTTTTGTGGGTATGTCTTGAAAAATTATTGTACTACAAGATTTGTACCTGGTTTGATTGATTCTGGTGCATTGAGAAAATGGTTTACACAAGATTTTGTTGCTGGTTTGATTGATTGTCATGTCTTGAAATTATGGGTTAGCAGAAGATTTTGTACCTGGTTTGATTGATGGTCATTCCATTGAAATCCATGAGTTTCTATTTATTCACGTGTTCGGCTGACCTATCTGTATAAATGCACATGCAGCTCCTCCAACAGAAACCAATGGCTACTTACGAGTTCGTTGTAATGGTGGCCTCAATCAGCAGAGAAGTGCGGTATGCAACAAAAATCTTGTTATGGAATCTTAGTAGTCCTCTTGTTCCCCTTTGCAACTTCCCTTTTCTATGCTCTCTTATCGTCAGCCCTTGGACATGCTTAAGTCATTATCTTGAGGGTGTTAGAATTTTCTCCTGGGTGAACTTTTGTGCTGCTTCTTCTCATTATTAATTTCTTTCATGTTTGCACTCATGTCATGTTTTGTATTATTAAAGGCAAAATAATACACCTCTAAGTGTTTAGTTCCCTTAGAAATGAGGATTCATTCGAGAGTTTTATGCTTCTTCAAGTTAGGTCTGGAATACATTCTTATCTTAGGTAATTATTCTTTGTAAATTATAACACATATTCTCTGTATACGTGATGGACAATGTAATTTTTGGCCTTTATTTGACCATCGATTTAGCGAGTTTCTGAGTTATTGGTCTAGAATATTTTCTCAGCGATGTTCCATGCTTGGTGGTGTTGTATTAAGTAATATGGGAATCATAAATTAGTGTTTTTATTTTCTACTTCTCCCTTAAGAAGTTGTTACATTTACTTGCTAAAATGTCACTTTATCTCTTCCTATTATACTGCTTTAAGTGGATTTGTATTTTACCTGCTATGCAGATTTTATGATATTCTTTGGCTCAGGTATCCTGAGAACATGGTTATGCCTGTCAAGAGCTTGCCTTCTTAATTTCATAACTTTTGCAAAAGCCTAGTCAAGTTTAATTTTCATAATATATACATATGTACAACATATATATATATATATATATATCCTCCTGGGCATTTGTGTATAATTCGCTTGATTCCATCCTCACAAAGACCATTAAATTGCCTGTTTATTTGTTACCAGTCATCTATTAGAATAAACTTTCTGCATTCTCTCGGAACTCCTTGAAATTAAACTTCACTCCTTGGCAAATTGAAATGATAGGTAGCATTTACATTTTGTGGTTGCCTGATTTTCAAAGTAAGAATAATTGAATTGCTGAAGCATATGCAATTTTTTGGGCCCCTTGATTGTGGCCGTCATGTTTGGAAATGCTGTTCTTTGGGTGCATAATATGTCTGGACATGAAGATCCTTGCTTTTGCCACGTCTTCCAGATATTAATTAATCTTTACTCTCTGTTTCATATATTTGTTTTACATCATATGTTTGAAATTTCATATTGACTTCACAAGAATAAGATGGAAAAACAAAATTCCATTTCTCTCAGTTTGGGGCTTAATAGAATAAAGTGAGAACATTTTATTTCATTCTTCCTGCTTCAATATTATGAAAATAAAGTTTGTCTTTCCAGTTTATCATTTGGAGGCGAGATTTCAGCAATTCATCTAATTCAATCGAGTTTTGTGGCATTCTAGATCTGCAATGCTGTTCTTGCTGCCCGGATTATGAATGCTACACTTGTGCTGCCTGAATTGGACGCAAATTCCTTCTGGCATGATGACAGGTGCCTATTTCTTGAAGGAAGTACATTCTTACAGTTTACAGTAGAATTTATGTTATGTAGCCTCACATGGGAATTTGACCTTATTACACTTGAGATTTCTGCAGCTTTAGTGATTGCCAAGATCTTTAAAGTTGAACATAAGGAATTATGCGAAATAAATTACTTTTTTCTCTATCTTGGAAAACTTGATTTTGATTTCTTTTTTTCTTTTATAAATATTTACCACCCTTGCTAGTGGATTTCTGTAGGTAATTAGGTATTCATCCTTTTTTGTGTTGATATTCTCCGAAAATTGAGCATATTTTGATTTTTTTTAATAAATATTAACGCACCCTTGCTAGTGGGTTTCTGTAGGTATTCATCCTTTTTTGTGTTGATTCGAATAATTAAGTGAGTAATGTCTTTCTTGAAAAGGATTCAAGTCATAGGGTATTACTCAAGATATGCTTGCATTATCTTTATGCTGCCTTGGTGGTGAATGAAAGATGTAATCTACTCACATTCAATTAAACACACACTTTTCCACGGAATAAAATATGATTTTTGTGATTCATTGTCTGGAAAAGCTGCAATTCTCCAAAAGGTATCTCAAGCAAGTCAACCCAATGTTAATAAATAAATTTGCTCTAGCATTGCAAAAATTTCTTGAAGGAATCCCATGTAATGCTGTTTCAAGCCAATTATATTTCATGCTACTGAGTGCTATAATCTATTTTATACCATTTCCTATGCAGTGGTTTTCATGGTGTCTATGATGTCGAGCATTTTATTAAGTCACTGAGATATGATGTTCGAATAGTGGAAAGCATTCCTGAAATTTGGAAAAATGGAAAGATCAAGAAGATAAAAGCTTTTCAGGTAAAGCTCATGATTCTGGAATAGTGGTTTGCAAGATATGATTCTCACAATTAAGTTCTGACATGAGAGTTTCTGTGCTCAGATACGGCCTCCAAGAGATGCTCCTATAAGTTGGTACACAACAGATGCTTTAGAGAAGATGAAAGAACATGGTGCTATTTATCTTACACCTTTCTCACATCGCTTGGCTGAAGAGATCGACAACCCTGAGTACCAGCGCCTAAGGTGTCGAGTGAACTATCATGCCTTAAGATTTAAGCCTCACATTATAGAGCTGAGCAACTCGATAGTGAATAGGCTTCGTGCACAAGGTCATTTCATGGCCATTCATCTTCGTTTTGAGATGGATATGCTGTCATTTGCTGGGTAAGTCATTACTTTCATATTGCCGTGCCTGAAAATATGGTTTCACTTAAATTCAAAATACACACATCCTCCCCACCTTGTGCTCTTCTTTTGTCATTTAGTATGTGAGAATAAATGGTTCCCAATTTCATTATCTTTTACGGAAGTGCTCTTTTGCCCCATATTTTGAGTGAGTTGTATAGGCACAGATACTTACGTATTCACCAATTGGTACTCTGCCATTGTGCAAGATAGTACATCAACAAACGGTAATATTTTTTTTTAGCTGGGAACAGTGTAACAACACACAATGTCTGCTAGATATAAAAACATATATCTTATCAGAAGCCAAGTATGGATCAGAGAGACTTGATGTGTCAGCATCAAAGGTGATAGGCATTTTGAGAACCCTTGCTCAACATTGCATGATAATGGTCTAGGAGATGTTCTTAGAAGAATTGGGAAAGTTTATATCTAATAAGTTTTAAGCTTTTGTCTGACTGGTATTCTTTCAGGTGCTTTGATATCTTCTCTCCAGAAGAACAAAAAATTCTGAAGAAATATCGGGAAGAAAATTTTGCACCAAAGAAACTTGTTTATAGTGAAAGACGGGCAATTGGAAAATGTCCTTTAACTCCAGAGGAGGTAGTTCTTCTGTTTACGAATTGTTGGCACCATACTTTACTTTTTGAGTTTGATATCATCTTCCTAATCATAAAAATGTATTTTTACAGCAGACGTATATATTGGTTTGGTTATAGTATATTTCTCTAGATCTTGTGATCTTTCATATGCCACTACATGTTGATAGCAAAAAATGTTTGTTTCTGAAAAGAAATAAAATGCTTATTTCTACCAGAAATAAACTTAGCAGGATGAAATGAAACATCACTTTCTTCATTTTTTATATCTTTTCTTAATAAATAAGCAAGAATTTTGAATTTGCTTTGGATTGGCTGATTGAATCATTGAACTATTTTTCATAGGTAATATTGCCACTACCTTCTTAGTTTGCTTTCCTGACCCTGAAAAAGAGATTTGCTTTCTTAAACGTGCTAACACCATACAAGCATAAAAGCTTGACTGTTCACTTATTAAATGACAAAACCTTCTTCTCCATACCTCTATGTAATAACTTTACGAGCATAATTTTATCCCGGTTCTGTTTCCTTTCTATCCAGATAGTTATGTTGCCTTTAAATCTGATCTTCTCATGCTTGTAAAGACATGGAAATGTTTCCTGGCAGACTGGGGTTAATGAGTACTGTACTTGTTATAAAGATGACTTGCTACTTTTAGATTTTCTCTGACAGTCCATCAACTACAGTGGTGCCATGTACAGACAATTAGTGAACATTTCCTTTGAAAGAGGCTTCTTGTAGCAGATGTTTCTGATACAGTACCAAATTACATGACTTGTTATATGAGCGAGTTTCTGGGCTTAGTTCCAGTGGAATCTCATAAATAATCTAGTGCTGCCCCTGGTGTCATTCTTATCACTATTGATTTAAGAAATGTATTACCAAAGTCATTATCTTGTCATCAGGACACAACATATTAAAATAATACATTTTACTTAGCTGATCAACATCTAAGTAGTAGGCTGTGTTGTAAATACATTAAATTGATTCTCAGTGACCTGCAGGTTGGTCTTATCTTGCGAGCTATGGGTTTTGATAACTCGACCAGAATATACCTTGCAGCTGGCGAACTATTTGGTGGTGAGCGATTTATGAAGCCTTTTCGATCAATGTTCCCTCGCCTTGAGAATCATAATACCATAGACTCTACTGGTGAACTGGAGAAGAATACGCGAGGTCTGGTGGGATCCGCTGTAGATTATATGGTTTGTCTTCTCTCCGACATATTCATGCCAACATATGATGGGCCGAGCAACTTTGCAAATAACCTCCTTGGTCACCGCCTCTATTATGGTTTTCGTACAAACATACAACCTGACAGAAAAGCTCTCGCTCCTATCTTTATTGATCGGGAGAAGGGGCGTACAGCTGGATTCGAAGAATCTGTAAGGCGAGCGATGCTCAACACAAACCTCGGGCGACCCCACAAGCGGGTCCCACCTGAGTCATTCTACACCAACTCATGGCCCGAGTGCTTTTGTCAGATATCGGCTGCCAATCCAGCTGATAAATGCCCACCTGATAATGTTTTGGATATCTTGGATAGTCAGTTGACAACAACGGGAGGGATTGACGGTTCAGAATCGCTGGCTTCAAATTCGACATCTGCAGTAGATAATTAGGATTGTCTTCTAAAATACTAGTAGAGAAAAGTCTACAATCCCTACCCCGCTACATCATGATGCCATCCATAAACGGAGCAATCAGCCACTATCATTCTGATTTGTCTATACAGGTATTTCTTCATCGCGTTCTTTTTATATTTATGGATTAGTACTTGGTAGAAGGATTTAGCTTGTAAAACCCTATTGACTGAGATTAATTTCTGAAATGCAAACTGTGGTATTGAATTACTATATATTCTACTACACAGAGCTCGAGCTTGATTATTGTAACTAATTGTTAACATTCACTTTCTGTTTGCAGTACTTTATTTCATTTGCCACTGCCATAACTTGAAGAAATTATAACGAGTAGCCCCAGTTAGCTCAGGAATGGAACTCCTTGACAGGGCCCCATATACTTTTTGATGTATGCGTTCTTAGTGGATTTGCAGCTTGTATTCATAGATTGTGTAAATGACTGATTATTTTTTCTTTAGAGGAAATGAAAAAAAGAAAAAAAAGAAAACAACAACAACAACCCCACAAATACGGTTGTTGGATAATGCAAATCTTAACCAATTTTTTTATTTAGATGGTAGCTAACTGTGATAACCCGAATATTTATTTCATTGGTAAAATTGTTTTTATGAAAGTACTAATAATCATAATTTCATGATTCATGAAATGAAAGTTTTTCTAAAATTTCAAGTGAGAATTCTATGATTTTATAATAAAATATTTTAATTTAATTGTGATTTCAAAATGAAATATTTTGATTAATATTGTTATGATTTTATTTGTGGAATTGAAGTTAGAGCATGATTAAGTGATTCAATAGAAATTTTTATAATTTTATGTGCAATTATAAGATCTTAATTTTTATGGTTTATGTATGACTAATTGACTTAAATTAATAGAATGATAATTGAGATTATGAAATATTATTACATATTAAATTTTATGATTTTATGGTTTTATAAAATCATTCAATGATTTAATTTGCAATATATGTAATTATTGTAATTAGATTATTTTTTATGATAATATAATTTTTATGTGGAATCAAATTGAGAAAAACCATGATCAAGTTATTTGATCCATGATTTAAATTTATTAATCAATAAAGGACTTAATAAAATTAGATTTAATATTAAAAGTTCATAGACTGAGGACAAAACTGAGGACCAGAGCCAATAAGATGACAAAACTGTATATAAAATAGAAGGATTAATTATAAATTAATACTCGCCATTGTTCATTCAATATCCTTCTTCTTTTTTTTCTTCTTTTCTTTCTTGTTTCCTTCTAATTTTCAAGTACTCTTATTGTAAAAATTCGAAAGTCTTATTTATTTATTTTCAAATTCTATAAAATTTTAACATGTTGTTCCTTATTATGAGTTTGACTCATGGTTAAAATTTCGATCAGACTGGATATGTATTTTATTTTATACGAATTTTCTACCACTTTCTTTCCAGATTTACAAATTCCAGCTTTTACGATTTTAAAATTCAGAATATATGGTTATAGATATTCAAATTCCTTGAATTTTGAACATGTCGTTCATTCCTATGATTTCAATTCATGTTTAAACTTTAAGGTCAATTGGGTATCGATTTTATTTTATTTAAATTTTCTATTACTCTAGATCTAGATTTATAAAGTGCTACGTTTCTGATTTGGAAATTCGAAATACATGTTTATATTTATTCAAATCTCTTAAATTTTTAATTTTTCGTTCCTGTACATGTTATTGATCTTTCATAAAAATTTTAAGTCGATCCAATTTATAGTTTATGAGTTATGATATTTTTGCTACAGCTGTGCAGGATTTACAGCTTCAGCTATTTCGATTTCAAAAATCCAAAATCAATAGTAAATCTTCTAAAAAAGACAAGAAAGTTTTACAACACACTTTTAAATGATTCTAGTTTCTACATTTCAAAATTCAGGTCGTTCCTCTATATATTTTGTGAATTATAAAATATTCATTCCTTGTTGCGCAATGAAAATATACATCGAATAGTCATAAAATCTTCATTTTAAGTCACTAAAATCAGTTGCAAAATGTCACATATTTCATTATTTATAATTGGTTTTGAGAAAAAGAAAGTTTCGTATTTATATACTGTGCACGAACTTCGAGATCAGAATGTGGTTAAGTTAAAAAAGAAGCTTGTTTTACAATCTTTATAAATATTAGTCCTCGTTTTCACTTTCTAAAATATTTTAAGTCAATTTGTACAGTTTCCGGTCAGTAGCATCGTGTTATTTAATAGATTAAGATTTATTTAATTAAGGGGTTAATTCGAACTCATGATGCTCGAGCAGGATAAAGCGCGTCCCAAGCAAGATTGACGTGCTCTTATGTTTATTATAATAAGTATATAATATATGTATTATAGGAGTGTCATAATTTAAGGTCATGTGTAAGTGCTTCAACACACAATGTGTTTATATGCGATGATCATTGTTATGTTTTCATGTGTATGTGCTCTTGTAGGTAAAAAAATTAACCCGCGAAGTATTTTCCAACACTCACACCTCACCTTTATAGGTAAAGAGGTCAGGAAGGATAAATTTGGCCATAGTTTCAACTCCGACTGCGTAGGCTTCTCCAATTAATCAAGTGTTTTAAAATTTAATTATTTTATCAAAACTGCTTATGTTGTAATGAAAATCTTGCACGAGCTATATTATTTTCATTTGCACTGTATGATTTCTCAATAAAACTTCTTTATTTTAAAGTAACAGTTTTTGAAATATTAAAAAATATTTAAATTAAATGTTTAATGTTCCCTATATAAATTTTGGGACGTTAGACTAACTGTGCTTGTAGTTGCATCAAATGTAACTCCAAATATAAAATTGATAAAAATAAAGACTGATTTCAACTTATTTATAAAATAAAGGCAAGTTACTGCCCTTTTCAGTTGCCAGAAAAACAACCGCGTTTTATATTTTAGAGTTTGGTAAATAAAATGACAAAGGCCAAATTATTGCAAGAACTGTGGTAAGAAGATCCAATTTCGATGTTGCATTTTAAGTTGATACCTCCACCTCCTCTTTTCTCATTCTCCTGTTTGTTGGTGATACCTACACAAAGGTCGCTGCTCCAAATGGATAATTCCTAGAAATCCTGTCCAATTACATTCACACCCTGCACTTCTAAAATACAAAGAATACGAGAAAAAAACGAAAAACACAATTTATCAAGCAATTCAGAAGACACGCAGCTTGTTCGCCACATACAGAAGATGGCTAATGTTTGTCGGTGGGTAGTTTTGCAGCAGCTTCAGATTAGAAGTGAAGTCACCCGCAAGCAGACGCTTTCGGACAGTTATCAGCATGGCACAACAAACTCTGAGTAGTGTTTCCTGCATCATTTAATTGTTTTGACCGTCAATTCAACTCGAGTAATAAATATTCAATCAATGAGACTTGAAGGCCCAAAACATGACTTGTGCAAAAAACCTCTGTTATTCAGGAATATATACCTAAATAACGATAAACCTCACGGGCATGGTGACCTCTCTTTAGCTTCTAGTCATATAGTGAGCAAATTTGTTTAAAATTAAGATTATATCTGTGTCAATTTACGTACGCCCATTTAATATGTATGCAGGTCTAATGGATGTCAAATGAAATTTACCCCCCCATACTTCCAAGGAATTTGAATGGAACACAACACCCTATAAGCATTCTAACCTATGCTGGATCAATGCACAAATGCTTCTAAATTAACCCAAACAACTCCATGGTTTTACAATCTTAAACTGATCTTAGTTCTCCCAAGTTTTCAAGGTGGAGAACTTAAATTCCGAGCTAGATATGTTTTAGAATTATAACCACTGGTGTCATCCATGTAATCCACACTCCTCAATACTTAACAGTCATATACATCAATTAAGCAAAACATTTTCTGAAATGCAAAATTAGTGAGGAGCTAGTCATAAAAAGAGTTCTGAAACTCTTTTGCTCCAGTTTCAACTATGACGATATCTTAGCAACAGCAAGTCTCAATTCTTTTACACTAAAAAAGCACATACCATATTGAAGCTAGAGAATATAATAATTAATATATAATTAGATAATGGAAACCAAGAATGAATAAATTAATTAATAAAATGGCTTACCTGAGGACCATCAGGGTCACTCAGTAGCGTGTCCCAGATTAAGAGACTGTCCGCAAAATTAAATTCTTGTGTCAAAAGGAGTGTAATCCACCTGAATGCATAAAACTGGGGGTTAACCTGCACCACAACCACATTAGAAATTTTAGAACATCTGCAGTTGAGATAAAAAGCTCAGAGGGCTTTGTAAGCATTGAAAGGAACTTCCACAGCAAATTCATAAAATATTATTCACTTTGCTGATTCAAAACACTAGACTACAACCACATCTATGAGACATAACGTGCATTAAGTGCCAGTGCTGGGGCTCCTAATCACCAAAAGTGACGTGCACACCTTAAACATGTGAGCATAAAAATGCATGATTCTCAACATGAAATCTGTGATAAAGCTGGATGTATATAATCTTACTTTTGCTGTCAATTCAAGATGACGCCAGAGTTCCTCATCGTGCTCCTTTAAAAGCTGAGATAACCTTGTAATTGTGGCACGGATCCCAACTATACTGTTGTCAAGTTGTTGAACAAAATTGTCCCGAAATCCACTCAATAACTCCACAAAACAGAAGAAAGTGTCTGCTTCAGCAGAAGCCTGCAGGACTTGCAATTTAAATAGTAACTGAAAAGACACCTATCAAAATATACAAAAACACAACATCCAATTGCTGCATAAGATAATTGATTCAAAAAAAAAAAAAAAAAATTTGATGACACAGAAAAATCAAATTCTTCTCGCTTGAGCAAATGAACTTGGTAATATCATCACATAATGATCTAAGTTCTTGCAAATTTTAACTGCATTTCTATGCCATTTGCGACTCTAGTCAAGCTTCTGCAAAAGGAGGGGCCGTGTTTGAATAATAAGACACCAGCTGGCACAAAACTCTACGAGCAACTATGGCACTCACAACAAATTTCAAGGAAATGGTTAGCTCAAATTGCTATAGAAGTCCATTTTACTGATTATAAACCAGTACAGACTTTTTGCCCAACAATCTATCTGGGTAGTCACAATAACAACATCTGAACATGGGAAGTCCACATCCTACTCTTCACAATCCAGAACCACCCAATTTCACATTCAACCAATATTCCCACTTAGAGAGTGACACTAGGCTCCACTCCACTATCATATTGTCATATGTTGAGCCTATAAGGAGCAATCTGCAAGTGAGGCTCTAACACAATAAACTCCATTGGCAATTACCTCATATGGTATCAAAATAGTTGACCCATGTTAATAGAGAAATCAATAGATCCATATAGGAAATCAAACTGGTCCGGGTAACGCCTAAAGATGTGTTATCAAATACTCCTGCACAATGGGCAACTTAAGAGGCATCTAAACAATTAAATTATGTTGTAATGGACTTCCACTCTAAGTCCTGACGTCAGTTTGAATGGTTGCATTTTTTGTTTTAAGATGACAATTTCTTCATTGCATGAAAGAAAATCCAGGAGGCCAGTGAGCAGATAGGCCATGAAGTTACACAATCTCTGTTGCAGTTTTTCTTCATCATCATCATTATTATTACTATTAGGTCTGAATGTTGAAGAGTAGGTTATGATAGCAGATCAAACATGCATCCGGAAGTACACAGTTTTCCAGTACCAGGTGAAAAATGTGAAACTATGCTTATATCATTTGAGACAGAAGGAAATGAAAGAGCACTTATCTGATCTGGAACAAAATAACAATTTATATTTCGGCTTTAGTATAAATATGTTTTCTTCATTTGGGTAAAGGCAGCATTTGAGTATATATTCTCACTAAGCATTTAAGATTACTTTATTCCTCCATGGAATTTCAGGACAGCAAAAACTAAAGCTTACTGCATTCTCCTCATCTGGATCATTTCTGAATATATAAAATAATGGGGCCAAAATTTCATTCATCCCTTGCACATATCTTATCCCGGGATTTAACTTTGCGAAGACAATCAATATGTTCCTTAAAGCCTCCTGAAAGAACATTTGGAAAACAAATATAATATACATGTAACATTACCAGCTTGAAAGAAAGGAAAAAGAAAAGAATGAAACAAAAATGAAAAATAGGCCCACCCGGTTGGATTTAGCAATAACAGAGTCCCCTGAGAAGAAGTGTATGTCTGGATGAGTCCGCATGACATCCCGGTCAATCTGTTCAACGATCTCAGTCTCCTAAAAGTAATAGATATTGGAGTTACAATGACTTAGTGTTTGAATTCACATGCACTGTGATGCATCATTGGGCTAGTCAAGATTGATAATTTCAATATTCATTTGCAAGATGGTTCAGTGAATAATAGAATAAAAAAGATGACATGACATCCATATATCTGCAATATAGTGCTACAAGGAAAGGTACCTGGAAGAATTGATTCCATATGCTACTCTTCCCAAGACTTAAGGGATGCTCTCCATGACTTATCTCTGATCTTGAGAGGAAACCCTGGCAACTCCCATCTAAGTTATGGTTCTCAAGGCCTGATTCTTCCAGCTGCCTTGTAATCTCTGACTGACTAGCCATGAAAACAGTCAAGAAGATGTCGAAAAGATTGAAGATATGTTATGGAATTAGTGAACTTTACAAGAAGATATAAAAGCGCACACAATAATTTAAGGCAATAACATTTTGCTAATGAAGATTTCTGCACAATATGTATCTAGAAACTGATCGAGTATTAGTTTGGTGTGTAATCAGCTAGTAAAACAGATTAAATCTTGCATTTAGACTGAGAATGAGAAAACAAGCATCAAAGAAGGTGAAGATGAAGATAAAGGCAACCAATGAGATTTCAGTTCTGATATAGAATGATAATGGCACTCAATAGGATAGTGCTTGGAGTGGTGGAAAAGGATAAGGAATTAAACATTCCAGGATGAATATCCAGTAAAATGTGCAAAAAAGGACTTCATTACAGATAATATGCCTTATTCCAGTCACACTAAAATAATTTTGCTGCGAGTAGAGGATCATCTTTTTATTTCTACTCAAAAGCAACCATAAGTTGCCATTCACCTAAGCTCTAGACAAAGAAATTTGCCAAATTATTTATAAATAAGAGTTCACAAATTGGTATAATATGTCAATGAAGGAAAAAAAAAAATATATATATATATATATACACATATATATATGTATGTGTGTGTGTACATATATTTTTTGATAACCGAGAACTCACTGTGACAGGGTCCTTCGGGCCCACCCACAGATGTCAAACTCAGGGGTAACCACATGCGCCTCAACGCCTGGTTGCGGAGACATCAGGAGTAGTCACAGCTGCGGGAATTAGAACCCAGGACCTTGAGGTCCCTTTGTCATCTCCCAACCAACTGGTTCATGATCTCTTAAAAGATTTTGTCTAACTATGCACTACAAAGTCCAGAAAGATTTTGCATGCAGCAATATCCAGATCACTGGAATTAGCCAATACATGATTTGACTATACTAGCAACATTCATCAACAAAGTTAGATTCCTGAATATTTGTTATTTGTTGACCTGACTTCACTATAGTATTTTCTAACATTTGTGCCTCTCTTTTGGAGGTGCAAAAGGTAACTCAAACATAGCAGAATTTTATTGAAAAAAAATTCAAAACTTACAGGATTCATCAATAGCTCATCTTTGAAATGTTTATACTGAGACCTTTTCTTGGATAATTCTGAAGGCCAAAGAGAGCGATCAGCTGGCAAATACCCCAATAATAACTGCAAAAATTCCTCATTCATAAATCTTAATTCAGATTAAAAAATTTGCATAAATGAAAGAAACAAAAAATTGGTTCAGTAAAGGCGTGCCAGCAAAGCAGGGCAGTATCAATTTTTGTGGAAAATTATATGCACTCAGATGTAAAATTATCACAACTGTCCATATATGAAAAATTAGTGTTTGTAATGTCTACATAAAAAGAGGAATATTCTTTCCCTTATACCATTTATCAAAAATATTTATAAATTCTTCAGAAGACCGCACTACCCCAAGAAAATCTTATCAAACAATTTGTTTATTATTATTTTTTAATGCAAATGGACAAGAAGTCCTTTGCTAACCTACATAGCAAACACAATGCAACCCTTTAACTTGTCTATGGATAGACACCCACCAAGCTACCCCAAATTTTTACCTGTCCCACACCTCCTCTAAAGACTCCCCCTGTCCTCAAAGATGCTTCTATTTCTTTCCAACCAAAGGGACCAACACAAGGTTGAAACAATCACTCCCCATGATACTTGGTCCTTTTTGCAAATAAAAACTCCAAGAATACATATTTATCAATATCGTCAATTTTTTTCACATAAATAAAAAAAAATTAAATAAATACAGTGTCCTCTCACCTATTCCACTTTATTTTTATTTTTATGGATGCTGTCAGTGTCAATCTTAGACCTCAAAAATCCTCAAATCATTGCAAGAAACTCTTTACTGTATCATATTATTAAGAAGTGCATGTAGTCCATTAACAGGGAATAAAATACCATAAGAAAAGAGATGTTCAACAATACTGAAGAGTAGCTGTTATGATGGCATTTGAGTAAATTGTTGCTTATGTAAATCATTCAAGCTAATAGAAATAATGATTCTAGTATTCAGAGTACCCACCAAACAGGGTTTGGTATAATATCTTATTTCCTTCTTGTAAAAAATGAAGCTTTAATTATTAGCATCTAAGGACAGCTTAATTTACTCACAGTGATTTCATATTTCTCAGAAAATTTAATAAAAAAAAGTCCAACATTTTGAAAATCTCTCAGTAAAAACAGGCAAAGTCGATTAAGCTTCCCAACTTTGACCTGCTTTATAAAAAATAATACTTATCATATCAGTGTTCTCATGGCAATGTGGCAACAAAATGAGCATTGTGATTTCATTTTATTCTTCCATTATCCATATATAGCTTCTGCATAAGTGAATATGCAGTGTGAACACGGACAATGCATTTAAACTGTACTCAATTGAAATTACTAGAATAAGGACTTTCTCACAGAAGACATACTCTATCCTTCCTTATTTATGACCTCTAAATTTAAAAATCAAACGAAAAATGAAACTGATTCAAGAAGATTTATAACTAATGAATCCAAAACATACGCACCAGTCCCAAAATTTATTCACGAAGTGATCATAATTTATTTCTCAACGGGAAATATGTGATAACATTACATCTCTAAAAAAGCAAACAAAGATCAAAACAAGCAATACCTTCCAGACTGTTGCACGAATACCAGCTCCATCAGGTATGCCTTGCGATGCGAGCTTCCGCAATTCTCCTATATTTATGACCTTCCTCGACAACTAAATCCCAAAACAACACAATTGAAAACATCAACTATAAAGATAATCATTGTTACCAGCAAAACAAAATGCCAACATAAAAATAAAAAACAATCCCCAGTTTATGAAATATAGGTGATGATTAAAATGTCCTATCTACATTCTATCACAATCCTAAAGATTATGTGTCGCATGTAGAAAATAAATTTTCCAAAGCATAAAAATAAAGAAAAAGACAGTACACATACTAATGAAGTAACAATAAGTCATATTGCCCTCCAAATGATCCATTTTCAAACGTTATTTTACTAGTATTTCCTCTTCCACATTTGAAAAAAAAAAAAAAAAAAAATAATAATAATAAAGAGTAATAATAATAAATAAACTGCCAGAACCTCATGTAGAATTTGAGTTTTCCTAGACATATCCTCAGCAGCTGGAGGCGCCGCCACGGAAGCCACAGAACATGCCGATGAGCCACCAGTTTCCTCGTTATTGCAATGAGTACTGGCATTGCTACTCAAGGGATCCTTTCTCTCCTCTTTCGTAGTGTGAGCGTGAGATGAGGAAGCGGCCGGCGGCTCCGAGGCTCTTGCCGCGGCCGGCGGCCCCGAGGCTCTTGCCGCGGCCGTTGGGGAAATAGGAACGGCAATCGCGGGGTCGTTGCGTGGCGGATGAGGAGAAGACCAGAGAGAGCTGTTGAGCCAATCGGGGACGCGTTTCTTCATCTTAATCAGAGAGGAATTTCGGCAAATTGGATTGAATCGCAGAAGAGAAATTTGAAAGAGTTGGAGTTGATTTGCGCGATTTTGCGTGATAATTGATTAGGTGTTGATTTGTGCGATTTTGAATGAGTTATGATAATAATTGAGAGTGAGGATGGAAGCCATAAAGCAAACGTGTTTGTGCGTATTTAAGGGTGGAAAAAGGAAATGAATTTTCGTCATTTCAACTAGCAAAATTTTGGACATATGCTTTGTTGAAGTTCTTTAACCGAACTTATATTTAATTATGTTGTGGCTTTCTTCTCAATTACTTCATTGCAGATGCAAGATTAATTCTAGATGAGACCAAGTTTTAAGTCTAAATTTAGGGAAATAGTTGGTTGAGAAGAGAAAATTATGGGATCATAAAGTATGATCATAACCACACAAGTGGAGAAGTGGATATTTATATATTTAAATATGACTGAATTGTTACTCAGAACATTGGGATCACTCGTACTATAACATTCTTGTCATTTGTACTAAGATGATTCTAATTTGCATGTACGTATTTTTAGAGTGTTTAGTGAGTGGTTTCTTCTAAGTTTGTCTTCTCATCTTGTGTTTAGTCTTTTTTCAATTTTATCTTTAAAATCAAGAACGTTAAAAGTCGATAGGTTAGATTAGTTATCCCTCTTAATTCTTTTTGTAATTCACTTTTATATTAGTGGATTTTTTCTCCTTGTTGACACTCACAAGTTAGTTATAATTTATGAAAATTTATCTCGGAGTTGTTTAATTTCGCTTCTTTATTGCTAATAGCAATCGAATTGTTGTCCTGCGTATTCTCTGCTCATCATGCACAACATTTCATCTATTCCATTGATATACACTTTCAAGTGGTATCAGTCATCACTTGATACACTCAGTGTGATTCTAGAGTTTTGGTGTTGCAATGGATATTATGAGTATTCCATGTCCTTCGGTTTCTTTCTAAGGAAAATTATGACTACTAGGAATATAGGATCAAATAGATGATCAAATCTGTTGATCTTTGAGCATGGACTGTAGTCATTGATGGTTGGTCACCTCCAAAAAGGGTCGTTTAAGATGGAGATACTATCATTAAGCCTCGATCAAAATAATCAGCCGAAGAAACATCACAAGGTAATTTCCATGAAAAAGCCATGAACATTATTATGAGTTATGTTGATCTCAATATGTATAAGATTATGAAAACATGCACAACGGCTAAAGAGTCTTGTGATACTCTCGAGAGACATTGTGAAGGAAGCGATAGTGTTTGTGAAAGAAAGTTGTGTATGGTGCAAGATAGATTTGACAACCTGAAGATGGAGGAACACAGGTCAACATCCACATATTATGATCAAGCTATTGGCATCTCAAATGAAGCTTACTCGCTTGGTGGACCCATCATGAATAGAAGTCTGGTAAGCAAAGTGACTCGTACTCTTCCCGGTAGATATAATTAAAAAGTGTGCGATGTTCAGGAATCACACAACATAAACACTGTGGAACTGGACACGCTGATCAAAATTCTCAAAACATACAAGATGAATCTTGACAATCAAGAAAGAAAATATAATAAAAGCGCAAAGTCCACAACAGTCATGTCAATTACCAAGGGTGATGAAGAAGATGAAGATGAGGATCTCGAAGATAATCCTATCAGCCGGATGAAAAGGTAAGTGCTGCATTCCTTACCAAACGATATAACAATCTGACACGGAAGTATAATAACAAGAAGAATATTTCAAAGCCACGGATAGTAGAATCCAAAGAAGCTAAATTCAGTCCTAAAAGGAATTTTGAATTGTCATCTTCAAAAGCAAATCCTATTAGGAGGTTTGCCTCTGATCGATTCAAGAATGAACCTCGAAATTTTGACAATGTTCAATGTTGAACATGTAAGGATATGGACATTAAGGAAATGAATGTGCAAACGTTCTCCATGGATGTGGAAAATCAATAGGGTGTCACTAAGAAAATAATGAACTGCACTTAGAAGAAGAAGAATCAACAACCATGCCTATATCTATCCATGAAGATTCTGATGAAGAAAATGAGGATCGTGTGCTTACACCCTCCAGCACAACCTCTGATAGGTATAATATCTTTGACTCTTCTGATTTTAATGATTTAAATGGGTTTATTAATGATATAGAATCAGAGGATGGAGACTATGATAGATAGATAATCGAGGAGATGCAGGCTATTCAAGAAGAACTTCTAAAAAAGTTAGAATTGCAAACTCGAGAAGCAAAAATCTTGAACAAAGAAATGAAGAACTTAAGGGAATGATAGCAAGACTAGAGGTATCACTTATAAAGAAGGATTCAGAATTGAGCAAACTCAAAACCGAACTCCAACTTGCAAATGAGATATTCAAGAAACTAAATACAGGTACATCAAAACTCGATTAAATTTTGGCTATAGGTAATATAGATAAATATGGGTTAGGACTTTACGATACTCTTAGCACTATGTTTCCAAATCTATTTTAATGATAAGAATTCCACTGTATTAGTTAGAGAAAACGGAGAAAACTTATCAAAAACTGATAATGGTAAATTAACTAAGAGAAAAATGAGGTTTATTTGTCATTATTGCTTCACACTTGGGTATATAAGGCTGTACTATCAAAAATTGAAATCTGATATGTTTGTGAATAAAATGTTGCCACAAACGTTGCACAAATGTTCATAACAACATTCTTGTCAAGAAAGTAAAAATTCTCCAAAAATGATGTGGGTTCATAAATCTAATTTGGCCTATTATTTTGTTTATAGTGCCTAAAAAAATTCACAATTCAGAGTCTTGGTAATTTGATGGTGGGTGCTCTAGACACATGACATGTACAAAGAGCTATCTTGCAAACTATGAACCATTTCAATGTGTTACAATAAGGTACTGTGGGGGAGCACAAGAAAGAGTAGTAGGAAAAGGAACTCTATGTGTTCGTGGATTTCCTAAGTTACGAAATGTGTTACATGTGGAAGGACTTATGGTTAATTAGATTAGTATAAGTCAACTGTGTAATAATGATCTTCAGGTAAAATTCAATAAAGATAAATGTGAAGTTTTTGATAATTCAAATTATTGTGTAATGACAGGAAGATGATTAGCTAATAATTGCTATCTCGTTGGAGAGAGTCTACCCTGCAATAAGGCCAAAATTAATGAAACTGTCCTATGGCATCAAAAGTTGGGACACGCCAACTTTAGAAGCATTGACAGATAATAAGACTCGATGTAGTAAAAGGTTTGCCTAAACTTGATCAAGGTAAGCGAATTATGTGTGGTGAATGTTAAAAAGTCAACAAACTCATGCTCCCCATGAATATGTACCACACGTTGGAACCACTCATTGTTTTGAATTATTCCATATGGATCTTATGGGTCCTGCTGAAATTGAGAGTCTGGGTGGTAAGAGATACTCATATGTTCTGGTTGATGATATTTCTAGACATACTTGGATTAATTTTCTACGAGAAAAATTAGACACCTTTGATGTGTTTAAGAATTGCATCCTAGATTCAGAAATATGAATGGTTCATGTGGTCAGGAATAAGATTAGATCATGGAAGATAATTTGAAAATGCTCTTTTTCAAATTTTGTGAAAAACAAGGTATTGCACATGAATTTTCGCACCCCAAAACACCACAATAGAATGGGATGGCCGAATGTAAGAATCGAACTCTGCAAGAAATGACTCGTGTCATGATTTGTTCAAAACAACTTGCTAAGTGATTTTGGATTGAAGCCTTTAATATAGCTTTTCATATTTGAAATCATGTGTATTTAAGACCCAACATGTCCATGACTCCTTATGAAATTTTGAATGGACAAAAACTGAATCTTAAATATTTTCACGTATTTGGATGTGTGTGTTACATTTTAAACGATTGAGACACTCTTGCAAAAGTTGATTCTAAAAGTGACAAAGTTGTTTTTCTTTGATATAGATTAAATAGTCACACAAATCGTGTATTTAATCTCAGAACAAAGAGCATTCAAGAATCTATAAACATTGTGTTTGATGATCTTACTGATTTGGTATGAAAAATTGAAGAAGACAATATAGATGTCTACCTAGATGTATCCAATTTAAAAAAGACATAATCATCTGGTTAAGGTCCAACATGAAATGTTAATCACAATGTTGGAACCACTATCGAACCAACATTTCCTTCTGACACATAATCAAAAACACGCCTAGAAATCTGTGAAGAGCTGGTTGTCCAGCAAACTGAACAAAGAGATCCACCTGGAAGGATAGGGAAAATTCATAGAATTACCCAAGTCATTGGTGATGTGTGTGAAGGCATAACAACAAGATGAAAATATCTCATAAATTATAGAGATATGGTAAAATCTGTTTTCTTGTCATCTATATTTAATGAGGTAAATACATCCTGCTTTTTATCCATGATTGAACCAAAAAATATTTTTGAAGCTTTAAGAGATAATTATTGAATTGATGCAATGCATGAATAATTAAATCAATTCACCCAAAATAACGTATGATATTTAGTTCCTAGACCTGAAGATGTAATTATTATTGGAACAAAATGGATTTTCAAGAATAAATCGGATGAATCTAGAAATATTGTTAGGAATAAGGCACATCTAGTAGCTCAAGAATATACACAGGTAGAGAGAATTGATTTTGATGAAACTGTTGCACCGTGACTAGAATTGAGTCTATTAGACTTCTTCTTGCACTAGGCTGTCATATGGGTATTACAGTTCCCCCAATGGATGTTAAAGCTATTTTTTTAAAACAAAAATCTAAAAGAAGAAGTTTATGTGGAATAACCAAATGGTTTTGAAGACCCATTTAAACTTAATAATGTATATAGGCTTAAAAAGGCTCTTTATGGATTGAAACAAGTTCCTAAAGCTTGGTATGAAAGATTAACTGAATTTCTTCTAAATTTTGGTTTTATTTGTGTTGTAGTTGATCGTGCTCTCTTTATAATAAGAACCAATCGTCATGTTTGTGTAGCTTAAATCTATGTTGATGACATTGTGTTTGGATCCACATCTAAAACAATGCTTAATTAATTTGTGGAAGTCATGTCATCCACCTTCGAAATAAGCATGGTTGGAGAATTGTGTTTCTTTCTAGGTTTGGAGGTAAAGAGTGTTGATGGAATATTCACATCACAGAGAAAATATTAAAAAAAAAAAAAAAATTGGTCCAAAGATTCAATTTGGAAAAGGCAAAGCACATGAGGACCCCAATGGGATCGACCAGAAACTCTGCAGCGACAATGTAGGGGAAATGTTGATCCAACATTACACATATATTGATAGACAACCTAATGTATCTCACTGCAAGTTGACTAGATATAATGTACAACACATGTGTATGTGCTGGTACCAAGCATGTCTCAAAGACAGTCATATCAAGGTAGTACCACTTAAATTCATCTTGAAAGAGACTCGCTCGTCATCGTGGTTTTTATATTTCATGTTCTTGACTGTTGGGTATGATATTTGATATAATATTGCTTCTCTTTAATCCCTCTCTATTTTTTCCCTTATGTTGAGACTTACATTTTCTTAGTTGCACAAGTGTTGTTGACTTATACGATGGACTGATAGCTTTTGTAAATGAAAAAGTTTTTAGCTTGTTTGAAGGTTGATCCTGATGAATTTGATGTTTATGTCATATCTATAAAATATAATTATTAAAAAGTATTAAGTTTATTTCATGCACAATAATTTTAATTATCATATAATAATATGTTAATTTTACTTTGACAATTTTTTAGTTATTGCACTATAAATAATACAGTTAAAGTTACACGTTGTCAAATAGTTGTTACAAACAAATTTTTGAACTCCAACTTTATATACAAAATGTGACAAAATTAAATATTCAATACATGAAACATTAACATAAAACAATATAAAATACAATAATAACTTTATAAAAGATTGTGGTGTATATTACATACCTTTTAATTCAGTTGTTTTCAAACTTTTAGATAGGAATGAGGTTGTCTCTACAAAATGTGTCTAAACGTTGTACAATTACAAAATAACAAAAAATAAAAAAATAAAACATTAATTTTAATATAGTAAAAAACAATATAATAAAAAGAATAAAATGATACACGAAACCTGATAACCTTATAACTTCAAATTGAAAGGTGACAACATTATGGTCATGCAGAATAAGGAATAATAAAGATTAGTGATAATGTATAATATAATAAAATAAACAAACTAAAAATATTAAAAATTATTTAACCTAAATGATGAATCTTGAATGGGATATAATGTTGTTGCCATGTAAAATAACAAATAATAAAAATAAGTGATTCTGTAAAACATAATAAAATAATAATGCTAAAACATATATATTACGTGATGTTAAGAAGATAAAGTATCTCTAATCATTGTAATGAAGATGAAGAACCTCTCAATCAACTCTGTGTGAAAAAAGTATGTGAGATGAAAGAAGGTGAGAATTGAATTGACATACACACACACATATATATATATATATATATATATAGATATATGTATAGATGAAGATGAACTCATAGATATAAAGTGAAAGGTGAGACACACAATAAATTACTTCTTCTATATTTACTTCTACAAAAATTGAATGGACAATGGCATTTGCCTTACAGAATTGAATGGACAATGACATTCACTTTGCAAAAGTTGAATTGACAATAGATTTGCTTTTGCAGGCGGTGATTGACATTAAAATGAAAATTACATTGTTTTTGTAAAAGTCGCAATGTAAATACTATTTCACTTTTGACTCCACATAACCCATTTTTTTTAGGAGTGTGTCAATATTGAATATTTAGTTGTATTAAAATATCATTTATATTTACTACTTTGTTGTATTGAATGTCATTCATATTTAGTATTTTACACTCACACACACACACACACACATATATACTTGTATTTATATACAATGTATTTAAAATAACGTGATGTTGTATTATATTTTTCTTATTTGTGTTATTAGTTTTAGTTTTTTAAATATTTTAATTAAATAGATAAAATAAAATAAATTTTTTTGAATTAAAATATATCATCATATATATATATATATTATTTTTTCCTTTTAGTTATTATTTTTATTTTTAATATAAAATATTAGAATATGTCTTGAATTTGATATTACCCCCTTCGCAGAGTAAGCATAGGGTCTCGCTTTATAAAAAAGTTTGGGCTACGATTCTATGTATTAATTCTTTTTTTTCATTTATATCATTTTTAATATATTTATAATATGTTAGTAAATTTAATTTAAATATAATATGTAGTAAAAATATCATAAATAAATAAATAAATTTTATTAAGAATTTAAAAGCTAATAAAATTATTTACATATATATATATATATTAATTATAGATATAAATATATGTCACACACACACACACACACACACATATATATATAAAGAAAATGAAAAAATTAGACAAAGGAGTTCAAAAAAAATTAAAAACGTCAGGCCCACTGATATTCAATAAGATGTCAGCGAGCATGGTATTTTATTAATTTATTTTTAATTTACTTTTATTTTTTGTTTGTTTTATTTTTTTATTTACTAAAGATATTTAAATTCAATAGATAAAATATCATTATTAATAAAAAATCTATGTATAATTTTTTTTATATTATGTCTTAATTCATTTATTATATTTTGGAAACTTTAATTTTACTGTAATATGCTGTGAAGATATTATAAGTAAATAAATAAAATTTATTTAGAATTTAATACACAATAAAATTATTTCTATATATAAATATTAATTATAAATAAAAATATATTGAGTAATTTTATTTATTTTTCATCTATTTTTATTTAAAACATTTAAAATTAGTCGATAAAATATGTAATTATTAATAATATATATATATATATATATATACAATTCATTTTCCTGGTTTTTTTATTATATTATGTATTTTTCATTTATAATATTTTAGTAATTTTAATTTTAAGATAATATGTGCTTATAATATTATAAATAAATAAATTTAATTTATTTAGAATTTAAAGATAATAAATTATTTCTATATATAAATTTAATTATATATAAAACTATGAAAGATATATATATGTTGTGACACCCTGTGGCACACCACCCTTATAACCCACAACATACGTTACATTTAACTTGGTTAAACCTATACGTTTTTTTTTAATTCACCTGTAACATATTTACGAGGTATAATTTATCTCCCAAACAACGGTTCATTCACATCCAAGTAAAATCCACAATAGATGCAAAAGTATTCACTAAAACTACACCAATATTTACATGCCCAAAAATTGAATAATATTATACAAGCCCAAACTGAATAACAAAATAGAACCCCAAAGCATAGTACAGCCATGGTTTAGCTCCAAAGGTCGTCATCCATGTACTCCGATCCCCAAAAGCTTGTTGCAGCACGAACAACATGTCTGGCAAGCCGTGAGCTTAAACATCATCAACACGCTCACCTACAATGCACAAACTAGGTGAGCCAAAGCCCAGTAAGTAGAAATCGTGCATGAATAATAAGTTAAATGTTTGCAAACACTTTAAAAGAGATGTGAAATGCATACTACTGAAACCCTAACCAATGTTTTGGAATATTTTATCTTTATAGGGCCCGTGACCACCCACTATGCACCGGAAAGAGCTAGCTCAATAAATAATCATAATCATAGAGTCTATCCATGTCTCACATGCCACCTGCCCGACAAATCGAACCTATCCATGTCTCACATGCCACCGACTCAACATATCATAAACCTATCCACGTCTCACATGCCACCGGCCTCGGTACACTAGTAGTGGTCAACATTATATTTTTCATTTCTTTTCATCTCACAATGAATGCAAAACAGGCTATATACAACCCATGCTTACACATGCCAATGCTCGTGAATGTTATGTTTATACCATACTAAATTAGTCATTCACACCACATAATTCATATCCATCAACATCAGGAAGCACATATCACAAATATCTTATAGTCAAATAATACAAACAAATACTATGTTTATGCATTGTAGGTGCAAATGAATTTCTACTTACCTTTATTCGATATAATTATTGAAACTTCTTATCTCATGTCTGCCAACACAGTCAATCTATAACAATAGGTAAGATATCATATTAGTTTAACTGAAGTAAAAACTTTCAAATTTTCTTCATTAAGATTGTATTGGCGGCCTACCAAATGTAGGCTGAATTTCCAAAAATATCACATTAAACTTCACTTTAAGACTTAATAATTCTTATAACCCAATTACTGAATTTACTATAAGTTGAACTAAACCAATTCTTATTATTATTATTATTTTTTTAAAACTATAACCTGTAAAATTTAGTTTTAGAAGTCTAGTGATAACATCAACTAATTACCATAAACAAAGTAAGTCACATTATAAAGTTAGAGAAGTAAACTAATAAACTCCAAAAGCAACGTGAATAAGAAAAGCATTGAATTCAAGCTTACAATTTCCTAATTAGGTTTCTTTATTAATATAAAATTAGTATTTGATTCAATCTTAATTAGCTATTCCCTTAATCATCAACCTTTCTCCTCCCTTAATCCTAATTTGAATGGTTGGTATATGAAACAGAAATTAGTACATACCTTCTCTCTTTTATTTGTTCACCATTTCCCTATCCCCCCTCTCTCTCTCTCCTCTTTTCATTTCCTTTCCACTGGACTCCTTCTCTCCCCGCAACCTTCTCTTTTTTCTTCTTCATTTTTATTTTAATTTTTTTTTATAAAATGAATGAAGCCTTTTTCTTCCTTAACTCATAAGTTAACCGCCTTCCTTTTTTTCTTACATACTTATTACCAATATATATATATATATATATATATATATATGCACATGCACCACACTAATTATATATCAACACACGCACACACACTAATTATGCTAAGGTTATTACTATTATATGTTATTATATATTTATGCATCCACACTAGTTATATATAAACACATGCTGACACTAATTATATATATACACAACCAGCACATGCAAGGTTATTACTATTATCTATTATTATTATTTATTTATTTATCTTTTTTTTTTTTTTTTTTTTTTTTTTTTTTTTTTTTTATATATAAGTAAACCTGTGTGGAATACTAAATAATAATTTATGGTGTAGTTGATATACCCACACATATAAGTTCATATGTATATACAAATTAATTCCGTAGAAATAATTTGTATATCCTTCAAGGTATTTTACCCTATTCGTATTACTGTTATTATTATTATCAACCCACCACGTGTAATTCTATATTATTAATGCTTGACACCTAATTTCTCTTACTTGACATTTGGCCCAAGGAGTTCCAACCTATACATTAAACCCTTAAAATTTAACAGTAACATTCCAAACATAATTAAATATGAGCCGCAATACAAATAAAAATGCAATTTAAATAGCAAATAAAATTATAAAATGAATGCAATGCATGAACTATATTGGCCAGTGAATAGTGAGAGGCTTGAGGTATCACATCCTTCCCTCCTTATAAAACTTTCATTCTCGAAATTTACTTACCTGAAGAGTTCTAGGTAATCGACTTCATTTCATCTTCCCTTTCCCAAGTAGCTTCTTCTATCGACTGGTTTCTCCATAGGACTTTGACTAGTGGAATTTCCTTATTTCTTAGTTGCTTCACTTCTCATAGTAAAATTTGTACAGACATTTCTTCATAGCTTAAGTTTGTTTTTAACTCTGCTTGTTCATTGTTCAGAATATGAGATGGGTTTGCTACATACTTTCTCAACACTGACACATGGAACACATTGTGTATTTGAGTCATTGATCCAGGCAGGTCAAGTTTGTAGGCAACATCACCAATTCTTTCAATGATAGGAAATAGACCAATATACCTCGGATTGAGCTTTCATTTCTTACCAAATCACATTATTCCTTTCATCAGGGAGACTTTCAAAAACACCTTATCCCCTACAGCAAATTCCAATGTTCTCCTTCTTTTATCTGCATAACTTTTCTGTCGACTCTGAGCAGTTTTCATTTTTCTCGAATCTATGCTACAACTTCTGACATTTCTATGATCATATCTGGACCCAAAAGCTTTCGTTCACCCACCTCCTCCCAATGTACTGGTGATCAACATTTTTTACCATATAGTGCTTCATATGGAGCCATTGCAATAGTTGACTGATAGCTGTTATTATAAGAAAACTCTATCAAAGGCAAAAACTTGCTCCATTGTCCTTGAAAATCTAACACACAGGCTCTGAGCATGTATATCATCCACATTAGGTACACATAATCCATTTCTGAATCGAAGGACCCCTTCTTTTGATATCCGAAAATCTGATGCTATTCCTGAAGTAACATCTTTCTTTAATTTAGCCAAATATTCATCTGTGAGTTGTCCCTGCTCAATTCGATCTAAGAAGGTAGGTCGAAGAGTTAAAATTGCTAGTTTTGCTTCCACTAATCCATGCATTACAACTTTGACGTTCATTCTCTGCAGGTCCAACAACTCCTGTCTCTGAATTAAAGCCATCACAGTTGTGTTATGAGTTGACTTTCGGCTTAACACATCTGCAACAACATTTACTTTACCAGGATGATAGTTGATAATACAGTCATAATCTTTCACTAGCTCCAACCATCTTTGTTGCCTCATGTTAAACTCTTTCTGCGTGAAGAAATACTTGAAGCTTTTATGATCAGTATAGATCTCACATCGTTCTCCGTACAGATAATGTCTCTAAACTTTAAGTGCGAATACCACTGCAACAATCTCTAAATCATGAGTAGGGTAATTCTTTTCATATTCTTTCAACTGTCTAGATGCATACGCTATTACTTTTCCATTCTGCATTAATACACAACCTAAACCATTCTTCGAAGCATCACTATAAACCACAAAACCTATTACCTGATGGAATTGAAAGGATAGGTGCTGATGTCAACCTCTTCTTTAGTTCTTGAAAACTTTGCTCACAGCTTCTGTCCATCGGAAGGTTACATTCTTTCTAGTCAACCGCGTCAGTGGATACGCAATTTTTTAGAATTCTTCTACAAATCTGCGATAATATCCAGCTAGACCTAGAAAGCTACGTATCTCTAAAGTAGTTGTAGGTTGTGGCCAATTGTTAATTGCTTCAACTTTACTTGGGTCAATTGAAATTCCATCTCCTGACACAACATGTCCCAGAAATACTACTCAGTCTATCCAGAATTCATATTTCTTGAACTTAGGATACAACTGTTTCTCTCTAAGAATTTCCAACACTTTTCTCAAATGGGTAGCATGCTCTTCTTTGGTCTTCGAATAGATCGAAATATCATCAATGAACACAATAACAAACTTATCCAAGAGATCTTTAAATACTTTATTCATCAGATCCATAAAAGCAGCTGGAGCATTTGTTAGACCAAATGGTGTTACTAGAAACTCATAGTGTCCATACCTGGTACTGAATGCTATGTTTGGAATGTCTTCCTCTTTAATTTTCAGCTGATGATAACTTGATCGCAAAATAATCTTGGAAAATATTGCTGAACCCTGAAGTTGGTCAAATAAATCATCGATTCTAGGCAAAGGATACTTATTCTTGATTGTAACTTTGTTTAGTTCTCTGTAATCTATACACATTCTTATACTGCCATCCTTCTTCCGAACAAACAAAATCGGTGCACCCCAAGGTGAAAAGCTGGGTCTGATAAAACCTTTGTCTAGTAAATCCTGCAAATTTATCTTCAATTCTTTCAATTCAGTTGGTGCCATTCGATAAGGGGACTTTGATATCGGGGCAGTCCCTGGGTGTATATCAATTACAAATTCTATTTCTTGATCAGGTGGTAAGCGTGGAAGATCATCTGAAAATACTTTAGGATATTCTTGAACTATCAGTACTTCATTCACAGATAGACAATGTTGTTCTTCAGTAGTCACAACACTCATCAAATATCCCTCACAACTATTTTCTAATAACCGTTGTGCTCTGACTACAGATATTAGTGGAAATATGAAGTTCTTCTTTACTCCAACAAAGATAAAAGGTTCCTCCCTTGGTGGCTGAAATGTAATTATCTTTTTCTGGCAGTCTATTGAAGCATAATGTTTAGATAACCAGTCCATGCCCAAAATTATATCATAATCATTCATGTTAAGTATGATCAGATCAGCATAAAGTTCTTTACCGTCAATAGGGATAACACTTGCTCGTAATATTTGATTTGTTTGTTTTGACTCTCCAGAGGGAATCGCTACATTGTAACCATTCTCTACTATATCAGGTTCCCTACCTAGCCTTCTCATATACTCAATTGATGCAAATGAATGCGTAGCTCCAGAATCAAATAATACGAATGTTGAAGTACCAAAGATAGAAAATTTACCTGTTACTACAGATGGGTTTGCCTCAGCATCTTCTCTGGTCATGGTGAAAACTCTAGCTGGTACTCTCTCTTGTGTCATAGGGCTCAATTTATTTGGGCATGTAGTAGAGATATGTCCTTATTGTCCACACAAATAGCAAGTTCTGGTATCCACAAGACAGACACTACTATGTTGTTTCCCACATTTATAGCAAAGGGGTAATGGTCCTGGTGCTTTACCCTGAATAGTCCTTTGACGTTTGCTTGAATCTCCTTGTTTCTGCCCCTGTCCCTGTCTAAGCTGGAAACAAGGTCTTGGGCTCTGAAATTTTTGTGGCCTCTTCCTTTCGTTTTCCTACCCAATGCTGTCCCTGTCTTTGTGTGAATTGACGTTGAATATCCTGTGCATGACATATCCTCTGTTCATCTTGTTCAGCTACTAAGCCCTTCTCAACAACCTGTGAGTAAGTAACTCCCTGCATACCAACAATACAAATATCCCTATAAAGTTCCGGTCTCATCCCTTCGACAAATCTCTCTATTTTTAGTGTATCCGTTCTAACCATATGCTCATCAAACATTGACAACTGCTCAAATTTGGAGATGTAGTCTGTAGCTGTCATAGGCCCTTGTCTGAACTGTATAAACTCATTCATTTTCATTGCACGAACTGGAGCAGTGAAATATTTGTTTCTAAAAAGTTCTTTAAACCTGTTCCAAGTCATAGTGGCTGCATTCTTGATGGCCTTCATTGTGTCCCACCAGTATCCTGCACTCCTCCATAACATAAAAGACGCATACAACACCTTTTCCTCATCTTGTACTCTGCTGTACAGAAATATGTTTCTATGGTTCTCAGCTAATCCTCTGCAGCTGTGGGATCCACTGCATTTTCAAATGTTGGTGGGTTGAGCATTCTGAACCTTTCCCCGATCATCTCCATTTGTGCTACTCGAGGCTGTGGCTGGTTCATCTCATTTCTTTGATGTCCACCAACATTTCTTTGTTCGATTAGCTGCTGAATTTATTGTGACTACCGTTCCACTAATCCTGTCAATCTTTCGATAAGTGCATTGCAATCAGTGCCTACAGCTTGTGCATTTTGTTCTGGAGCTCTATTTTCCCAGCTACATTCACCTCTGGTTCTCACCATTGTATCACCGACTGTACTCTATCCTAGATCACAGGCCAATATAACTCATGAAATATATAATGCAAAACAAAGATAAATAAAATTACCAGCATGGTTATGGTCCACAAGTTTTGAGCTTGTGTACATGGACAATCTACAAGGCATAAACCGGGTTCTGATACCACTCTGTGACACCGCACCCTTATAACTCACAACATAGGTTATATTTAACCTGGTTAATTCTGTGCATTTTTTTTTCATTCACCTGTGAACACCTGTAACATATTTACGAGGTATAATTTATCTCCCAAACAACGGCTCATTCACACTCAAGCAAAATCCACAATAGATGCAAAAGTATTCACTACAACCATACAAATATTTACATGTCCAAAAATTGAATAATATTATACAAGCCCAAACTGATTAACAAAATAGAACCCCAAAGCATAGTACGCCCATGGTTTAGCCCCCAAGGTCGTCATCCATGTACTCTGATCCCGAAAAGCTTGTTGAAGCACGAACATCATGTGTTGTAAGCCGTGAGCTTAAACATCATCAACACGCTCACCTACAATGCACAAATTAGGTGAGCTAAAGCCCAGTAAGTAGAAATCATGCATGTACGATAAGTTAAATGTTTGCAAACACTTTAAAAGAGATGTGAAATGCATACTACTGAAACCCAAACCAATGTTTTGGAATATTTTATCTTTATAGGGCCCGTGATACACCCACTGTGCACCGAAAAGAGCTAGCTCAATAAATAATCATAATCATAGAGTCTATCCATGTCTCACATGCCATCGACCCGACAAATCAAACCTATCCATGTCTCACATGCCACCGACTCAACATATCAAAAGCCTATCCATGTCTCACATGCCACCGGCTGACAAATCAAGCATATCCATGTCTCACATGCCATCGTTCTCGGTACACTAGTAGTGGTCAACATTATATTTTTCATTTCTTTTCATCACACAATGAATGCAAAGTAGGCTATATACAACCCATGTGCACACATGCCAATGCTCGTGAATGTTATGTTTATACCATACTAAATTAGTCACTCACACCACATAATTCATATCCATCAACATCAGGAAGCACACATCACAAATATCTTATAGTAAAATAATACAAACAAATGCTATGTTTATGCATTGTAGGTGCAAATAGAGTTCTACTTACCTTTATTTGATATAATTATTGAAACTTCTTATCTCCTGTCTGCCAACACAGTCAATCTATAACAATAGGTAAGATATCATATTAGTTTGACTGAAGTGTCAAATTTTCTTCATTAAGATTGTATTGGCGGCCTACCAAATGTAGACTAAATTTCCAAAAGTATCACATGAAACTTCACTTTAAGACTTAATAATTCATATAACCCAATTACTGAATTTACTATAAGTTGAACTAAACCAATTCTTATTATTTTTTTAAAACTATAACGTGTAAAATTTAGATTTAGAAGTCTAGTGATAACATCAACTAATTACCACAAACAAAGTAAGTCACATAATAAAGTTAGAGAAGTAAATTAATAAACTCCAAAAGCAACGTGAATAAGAAAATCATTGAATTCAAGCTTACAATTTCCTAATTAGGTTTCTTTATTAATATAAAATTAGTATTTGATTCAATCTTAATTAGCTATTCTCTTAATCATCAACCCTTCTGCTCCCTTAATCCTTATTTGAATGGTTGGTATATGAAACAGAAATTAGTACGTACCTTCTCTCTTTTATTTGTTCACCATTTCCCTATCCCTCTCTCTCTCTCTCTCTCTCTCTCTCTCTCTCTCTCTCTCTCTCTCTCCTCTTTTCATTTCCTTTCCGCTAAACTCCTTCTCTTCCCGCAACCTTCTCTTCTTTCTTCTTCTTCTTTTTATTTTATTTTAATAGGAATGAAGCCTTTTTCTTCCTTAACTCATAAGTTAACCGCCTTCCTTTTTTTACACACTTATTATCAATATATATATATATATATATATATATATACATGCACCACACTAATTATATATCAACACACGCACACACACTAATTATGCAAAGGTTATTACTATTTTCTATTATTATTTATTTATGCATCCACACTAGTTATATATAAACACACGCACACACTAATTATATATATACACAACCAACACATGCAATGTTATTACTATTATCTATTATTATTTATTTATTTATCTCTTTTTATATATAACTATACCCATGTTGAATACTACATAATAATTTATTGTGTAGTTGATATACCTACACATATAAGTTCATATGTATATACAAATTAAATTCCGTAGAAATAATATGTATCTCCTTCAAGGTATTTTACCCTATTTCGTATTACTACTATTATTATTAACCCACCACGTATAATTCAATATTATTAATGCTTGACACCTAATTTCTCTTACTCGACTTTGGCCCAAAGAGTTCCAACCTATACTGTAAACCCTTAAAATTTAACAGTAACATTCCAAACATAATTAAATATGAGCCGCAATACAAATAAAAATGTAATTTAAATTGTAAATAAAATTATAAAATAAATACAATGCATGAACTATATTGGCCAGTGAATAGTGTGAGGCTTGGGATATCACACACCCCACCTTATAAACCACAATATTGATTACTTTTAACCTGATTAAACATGTAAGTATTTTTTTTCACCTGCAAACACCTGTAGCAGATTTACAAGGTACAATTCATCTCATAAACCATGACTCATTTACACCCACAAGCAAAGATCCATAATAGATACAAAAGTATCCACCATAATCACACCAATATTTACATATCAAAAATCGAATAATATTATACAAGTCCAAAGAGAACAACAAAATAAGCATAGTAAGCCTATGGTTTAGCCCAAAGGTCGTCATCAATGTACACCGATCCTTAAAAGCTTTCTAAAGCACAGATAACATGCCTGATAAGCCGTGAGCTTACACATCATCATCACGCTTACCTACAATGTACAAACTAGGTGAGCTACAACCCAATAAGCAGAAATCATGCATGTACAGTAAGTTAAATGTTTGCAGAAACTTTAAAAGAGACGTGAAGTGCATACTAATTAAACCCTAACACATGTTTTATAATTTTATCTTTATAGGGCCCATGACCCACCTACTGTGCACCGGAAAGAGTTCGCTCAATATATAATCATAATCACAGAGTCTATCCATATCTCACATGCCACCAGCCCGAAAAATCGAGCCTATCCATGTTTCACATGCCACCGACTCAATATATCATAGAGCCTATCCATGTCTCACATGCCACTGGCCTAACGAATCAAGCCTATCCATGTCTCACATGCCACCAGCTCAATATATCATAAAGCCTATCCATGTCTCACATGCCACCGGCCTGACGAATCAAGCCTATCCATTTCTCACATGCCACCGGCCTCGGTACACTAGTAGTGGTCAACTTTACATTTTTTTGTTTATTTTCATCATATAGTGTATGCAAAGCAGGATAAATACAAGTTATGCATGCAATGCCAATGCTCGTGAATGTTATGTTTATACAATACCAAATCAACTATTCATGCCACGTAATTCATATCCATCAATATAAAAGAAGCACAAGTCTCAAATATCTCATAGCAAAATAATACAAACAAATACTATGTCAATGCATTGTAGGTGCAAATAGATTTCTACTTATATGTGTCCAACACAATTAGTTGAAACTTCTTATCTCTTGCTTGCCAACGTAGTCAATCTATAATAACGTATAAAATATTTTATTAGACAAACTACAGTGGTTTATTTATGCATTAATTTATTTTTGATTTGTTAAAAAACCATTGTCTAACATTCCAAAATTTTTACTATTAGTAAACCTTACTGTAAAGCACATTTCATAAGCATTAAGATTAAGATATTTAATGAACATAATCTGCTACTCAGAACCCAAAATTTCATTCAAATTAATGTCAAGATATAAGAAAGTCACTAGAACAGAAAATTAAAAATTTAAGGGTCATTAATAACATATTAAATAATTACGCCAAATGTAATAATCCTTTAATATCTACAAATGTAATTCCTTCGAGAAATCATACATATGAATACCCAAATCCACAAATTTCTCCATCATTGCTTATTTGATAATATATATATATATATATATATATTAATATTTGATTGACTACTTGGTTTGATTAGTTTTATGGAACCCATTAAATTAAATTAATTAAACTTAATTTAGTTAACAGGCATGAGAAGAAGAGTTACCAGTAAGGTTTTCCTCAAATGCATAATCTCTCGCCTTCTTCATACAACATCTCACAAATGTAAATTTTATATTCTTCTATAGGCTTTACTTTTTTTTTTTTTTTTTTTTTTTTTTTTTTTTTTTTTAATGAGAAGGTTAAGGTTATAACTTTTCCTAACTGCCGCCTTACTTTACCCAAATATAATTTTTTTTTTCTAGAATCATATTATTATTATTATTATTATTATTATTATTATTATTATTATTATTATTATTATTATTATTATTATTATAAACTCGCCATGTGTAATTCTATTTTATTAGAACTTGACACCTTATCTCTTTCTTGACATTTGGCCTAAATGGTTCCAACCTATAATGTAAACCCTACAAAAATCTTTAAATATATACCAAAAATAATCAAATACGACTGCAAAATAAATAAAAATGCAATTTCAATAGCACATAAAATTATAAAATAAATGTAATGCATGAACTATATTGGTCAATGAGTAGTAAGAGGCTTCGGGTATCACATATGTATAGAATTTTAAAAAATTAAACAAAGAAATGCAAAATAAAAATTGAAAAAAATCAATATCATTATACTTTCAATAAAACGTTAGTGGGCCATGAGTTTATTTATTTATTTGTGTTTTTCTTTATTTTTCGTTTGTTTTATTTTTTATTTATTTAAAATATTTAAATTTAATAGATGAAATATATAATTATTAATACAATATATATAAAATTACTTTTAATTATATTATGTATTAATTCATTTATTATATTTTGGTAAATTTAATTTTAATATAATATGTAGTAAAAATAATATAAATAAATAAGTATAGTTTATTTGAATTTAAAAGATAATAAATTTATTCCTATATATAAACATTAATTATATATATAAATATATAAGATATATATATATATATATGTACAAAAATTAAAAAAATGCAACAGAGAAATAAATAAAAAATTGAAAACATTAGCCCCACTAATGTTTTTAATAAAACGTTAGTGGACAAAATATTTTTTATTTAATTTTTAAATTTGTTTGTTTTATTTTTTATTTATTTAAAATATTTAAATTATGTGGATAAAATATATAATTATTAATAAAAATCTATAAAAATCATTTTTTCTTTTTATTTTAATTATTTTTTTTATCAATTGATTTATAATATTTTTATAATCTTAATTTTAGTATAATATGTGGTAAAAATATTATAAATAAATAAATATAATTTATTTAGAATATAAAGATACTAAAATTATTTCTATATATAAATATTCATTATATCTAAAAATATATAAGATATACATATATATAATTTTTTTTAAATAATTGAACAAAGAAATAAATAAAAAAATGAAAACGTCATGCTTACTGACATTTTCAATAAAACATTAGTGGACATAACAATATTTTATTGATTTATTTTTTTTACTTTTTATTTGTTTTCTTTATTATTTAAAATACTTAAATTCAATAGATGAATATATTTTTTTAATAAGAGAGAAATCTATATATAAATCATTTTTTTGATTTTCTTTTTAATTATATTATGTATCAATACATTTATAATATTTTGGTTAATTTAATTTTAATATAATATATGGTAGAAATATCATAAATAAATATATATAATTTATTTATATTTAAAAGATAATAAAATTATTTTTATATATTAATATTAATTATATATAAAATATATAAGATATATATATATATATATATATATATATTTCAAATTTGAAAATAATCAAACAAAGAAATTAAAAAAATTGGAAACGTGTGGCCCACTTATGCTTTCAATAAAACATCAGGGCCTGATGGTTTATTGATTTATTTATATTTATTTTCAATTATTTATTTATTTATTTTATTTATTTATTTATAATATTTATAATATATATATATTTAAATTAGTTATATATGTTTTATTACTTATATATAAAAGATATATGATATATATATTTATAGCATAAATAAAAATAAAACAAAGACATTTAAAAAAAGAAATCATTTATTTATATACTTATATATATTATATGCACGTGTGTTAGTATGTGGTGTGTATAGTGTGTGTATATATATGTAATGCATATACATACATGTGAATATGTGATGTGTGTGTATATATCTACTGAAATGAAAAATGTCATAGTTCCAGTTGGGCCCGACGTTTTATTTTATTTTAAGAAACATTTTCAAAAACACCATTAAATATAGATTTGTTAATTAATTACAACAATTTGGTAAATTAGCCCACTGAAGTTATATGTGACAATAATGCGATAGTGTTATATTTCAATAACAGGAGGTCTACTAAGTCAAAACATATTGTCATAACGTTCCTAGTTGTGAAGAAAATGTACATAGTGTTGCTATAGAGCACATATGGACACATTCAATAATTTTGTATCTGTTAACTAAGGGTTCAACATCTAAGGTCTTTTCATGAGCACATTGCTCATGTGGGTGTAATATTATTTCAATTTATGTTTGTTTAGTAAAAGTCTGTATATGTTTGATGCTCTAAATTATTTTATAGATATTTTTGTTGATTTAGATTAACTAGTATTGCACTCGTGTGTTGCACGATTTGTAACATATGAATATTGAACAATTATATTTTATTACTTTATAATTGTATAATATTTTTTAATTTAAAATATAAACAATATATCTATATAAAATATTAAAATATTAATTTATAATCAAATAATCATATTAATTTTTATTTTTAATATAATATAATAAATATTCATATACATAGATATGTTCACATAATTTAATATAATCTTTTAAAAATAGATAAAATTTACAACAATTTATAATTACCTCTAAAAATACAACAATAATAAAATCACTAATATATACAAATAACATAATTTTTTTTTTCAAATTCACACTTGAAGATATGTAAAAATATGTAAAATCAAGGAGAATACATAAATTTGATAGAATGAAGTTACATAAATTAGTAAAATATATAAAAATATATTCACAAAATTAAATATGCAAATTATAAAAGAGATAGGATGATAACTTTATATAATAACTGAGTTTATTAAAAAATTATAATAAATTAATTATACATTTCGGAAAACTTCATGAAATACCACATTTTTTGTTGAACTTTCTTCAACATTATCTTTAGAATAAACCAAAATTTTCAAAACCACTTCTACTCTGTAGTTCTGGATACACCCACATACAATTGTTTATTACTAAACACTGGCTTTTTAAATAATATTCCAACATGAGATAAAGATTGACCTTGACTTTTGTTGATCACCATTGTGTATGATGCATTTATGAGATATTGTCTTCTTTGAAACTTGAAAGACAATTTTGAATCTAAAGGTGTAAAAGACAATCTTGCAATGAGGACCAGTTGACCAACACTACTTTATACTAGAATTTTACCTTCAAGAACATGATTTCCAAGCCTAGTTATAAACAATTTCATATCTTTATACAAACCCTTCGAACAATAAAAGTTTTTCAACAACATAACTGATGTTCTAACTTTGAGAATGAGTTCTTGATTATGTATACCAGGATATTTCAAAGAATTTAGGAACTTTAGTATATGAACATCAGCCAAAACATTTACATTAGCATTTAACTTCCATGCAATATCAAAACCTAAGTATGTGTTTGCCTATGGATGTTCATTTTCATTATATGATTATTTGTTGATTCGGCGACATCCAAAGTAGGGGCAAGTATAACTTTTTTCTGCAAAAAGGATGGATCATCAACAGTAATATGAAACTTAGGATATATGTTACTAACAATGTTTCAAATGAGTTCTTCTCCAGAGTTTAATTATCTTCAACAATACCAATTTCATACCATTATCATTAGGATCACCAATTACATCACCTAATGCCGCCATCCATTATGAGAATTACTTCAAATCATTTCGATCATTACCTCAATCAATATTTTGTAGCCTCATATTTCTTGTTAGCTTAAAGATGGTATACTCATTCCAAATATAAGAAGAAATAATTGTTGCATGAACAATGTATTACCTTCTTTCTTTTGGAATAACTGGAAGAATCTATTTGAAATCTCCTCCAGAAACAATAGTTTTTCCTCCAAAAGTTTTATTAGAACATGTTGTATTACTTAACTACCTTATGTCCTTCAGTGTTTTATTTAGGGCTTCTATGCAATTTTCATGAAACATAGGAGATTCATCCCAAACAATCAACTTGCATCTAACCAATAGCTCAGAAAACTAATTGCCCTGTATTGTATTGCACGTGAAATAATCATGTATATTAATTGGAATAGAAAAATGTGAGTGAGTTTTTCTTCCACTGGATAATAGAAGAGATCTTATTCCATTGGAAGGAACATTCAAAACAATCAATATCTTAAATCTCATTAATGCAAATAGAGTCCTCCATAGAAAGTTTTTTCTAGTACCACCATAATCGTAGATAAAAAGACTCCACTTTTATTAGATTCAACAAATTGATTCACTTCATCATAAATATGATGTTGCTCATTTTTCAACTTTTGTATCAAAAAATCATGTCCGCTTCTCATTTCAGATATGTTGTATGCCAGTTCATTACATATCATTCCATTTTATGAAGTGTTGGTGACTCAAAATCTAGAACATGTATCCTATGATAATCCTTCAATCTCTTTTCAAGAGTTCGCAATATTTATCCACTTTCATTAAAGTAAGATTTTTGATGTCATCATCAAACATTACTAACTCCGAAAAATAAAGTTACTAATTATTTAATTTAAATAATAAAAATTCACTTATTATATATTATTCAACACAACTTTTGAACGACTACTACTCCCTAGTATAATAGTGTCACAAATAAATTTCGTAATCACTAAGCAAATGCTTATTGAATTGCTTCTGCAACACCCTTAATGTATTCTTTGTCATCATCCAAATGTCCCATTGCGTAGCAAGCATCTTGAAATGTATCATATTTAATCGTGTCATATATTTTGAAATCATCATAACATTTGGAACCCTTATCAATATTAATTATTATCTGAAGGTAATATGCTTCACCAGAGCAAGGAGGAATATAACATACGTCCAATTTAAAAACCTCTCTATCTTTTAACTCACTTTCTGACATCTTGTTTCCAGATAAAATTATGAATTCGGCATATGTAAGTTCATCCGCTTCCAGCTATTCCTTGTTTGCTTCCATCCAAGCTAGAAAGTTATTCTTTTTTACATATGGTTTGTTAATAACTTTCTCCAATGAATCAGAATCGACAAAAATATATTTGATGGTTATGAAAGTGAAAACTTAGACGATCAACTTGAGAATTTCTGAATTGAATCTTAAATTCAAATATTTTCGAAGCATCTTTAAAAGGAGAAATGTACCTACAATCACTTTACATCTTAACCTCATCTACATGTTGTCTGCTTGCTTCATCCTATATATTTTGATAAAATGATGTTATTACACGATCATGTCCTTTATTAACGTATTTGAACAGGTACTTTAGGAACCTAGATTGATTGCACTGTTCGACATTAATAAGCGTCATACGTTAGAAGAAGATAGCAATTGTGTAGAACAACAAATCCATTATCAATCTCAACACCAATTTTTTTTTTTTTTTTTCAGAAAATGTTTGGAGCAATTTTCTTCTTTGAAAATGGAAGTAGAATTCTTCCTTAAGACTCCACATGGGCCATGAATCATAAAGTCATGCACTGCAACATAATATTCAAAGTCTCACTTCATGTCTGGATTCTCTACTGAAATTATATGATCAAGATCACTTCTTGAAGGATTCCTAAATTCATTCTCAAGTAAAAGTAATATGTGCATGTGAGGCACACCACACTTCTAAAATTCAACATTATAAACAAATACAATTGACATAATATGCAACAATTATAATTAAAAATATATTTAAAAAATATTTTTCATAGCTGAAATAATTGTTCACATTTGTGAAACTAATAAATTAAACTTCTATTATAATGATAATAAATATCTGCTTTTATGCTTTTGAAAAAACTTATTCTTAAGAAAGTCTTTATCATGTCATCCAGTTTGACTTTAAACACTCAAGAGATAATATTTTGTTGATCTTCTGGTTTAAGGCCTCTTTCGTCAACAAAATGTACTATTTGCTGCCATTTTTTATTGCAAGTACATGTAACAAACAAATCAAGGTATCCTACCCACATGTAGATTATCATTGCATCCTGGTAAATTTATATCATATAACATGCACCACCGTAAATGATGGTGGATGAATTACACATTTTTTCTGAGTTCAAAATATGTTTCACCACACATTATTATGCCCTCAATATCTTTGTATATCTCACACCTCAACTTTTTTGGGTTTATGTTTATATAATTTAACCTACCACCCTCAACCATTTTGTATTATACATCAATAGTGAATTGTTGAAATAATATCTTGGAATTAAGAATTGTATAAGTTTGGTCATCTCTTTCGTGCAACAGATATGCAAAGTATTATCTTGCAAATCAATGTATGACACATTACGTTGTTATCCACGTTTAATTCAACAATATAAATATAATACTCAAACCATTACTTTTGATGTTAAATATATACCAAACTCTAGTACTTAACTCATGTGTAGCACGGTTATTAAATATATAAAATATGTAAGTATGTTTGTGTGTGTGTGTCTATTAGATTACTATGATTCTTAAATTGTTATTATTGGTGAAAATAGTATTTAGATTAAATTTTAATAATAATCATAACAAAGATCAACATGAGATAGCGATTGCCCCTAACTTTTATTAATTGATATTAGGTATGAGACAATAATTGAATATTATCTTCTTTGGAATTTAGAAGGCAACTGTGGATCAGACATGGTAAAAAAACCAGTTTGGATATCAATACCATCATCCCAACATTACTTCTTGTAAAGACTTTATCTTCAAGTATATGATCAGAAAGCCTCATTATTACCAACTTTGTTTCGTTACATAAACCTTTAGAAATATTTATGTTTCTCAACAACATATTGAAATCTCAACTTGAAAAATAACCTCATGAGTAGGAACAACAGAACATTCCAAGTTATTTAAAATTTTTTGTTAATGAACATCGACCAGCACATTGAAATTTGAATCTGACTTGAATGCATTAGAACCTAAGTAAATTTTTGCCTCATGAGTATTCATTCTAATCATGTTCTCATTTATTATATCAACAATGTTCATGTTGGTGCAAGTATAGTCCTAGTTTGCAAATAAGTTGGATCATCGACAACATTTTTGAAATCAGGATATGTACTCTGCACAATGGTCCAAAATAGATTGTCTTATAATTCCAACATAATATCATATGATATCTCAATTTTAGCTCCACTATATTTATTTCAATAAATCATAAAATCTCCCAATCCATCCATCCATTTGGGAGTTGTCTTGATTCATCAAAATCTTCATTTGAATCAATGGTTTGAAGTTGAATTTGTAAGGCTCAAAATTATGCATTTACTCCAAAGATATGATGAGTTTATAGTTGCAAGAAAAAAAATTTGTCTGCTATCTTTTGAAATATCATGAAGTATTTGTCTGAAGATTCCACCTAGGACAACAATTTTACCACCAAATGGCAAATGAAAACGTGTTCAAATACTAAACTGCATAATATTATTCAGTGTTTTATCAATAACTTCAATGTAATTTTTGTGAAGCGTTTGAGCCTCGTCCTACCTGATAAATTTTCAGTTGACCAAAAGTTCTGAAAGGTGCCTAGCATGTTTAATATTACATGTTGAGTTCTCATTTATATCAATTAGATAGTAAAATGTAGGTGAACAATTCTTCCACCAGATAAAATAAGAGGTGATATACCACTTAAAGCAACATTTATAACAATAACACCTTCGCTCCAAATGTTGCAGAAAGTGTTTTCTATGTAAATGTTTTGTGAGTGCCACCAAAACCATAGATGAAAAGTACACCGCTATTATTGGAGATAGCGAATATAATTATTGCATCACAAACACGATGTTTCAAATCAATTGATTTTTTTAATTAGCATATCATTATCCCTTTTTAATAATGATTTATTGTGTACCCAACTCAGTAAAAATCATTTGATTTTATGTAGCTATATTAGATTCAAAATAGGAATCATTCATTCCTTCATAATCTTGTATGCCTCTACCAAGAGTATGCAACATCTTATCGATCTGAATCAGAGGAAGTTTCTTGATAAAAATGTAATGTATTTAATATTAAATTTATCTTATTAAGAATTCATGAACAATAATAATTAAATAAATTGATAAAAATGTATTAACTAATTGCACTGGTAATCTAGAAAATTCATTATTCTACAATGTTTTTAAAGGTTATCATTTGTAAAAAATGTCAAACATTATTACCAAACCATTCCACGACGCTCAAATTTCCAGAAAAAAAAAATGTTACAAAAAAACTCTTAAATGAATGTGCCATTTCCAATCATTGGGTTTTCAATTACCCATCAATATATTTCTTGTCATCATCCAACAATGTTTTTTGCAAAGAAAACATCCTGAAAATTATCATATGTAATTTTTTTATATTTTAAAATTCATCGTAAGTTTTTTATTTTCTTTGGAACATGTTTTGCTTATTTCATGATCTACATGAAGAAGATCATGAAGAATTTGAGGCAGCTCTTTCATTGATGATATTTGGACTTTTTCCTACATGCAAATATATATATATATATATATATATATATATGTTTTTGTTTTTTTGCAGTATGATCGTAACGATTCTTCATACCAAAATAAACCACCATATATACATCAAATTGTGGGTCTCTGATATCCTAATAATCAGCAATTGAATAAATTCAAAATAATTAATGTCATAATTTAAAATAAAAGTTAAATAGTATGAAAAAATAAGTTTCATCCACATCAAGTTTAACTTTTATGGACTCTCATCGCTCATATTGACAACCTCCTTGAATAAAGATTCCTTAGACATCATATCTTCAACAACTATATCTCTATCTATCATATTAATTATATGTGATAAACTATTCTTTTCTGTCAAACGTGGATCAAATTGTGAAGTATTGAACATATTTCTATCCAAAAATGAATGTCGAATTGTTTTACTTGAACCACAAACTAAATTGTTAACAAATGAACACTATAAATTAAATATTAGCTATATTAATTAATATTTCTAAAGGACATAGATCATTATTATTAATTGACTGACAATATGTGTCATTGGTGACATTAATAAGAGGCTTGATTTGATTAACTAACATGTTAATCATTTTATTATTTTCTTTGACCCGCCAAATCCGTAGACCTGCAAGATCTAATTTGTTGACCCACCGACCCTTACGATCCGCGAGATCTAATTGGTGACCTGCCAGATCCAAAGATCCGCAAGATTTTATAATACGGCACACAATGCCCTTATTATAAATACCCTACTAATTAATCCAGTCAACTAACTAGAAAGTAAATGTTACCCACTTTACGTTTAGACTTTCGTTTTCCATTGAGGTGGTTCCAAGGTCGCCTGATTCCACTCGTACTGCACTCAACGTTATTTAAAACTTTAGTCTTACATTTTATTTATTAGTATACTTATAATATATTGTTTATGGCTTAAAATATTATCTTGATATTAATTAGTAAATAGGGCGCAATGATTTTTTCTCGATTTTCATCAAACCCTTACTTATAACTTGCTAAAGACATAATTGCAAGGCATAAAAAAAACTAGCATTAGGGTTCAAAAATCATGCAAATTTGCTAACCGGCTTATTATTCGTACTTTCAATGTAATTGCCTAGATAATGATAAACTTACATATAAGACTCATATTTAGTTCATTTAAAGTTTAAATTGATTTTTAAATAAAGTTCTAGAATATATGGACTCATTTACTTAATAACAAAAGTTGGCGAATTTTAGGATTTTATATACAAAGTTGGTCACTAGGTTATAATCATATATATTTTTTTTCACAAATTGAAGGCTAAAAAAATCATCCTTAATCAAATATGAGATAACAATAATTAAAATCTAAACATGCGTCTAGTAATATAAAAGCTTTAAATTGTTTACCTTATTTTTGAAAAGTGTAAAATGTAACAGTCACGACCTTTCCCCATAATACCCTCCGAAATATTTGTAAAGAAAACTAAAATTTTGAATATGTAGAGTTTCCCTCTATTTTTTCCCTAGTTTTTTTCCCTCTATTTTCTTTTCCTCCTTGTTATCGTGGATGTATGAAAGAGCAGATTCCTCACCTATTTATGGTGCCAACCCTTAGTACTTAATCTGTGGTCATAACTTTGGCGCATGGCCAAGTGCATGTGGAAGTGTTTGGAGGGATATACATCCTCTTAATCATTAGTTGCTAGCTAGCCTTTAGGCTTTTGAGCCTATTTTGTACTATTAATTTTTTTAAGTTTATCTTATAGTGTGTGTGTGTGCGTTGTTTGCTATACACACACACACACACATATATATATATATATATATATTTATATATATTGTATGTACCGTGGGCATATATATTATATTTTATTTTCCTTTCGTAAATTGCATTATTCATAAGTTTATATTTCATTAATTTTTATGCAAAAATGTAAAACTTATTGATGCCATTTTCTTAGTTAATTTAATGAGAAAAATACATACATTGAAATATATATATATATATATATGTATATATTTATTTAAATAACTTATCTCATAAACCTCCTTTTTAATCGAGCGGTACAAGTGAGTTCGGCTCCCTTGATGACATTCAAGGATGGATGTAGACCCATCAGGCAGGGATAATCATTCCGGTCCTAGTCCTCCTGTAAAATGAAATAAAAACACTTTGCTACATGAAATTTTGTTAGGTTTTTAGGATTGATAAGGCAACAGTTAATTTTAAAATAATAAATTTAAAAGAATTTAAAATACACAAAAAATAAATATGATATGTAGAATTTTATAATTTTTTGGAGGTGTTACAATTTTCCCCTCTTTTAAAAATTTTATCCCCAAAATTGCACTTCCTAGTGATAAGGTCAGGGTACTTAGTAAAAATCTCATTTTCGCATTCTCAAGTAGCCTCTTCCTTTCCATGTCTATTCCATTGCACCAGAACCAATGGGATTACCTTTTTTCTTAAAGTTTTATCCTTCCTTCCTAGTATAGCCACATGCCTTCCATCACATGTGAGATCCTTATTAACTTCTTGATCTTCGAGCTTAATGTGATGACTATGATCAGATATGTACTTCCTAAGCATAGATACGTGAAATACATTATGAACTAATGACCACTCGGAGTCAAGACTAATCGATATGCTACATTTCCAACCTTTTCTAGAATTTTAAAAGGTCCGATGAATCTTAGTTTCAATTTTCCTCTTTTTCCAAAGCGTATCAATCCCTTTATAGGTGCTATCTTCAAAAACACTTTTCCCCTAACTCAAATTGTAGGTCCTTTCTTCACCTATCAGCGTAACATTTCTATCGATCTTGCACACTCTTAATTTTTTCTTTAATCCTAGAGATTGCTTATATAGATCTTTCCATGAATTCTGGCCCTAAAATCATTTTCATGCCAACTTCGTTCCAACATATAGGCGATCTACATCTCTTCCCATACATGGCTTCAAAATGTGTCATTTTGATAGTGGCTTGGTAACTGTTGTTATATGCAAATTCTATAAAGGTAAATGGTCTTCCCAACTACTGCCAAAATCTAGTGCACAAGTTCTGAGTAGGTCCTCCAATGTTCAGTTAGTCCTTTCTGTTAGACCATTCGTTTATGGGTGATATGCGGTACTAAAGTTTAACTTTGTCCCTATTGTATTTTGTAAACTTCTCCAGTAATATGAAGCGAAATGAGGATCTCGATCAAATACTATTGAAATAGGCACTCTGTGTAGCCTTACTATCTCATTGGTGTATACTTTGCTAATTGGTCCATCGAGTAAGTCATATGAACTGGAATAAAGTGAGCTACCTTTGTTAAACGATCAATAATAACCCAAATCGCGTCATGCTTCTTGATTGTTTTTGGAAATCCTATCACAAAATCTAACGTAATGTGCTCCCATTTCTATTATGGATTTTCTAATAGATTTAGCAATCCAGATGGTCGTTGGTGATCAGATATGATATGTTGGCATGTTAGACATTTGCTTACAAACTGAGCAATAGTTCATTACATGTCTCTCCGTCAAAAAACATTGTTTCAAATCTCTGTTCATCTTTATCGACCCAGGGTGTGGAGTATAAGGTGTATTATGAGCTTCCCTCATAATTTCGTCTTGTAATAACTCATCCTTGGGTATACAAATTCTTCCTCAAAACATTAGGGTGTTCTATGAGGATATTTCAAAGCCTTTAACCTTTCCTTTACCAACCTTGTCTTTCATCATCTTGAGAAATTTGTCATTCTTCTGGGCTTCTCTAGCTTGCTCTCTTAGTGTAGGTTGGATTATTAGTGTTGCTATTTTTGCAGTTACTTGTTCTGGAGTTACAAAAGTCAACTTCATCCTTCCAAATTCTTCAATTAGTGTTTCTTGTTGTGTGGATAGGAGCCCCAACAGTCCTTCATTGTTTCTACTGAGAGCATCAGCCATGACATTTGCCTTGCCAGGATGATAGAGAATTATGCAATCGTAATCTTTCACCAGTTCCAACCATCTCCTCTGGCATATATTAAGTTCCTTCTGGGTGAAGAAGTATTTCAAACTTTTATGTTCTGTGTAAATTTTGCATTTTCCACCCTATAGGTAATGTCTCCAGATTTTTAATGCTTGAACTACTGCAACTACCTCTAAATCATGAGTTGGATAGTTAAGATTATTAGCTTTTAGTTGTCGAGATGCATAAGCTATCACCTTTCCATGTTGCATCAAAGCACATCCTATTCCAGATTTTCAAGCATCTGTATAGATTACAAATCCTTTGGTTCCATTAGGTACAGTCAAAACAGGCGATGTTATTAACCTTCGCTTCAATTCTTGGAACTAGTTTCACATTTTGGGTTTCATTTAAACTTCTCACTTTTCTTTGTGAGTGTGTTAATGGTTTTGCTATACGCGAGAAGTCCTGGATGAATCTCTTATAATATCCTGCAAGTTCCAAAAAACTACGTACTTCATTTACGTTAGTTGGAACTTTCCATTCTAATATTGTTTCCACCTTTGTTGGATCAACTTCAATTCCCTGCATGGTAATAACATGTCCTAGGAATTTTACTCTTTCTAACCAAAATTCACATTCGCTAAACTTCGCATAAAGTTTTTCACACTGTAACACCTCTAACACTATTCGAAGATGACTCGCATACTGCTCCTTGTCCTTTGAATAAATTAGACTATCTTCTATGAATACGATTACAAATTTATCCAAATACTCATGGAATACGCGGTTCATCATATCCATAAATACGACTGGTGCATTGGTTACTCCAAAGGGTATGACAGTAAATTCATAATGTCCATATTGTGTTCTGAATGTCGTCTTTAGCATATCACTCTCCATAACCTTCAATTGGTGATAACCAGACCTATGGTCAATTTTTTAAAATACTCCAACATCCTTCAGTTGATCAAATAGATACTCAATTCTAGGTAAAGGATATTTGTTCTTGATTTTTAACCAGTTCAGCTTATGATAATCAATGGACATTCTTAAAGTTTCATCCTTCTTTTTAACAAATAAAACAGACGCTCCCCATGGAGAAATACTAGGTTGGATAAACTTTTTATCCAGCAACTCTTGCAATTGAGTCTTCAGCTCTTATAGTTCCTTGGGTGCCATTCGATATGGTGTGTTAGCTATTAGGGTGGCCCCATGAATTAGATCGATAGTAAATTCTATAGGTCGATCCGGTGGAAGACCTAATAGATCCTTAGGAAATACGTCTGGAAATTCTTTTACTATAGGTACATTAGCTGGGGTGAGGTTCTCTTTTTCTATTTTAAATATATTCACAAGATATCCCTGACATGCCTTCTTCATAAGTTCATTTATTTTCATTGCAGATATCACTGGCATATGTTTTTGTGATCTACTCCTAGAGAAAATAACATGTTAATATTCTGGTCTGTCTAACTCTATTTCTCGTCATCACAATAAATTGTAGCGTTATGTTACCTAGCCAATCCATTCATAGTATGATGTCGAAGCCTTTCATCCCTACCACATAGAGATCACCTTCCAGCTCGTGCCTATCAAAATTTATCTTAACATTTCTTGCCAATATTTTAATCCTTAAACAATCTTCTGTAGCCACCTTCACTTCCAAATTCACATTTTTGTCACATTTCAATCCCCTAGTATATACTTGTCATCTTTTCATTACCTTCTGCTCCTTCTCTGAGGTTTTCTTCCTAGTCCTCTTCCATGTACTCAATTTTTATAGTGCATTTATCCTTGCTTTACCTTTCACGTTTAGCCTTTGAGGGTTTCCGAGTCTACTGAAGACACCAGTATTTCCTGATGGTGCACTTATTGAGTTGGTGCATTCATTAGCTTTATGTCCTGGCTTATAGCATCAATAGCAAACATTCTTCCCCATCACCCACTCCCCTCTATGTAGTTTACTACAGATAAGGCAGGGTGGTATCCCTATAGGTCTTGGTACCATTGTAGTTATTGGTCGAACATTTCTAACTGCACTGTTGGTCCTTTGTCCAATTTAGGGTGCACCTTTTTGCTTAGGCACAAACATTAGTATCCTTTGTTTGTGTTCTAAATCTAGGCTCATTGAAATTATTTGGGCTTTCTCGAACACTTCTCGATAAAGTGGGAGCTTTAATCCTGACAGTATCCCTCCAACTTCAAGTTGTAGGCCTTTCTCAAATCGACATGCCTTTCTTTTCTTTTGTACTTACCATATGCAGTGCATATCGAGATAATTGATTAAACTTTTCTTCATATTCGGCAACAAAGTGTATTCCTTATTGAAGGTCCATAAAGTAAACCTCTTTTTGGTCTCGCAGGGCTTGTGGAAAGTAACGGTTTAGTATGATCCCCTTAATTCTTCCCAAGTGAGAGCATGACGTGCTTCGTCTATCATAGTTCTTTCTTGGGATTGCCACCATTATCCAGCATCTTCGGCCAACTGAAACTTTGCACAAGAAACTTTTTGGGTTTCTGAGATCTCTATGTGTTCAAAAATCTATTCTAATTCCGTGATCCATTCCTCTGTGGCCATTGGTCCTTCTTTTTCTTTAAACCATGGTGGTTGGAATTGATAGAACTATTCTATCACATGGTTTGGTTTTGGGATTGTTTGCTAGTAATCCATTGGATGGGGTGCAACTTATTGTTGCATAAACTCTTGGAGGTGGGTGGAAAAGTCTCGTCCTATATTAACATTCGGTTCAATAGGTTCCTCATTATATTCATCTCCTGTCATCTCTCTGACTCTTAGTTGTTTAATCGGTGAGGTCATATTGCTTGCTCTAAAACAAACAGGTTTATACATATTCTATTAAAGGCAAAATAAGTCGTCACATCAAATAATCAAACTAAAGAAAGTTACATTAGGAACTTTAGAAAAGTAAAATTGAAGTGTGTAAAAAAAATAGATCATTATATAGGAATTTTCGGAAAATCGGGATCATACATCCCATTTTATGTGCTTTAACCTTTCATTTACATTATGTTAAGATAGGCAAGCACACTAAGGAAAAAAGACCACCTATACACAGCAAAAATGTTGCCGTGCAAGCCTATAACCGGGACTACTATCCCTACCTACCGGTACCTTTGAACCAACACATACATTGCACATCTACATATATATACATACACATATATCCTTTACATGTAGCTATGTCCTATTCAGAAATCCATTCTAGCAGGCCACTACCCCACCCCCTACAGGCATAACACTAGTTTAAGCTAAGGTTTTCCTAGCTTGTGGGCATGAGGTGGAACTTATAACTGAATCTGAGGACAAGTATACAACAAGTGGGTGTGAAGAACCAATCCCAGAGTCTGCAGATACATTACCAAATATCCTCTCATACTGTTCTTGACTGGTTTGGACATCGGCCATCAGTCAATATGCCTCCATATCATCTTGTATCCCATACTCATATGCCCTATGACGTTCAGCCGCTTGTTGGGCCCCATAGCCAACTCACGAAGAAATTGGGCATGTGTCTCCCAACTTATGACCTGAAACATATTGTTGTAAGCATAGGGGTCTAACCGCCCAACATCTCTAATTCAAGCAATTCGTTGTTCCATTGTATCCTCAATACATCTACAAAATAACTTTAGGTTCATATGGACACCATACTCAAAATCAACGAAGAACAGTCGATCATAGACAGACTGTGCTGTTGATCTATATAGCAACAATATCCTGTTCCTAATATGTTCTGCAGCTTCAACCGAAGTATCTATCATTCTTGCTAGAAGGGCTCATTCTCTAGCATCAATAATTCGGGCAATAAAGTCCCGAATTCCTTCCCAACTAAACTGGTGACCGGCATTATATACCGCCATGCTTCATCTCTAGTGCCCCCACCTTGATTCATCCTATAAAATAATAGTAAGTTATTATGCTAATTTAGGGGAATCATAAAATGCATTCCATTTTTCTCAAAGTGATTTTAATAAATGAAGTAAATAAAAAAGGCAACTAATAAAACACATGTTCAAGCATAAATCTCTTAAAACTGTCATAAGACTTCTTCTATTTCCATATTTCTGCTTCGTCTCATTTTCTTTCACATAAATCATTTAATTAATTCCAGAAAACAAAATTTAACAATTACCTTTGGATGGCTCAGAAGTCTAGCTCGGTTGCGGTTTCCCCCGGTCTTATCTTAACCCTTTTTTTATAAAATGAAATGTTTACTTAAAGTTCGAGATAAAAATAAAACTTCAGCTCTGATACCAAATTGTAACACCCCAACCCAAACTAGCTTTGAGTCGAGGTACTACTAAAATATTCTATCTAGAAGAATAAAGCATGGGATAGGAAATTTCAAATAACTCGGCACAATGTCAATACCATAAAAAGAAATCCATTTTTAAAAAAGGCAATACATTAGGCTAATAAAAAACACATATTACTTGACTTTTATTTAATAACTAGTTCAAAATGAAGTGCTTATAAAGAGTAAGGTTATGGGGAATCGCCACCAGCTATACGTTCCGCCCATCCGAAGGACTTGAAAAATTGTTGATATAACATCATGAGTTTAAGAAACCTAGTAGGTAAATTTCTCGAACTAATAAGTTGATTTGCTTAACTAGCATGTTAATCATTTCAGTATTTTCTTTGACCCGCTAGATCCGTAGACCCGCAAGATCTACTCTCTTGACCCACCAGACCCTTACAATCTGCAAGATCTAATTGGTGACCAGCCAGATCCAAAGATTCGCAAGATCTTATAATACAGCATACAATGCCCTTATTATAAATACCCTACTAATTAATCCAATCAACTAACTAGAAAGTAAACGTTACCCACTTTATGTGTAGACTTTCATTTTTCGTTGAGATGGGTCCAAGGTCGCCTGATTCCACTTGTATTGCACTCGATGTTATTTAAAACCGTAGTCTTACATTTTATTTATTAGTATACTTATAATATAATGTTTATGAACTAAAATATTATCTTGACATTAATTAGTAAAATAGGGCGCAATGGTTTCTTCTCGATTTTTATCAAACCCTTACTTATTACTTGCTAAAGATAATTGCAAGGCATAAAAAAAACTAGCATTAGGGTTCAAAAATCATGCATGCTTGCTAACCAGCTTAATATTCATACTTTCAAGCACTTAGGCTATGTAATTGCCTAGAATTTAGTTCATTTAAAGTTTAAATTAATTTTAAATAAAGTTCTAGAATATATTATCCCATTTACTTAATAACAAAAGTTAGCACATTTTAGGATTTTATATACAAAGTTGGTCACTACGTTATAATCATATTTGTTTTTCTAAATTGAACGCTAAAGGAAATCACACTTGATCAAATATGAGGTAACAATAATTAAAACATAAAAGGTTTAAATTATTTAACTTATTTTTGAAAGGTGTAGCGTGTAACCGTCACGATCCTTTCTTCGTAATACCCTCCGAAATATTTTTAAAGAAAACTAGAATATTGAATATGTAGAGTTTCCCTCTATTTTTTTCCTATTTTGTTTCCCTCTATCTTCTTTTCCTCCTTGTTATCATGGGTATATGAAAGAGAAGATTCCTCACCTATTTATAGTATCAACTCTTAATACTTAATTTGTGGCAAAACTTTAGCACTTGGCCAAGTGCATGTATGCTATACGTGGGAGTCTTGGGAGGGATATACATCCTCTTAAGCTCCATTTACTATGGTTGATGGGGATTAGGGTAGATAAGATTAGGTTGTGTTTGAAATGCAAAATTATTTATTTATTTTATTACAATCCGGTGTTTAAATTGTTTGATGGTATGATTAGTTATCTTATCCTTTATTTACTATGAGGTATTATGTTATGATTTGTAATGAAGTAACATAAATACCCCTTACGAACATAAATATCTCCTTTCATTTTTAAGACGAACAACGTCGTCTTTCACATCTTTCACTTATGTTTGCTAGCGAGCCGTTGACCTTGAAAAATAAAAAAGAAGAAGAAGAAGAAGAAGAAGAAGAAGAAGAAGAAGAAGAAGAAGAAGAAGAAGAAGAAGAAGAAGAAGAAGAAGAAGAAAGAAAGAAAGAAAGAGCAAAGAATAAAAAATTCTCCATGAAATTGAATTTGTTCAATAATTATTAAAAAATGTATAGGGTTTGGAGAAGAAAGTACATAAGAGAAGCTTCCCATTTAGTGCACCACCTATTTGTGAAAATTCCTGTGGCAGTTTCATGTAGAGCACCTCAAGGCGGCGGCACTCCCTTCTTCTCCCGCCGGCATGAACTAGCTGCAGCCATCCACTGAGTACTTCCCGATACTCGCGGTGTGGTTTTTCCAGCACTCTTCCTAGGTCACCACTGTTTCCTTGGACGAAAAATTTGATAGTGTTTGGACCCGAAGAGAGGAGAAAATCGAGAGGGAAGACTTGGGAATTGAATTGTAGAAGTAAGGATACAAAAATGCAAAAGTGCTTGGAAAGCAATACAAATGCATGTTTATACTCATAAAACCGCCTTCAAGGCGTAACCAACTAACAAAAATTAAAGGTAACAGACTAATATGCCCTTATTTGTTATAACAACAATAACCAACATGATAAAACCCCCCTCTTTGAAAAAAAGGCTTATCCTCAAACCTGCAAATTCACTGCAAATGTGGAAAACGAGCAGCAAATGAGGCATAATTTTTCCAAGTTGCTTCTTCATCTGGCAAATGAGCCCAACGGATCAAAACCTCAGGAACTGGTGTATTTTTTTTCATCACTAGTCGATGTGCAAGAATAGAAATCGACTGTAGAATGACTTTACCCTTATCATAAAAAAGAGGTAAAGTAGAACTAACCTAAGCAGCCTGACCAACCTTCTTTTTAAGTAAAGAAACATGAAAAACATCATGAAATTTAGTAGGAGCAGGTAACTGAAGTTTATAAGCTATGGAATCGATTTGAGCAATCACCAAGAATGAGCCAGCATACTTAGGAGCTAATTTCCAAGCTTTGTGATTATGTAGACTGAATTGTCTATAGGGCTTGAGTTTCAAATATACCCAATCTCCCACCTCAGAGATCTTGTCCTTCCTATTCCTATCAACAAAAATCTTCATTCTATCTTGAGCCCTTTTTAAATATTTCTTCAAATGCTCTTGCATTTCTTAAAGAACCTTCAGGGAAGTCACTATGCCCACCACATTGGTAGATGAAACAGACGTCATAGGAAAGGGAATGGGCTTGTAGCCGTATAAGGCTTCAAATGGAGATAGAGCAGTAGCACTGTGATGACACGTATTGTACCAATATTCTGCCATAGGTAGCCATGAGAGCCACTCTTTAGGGTTGGCACTGCTTATACACCTAAAGTATGTCTCCAAACACTGGTTTACTCATTTTGTTTGGCCATCACTTTGGGGATGATAAGCTATGCTCAAACACTGTTGAGTTCCCAGAGATTTGACTAGTTGCACCAGAGATGACTATACTATGAAGAAGACCATGCAATCTATATATGTGATCTAAAAACAGGGAAGCCAACTGAGAAGCTAACAAAGGATATGACAATGCAACAAAATGTGCATATTTTGTAAACCTGTCCACCACTACCCAAATAATATCCTTTCCTTTTGATTTAGGTAAGCCCTCAATAAAATCCATACTTATGTGTGACCATGCTTGGTCAGGAACAGGAAGAGGTTGCAACAAATCCCCTGGTTTCTGAGTTTCATATTTGCGTAGTTGGCAAACATGACAAGCTTTGATTATTTCCTCCACCAATTGTCTAAGCCTAGGCTACCAAAATACAGATTTAAATCTCTGTAGGGTCACTTGAATGCCTGAGTGTCTCACTTCCACTAAGAAATGCATATACTGCACTATAACAGATCTTAGATCATTCCCAGAACCCACATACAGATTACCTTTATACCTGAACACACCACCCACATAAAGAAAAAAAGATAGGTTGTAGGGGGTAAGCAATTGATTCATAATTGCCTCTTAGGCTGTTTTATCACCTTGATAACTAGCCTCCAACTCCTTTATCCATATAGGCTGCACCAGTGACATAGCCAGCAACCTCCACAGACTTAGTACTCACTCTGGACAGTGCATTAGCCACTCTATTCTCCTTTTCTTATTTGTACTTGATTTGGTAATCATACCCCAGTAGCTTGGTTAGGTACTATGCTGGATAGGTGTGGAAATCTTTTGCTCCAGGAGGTATTTAAGGCTTTTTTCTATCAGTCTTGATGACAAATTGTCCATGAATCAAGTAGGCTCTCCACTTTTCCATTGCTAGCAATATGGCAAAAAATTCCTTTTCATATATTGACAATCCGAGATTCTTAGGTGCCAATGTTTTACTTAAGTATGCCAATGGATATCCATCCTGCATCAGAACAACTCCAATTCCCCACAACAAGCATCCGTTTCTAAAATGAATACCTTGTCAAATTCTGGTAGTTTGAACATTGGGGTGGTGATCATAGCTTCTTTGAGATCTTCAAAAGCTCTCTGAGATTTTATACTCCAGCAGAACTAACCTTTCTTTGTCAAGTCGGTAAGTGGTTTAGCAATGACACCATAATTCCTTACAAACTTCATATAATATCCAATCAATCCTCGAAAACCCCTTAGAGTCTTTACTGTTTGAGGAGTTGGCCATTCTTTCATCGTCTTGATCTTTTTAGGATCAGCAGAAACCCATTTCCCACTGATTATGTGTCCTAGATACTCCATTTGACCCTGGCCACATACACACTTAGAATCTTTAGCATACAACTGATTGGCTTGTAGGATTTGTAAAGTTTTCACAAGTGTGTCTTATGCTCCTCCATACTCCTACTATAGATCAATATATCATCAAAGAAAACCAGAATGAACTCTCTAAAATGTGCCTTGAAGACATGGTTCATTAGTGACTGGAATGTGGCTAGTGCGTCGGTTAAACCAAAAGGCATAACCAGGAATTCATACAGTCCCGAAGTTGTAACAAATTTTATCTTCTCCAAATTAGTGGGATGTACTCTTATTTGATGGTACACAACCCTTAAGTCCATCATGGAAAAAACTCTAGAGCCCCCTAACTCTCCAGTAAATCATCGATCAAGAGAATTGGGAAGCTATCTTTAATGGTGAGAGAATTAAGCCTTCTATAATCCACACAAAATCTCCAACTACCATCCTTCTTTTTAACCAATAAAACTAGGGAAGAGAATGGGCTCTTGCTAGGTTGAATCACACAAGTGTGTAGCATCTCTTGCACCAGCTTCTCTATTTCCATCCTTTCGCGGTAAGGATACCTATAAGGATATTGTTGAAAAGGCTCAACTCTTTCTTTTAAACTGATCTTATGATCATGGCTTCCTTTGGGTGGTAACTCAGTAGGTGGAGCAAATATTTTCTGATATTTCTCTAACAATGGTTCCAATTGAGGGGCGGTGGCGATTGGTTCTTTCTTTTCACCTTCAGAAATCAAACATAAGCACCCAAACATACTGTTTCCTTCTTTTTTAATACTTTTCCTCAATTGCTTAGTTGAAATCATACTCAATGACACCTCCGTGCTGCCACCTTGCAAAGTAATCTTCTTACCTTGCTTCTCAAACTGTAACTTATTATAGTTAAAATCAAATAATATTGGGCCCAATTGCCGTAACAAATCTACTCCCACCACCATATCACAACCACCAAGTGTTATCAATCTTACCGCAACCTTAAATTGCAATTCCCCATCTCTCATTCCAAGCTAGGGCACTTAGAATCGCATGAGATTCTAGTTCCATCTACAACTGTCATCTGTAAGGGTTCTGTCACAACCATTAGACATCCAATTCTTTTGGCTGTTCTAGGGTCAATGAAGCTCTGTGTGCTTCATGTATGAACCAAAATTGTAATATCATGTTTTCCAGACTTAGCTCTCAATTTAATGGTTTTTGGGGCTGCTTGTCCAGCTAAAGCATGAACTGAAATGAAAAACCCTTCCCCGACCTCTTCCTTTTCTTCTACGATTACTTCTTTTTCAAATACGTCACCATCTTCCAAAACAAGAGCAAACAACTTCTTACACTTATGCCCAAACACATAAGGTTCATCGCAATTGTAACACATATTCTTCTTCCTCCTTAACTCCATCTCTTCTTGAGTTAGCCTTTTCTGAGTTACTACTTTATCTCCAACAGCAGGTATGAGCGTTGTTCTACTATATGTTAGCACCTCAATCTTCTGAAAATTGCTTCTCCAAAAACTGATTGTGTGAGGTCTCATTCCTGTCTTTCCAATTTTTTTAGAAGAGTTAAGCAATAACTCTTGCTTTCTAGCTAATTGCATTGTTAAAGTGAAAGAGTCCGGATCGAATAGCACCAGCATTTGACTAATTTCTTTCTTCGACCCACTCATGAAGCTTTTAATAAAGTACTCTTCACTCAATGTCCTATTCATAGTTACCATGAAGGCCTTTAGTTCTTCAAATTTTGAAATATAATCTACAACTGATCCAGTCTGTTTCAATTTATTAAATTGACCAACTAAATTCCATCCTTCAACATTGGAGAATCTCAACATAACCAATTCTAAAAATTTCTCCCAACTAATCGATTCATTCCCTTCCACATAATCAACATACCAATATTCAGCCTCATCTTCCATGAACATAGCAGCAGTCAAAATTTTCTCATGTTCATGCATATTTTGGAAAGTGAACTACCGATTACACCTTCTTAACCATAACCTAGGATCCTCTCCATTAAATCTAGGAAAGTCAAATCATGGATATCTAGCAATAGAATTTTGTGTATGCAATACTTCATGCGTATTCAGACTAGGACCCGATCCTAGTATACCATCACCCAGTTTGTTAATTTTCATAGCAACATTTTGAGTATACAGATTTGGGTTACGTTGATCCCTACTTTGAGCTGCCAGCACCGTCTCCATCTTGGATGTCAGCTCTTGCATTGAGCGTTTAAGCTCCAATTGCTCGGACATTACCGAATTCATCCATTCTATCTTCTCTGCCATCGATTCAGCATGTTGCTGCTCCAAAATCTCAATGTGTTGCGTGTTATTCCTTCCTGCTATGATGATCGGAGTTGGTTTTGTGAAAACAACCTAGCTCTGATACCAAATAATAGTGTTTGGACCCGAAGAGAGGAGAAAATTGAGAGAGAGGGAAGACTTGGGAATTGAATTGTAGAAGCAAGGATATATAAATGGCCAAAAGTGCCTGGAAAGCAATATAACGCATGTTTATAGTCATAAAACCGCCTTCAGCCAAAGCGTAACCAACTAGCAGAAATTAAATGTAACAGACTAATATGCTCTTAGTTGTTATAACAACAATAACCAACATGACAAACTTCCTCTCTTTCTGGAAATTCATTTTCAAACCAGGAAAAAAATTGAAAAACAACAACAAACAAGCTCTTATATAATCGAGCTTGGTTTTTGAAAATATTCTAGATTTTCAAATTGGGGTAAAAGTTGTACTGGTATAATCCTCCTCGCCAGACACACAACGCCGAAATTAAAAAAAAATATGTTTTGTTTTAATACTAGGGTCAAATATGTAATTTACCAGCAAAGATGGGAAGGGATTGCTTATCCGCTCCATTTTGGCCGGATGGCTTATCAGCCATTTTTCGTATTGGGACTTGTGTTATCCCGGGCTCTGGGATAAAATATACCTTTTGATCCATCATTGTAAACAACTGATAAGGATAAATATCGTATCCATATCCGGTTTTATCCCTCATAGTAACCGCTGCCTTTATCATTAGTTGCTACATTAGGCTAGCTTGAGGCTTTTGAGCCTATTTTGTATTATTACTATACATATATTTTTAGTTTATCTTATAGTGTGTGTGTGTACTGTGAGCTATATATATGTATGTATATATATATATATATTTACATTTATATATTGTATGTACCGTGGACATATATATATTTATTTTTTTCTTTTGTAAATTACATTATTCATAAATTTATATTTCATTAATTTATGTAAAAATATAAAACTCAATGATGCTATTTTTTTACTTATTTTAGTGAGCAAAATATATACATTGAAATATATATATTTAAATAACTAATCTCGTAAACTTCCTCTTCAATCGAGCGATACAATTGAGTTCGGCTTTCTTGATAGCTCTTCCTCTAAAATGGAATAAAAACACTTTTCTCCATGAAATTTTGTTAGTTTTTAAGGATTGATAAGGCAACAATTAATCTTAAAATAATAAATTTAAAAGAACTTAAAATGCACAAAAATAAATATGATATGCAGGGTTTTCTATTTTTTTTGGGGTGTTACACTAACACTCTTTCTTTTCTTTCTTTTTTTTTTTTTTTTGGCGAATAGTATTTGTAATTTGTAATATTTGTAATAATATAATAGTAAATTTTTATTAATAGTAATATAATATATTCCTCAACAAACAAAACATTATTAATTTTTTTTAATATTATTATTAATTAAGTCATATATATTGATGTTAATAATATTTTCATAAAGAATCACAATTACATTTAGGTCTTAAGAATAAGTATGGTGAATCGTGCTATCATATAGTGTTAGTATGTTATCGTATTTCCATAGTATCTATTTTATTTTAGTATACATATAAACAATAATAACTTTAACTTAATTTAAAATTTGTGTTATCAAGTCGTATTGTTGGATACTGCTTATTGTTTAGTGTTGCTCTATTGTATTCTTTCATAGATCGCCACTGCCACCTAATAAATTAATAATCTTACAAACACAATATTATGAAAATTTTCAGATACGATGTGTAAATGCTGATAATATATTCTTTAGCAGAAAAATCCACAAATTCCATTTACACTAAAGACACATATTTTAAATAAAATGATCAATAGTCAATATAATAGACATCCAATATATAAATTACATGTGGGGTAATATATATTAATATATACTACATAATACATATATATATATATATAAGAATTGGGTTTCTTATGGAGCCAAATACATGAGGTGACATGTCAAATCATCATCTTTATCATTAAAGTAAAATAAATAATTTCATTTTTGCAAAAAAAATATGTTTCTTTGATAATCTACAATTCTAATTATATATATAATTATTTTGAATATCAAGAATATTACAATTAGTCTAAAACAAATATTTTATATTTAAAAATTAATATTTTATTTAAGATGAGCAATATGGATAGTAAAGTAAGAAAAAAAAGAGAGGATTAATTTAATGAATATATTTACAAAAAATAGAGTTAAGACGAAAAAATTATAAACTTTTAAAGTTTTGGGTGAAAAAGTAAAAACAAAAAACAAAATGTGAAAATTTTGATTACTTGGAAGTATCTAGCAAAGAACCACTCGATTGCTGAGTCCGTGCGTATAATACATGCATTATTGCGTAATTTTTTTCTCTTTTTTGCCAGAATTGTGGTTTGAGCACAAAAATGACAAGAAAAATAAAAATTTCCTACTGTCCTATTTTTTATATAGACTAGATGTTCAACCGTGCGATGCACATGATAAAATATATTTTATTATATTAATAATATATTAGAAAATTATATTATTGTTATAAAATATTATAAAATATATAAGTGGTATGAAGATAATTATAACATATAATTATATAACAAAGTAAAAGATCATGATGTAAACAAAATACTTATGAAATATAAAATACAAAGAAAAAAATTAATAAATTTTGTGTGTGACTTACACATATTTGTAGATAATATCTTTACATGATAGAAGAAAAAAAATCTGAATACTAAAAATATTTTGTGTGCATATGTTTTGCATAAAATACCATATATAAGAAATTTTAAACTTTCACGCAAATCAATTTAAGTATAGTTTTATATGTATTAATGCATTGTTATTCTCTCAAAAAGTTTCTCTAATAAATAAAAGATAAAAAATAATATAATGAAGTGAATTTCAGAATTCAAACTCAATCGGACCTAGTATAATTTCTCAAAGCAAATACAAATATTTTAAATTAGTAGAAAAATATTAAAATGAAACAACTAAATATACTTGAATAATATAATCTTTTTAATTTATGAAAATATTTATTATTATTCTATAAAAATATAAAAAAATAGTTACTATTTCTTATTTGTCTCAAATTTATATAAGAATTTAACCCATTTTTTATTCAAACTTAACATACATTTCAAATAAAATTAAATAATTTCACTCAAAAAAACATTCATAGTTAAATATAATATTTTATTTTAATATATACAATATTGATATCAAATTAAAGATTGTAAAAAGCCTATTAATTTGATGTATCATATGTCAAAAAATGGATCTGTAACAAAAATGTTATTTGAATTTCAAAACTTTAGTAAAAAAAAATTACTTTTTATTTGCATAAAACTACTTTTTTTTTTTTTTAATATGTAATTTTTCTTACTATATTTTTTGAGTAAAAAATACATAATTTTTTTAAAAGTGATGTGTCTTTTTAGCATATTTGTAGGGGTTTTCTTATTATTAAGTGCTAGTTGTCCGCACGTACAATGCACGGGATGTAATATATTATATTATAAAAATGTACATAATCTATTATATTATATCAATTACATTTATATATATAACTATATTTCAATTTGAGATATAGTTTGTTATATTAAATTGAAGTTTCTAAAGTTAGATTTATTAAATAATAAATTGTATGATATTTATTGTCCCCGAACTAAATATAAATATTTCAATTTACTAAAAACTATTGAGGTTAAACAAAAAATATAATATTATATAAATTAATAGTATAACTTTTTATTTTTATAAAAAAATTATATATTTTTTAGATTAAATTCATATAAAAATTAATATATTACTTATTCAAATCTGACACATATATCGAAATTAAAAATATTATTGTTCAATTCATACAAAATTGTATTTCATCCATAAAAACTATATTTCATCTTTAATGAAATTATTTATTTGAATATATATAATATTGACGTCAAATTAATGTTCACATAAAGAATATTAATTTGATATATATCATATGTCAGAAATAAATTTAAAACAAAAAATTATTTAAATTTTAAAATTTGAGTGAAAAATAAATACAGAAGAGAGAAAAAATTAAAGACATGTGTCAATTAAATGTGGGGGAAATTGCAAAATTAGTCGTCTAACTTGTGGACAGTCTCAAAATAAGTCATTTATCTTTTTAATTGCTCGAATTTGATCCTCTTTTAATCAAAATTCAAAATAATTGCCCGATAATTACACTTATACACCGCAAAATCAAGTCACATTAGGGATTCACATTTTTCTTACTAATATGTGGCCTCTATGGTCAATTTTGATGTGTTTGATGTCATATTGTTTATTACGTAGGACATGTCCATTTTACATATTATGCCACAAAAATAAAAACTCTTATTTAACACGGTAATGTGTGGTGCATGTGCAAATACCCAACAAGAATTTCAAATTTCGGCTAAAAATGTGTAAATTGAAGAAATTAAATAGAAAAATAACAAAAATTATAAAATTAATAAGATAAAGAACTAACTTTTGGACCACTCATAAGTTACAAGACTATTTTTGTAATTTTCTCATTAATTGTGAGACACATGTCAAATGAAGAGAAAAAAAATCTTACTATTCTTCTTTTATATAGAGTATAGATAAATATTTTGTGGTGATAACTGTGATACCCCAAGCCTCTCACTACACACTGGCCAATATAGGTCATATATTACATTTATTTTATAATTTTATGTGCTATTGACATGGCATTTTTATTTATTTTGCAGCTCGTATTTAATTATTTTTGGTGTATAGTTAATAATTTTTATAGGGTTTACATTATAGGTTGGAACCCATTTTACATTGTAGGGTTTATTTAATAATAATAATAATAATAATAATAATAATAATAATAATAATAATAATAATAATAATAATAATAATAATAATAATAATAATAATAATAGGTGAGGCTGATGATGATGTGTAAGCTTACGGCTTACCAGGTATGTTATTTGTGCTTCTGCAAGCTTTTAAAGATCGGTGTACATGGATGACGACCTTTGGGCTAAACCATGGGCTTACTATGCTTTTGATCTCTATTTTGTTTTACTTTTTGGGCTTGTATAATGATATTGGACTTTTGACGGGTAAATATGGGTGTGATTGTGGTAAATACTTTTGCATCTATTATGGATTCTGACTTATGGGTGTAAGTGAGCCTTTAATTCTGAGATGAATTGTATCTCGTAAACCTATTACAGGTGTTTACAAGTGAAACAAATATACGTGCATGTCTAATCAGATTAAAAGTAATCTATGTTGTGGATTATAATGGTGGGATGTCACAATAACACATGGCAAATTCCTACTTTCCAGCGTTTCTACTTTTATATTAAGTAAGGATTTCTTATTCAAACTTAACACATATTCAAATAAAATTAAATAATTCCAGTCATAAAAAAATTATTTCAGATTTTAAATATAATATTATACTTTAATATATACAATATTGATATCAAATTAAAGACCGTAAAAGACGATCAATTTGATGTATCACGTGTAACAAATGGATTTGTAACAAAAAGATTATTTGAATTTTAAAATTTTAGGTAAAAAAAGCTATCTTTTATTTACATAAAACAACTTCTTTTTCAATATATAACTAGTGTGAAACCTGTGCGATACACAAAAAATATTTTTGCCTTATATTCTGTAATATAAACATATATTCAAGTCATATGATATATTGTAGAAGGTGTGGATTTTTAAGTCAGTGATTATTTTTTTGTATAATGAGAAGAAATTTGTTGTATTTTTATGTTTCGTGTTTTATTCTATTAGAATTAGTCTCGTTCACAAATTGTGCATGATATCCACAATTTATAGAAGGTTGAATCAAATTAAATTAAAAAAAATAGTGATATCAGCAGATTAAAGAAAATAAAGATTTGCACATATCTCATAAAAATTGCCAATTACACAGTCAAATTAAGGACAAAAATATTTTTCAAATTGCTCATTAAATATAATAATATTACAAAAAATTGAAATTAGATAGAAACAAATACTTTGAAAGTTAATGAAAAATTGCACGTTGCTTATACATCGAAATAATTCGCACATCTCAACAAAAAATTACAAGAACAAACAAATGAAAAAATGAAAGAGATGGACGAACGTTTAAAAATAAGAAAGAAAAATAGTTAAGAAAATAAAATATGTTTATGAATAAAAAAAATTAAAAATAGTATTTTGAACAGTGTAGGCTTTGGTGACAACTGAAATAGGGCACATATTATCATCCATGTCTTACCATTTATTTGGAGAACAAAAAAAAAAGAAATCTTGAAATATTTAGTGATAATCTTGATAAAATATATAGAAAGAAGAGAGAAACAAAAATGAGAAATGATTTTAAATTATTGTACGATCGGTGAAAATTTAATTCCATATTTGACAAAATCATATTCTATCTACGTGATTGGGTGATTTTAAATAATTGATAGCTTAATTATAGAAAAATTGTTAATGACTTTCCACAATATAATTAAACTACAATGATTTAGCTTCCTAACAAATTTATTTCTTATTTTAAATATATTATGAGTTAACAAAAATTCCTTAAAATTCAAATTTATTTATGTTGAACAACAGAAACTAAGCAAATCCCGAGGATTGTTGATATTAATCTCTTCAATTAAATTGTAATAATGTATCTTAAAATAGTTCTATAAATATATAGAGTTTTACATTTATATGGTGGAAATTTAGGCCGAAAAATACAAAAATTTTTAAAAAAGTTATTTTACTTATATATATATATATTTGGTTTGATAAAATGAATCAAGAAAATCGAATCATATATTTATTAGATTTCATATGTTTCTTGAATTTCATAATTTAGTCATTAATATTCGATAAAATATCTAGATTTTGAATCTATATTAAATGTTGCAATATATTCATCTTGATATCATCTAATTTTGAAACACCTAAATTTATGGAATAATTTAGATTTTGAAATTGAATCAAAATTTCTCGAATAAAAATGTCTAATTTTAATTTAATAATAATAGTTATTCTAAATTAAGTAATGAAGTTTAAGTGGAGAAACAAAATTGGAAAAAAGTCATTTTGTTTATCTATATATATATATATATATTTTTTTTTTTAATTTACTAAAAATTATTGAAGTTTAACAATAAATTAATAACATAATATTTTTTTATAAAAAATATCTATATTTTTTATGTGAATTCATTTTAAAATTTGATATAATATTTATTCAAGTTCATCACATATATCAAAATTTTGAAATTAATAATTCAATGTAGAAAAATTTAATATTTCATCCATAAAAATTATATTCCATAATTTTAAGAATAATTATTTATTTCAATATATATGGTGTCAAATAAAAGATCACAAAAAGAAGATTAATTTCTATATTAAAAACGGACTTAAAACGAAAAAATTATTTAAATTTTTAAATTTTAGTGAAAGATTAAATAAAAAAGAGAGAAAAAATGAGAGACTCGCATATGTCAATTGATAGAATAGACATATGTCATGAGAAGAGAAAATGTCTCATGAACCTTCTTTTATATTAAGTATAGATAGAGAAGGTGATATACTATTTATTTAAATTCATCACATATCAAAATTTTAAAATTAATAATTCAATACATAAAAAAATTAATATTTCATCCATAAAACTTATATTCCATAATTTTAAATATAATTATTTATTTCAATATATAAAATATTGGTCTAAAATTAAAGATCACAAAAAAAAAAAGATTAATTTGATATATCATATATTGAAAAAGGACTTAAAACGGAAAAATTATTTGAATTTTTAAATTTTAGTGAAAATTAAATAGGAAAGAGAGAGAAAAAAAAAAGAGAGACTCACACATATCAATTGATTGTATAGACATATGTGATGAGAAGAGAAAAAGTCTCACGATTCTTCTTTTATATTAAGTATAGATATAAAAATTTGATATATTATTTATTCAAATTCATCATATATATCAAAATTTTAAAATTAATAATTCAATGCATAAAAATTTAATACTTCATCTTTAAAAATTATATTCCATAATTTTAAATACAATTATTTATTTCAATATATAAAATATTGTGTCAAATTAAAAATCACAAAATGAAGATTAAATTAATATATCATATATTAAAAATAGACTTAAAACAAAAATATATTTGAATTTTTTAATTTTAGTGAAAAAGTAAATAGGAAAGAGAGAAAAAAAATGAGATACTAACACATGTCAATTGATTGTATACACATGTCATGAGAAGAGAAAAATTCTCATGATCCTTCTTTTATATTATGTACTAGTTATTCACCCTTGTGATGCACGGGATAAAATATATTTTAATATATATATATATATAATATGTAATTAAATTATATTATTATTATGATTATTATTATTATTATTATTATTATTATTATTATTATTATTATAAAAGATTATATAATGTATAAGTGATATGAAAAAAAATTAAAAACATATAATTATAAAAAAACAAGTGGTCATGGATCAAACAAAGTATTTATCAAATAAAAAAAAAACAATATTGATAACTTATGCGTGTGTCATTGTAGTGTTTAACACATGTAGTAGACTATTTTAAATGATGAAAAATTAAATTACTGCATTTTCTAATTATATTTTGTGTGTGTTTGTTTTTCTTTATATATATTTTGTTCTGCTTATAAAATCAAATATAAAATAACATTTTATTTTTCAATATATAGTAGATATAAGAAATTGAAATCTTAAAGTTCTACTCTAATCAATTTAAAGTATAGTTTCTTTCATATGTCTAGTGCGTTATCCTTTCAAAAACTTTATCTAATAAATAATAAATTATACGACGAAGTGAATTTTATAATTTAAACTCAATCTAACCCACTATAATTTCTCAAAGTCGGTATAAATATTTAAAATAAGTTAAAAAATATTAAAATGAAACAACGAATTATATACTTGAATGATATAATAATTTTATTTTATAAAAATATTTATTATTTTTATTCTATAAAAAATATTTATTATTTTTTTACATTGTCTCAAATTCATATAAGAATTTAATCAAATTTTTTATTTAAACATAACTAGGGATGTCAATTTTACCCGTAGGGTAGGGTAACCCGCGGGTAAACGGGTAATCGGGTAAGGTAGGGCATAAGAGTTCGGGTAATCGGGTAGGGTAGGGCATAAGAGTTCGGGTAACGGGTAGGGTATTACTCGTACCCGCCAAACAATGCCATGGTAAGGGTAGGGTATGGGTTTAACATTTTACCCTTTACCCGACCCGTATACCCGATATATATATATATACACATATATATTATAAAATTATATATAATAAAATAAATATTAATTATTTTTAAAAAGCAGTATTTAATTTTTTTTATCTATTTTTGTATCCTAAAAATTCGAATTTGAATCAAGTGATCGGCGATCACATAAATATTATATTTTGGATCTTATTATTATTACTTTATATCATGATGATTTGTGTTCATGTTTAGCAATATTATATTTTGTTAATTTTTAATTACCCAGGAAGTCAATAAATGCACTTTTATTCCAAAAAAATATATGTTTGCAGGGCAGGCGGGCAAGACAATTCAATTTTACTCATGTAACATAACATATAAGTGGGTAATCCTTTTACCCGCGGGTACGTATACCCGTTGGGTATTACCGGTACCCTACCCAAAATAAATAAATGGGTAATAGGGTAGGGTAAGGTAAGGTATTTTGTATTAGGGTAGGGTATGGGGGAGGCGTACCCATATCCTACCCTACCCATTTACATCCCTAAACCTAACAAATATTTTAAATAACTTCCTAAAAATTTATTTCATATTTTAAGTATAATATTTTATTTTGATATATACAATATTGGTATCAAATTAAAGATCGTAAAAAGATGATTAATATGATATATCACTTTTCAAAAATGAATTTGTAACAAAAATAGTTATTTGAATTTCAAAATTTTAGTTAGAAAAAAAACTACCCTTTTTCCTACATAGAATTTCTTAAAGATATTTTTTAAGTAAAAAATGCCGAATTTTGTAGAAGTGACATACTTTTTTTAGCATATTTTTAAGGGTTTTTTTTATTAAATTTAAAATTTTGTGGTGATGACACATGGCACGATTCCTATTTTCCAACATTCCTACTTTTATATTAAGCTAGATGTCCGTGCAAATGCACGAGATGTAATATATTTTAACATATTAAAAATTTATAATAATTTTATATTTATTATTATAAAAATATACATAACCTGTTATTTATATCAGTTATATAAATATTATTCAATTTAGAATATAATTTGCTATATTACATTGTATTTTTATTTCTCTAAAATTTGTTTTAATAAATAATAAATTGTATGATAATTTGAAGTGAATTTTGAATTGTCCCTTAATTAAAAATAAATGTTAATTTACTAAAAACTAATGAAATTAAACAATAAATAATAATATTATATAAATTTAATATTATAATATTTTTATTTTTATAAGAAAATAATATATATTTCTTTTAGCCAAAATTCATTTAAGAATTTGATATTTGCACGGGATGTAATATTTTTTAATATATTAAAAATTTATAGTAAAATTATATTTATTATTATAAAAATATACATAACCTGTTATTTATATCACTTATAAAATTATTATTAAATTTAGAATAGAATTTGTTATATTACATTGTATTTCTATTTCTTTAAAATTAGTTTTAATAAATAATAAAACGATAATTTGACGTGAATTTTGGATTGTCCCATAATTTAAAATATATATTTTAATTTACTAAAATTTAATAAAGTTAAACAATAAATAATAATATTATATAAATTTAATATTATAATATTTTTAATTTTATAAGAAAATAATATACATTTCTTTTAGCCTAAATCCATTTGAGGATTTGATATTTGCACGGGATGTAATATATTTTAATATATTAAAAATTTATAGTAAAATTATATTTATTATTATAAAAATATACATAACCTGCTATTGATATCAATTATATAAATAGTATTCACTTTAGAATATAATTTGTTATACTACATTCTATTTTTATTTCGTTAAAATTTGTTTTAATAAATAATAAATTGTACGATAATTTGAAGTGAATTTTGAGTTACCCCTTAATTAAAATTAAATATTTCACTTTATTAAAAACTAATGAAATTAAACAATTAAATATTAATATTATATAAATTTAATATTATAATTTTTTTAAAATAATATATATCCATTTAAGAATTTGATATACTATTTATTCAAATCCATCATATATATCAATTGATATAATTTAAGAAATAATATTCGATTCATAAAATATTATATATCATAGTTTAAATATAATTCTTTATTTCAATATATACAATATTGATATCAAATTAAAGATCATAAAAAGAAAGATTAATTTTAAAAATCAATTTAAAATGAAAAATATATTTTGACTTTTTCAATTTTAGTGAAAATACAAGTTGAAAAGAGAGAAAAAAAAAAGTGTGTGTAGAAGACATGTGCAAGATGGTTCTACTTTCCAGCTTTTCTACTTTTATATTAAAAAAAGATAAAGATAAGAATAGATAAGAAAGTAAGCAAATAAGGATAGATAGATATACAGATAAATAGATTATAGTGAAATTTTTATTTTTTTTAAAAAGAAACTTTTGATGTAGTGAAAAAATATATTTAAGGGAAAGTGGCAATAGATATGGGCACGGTCCCGGTTTGGAACCGGAACCGCCGGTCAAGGTTCAGTTCAATCGTTGATCCAGTTTTGGTTTCTTATTTTTCGGTTCTAACCGCCGGTTTCGGTTCGAACCAGTGGTTTTAATCGTCTTTTTAAAAATTATAGCCGTTGAAGATCAACGATTGAGATTAACTAGTCGTTGATCTCCAACGGCTGCGATTCTGCAATCGTTGGGGGAACCGTCGGTTCAAATCGAAACCGAGAACCAGGGAATCGGAATCGTGGAAGAAACCCGTTTGAAAGTTGTTAATAAAAAAAAGGAACCGTGGAACCGTCGGTTCTAGAACTGGAACCGAAACTGTATGTATATATGGCGGTTCGATTTCAATTCCGCCCTCCACAGTTTGAAGAACCATCGATTTCGAAACCAAAACCAAAACTGACGACCCGTGTCCATGTGTAAGTAAGTGGTAAATAAGGCCATAGTATGATTTTAATAATAGAAGTTCAAAAACTGGGGATGTTTGGACTAGGTTGGAGGCCTCCGTAGCACAACCGGTTGTGGGTTGTAAGGTTGTGTCACAATCAAATGCATAGTAAAAGGTAGTGTTTATTTTGGGTTGTGATAAGGTAGATTGTTATTGATATGTCAAATCAATAGGTTTAGTAGAGTTTTGTTTGTATTATTATATTATGAAAGATAAATATTTATGGATTTAATAATTGGTGATGGATTATTATATATATGCAAAATGGATATCAAAATAAAGATCTTAAGAAGAGAATCAATATGATATAATTTTTATAAAAAATGGATTTGAAATAAAAAAGTTATAAAAATTTTGGGTGAAAAAATATATATTGAATAGTTTTTTTTTGGGAATGATGAGAGAAAGTGAGAAAAAAGAGGTGAAGAGGGGGTAGAGTTGTGGATGGAACAACCACAATCCACGTCCTCCTAAACAAACACAGATTTGGATGTGGCACAACCCACAATCGATTGTGCAAAGGCGTGTCCAAACATATTAGTATGAATTTTTAAAATGAAAATTATTAAATTGCACCTTCTCTCCTTCCGTCCGGATGGGAGTGGTGGGTTGGAGTCATTGTTTTTCAAAGTTCTGCAATACCGCACCTAAATCGAACTTCACTAGGCAAGTTAGTTCTCCCCCTTCCCTCCCTCCAAACTAACCCTAGTTGCGAGTTAGGGGATGACGTTCGGCCGACGGCGACACCGTTCCTCCGACGATTCGTCGTCGGAATCAGCTTCCGACTCTGACCGACATAGATCCCGGAAGCGCGACCGCCGGCGGAATTCAGACAGCGACTCCGATGAGGTCCCCAAGCGCAAGAGTAAGAGAAAGATTACAGAGGAAGAAATTGCAGAATACATGGCTAAAAAGGCTCAAAAAAAGGTGCTTATTTTTCCCAATTTTGTTACAATTTCTCCTATTCTTTTTATTACCATATGTGTCGTTCTGTTTCTAATCATATGTGATACTTATAGGCTCTGAAAGTTGCTAAGAAATTGAAGTCTCAGAGCGTCGCTGGATATTCTAACGACTCCAACCCCTTTGGTGATTCAAATCTTAATGAAAAGTGAGTCTGCTTTGTGTTATTTATTTAATTCATAGCTTGTGTTATGTTAAACTTCATCGCACACTGTTTTCATAGCTTTATGGAGTTACCTGTGTATATGTAGTTTGGACATTGCAGTATAAGTATATTTGAAACGAACTCTCCCTTTTAACATTACTTATTAGATTGCTGATGGATCGCAGCACCACCTGTGGTAAGGAAGGGGGGACTTAATTTGCCCACAAAGTCTGAATATACCTTAATGATCCTTCTGAAACTCACAATCTGGAGTGGTGTTTGATGTTAGTTTACTATTCAAAGATACAATCGATAGACTCAACACTTCCCATAATTTTCTTTTTAATTATCAGATTTGTATGGAGAAAGAAGATTGAACGTGATGTGTCCCAGGGCGTGCCTCTTGATGAGTTCTCCCTTAAAGCTGAGAAAAAAAGGCAAAGAGAAAGAAAGGTAATGTTATTTAAGCCAGGCTTTTAGTAGTATGTATTCTGCCTTTTAAAAGTCTTCGTTTAGTATATACTATATATGAATATTATATGAATTTCTCTCATTTTCATTATAAGCATGGCTGTCCTTGCTGTGGTGCTTTTTTCTGGAAAAAAAAAGCAAGCTATAACTTTATGTTCCCTTAATCATGGGATCAAGTACTGTACGCACACATCAAATAGCATAGCCCCAAGATAATAATTTAGAGAATGTTCATCCTCTTTATGCTGAGAATACAACTGTGTTTAAATAGTAATTAAATATACTCTCCCAAAACGAAGAAAGTCCAAATAATAGTTAAATTGTCATTGGAAAACCCTACTAGTAATCAATTGTTTTTATTTTCCATGATAGATTGGATCTTCAGCGAGAACTGGTGAAAATAATTCTGTCATTTTGCCTGAGAATAGTTTGATTGATAGAGGACCATGAAAGGTATAGACTATTTGTAGGATGAGGCAAATGCACCATGAAGTATTGTGATATCCTTGGTTTAGGCATGGGTGGATCCAGAACAACCATAGAGATCCTCTTGAGTAATATAACTGTAATGAACATTATTATGCATATTTACTTTATTTTCTTTTGACAAGTTGGCTCAAGTGTTGAACTCTAAATATGGGAAAATTTGAAACTATGTGCATCTTCCAATGCTAATGTTAATCATCTTATATTGCATTTTTGGGGAATTTTTTGGTTGGTTCTATTAAGGTCATCCCTTCTTGGCTGATAAGTGTATGCTGCAATATAATATGTGATAAAGTTTTCATATATTTGAAGAGCTCCAGATAGCAAAACTTAATGATCTAATATGCTTTTAATTATAGACCTCCCATATTTCCTTTCTCTTTGAGTTTTATCTTCTTTGCTTATTATGTTGGTCTGTGCCCTTTATAAAGTTGCTTTGTAATGTCTTATTCTCTAGGTGGACAATTAATTATTTTCTCTTCTTTTTGTAGGCTGAGATTGAAAAGGTCAAAAAGAGAAGAGAAGAAAGGGCAATTGAGAAAGCACAGCGCGAGGAAGAGATGGTTCGATCCTGATCTTTACTTGAAGGACTTAGAATGTTATTTGAAATACTATACAATGTTATTCGATATACTGTACTTGTTTTGCTGGTTTGGTATATATTGTTTTTTTTGCCCATATTGATTCAATTATATTTAAGTAATGATGAATGTCACTTTGTAGGCACTGCTGGCTAGAGAGCGTGCGCGAGCTGAATTCCAAGACTGGGAGAAGAAAGAGGAAGAGGTAAAGCATTGAATGATAGCTGTGTTCTACTCTTGTTTTTGTCCCTTGGTGCATTTTTTGATGTGGAACATTTTCTTTCTCCAATCATTACTGATTACTGACTTTGCAATATGTTTGATTTACAGTTTCATTTTGATCAAAGCAAAGTCCGGTCAGAGATTCGGTTACGTGAAGGTCGTACTAAGCCAATTGATATCCTCACTAAACACCTTGATCCTTCAGATGATTTTGAGATAGAAATAAATGAACCATACATGGTCTTTAAGGTAAAAGTTTGTAATATTTATCAAGTTTCTTGTTCGTTGTCATTGTTTTTGCTCCCTAATATTTAATAAAGCTTGGCAAAATTCTAGTTTACTTTTATGGAATTGGTTATATTTTCTCTGGGTTGTTTCTGATTTTGACTGGCATATCTATAGGGTTTGACTGTAAAAGAAATGGAAGAGCTCCATAATGACATAAAGATGCATCTTGATCTGGACAGGGCAACCCCTACACACATAAGATATTGGGAGGTATTACAACTCTCTCTTGGTTCCATTTTAGTTCTAAAACGTGCGTTGTGAGGATACAGTCTTCCCTGTTTACTTGTATGTTAGTTTAGTATTTGCTTTACGCCTTATGGTCTTATGGTCTACATCTGTGTCTTTCCATTTACTCGGAGTTCTTGACTTCATCTTCAGAATTTCTGTTAGAATCCATTTCCTGGAGTCTGAGTTCTTGGCTTTGTCTTTAAGATTTTGTATCAGAATTTATTTTTCACAGCCTCAAGATAGGTGTTATTTTTATGATGCTACTGTTAATTTATTCACGCTTGTGAATGTGAAGTATTAGTTGTATTTGACCAGGTTGACATGTCCACTTTCCCCTATCAGATTATTCTACTCTTTGTTATATAGCAACCTCAGTAACGTCATTCGCAATTGGAAATTTTTATCATTCTTAGCTATCCCTGCCTTAATTATGAGGCTTGATCCCTGGTTTATTTAAAATTTAGGTAGTTGCCCCCCCCCCCCAAACCCTCCTTTTTCAGCTTTCGATTTTATGGTTGTAGTTCTGATTTTCCACACCCTTATGTATATGAATGCAGGCACTTTTAGTAGTTAGTGAATGGGAACTAGCTGAAGTCAGGAAAAAGGATGCATTAGAACGTGCCAGGGTGCGTGGAGAGCAATTACCTCCAGAGATGATTGGTGAAGAAAGAGGGTTGCATACGAGCATTGAAGCAGATGTTAAAAGTCTCTTACAAGGGAAAACCTATAATGAACTAGAAGCCATGCAATCTCAGATTGAATCACAAATGCGATCTGGGACTGCGAAGGTGGTTGAGTATTGGGAAGCTGTTCTTAAACGTCTCCATATATACAAAGCAAAGGTGCTTATTGCATCTTAGGTCTCTCACATTTGAAAATCTGGGCCAAACTTGAGTAATTTTGACATTTTTCTTAAAAACTGCAGGCTTGTTTGAAGGAAATCCATACCCAGATGCTGCGCAGGCAATTAGAACGCCTAGAGACCCCAGCTGAGGGTGAAAATATTAAGACAGAGTTGGCTCAAGGACTTGAAGAGCAGGAATCTGATGAAGATGTTGATGGTATGGAATTTTTTAATTCCTCTCAATTCACCTCTCTTGATTTATGGACATTACAGTCAACTAACAGTATCTGATAATATAGGTGCAATACCCTCCCCAAGACCTATAGTGGAAGAGGAGGCCCCGAATGAAGACGAACTGGCTGGGTCATATTCACCTCAACTTTTACATGGTGATGAAGATGAAGAGGCAATCGACCCTGAAGAGGACAAAGCTATTTTGGTAATTGACTTAATTCATTCATATATCTTTATCTTGATGACCTGCAAGAAGTGCCTGGAATATTGTACATTGTGTGAATAGCCCATTTTTGTTGCTATGTGCGTTTATTTCCCTCCAAATAGATATAAGAAAGTGTGAGGAATACAAAATAACTGGACTAAATTTCATTTATGTCCGGTCCTTGCTGCTCCCCCCCAACACACAACCCACACACACAATTACACTTGGAAGTGTGAGTGTTCTTTCATACTTACAGTTCATTATCAGGGATCTTTTCATTCTTTGTTATCCTCTGTGCTCATCATGCTTGATTCTGGGTGTGTGATGGATGCAACAGTAAAAGGTTGCTATAAAAAAACAATAAACTAGATTGAGAAATATCAGGGACTAATTCTAGTTTAGTTAACAATGTTGGTGTTTCTTCAACTTGATCTACTAGAGTTATTTATCCAGTCCTAGTAGAAGGGTGAAAATTATTACTCACATCCTCTCTCTGGCTTAATATTTTACATTCCTTTTCTCATTAGTAATTGCCCAGCAACTAAGTAATTAGTTAGATTCCTGCTCAAGAGGGTATTCCTTGAACACTGTATTATGTCTAGATGTATATTATGATATCCTTCACCTATTTTGTTTTTAGTTGGTCTTAAGTAGAGTAGATTGCTATTTGCCAATTCCGCAATTTACTGCTGTGATATTTAGAATGCCCTTTGAAATTGTAAAGTTAACATCTTTTGAGATATTCCAAAGCTCAGTCATGCCTTGTAATGTTCTTATCCCCTATTTAAAATTCCCGAACTTAGTTTCTAGCTTAACTACCTTAAAGTTTCGCTTAGGGCTAGTTTGGTAGCCCTTATAAGGGTAAGATCTCTTATTAATCTTTTATTATCATGTTTGGTAGCCATAATTCTTTAACATTGGGGATACTTATACATCTCATCCATAAGGCAAGATATGCATTACTTGTTAAAATAGTACACTAGATAAGTGAGTGTAATGACAAAATTACCCTCCCATGTCCTGCCCTAAAATATATGTATTTTATAGACTTACTTATATGCACACACCCATAATATATATTTGATTTATTTTTGTATAATATGAATTTATTGATATATATGCGCATATAAAATAAATTTATATTTTATATAAAAATATATATTTGCATTTTTGTTTATACATAATCCTTTATTTTCATATATTCATATGTATATTTTTTTTATTTTTATACTAATATATATTAATACATATTAATATATTTTAATCAATGTTATTATTTTCAATTATATGTATAAGTGAATAAATATATATTTAAATATATTATTATAGATTTTTAATTATGTATATATATTCTTATTTATGTATATAGCACATTTATAATTGTAGATATTTTATTTTATTGATTGTTGTATAAGATGAATATTACTATAACTATATATAAATATAAATATTTTATATAATAATGTACGTATGTACATTTTAATATTCATACATATTTAAACCTATATTAACATATATATTCATATATTTTTATATTTGTACATTATTTTGTTTTAATATATAATTACAGAGTTTTTTAGTTTGATTAATTCATATTAGAAAAATGTATTATTGGGTTTTCCAATTTAATTGGGGAGAATTTTATACTTCTACATGTTTCAGGGAAAATAATATGGGCGAGCTCCAAACTAATATGTTACATCAAATAATAGATTAATGATACAAGATACCTTATCTACAATATACATCTTATTCTAAATTTATCTTACCTTATCTCATCTCCTTTACCATGCGTCCAATTTCTTCCATCCTGTGATGTGTACTCTTGATAGTCATTATTAGGGTGGACTAAATATGTATACTTTTAGGTAAGCTAGCTGTAATATCCAGATATTTAAGGTGCATGTATATGGTCTGCCTTTGTAATTGCAGGAGAGAAAACGTGTGGCTGTGAAAGAAGACCGTCGAATCCAAGAAATGTCATCAAGACCGGCTCCTCCTGAAGATAACTTTGAGAGGACTGCCGTAAAAGCCATGGGAGCCATGGAGGAAGGTGATGCTGTCTTTGGATCAAGCGACGAAATTAACCTTGATTCCCAGGTAAACTCATTGTTAATTGCCTCAAACCATGAAACTGACCTTCCATTTTGGAAATTTCTTCAAACTATCACTAACATGATTGTACTTTGATACTCATTTTAACAGGTGTATTGGTGGCATGATAAATATCGTCCAAGAAAGCCGAAATATTTCAATCGTGTGCACACTGGCTATGAGTGGAACAAATATAATCAGACTCATTATGATCACGACAACCCTCCCCCTAAAATCGTCCAAGGATACAAGTTCAACATCTTCTACCCAGATCTTGTTGACAAATCTAAGGCTCCAACTTACACCATTGAGAAAGATGGGGATAGTGCTGAAACGTGCATCATAAGATTTCATGCGGGCCCCCCTTATGAAGACATCGTAAGTTATCTGTGCTCTCCTCTTAATTTCTATATTTAGAGTTCATTTCCCCAACCTACTACTAGTCTGAAATCAAAAGAAAACAAAAGAAAGATAATTACGAAAACTACACTTGATGTTAGCCTAATTACCAAAAAAACTGGGTGAAGTTTGTTTCCTTTCAAGTACCGCCCCTTTGAGGTTTATATTTTTTCTTTTACGACACCTTCAAAGTAGTGCTATTTGTAAGAAAACAGCCTTTCTTGGATCTTTTATAGTGCTAAACCTGAAGGGAAATATATATATGACTTATCTCAAAAGAAAAGAAAAGCTCAATGGAAAATCAACTCAACCTTGTTTTGTGATCTCTGCAGGCATTTCGAATTGTCAATAAAGAGTGGGAATACTCACACAAGAAGGGATTTAAGTGTACGTTTGAACGTGGAATTCTGCATGTCTATTTCAACTTCAAACGATACCGATATCGTAGGTGATGTCTTGAAGGACTACTGCTGTGTTCATCCGATGTTCTTTTCCTATACAGTTCACACAACTGTGTGGAAGCTGCTGCTGGCCTTGTTAAAAGACCGTTAGGCTTGTTAAATTTCAGTCTTCTTAGTGATACTAATGTTTAACAGAATGATGATATATCAAATGGGTTGTATTTATTCTTCGAATGAGTTGAAATGTTCATTTAGCTGGCTTAGTGGAGTTGCAGATTTAGGGATGCTTCAGCGCATTTGTGCCTTGTGTAAAATTCCATCCTGCACTCTAAATTTATTTTCTCCCAGAACTAGACCCTGGGACAGGTATAGGAATTGTCTTTGAACTGGATACTAGATGGCTCCATTTTTACGGTTCTAAGGTTCTATTTTTTTTTTTTAATTTTTTTTTATTTTAATATAACATGCTAAAAATCAAATTACAACAAAAATTTACAACTTACAATAAAATTTAGAGAATACAAGAAGAATACTTACAAATTACGCATTAAAAAAAATACAAAGGCCAAAAGTGGAAGAAAAAAAGAAAAAAGGCTTGGTCTTAACTCTATCCCTTTTCCTTGCATGCTTTCAACACAATCTTTCAAAAGACTTGGTAATAAACATTTAAAATAATTGAAATGTTAACATAATGATCTGAACTAAAGACGAAGTAGGATATAACAATTGGATAATTCTTATGTTGATTCTTAGGAAAAAAATTAAAAGTTGCATCAAATCAATACACATATCCCATGGCAATAAAGAAATACCACATCATTTTTGTGCAAAAAAATATAGAATGAAACTCCTACTCAAAAGAATCATTTAACATTTTATATGTCGAGTTCACAAAGTATTATTTTGAACTTTATTAGCGGCATCACCATTACATGTTTTACAAAATTTTCTCTATTTTTAGAAATGCATACATGTCAAGAATTACTCCTCTAATAGCGATAATATGAGTTTGAAAAAGTTTCATGTCATTTTGAACACTCTTTAAACAATGCACAAATATATAATGTTTAAAAAAATTCTATTAAAGGATAGTTGACGAATTTTACTAAGTTATGGTAAACTAGATTTATTAGCACTAGTATAGTAAAAATGAAATAGAAATTTTTTTTGTGATTAAATTATATTCATTTAAAATAATATGAATTTTATGAGAAATATTTTGAGTCGTGTGTGCTTTGATCAAATTCCCAATATGCAATTAATCTTTTTGATTTGTCATGAATTATACATTCAATAACATGTAATTTCTTAATAATGATGTTATTGTCAATAATAACTCCATATAATCATACAGATAGAAACTTTTTATTGTGTGAAACTAAGTAAGTTAATTAACGCTAATTTATATTTACCTACAATGTTTGCAATATCACAAGTTACGGTTCTATATGAGATTGAAGGGGTTTAAGGGTTTAGTAAAGGTTGAGCATACTAAACAAACAATTAATTTTTGGCAAAATTAAAAGAAAGCGACGTGCCCTAAACTATTTTCGCCATATTTTATCAATTTCTAGAAGCATCAAAATTAAAAAGATTTTGTTGAGACGATGTACGTGAGAGAAAGTGGTGCATCCTCCACGTGGTATTTGTGTTTGATCTCGACTCAACCCAACTTTATCCAGATGATGTTTAATTACATGATTTTTCAAATCGTCATATTCGTTTTCACTTTTTCATATATATTTGGTTGGACAATAGTTGTATTGTACCACATTATTATCGTATTCTAGTGGAGTAAATCTGACATATATCGGACTTGAGTTCCCGTTCACTTTCACTTTGAGTTTGAGAGTAGCTGCCTCAACCTTGAATTACATTTTGGCTTTCATGAGTAGGAAGATTTTTGGCATCTTGACGGTATTTTGACATTCATTTGAATTTTGAAAGAGAGATTTAAGAGATATTAAATAACAAACTAAAGAAGCCAAAAAAATGATCCTCACTCCAATCTGTTGGAAATTTGAGTCTTTCATCTCCAAGATGCAAAATTGTAGTGGGAGGGAGGAGCATCGACGAAGACATGGTCACCCCCTTTCCTTTTTCGGGGAAGATTGAGATGAGGATATCTGATCCTCCTTTTTCTTTTAGAGGGAATGGGATAATAACATTAATAAATATTTGAAAAAAGAACCACCGGATTCCCGCCCTACCCATATTTCCATTCTATTCTGGAACTCATAACCATCTATCCTCCTTTCAACCCATAAAACATTTATGACAGAAATTAATTGCAAAACAGTGTAACTCTCCAATAATTGTTAAAAGTTGTTTAAAACAGTCTGCTCTTTTTGTAGGCCTATTGTCACGGCCCAGGCGAGCCCCGACCTCCCCAACCACCCACCCATTCACCCTCCCTGCCTGTTTTTTTTAATCTCTAAATTATTATTTTTCTTTCTTACTTTTTATTTTTATAAAATTTTCAAGTATTACAACAGGATAATTTCTGTGTGAAAATAATATTTCTAATGTTTTTTATATGTATGTATATTAGTATTTCTCCCTTACGGTTTATAAAAATTATGATAATAGGATACTTTATTATAAAAATAGTAATATATTTTTAAATAAAATACATAAATATAAAAAATATATTTTTAATAACATTTTATTTTAAATACAAATATATGAAAAATTTTATTTTATATACAAATATTTTAAATATCAAAATATACCACAATAATAAAAGAAAAATAATTTACATTTAAAAATTAAGATTTTATTTGTACTTATACAATATGAATATCAAATTGAAGAACATGAAAAAATAACTAATTTGATATATAGTTTACAAAAACTTGAGACAAAAAAAAGTTATAAGATTTTAAAATTTTAAGTGAAAAAAATGATAATAAATGTAATTGGCTGCCAAGCTTTCTAAACATAACAAGTAATTTTGGGAGGATAACTATTTTTATTATGATTCTCTTATTTTTTTTGTTAAGCCTTACAATTAATAGATGCTTGTTTATTAAAACAAAAAAGAAAACAATTACATTGGAAATGAACCAATCATACCATATGTCAGACATGTCTTGCTGCAAATTGGTCTCATGCAAACCTACTAATGGAAAACCAACCTATAAGTAGGAAAAAGTGTACCAACAGTAAATCGAGAAAATTACTCCTACATCCCCCAGGGAAGGTGCAGAGGAAGAAAAACCAAGATCTATTAAGCACGATTTTCTTATTATTCCAGACTAATGTGAGATGGATGTTGTAGTAATTCCTACCCAAAGAGATCAAATTCTAGCTTCCCTATAATTGCCACAAATCATGTAGATAGGATTGTAGGATTTCATATGTGAGTGCACACTTCTAGATACTCATTGCATTAGATGGCGTCCCTGTTGGAATATAAAACTTACCAAATTGAATGAAAATTTACAATTACATTTAGATGGGTACGGATGTTGCATGGACATGATTTTGACTTTTGTAATATTATTCAAAGTAGGAGACTTGTGTGAACATATCAGCAAAAGATATGCAATATCTCCATCATGTCGGTTAACCAAATTGACTTTCACCTCATGTAGAACCGTTGGTCTATATTGGATATGGCCAAATCTGCATAGAAACCGTGCATAGCATATCCGTATAGGTATATGATATGATAGTTGATGATTGGATATACTAGGATGAATCGAACATACTGTAAATTCATGTATAGTCGCATATTTATATGATCCCCATCAAAACTTTGTGTTTGTGTAAAATATGTGTATCAGAATCCCCAAGAAATCGCTCATAATAGAAATATGTGTATCTGAAGTCTTCTCGGGAAGAATGACGCTCGAAAAATTCAACGGAGCTGATATGGCTGACGATGTGTGATTGATATTAAAATATGCGTGTGGAATACTGGTGATTCCTTGTACCTTAAATTAACATCAAATTGATGAAAATATATTGCTACCATATGTTGGTTAACTCATCGAAAATATTTTCTAAGATGATCAAAGATCGTGCTACGTGAGCGGAGGATGTCCACTTGCAAGAAATCTTGAGCTTGACCAACGAGATTTGGAGAGAACAAATAATCTGCTTTATTCTTCAGCCATGGGAAACAACAAATTGAATGAAGAAATATAGTATCTCCAAAGTGAAAACTCGAGAGGGTTAACATCTGATATGAAAATTACCAAGGACCCATTAAATACAATGAATCTAAGAACCCAACCTATAATAAGCAGTATTAGACATAATTAGTGATTTTCCGTATCTTTGTGTATTTTTTATAATTGTCGTCTTTCCTTAATTTGCTGATTCCTTGTACTCTATTTTAGTCTGTATCAGTGAAAATTGTGAAATGAGGCAAACACTTTCCCTCCTATCATGGTATCAGCCATATCCTTGGTGTTTTCGGCGTCCTTTTTGTCCTTCCGCCATGGTTGCATCGGAGACACCCACTCTTCCTCTCTCCACCATGATTCACATGGTAAATATAAAACTCACTTCCTCTAACTATCTCCTCTGGCATGCTCAAATCAAGCCTCTCTTCACCAGTCAATTGTTTATGCCCTTGCTTGATAGCTCTTCCTCCGCCCCAGCGGCCACAGTTCGGAATACTGCCGGCAACATCATCCCGAATCCTGCGTTCATTCAATGGCAGCAACGGGATCAAACAATCAAAATTTTTCTAGTTTCGACTCTGACAGAAGAGTCCATGGCTATTGTGATTGGCTGCAAAACCTCCAAGGACGTCTAGGATGCACTATCGCAGGCTTACAATCACAGTTCGCAAGCCCACGACTCAGCCTGAAGGATGATTTGCTGTCTGCCAAAAGAGGAGATAAGTCTGTTTCTGATTATGCGCACCACTTTAAGGTGTTGTCCGATCAACTCACTGCTACTGAGAGATCGATTGATAAATCGGATAAATCCCATTGGTTTCTTTGAGGTCTCAGCCTTGAGTTGTCTAGTTTCACAGCGGCACAGATGGCACAAGATCGATTGCTGAATTTTATGACTCTTTTTGACAGGGCACAGAGTCATGAGTTATTTCAAAATCTCTTGAAAACACAAATACTTCACAAATTGTTTCACAGGCTACTTTTACTACAGTTAATCGCGGACGTGGGTGAGCCTCTGGGGGCTATTGCGATCGCTGATCTTTCTCCAACAGAGGCCGCGGTGGCAACAACAATTCGTTCAATGGTTATGGTGGTCATCGTGGCCGTAGGAATTTCACTCCATGATGCTCTTCTATTGTGAGATGAACCATGATGCATTCAATTGTTCCAAGCGCTTTGATCGTACCTACGATCGCTCCTGTCGCCCAGTAAATACGGCAAACCTTGTAGAATCCTTCACTGCCGGCTGTAATATCTCGCTTGCCACTCCGTCTGATTGGTATTTAGACACAGGTGCATCGGCTCATATGGCTGCGGATTCCTCTCACCTTGACAGTGTCTTCTCCTACTCCGGCACCGATCATGTGACTGTCGAAAATGGTGCGAATTTGTCAATCTCTCACATTGGTTCACTTTCTCTCTTCCATGATATTACTTTACATAATTTTTTTGTTGTGCCTGGATTAACCAAGAACTTATTGTCTGTGAGTCAGCTGACTCGTGATTATCTAGTTCAAGTGGTTTTTACTGATTCACAGTTTCATATTTAGACTCGGGATACCAGACATGTACTTGCAATAGGAACTCGTGATCGAGGGCTTTACTTGTTGGACCCTCCTACTCATGCTCTTGCTGCAGTGATCAAGAATAAATGTTTAAGAGCTACTTTTGAGTTGTGGCACTCTAGGCTTGGGCATGTTGCCCCTATGGTTGTTTTCCTATTAAACAAACTTGGTTTATTATCTCTTACTGCTTTACATCCTTTACCATCACTTTGCAAGACATGTCAACTGGCCAAGAATACTCGGTTACCTTTTGTTGAGAATGATAAACGTGCTGCTGCTATTTTGGACTTAATTCATTGTGATTTATGGGGTCCAGCATTGGTTGTGGCCACTGCTGGTTTTTGCTATTATGCTATTTTTATAGATGATAACAGTCGCTTTTGTTGGTTTAATCTGTTGCATGCGAAGTCAGAATTTGTGGAAGCATTTCTTAATTTTCAAAAGTTTGTTGAGAATCAGTTTTCTAAGAAAATAAAACAATTTCAAAGTGATGGGGGTACATAATTTACCAATACCCACCTGAAAAAACATTTTTTATCCCATGGTATTCGACACCTTATGTCTTGTCCATACACTCTAGCTCAAAATGGTATAGCAGAGCGAAAGCACTGTCATATCACCGAGATGGGTCTTGCCTTGCTATATCACTCCTCAGTTCCTCTTTCATAATGGGTTGACGCTTTCAACACAGCGGTGTACATAATAAATCGGTTACCTACTTGGGTCCTTTCGAATAAATCCCCATTTGATATTGTCTTTGGTCGGACTCCTGCCTATGATTGCTTTCATGTATTTGGTTGCAGAGTATATCTATGTTTACGTGACTATAATAAGACCAAGTTTGAACCTCGGAGTGTACCATGCATTTTTCTGGGGTATAACACCCACCATAAGGGTTTCCGATGCATCGACACGTCTTCTGGCTGTATATATATCACTAGGTATGCCATATTTGATGAACATCACTTTTTGTTTGCTCGTTTCGGCCATTCTAAGCCAACTTTTGATCTCTCTATTTCAGCGTTCCTCGATACATCTGAATCATGTGTCCTCCGTGTACGCCCTTCTGAGTTGGGCGAAACCTCTCACATGCCCGCCCATAAGTCTCCGCCGCCACCATATATTGACTGCCCAAGTTTACCTTGTATTCCTATGGGCACTACAGTTATTCCTCGGCCACCACCCCAATAACATGAAAACCTGCCGCCACCTCAGCAACATGATCATCCGCCGCCATATGGCAATACATATGGTGATACTATTCATGCACTGCCGCTACCTCTTGCTCTCATACACACTCATCTGATGCAAACCTGTGCTTAGTCCAGAATTTTCAAACCTCGCTATCCTGTAGATATTGCTCTTACTGAATCCAATCTACTCTGCTCTCACTAATGTTACCAAACCAAAAGACATCAAATCTGCTCTAAAACACCCAGAATGGATTCAAGCTATGGAAATGGACGCTCTTCAGGGTTGCAGCCAAGTTCCTGGTTTTCATTTCACCCACACATTCATCCCTGTGGTGAAAGCTTCCACAGTTCGTATTATTTTATCTCTTGCAGTTATGTATTCTTGGCCGTTACACCAGTTCGACGTAAAAAATTCCTTTCTTAATGGTTTTCTTGATAAGCCGATTTATATGGAACAACCTCTTGGTTACATCGATCCTCTACATTCCACTCATGTTAGTCACCTTTGAAAGACTCTATATGGGCTTTGGCAGGCTCCTCTAGCCTGGTATCAGCGCTTTTGCGCTTTTTTTCTTCATCTTGGCTTCATTTGGAGTAATGCTGACACTTCTCTCTTCATTTTTCTCCGCCAAGAGGTTCTTATCTATCTGCTTATCTACGTTGACAACATCATTGTTACCAGCAACAATCCCTCCTCGCTCAGTACTCTGATGACTCGCTTAAGCACAGAATTTGTGATTAAAGATCTTGGTCGCCTCGGCTATTTTCTAGGTTTGGAGGTCTCCTATCCCTCATCAGGCTTATTTCTCAGCTAGTCCAAGTATGGTGGAGACATTCTTGCTCGTGTTGATCTGCTAGACTCCAAGCCCATCTCTACACTTCTGGCACCAGGGGCTTTTTTCACTTATGCGAGTGATGAATTTTCAAATCCTACTCTATATCGCTTGCTTGTCGGCGCTTTACAGTACTTGACCATCACTCGCCCAGACATTTCTTATTCCGTCAATACTGTTAGTTAGTTTCAGCAACAACCCACTATCGAGCATTTTCAAGCAGTGAAACGTATCCTTAGATATGTAAAAGGAACCCTCAGTTATGGTTTATCTTTCTCACCGGGTAAGACGACTCTTCTTGGGTACTCAGAAGCCGATTGGGCACGCTGTCTGGACACTAGGCGCTCAATCTATGGCTGCTATCTTCCTAGGTCTGAACCTTGTCTCCTGGAGTGCAAAGAAACATCCAACTATGTCTCGGTCCAGTTGTGAGTTACAGTACTGAGCTTTGACCAACACATCATCTGAACTTATTTGGGTCTGTAACATTCTTCGTGAACTTCACGCACTCTCGTTATCGCCGTCGATTCTACTAAGTGACAACAAGCGTGCCTCTTTCTTACTCAAAATCCAGTCTCGTACAAGCGTGCAAAACATATTGATATTGAATGCCATTTCATCCGAGAGCTTGTTGAGGCCGGTCGCTTGAATACTCGCTTTTTTCCATCTGCTGTTTGAAATGTTTAGATCCAAGCTTCACATCATTTCTAATCGACACTTTGCTTTTTGTATCTTTGTGTATTTTTTATAATTATCGTCTTTCCTTAATTTGCTGATTCCTTGTACTCTATTTTAGTCTATATTAGTGAAAATTGTGAAATAAGGCAAATACTTTCCCCCCTATCAAGCAACAATCTCCCCAAATCGAGAATCTGGTTTGATCTTACTTATAACTTGATAAACTCAACCTATTGGTTATATAATTAGTCAGAACTATGGTATAGATGAACACCGCAAGAACTTGTTCAATAACCTTGATAAGTTATTGGAAACTTAAAATTCTCACAAAGAGAGTAATCAAAATTGAAAAGCAAATGCATATTCTCGATTTCAAAAAAGTCTGATTTTACATCCATGTTGGTTATATAATTAGTCAGAACTATGGTATAGTTGAACACCACAAGAACTTGCTCAATAACCTTGATAAGTTCTTGAAATCTTAAAATTCTCACAAAGAGAGTACTCAAAATAGTAAAGCAAATGCATATTCTCGGTTTAAAAAAAAAGTCTGATTTTACATCCATGTTATGACCTATTTATAAGCTAGAAAAAGTATTTTATTCTACCCTACATTAATATAATTCAATTGGAAGCTCTCAATAACATTAAACTACACTGATAAGCCCTATAAATCCAAGAAATAACCCCTTGTAACATCTTGTAACTCCTTCTAACCTTTATTCTATTTTTATTCACCAAATAACATGGCTCTGGCTACTTGGCTGATGTAACCCAGGAAATTGATGGGCCAAGTTATTTAAAATAGGCCTTTCAATTGTATTTAGCTCCAACCCATCTCTTTAATTGAGTTCCAACCCAATAACATTCACAATTGGCCCTTCTAAGCTCTTGTCTTACATATTTTATTTTATTTATGTAATAAGGATCTTCATAGCCTCCTTGATTTTTTTAGCTCAAGCTCTTGTCATTGGTCCTCCATGAATTTTCAATGGATCACTCTTTCTTGGATGATGTTGCATTAAACGGTCTCTGTCATTCCCTTCTTCTTCTAAAAGATTCTTCATCAAATCTTATTCTGCTTCAAAAGAAGAAAGATAAGAGACATTAAAATTTGCTATATTATACTCACTTGAAAGGTCAAATTTGTAGCCATTGTCATTTATTCTTGCAATCACTTGAAATGGCCCATCTCCTCTTAGTTGTAACTTTGAGTTGCGCTTTGTTGGAAATCTTTCCTTTCTCAAGTGCAACCAGACCCAATTCCTAGTTAAAAAATGACTTGCTTTATGTCCTTGTTATCTTTAGCATAATTCTCAGTTTGCTTCCTAATGTTAAGTTTCACCTTTTCATGCAATTTTTTAAACCAATTATGCTTTTGCCTTACCATCAAGATTACCATGCTTTTCAACATGTATTCGCAGAAGTGAAGTCAATGGAGTAAAGCCATACAAAATATCAAAAGGATAATAATGAGTAGCAGAATGCACGCTCCAAATATATGCGAATTCAGCAAATGGGAAACATGCAGGAATATTAAACCTGTAAGCCAACTGTTAGGCCGGCCTAAAAGACATTCCAAGTACAATATTTATGAATATAAATAAAAGTTTAAGGTATTTCTTCTTTATCACATTCATTTGTGTTTATATATTATATAATATTAAAATTTTATGATCTCGATAACTAGGGGACTTGGTCACACATAGGTTGGTGGTAGAATAAGTATCGATGGTTGAGATCATAAATGTTTCAAGTCATAAAATCTACAAGAAGGGATATCCTAGTATTCAGATAGGCTTTCACTAATCAATATGTTACTCGGGGAGTGGATATATTGTTCCATGGATATCAATGCTAAGTCACCACAGGTTAGTGGATGCGATGTTCGTCTTAAATGATCACATTGAACTAATCCCGCATTAGACCACAAACCATTTGGTAGCCTAAGTGGCAATGGGATAGTTGAGGTTCCGATTCTATAGGTAATTTAATTAGTAACCAGACCATCCACATGCATGTGGTTCTACATGAGGAAAGCTGTATATTTGAATTTTTCTTAAACCTCTCTGTAAGAGGCCAAACAGGGGCCCATTGGTTACGGTGGAATTATAATTAAGATCAATGTATTGTCAAGAAAGAATTCGTTGACCCACAGAGTAATCTGTTTTGATTGTTTCTCTGTATTATCCTACACTCATCGCAATGCGCTGGAGCTCAAGTCAAAATGAAGTTTTAATTATTATTTTTTAGTCTTCTTGCATTACTAGTGGTGCAAACTTTGGTCAGCACCACTAATTTTTTATGTTTTGTTCTATTATTGTCTATTATTAATATTAAAAGTCCATAAATGAGGCCCAGAGCCCAATAGGATGACAAAGCTGGATATATATATATATATATGTGGAATATGAGCATTAATTATAGATAAATACTCATAAATTAGGGTATATCAGTTTGGGATTCACCAATGAGCCGCCATCATCTATTCAATATCTTTATTCCTTCTTTCTTCCTTCATTCCAACTTCTAGGTACTCTTATTGTAAACAATTCAAAAGTCTTATTTATCCATCTCCAAATTCTATGTTCCTTATTATGATTTTGAGCCATGGTTAAAATTTCAATCAGATTGGATATGTATTCTATTTTATACGAATTTTTTACCTTTTGCTATCCAAATTTACAAATTCCAGCATTTATGATTTTAAAATTAAGAATATATGGTTATAGATATCCAAATCTCTTGAAATTTGAATATGCCCTTCATTCCTTTGATTTCAATTCACATTTAAAACTTTAGGTCAATTGGGTATCGATTTTAGTTTATATATAATTACTCCAAATCCAGATTTATAAAGTGCTACGTTTTTTATTTGGAAATTCATAATACAAGTTTATAGTTATCCAAATATCTTCAATATTTTGTATGTCGTTCCCATAGGTGTTACTAGTCTTTCATAATAATTTCAAGTCAATCCAGTTTATAGTTTATGAGTTATGATATTTTTCCTATGGCTGCGCAAGATTTACAACTTCACTTATTTCGATTTCAAAAATCTAAAATCAATAGTAATTTTTTCAAAAAGATACAAAAATTGTATAGCACACTTTCACATGATTATATTTTCTACTGTTGAAAATTCAGTTGGTTCCTTCATGTAGTTTGTAAATTATAAAATATTCATTCCTTGTTGCGTAGTGGAAATATACATCAAATAGTCATAAAATCTTCGTTTTAAGTCCGATTGGACTCAAATCAGTGGAAATATGTTAAAATTTTCATTATCTATAGTTGGTGTTGAGAAAAAGAAAGTTTTTGTATTTATATACTATGCACGAACTTCGAGAACAAAACATGACTAAGTTCAAATATGAAGCTCCTTTTCACAACCATTACAAAAAGTTAGTCCCCGTTTTCACTTCCTAAAATGTTTTAAGTCAATTTATACATTTTTTAGTTAGTAGCATCTCATTTTTTTATAGATTACGATTTTATTTAATTAAGGATTAATAGTAAACAATTCATCTCTATTGTAGGAGCTCTGAAGTCCTAGGGTTTAGGACAAGGTATAATTGAAGATACCATCCCTCATTGGGAACAGCAGGTATATATGCAAATGTTGAATCTATTATATAGTCCTGTAATTTAAAAATCATTTAACTGCGTTAAGGTCCTTGTGAATATTAGTGTTTTGTATATTCTTTTTTATTTTATACAAATATATAATGTAATTACTATCTCTGTTTCAATGGTTTTAAAATTGAAACTCCATGCAGGTTGTTCCGTCAAAGTTCAGGCACAACTTCAATAATAATTCCTCAGAATGCTTGACTTTGGTGAACAAATATGGTGTTTGGTGGGTAGTGATGATGGAAATCTTATCCACACATGAGGTTCAATTTACAACTGGTTGGGATAGGTTCCTTCTTGACAACGATGTAAGCCTTGGTGAATATATGTTCTTAAATTTAATTGGGAATAGTGTAGAGATATTTGAGGTTACCTTTTATGAAAAGGATAACATTATGAGGGTGATGGAAAATAGTGATGTAATTGAGATTGAAGATAGTGATGGAATGGAGTGTGAAGAAAATGATGTAATTGAGATTGAAGATAGTGGTGGTATGGAGAATGAAGAAGATGATGTCATGGAGAATGATGACACTAATGTAATAATTCGTAGTTTCACCCAAATCAAGATCGAGAATGATGGATTTTCGAATGAGGATTGTGTCCAATGTCTGAGCTATGATCTAGTCTTCAGAAGTCTTATTTTGATATCCCTCATTTGGTATATTTTCGTTTTATATATTTACTACATCATGATCTTCTATTTTTATCTTTCACATAATTATTTACTTAGTTAATTTTTTTTTTCTTTGGTATGTGCAGCCCATTCTTGTGGTCTTCTAGGCTACCTACACTGTTGGAAGAAAAAGCGTTTGGGTAAATGTGTGAAATTGATCATAAATGGACACAAATGGTTAGTCTAGTTGAACAAGCAAACGTCTCGGATTGCAATGAGACACAATGCTCCGTGGAAGACACTGGTATTGTTGTTGGCAATTAATGTTTAATTGAAGTTTGCTTTTTATACATGTTGTTTTCGGACAATAGAGCACTGGTAAGTGGCATATGTTTTTGGTTTATTGGATTGGTGTGCACACTGTGTGATCTACTGTCTCGGTTGTGTACTGTTTGACATGAAGCACTATTATTTTGTTGTTCATATTTCTTTTAGTGTTCTAACGATATTAGTTTTTTAAAATTTTTAATAATTGTTATTATAACTAAATTACTTATATAATATATTCACCAAAAAATAACATAAAAATGTGTAGGTGATTGTTGTGGATTAATGTTTCAGTACAATGTGCACATGCTTTCAAGAGTATGATCTGTCCAATTTTTTAAAAAAACTAATTAATAATAATAATAATAATAATAATAATAATAATAATAATAATAATAATAATAATAATAATAATTGCATGCGTGCTTGCGCACTGTTGTTATATTTTAATAACATGAAATAGGTATAATAAAAATTAAACATATTAGAAGAGTCTTAAGAAGAAGTCATTAACAATATCACCAATTTCAATGTATGTAAATGATGTTCTAAGAAAATCAAAGATTTAACACAAGTTTTGTTGTTCTCAAACACACAAATAAACTGTTAAAAATGGGATAACGAGCTAATCTAATTGTCCAAATCTCCTCATATAAATGTTATATTTATTTAAGCATAAACTAAAGAAAAAAAATGCAGATATATAATTATATAATTCAGAAATTATGAATTTATTAATCAAAGAACATAATCTAATTTGTATCACCTATTAAAGTATATAAAATCAAATTCAATTCATAATTTGATGAATTTTAACTTGAGTTATGTAAATAAATTCATATTAAAAATCATAATCATTAAAAATAACATATATTGTTGAATTATTGATCTCTTACATATTTTAACAATAATAAACCACTTATATATTAAATTTATAATAATCATTTTCGTTCATCGCACGGGTTTTCATTCTACTATTGTTCAACTAAAAAGATTATTATGATTGAAACATTCCCTTTTGACGATTCATATAATATTTATATTTACATATATATACATATATATATATATTTATATATATAAATACAGGAAAATTAATTATTACATATAATACATCTTTTAAGCGTCTGTTTAGAGTGAAGTGCACTTTCATTTGACACTAAAGTACGATTACATCAAAACGCACGTTTCTTTAATTAACGCAGCCTTCTTGGAGTGAAATATGAAACCCAAATCCTAGCTCCACGATACACTACAGAACACGGCGCAACTGCATGTGATGAACATCCATGAATCCACCATCAATGTGATGTTTAATGTTCTTACCGGTCGACATCTAAGGAACAATATCGATAGATACTTCCGATTTCCTGCTTCTTATGCCTGGATTCAAATGTGTTTTTTTGGTTTTGTTTTTTTCGAAAGCGTTGGTACCCACGAATTCATTCCCCTTGATTGAGAACACGACGGGCCATCTATCTATTATTTATATGTAGCTTTGCCAAAACATTTGTGGACTATTCGCGAATTTTCTCAGATTAATAATTTCGAACAATATCCAACTTTTTGCTAGCATTTTGTTTTTCCTGATAACAGGATACACATTATATGGTGTAAATTCAAACCAGAAGACACGCTTGTCCTAATGGTTTGTGGCGCACCTCTTGTTTATTTTCTTCTACAGATGTTAAAAGGGTCATGGTTCGACGGACCCCTTATTTTTTGTTAGGATTTAATTTTATTTGTCCGTTTAAAATCAACATGGTTAGCCCGAAACCCTATAGGACCCTATACGGCTAGCCTGATAGCCCGCAATTTTCTTTTTATTTGTTCCTTTCTTAATATCGAAATAATAATACACACTATTTTAAATTATTTTTTATATAACATATTTACTTTTTAGTAGAAGATATTAATTTTTTTTTTGTGTGATTACTAGAAGATTCTAAATATTATCATTAAAATTTAGAACTTAACTATAACATGATTTTAAATTTTATAACGTAAATGCTCTTAAAGCTAGAATTGAGAGCATGAAATAGTATATATCAATTCAATGTTTGAATCTTTTAATTTTGTATAGTGATATAAAAGTTATAAAATATATAGTTTTTAATGTTATCTAATAATGTATTTTAATAGAATATTATATGCATTTATTACAATTTTAAATTTAAATATGTAATTTGACTATTTCGACTCATAGCCCGATAGTGACCCGATTGGCCTGAAAACCGGTAGGGTTTGGGTTAGGTTCACCGTTTTACAAATTCGTTTAAAATAATCAAATTAAATCGAGGCTCGATTAACTCGAAACCTGTTAGGACTAGCCCAAAATTGACAGAACTAGCCCATTTAACATCTCTATCTTCTACCACATATTGCCAATTTGAATCTGATTGATGTTCTATGTACCACTTTTTGTTTTCTTTTTTCTAATATCTAAGGGATTGGAATGGTCTGGTTGCACAAATCTAACAAGTTTTCGCTACATATATAAAAATAAAATGCATGTTTTGTTTTCACTTTTGTTTCCCCCCTCAAATGTTGTTTCCTCTTTTTTGCATATATACTATTATTAGAATATTCTTTGTATGACATTAAAACACATAAAAATGTGTTACATTGTTGGAAAGAAACGCATCGAATCTCTAATAATTAGGAACAAATGATTGAAAATTTTGAAGGGAAATTTAGTTGATTAAAAAAAAAAAAACTCTCTCCCTCACTCTCCATATATAATAATAATAATAATAATAATAATAATAATAATAATAAATAATAATATAATAATAATATATAATAATAATAATTATTATATATAAATATATATATAAGGGATGCCACTATATATCTTCTTGCTGCTTTCATGTGCTACTGCTGCTGTCTTTCCCTAATTTTGATACCCAGTTGAAGGCCTATCATCCTCTTTCCACATTAGGCAGTCCATTAGTTATGATGTCAATCTGGCCCAAACTATTCTCCTGCTGATTCAATCATTCATTTAAGCTTAAAGCTGGCCCACGCCAGTTAGGCAGTGAATAAATACACAGTCAACAATTTTGGGTCAAATTTTCTGGGTCAAAAATTGACTTCCAATGTTGCTGCAGCACTGCTCCCAGCAATTGGGGACTTCCTCAACCAATCTGCACTCCTTAGCTTCGGTTATCCAAGTTCAGCTCTAGCCCTATTTTTCACAAAAAATTAAGGGATAAATTAAACAAATTTGTACAAACTACAAAACAAAAACAACGATCTAATTTTACTATATTATACTAAAATTTTCTAAATTCATCACTATTTTCTACATGGTTTTAAATTCAAAAAGACAAAAATAACTCTACTACATACAGTTATCACACTCCCAAACTTAAGTCATTTCTCGTCCTCGAGTGATGAATCTAGACATACAAGAAAGATATATGAGAATATACAATCACAACACAAAGAGAGAATATGTGAATCCAATGCATGGCTTGACAAGGGTACATGCTCTCATAAATTTATTCAAAAGCGATGAGAATGATGTCTTTGTGCAATTTCTTTCAACCAAGTCCCTAAAGTGCTAATAGAATGATGCAATCACAATGCACGTCTCTCCACATTATGTTCATAGCTCTTCCCAAAACAACCTCGATTTTCCTAGAACAAGATAGACCTTCATCCTAAAGCCTAATGTTTTGTCTCCATTGATTAACTAGATGACCCCTTCTCCACTAATGTAGACTTACACCTAACAGAAGATCAATATGACTTCATTAAGCTTGTAATGTTAAACTTAGGTGATGGTAGGATAAGGAGGTAAATTTTTGGCTCAAAATACCTTAACATCTCGACTTTCTAGGACCCACACTAATTCTTTCAAACACTACCCTAATTTTTGCAACTGCACCCTACAAATCATTAAATTCAAATATTGCCACTGTTAATAATCCGAGACCAACTGTGTTTCTTTTTTTATTTTTGTGCTGCTGTCCTATACAACAGAGTTTTGAGTAGCTTTTTTTTTTTTTTTTTTTTTTTTTTAGTCCAGTTGCTATGAGTATTGTTGCAGTAAACTGGGCAATATAAATATTTTTTTAAACAAACGAACACAACAGTTGGCTCTTACATTCCCTCCCCTAAACTTATGAACACATTGTCCCCAATGTGGTATCAAAAAAATGTTTCAACACATGATGCATACCATAACAAATGTCTCTCACTCCCTCTAAATGCAGTCTTTAGTGTAAGTCCAAAAAAATTTGAGATGCATAAGGGGGTAAAATGAGGGATTGTCCTTATAAGCTAGGCTAATGATTGACTAAGAAGAAAATGGTCAATTAGGCTCAAATGGGGTGATTAGAGAAAAAATTGTGTACGGATTGGCTAGAAAGGCTCAAACGGTCCAAGGATGGCCTAAATCTTGTCATTGAATAAATGTTATCTAGCATTTCGTTTCAACAGGAGCACTAATCAACGTTTAGAGACTTAGGCTCTCCAAAGAATCTAACCGGCTTGTAAGGATTCAATAGCGATTAGTCAAACTATGCACACATGATGGAGATGACACTATTATTGCAATTCTTCTCAAACTAACAGCACAAGAAGCAATCGAGTGTAAGCAAGCATATCAAGCTAGTTCTAAAAAACAAAAAAAAAAAACATTGCAAGCATCATCATTAAGCAACACACCTATATCAGCCATGCTAGGGAAAAACATATGCCTCTTAAACATCATATAAAAACAACAACTACTCATGAACATACAAATGTGCTAGACATATTCCTACCATGACTTAAACAAGATTAACACATAACTACTACTCAAGACATAAACACAAACGGCACTCACAAAACCAAAACAAAAAGAAACACATAAGTTGGGGTTGAAGAACTCACTGTCACGCTAGTCGGAGTCCTATTCCTTGGATTCCTCTTCTTGGTTAGGGTCGTCCATCCACAGTTATAGGATGCTGTCCGGGAATGTAGGGAATGGGAGGGGGGCTATCCTTAGCAGGTTTTGCTCGAGGGCTCAATGCAACACCTCATCTCTCTACTGTTCGTATACTCAATAATCCTGTAGGCACTCGTATAGTTGGTTTTGTCGAGCCTCCTGCTGATCAAGTCTCTCCATAACATTCAGGATGTTGGCCGAGGATGATTCTGCCTGTGATGTGTAGAGTCACGAGTGGTTAGCACGCCCTTGTTGTAGAGGATTTTATCGTGGTCGGAAGTTGGTACGTCTTGAACTGCACAAAACTGAGTGATGAGGGATGGAAAGAACAGCTTCCCACTGATCTTTGAAGCACAATTTCAAATCTCTTTGGAAATGATTTGACCCACATTGATTGCCTTTTTTGTCATGATATAATAGACGAGTATCAAATGCTATTGGTTGACTATATAATCATGAGAGGTGGGCATTAAGCTTGTCTTGACAAAGTTGTACCATATACGGGTTTGAGGCTGCAGGTTTGTTCACTGAAAGGTAAAGGAGCCTGAGCTGATATTCCATTCAGCTCATTCAGGAGCCACTATTTGAACAATCTCCTCCAGCTGCTCATCGGTGGTGTTTTCAACCATTTCAGCATAATGACACTTGATGTTTGGTAGTTTAAACAACTTGTTGATGGCAGCAGTGGAGAACGAAATTTTCATCTCCTGTACAGTGCGTGCTCCACTTCAAAGTCAATAATGTTGGAGTAAAACTCCCTAACCAACACGCTCATAGCTTCTTTGAAATGGAGACAAAGAGCTTCCCATTTTCTTTGCTTAATATTGTCAGCCAGCGACTGTGGGATACCGACGAATGAATTGGACTACACTAGGAACCCCCGGTCTGGGTACATGTCTTTTTTTGAAATGACCATGTTATAGAGCTCCTGGGCTTCGTTGGAACTGAATGGGTTAATGGTATGAATTTTCTTGGCACTTTGTTTGACCCTCGGCATGACGGGACGGGTGTGAGGGGCAACTGGAGGCTGGTGTTGCGACTTGAAAAATATATCAATGTGTAGTGGTGAGGGAGTACGGTCATGGAAGGATGGTGACTGTTTTCAAATAAGGCAGGTCTCGTCGATGGGGTGGGGGTAATGGAGATGTATGTGCGTGAGAAAGGAATAAGGGGCTGGAGGTTTCGGTGGTGGTCGGTGGATGATAAGGTTGCAGTGATGAGGATTAATGGAGATGGTGGAGCTGCTGCTCATCAATAGAAATGGGGAAAATGTAGATGCGTGTGTGATGGTTGGGGACTGGTGTGAAGAAGTGGTAGTTGGGATGGTAGCTGAACAAGAGGACAGTGGTGGACGGTGGTGCTAGAAAAACTTGGTGGCATAGAGGTAGTGGTGAGGGGGCAGTGGCAGGATTGGGTAGGGATTGAGGAAGGTGGGGTCCCCTTGTGGGACTAGGGTTTGGCGAGGGGAGAATGAAATTTCCCTTTTATCTTTGAGTTCCTGCATTTTTTTCTCTTTTTTTTTCTTTTTTTTTTATGTGCCCAGCTGCTACATGAGATGTTGTAGCAAATTGGGCAATATTAAAATCTTGTAACAGTCCCTTCCATCACCAAAATTGGTTTGCTTCCATTCGACGCTATGAACTGATGTGATTCCAAAATAGCAGGTGTTCGTCAAACTCCATGCTTGCATTTCTCAAGCACACCTAATGGAAAATGGAATAAGAGTAGGGATTAGTGATTTAAAACTCAATACCCAACTAAGTGAATAAGTAAAAGTAATACTATTTACATACGATATATATATATTTACATATATATAAAAATATAATCTCAGATTGCTCTAAAAAAAATCTCTTAACACCATAAGCAACCCAACCATCTCCCTTGTTATGGTTTTTTCAAAGTGATGGTGGTCATCATGCGATCGACCTCCCCTTCCCAATAATGCTTGATTCGCTGCCCATTCACTTTGAGCTCTCTTGTCGACTGCTCTTTCTTCAATTCAACAGCTCTATAAGGGTACACCTTGGTCACAAGAAATGGTCTGGACCATCGAGACTTCAATTTTCCAAGAAACAACTTAAGGCGAGAGTTGAAAAGTAAAACTTGTTGCCCCTTATAAAAAACTCAAGGCTGAATCCTCTTATCGTGCCACTTCTTGGTTTTTTCTTTGTAGAGTTTAGCATTTTCATAGGAGAACAATCTCATTTCATCAAGCTCATTTAATTGCAATTTTTGAAGTGCACCAGCAACTTGAAGGTCCATGTTGAGCTTCTTGATGACCCAATATACTTTATGTTCTAACTCCAGGGGTAAATGTTATGTTTTCCTAAACACCAATCAATATGAGACATGCCCAAAGGTGTCTTGAAGGCTGTCCGATATGCCCATAAAACATCCTCCAATCTTTGGGACCAATCATTTCGACTAGGATTTACGACCTTCTCAATTATGCTTTTGATTTCTCTATTGGATAGCTCGACTTGACCATTTATTTGAGGATGACAGGCCGTAGCAATCCTGTGTCTCACATTATACTTAGCCAAAAATGTAGCCAAGTGTTTGTTCATAAAGTGGGTGCCTTCATCACTTATAAGGGACCTCGGAGTGCCAAAATGAGTGAACACATGTTTATGTAGGAATTTCATAACCACTTTAGCATCATTCTTAGGACCTGCCACAATTTCAACCCATTTGGACACGTAATCAACAACCACTAATATGTACAAATTTCTGAAGGAAGGAGGAAATGGCCCAATGAAATTGCTTCCCCAAACATCAATAAGTTCCACCACAAGAATGTTGTTCAAAGACATTTCATTCCTTGCAGAAATATTGCCTACTCGTTGACTCCTATCACAATTCTTTGCAAAGTTGTGAGCATCTTTATAAATGGAAGACCAATAGTATCCCGATTAAAAAACCTTAGGTGTTGCCCATTGTCTCCCAAAATGACCTCCATATGCATAAGAATGACAATGATCCAAAATGTTTGGAACTTTCTCTTCGGGTAAACATCGTCACAACATATGATCGGGGCATTGCTTGTAAAGATAAGGATCATCCCAATAATATGACATCAAATCATCGAAGAATTTCTTGAGTTGTTGGCTATTTAAATTGGGAGGAGTCAACCCACTCACCAAATAATTCACAAAATCAGCATACCATGGTGTTGAAACTTGACTTTCCTCCAAGATTTCTTCATCAGGAAATGTCTCCTTAATAAGCTATTCATTCTTCTCTTCACCTCCACCTTCAACCCTAGATAAATGGTCGGCCACTTGGTTCTCGGTTCCTCTCCTATCTCGAATTTTCCAAGTCAAATTCTTGAAGAAGTAGCACCCATTGAATGAGTCTCAGTTTGGCATCTTGGCAACAATATACTTTATGGCCAAATGATCCATGTACACAACCACCTTAGTTCCCACCAAATAAGCTCAAAACTTGTCAAAGGCAAAGACCACAGCCAAAAGCTCTTTCTCGGTGGTTGTGTGATTCAATTGAGCATCCACCTAAGTCTTGCTAGCATAGTAAATGGAGTGCAATACCTTATTTCTTCTTTGCCCAAGCACAACAACAATGTCAAAATCACTAGCATCACACATCAATTCGAAAGAAAAAAACCAATTAAGAGGAACAATAATTGGGGTGGACACAAGTGCTTTCTTCAAGGTTGAAAATGCTTCTTGACACTCTTTTGTGAACTCGAAAGACCGATTGTGCTCAAGAAGAGAACAAAGAGGCTTGGATATTTTTGAAAAATCTATTATGAACCTCCGGTAGAATCCCGCATGCCCCAAAAAGCTTCGAATGCCCTTAACTGTAGTAGGTGGTGACAACTTCTCAATTACCTCAATCTTTGCTCTATCCACTTCAATTCTGTGATGAGAAATCCGTTGACCAAAGACAATTCCTTCTTGTACCACGAAGTGACATTTCTCCCAATTAAGAACCAAGTTAGTCTCTTCACATCTCTCAAGTACCTGTTCCAAGTTAGCCAAACAAGAATAAAAAGTTTCACCAAATACCAAAAAATCATCCATAAATACCTCAAGAGATTTTTCCACCATATCGGAAAAAATGGTCATCATACATTGTTGGAAGGTGGCTAGGGCATTACATAATCCAAATGGCATTCTCTGGAAAGTAAATGTACCATAATAACATGAGAAAGTGGTCTTTTCTTGATCTTCTGGAGCAATAGATAATTGGTTGTAACCCGAATACCCATCAAGAAAATAATAGTATTTATTCCTTGCTAATCTGTCCAACATTTGATCAATGAATGGTAGCAGGAAATGATCTTTCCTTATGGCCTTAGTTAGATTCCGATAATCCATGCAAACATGCCATCCCACCATTGTTTTTGTGGGAATTAATTCATTGTTTTCATTTGCCACTATGGTGACTCCACCTTTCTTGGGAACGCACTGAACCGGGCTGACCCAAGAGTTTTCCGAAATTGGGTAGATAATTTCAACATCGAGCCACTTGATTACTTCCTTTCTCGCCACTTCCTTCATAATGGGGTTGAGCCTTCTTTGGTGTTCAACAAAATTTCTACAACTCTCTTCTAGCAGAATTTTATGCATGCAAAAAAATGAGCTTATTCCCTTGATATCCGTCATTGTCCACCCTATTGCCTTCTTGTACTTCCTTAACATATTGAGCAACAATTTTTTTTTTTAAAACTCAATGATGCAAAAATTATCACGGGTAAAGCCTCTTCTTCTCCCAAATAAACATACTTCAAGTGATTAGGCAAAGTGTTCAATTCTAACATTGGTGGTTCTTCAATGGATAACTTGGATGGTGTGAAATTTCTTTTCGATAAATCTAAAGATTCACAGTGTCTCTCCAATTTGGTGTATAGTTGCTTAGGCTCCACTTATTTAACTTGTGCTTCTTCATCGTCACTTGTCTCATCACTTTCTTCAAGAGAGGTCATCCTCATAATGTCTTCACATGTTTCTTTTTGTACCTTTTCAGCCAAAATGGTGTCAATAACATTCACAAAGGAGTATTCTTCAATTTCATCTGGGAACCTCATAACATTGAACACATTAAAGGTCACTTGTTGATCATTCACCCATATCGTAAGCTCTCATTTTTTAACATCAATCAACATCCTCCCGATGGCAAGAAATGGTCTCCCCAAGATAATAGAAACCTCACGATCCGCCTCATAATCAAGAATAATGAAGTTCGCCGGAAAGATAAACTTGTCCACTTGCACCAAAATATCTTCAATCTTATCCTCTGGATGTGTCATGGATCGATCGATCAATTGCAATGTTACGGTTGTTGTTCTTACCTCACCAATTCTGAGTTTCCTGAAAATAGCCATAGGCATCAAGTTAATACTTGCTCCTAAATCACATAAAGCTCTACCAACATCTCTACCACCAATAGAACAAAGGATAGTAAAATTCCCTGGATCCTTTAATTTAGAAGGAAATTTGTTTTTGAAAACTGTAGTGGATCCTTCGGTCAAAGTAGCCGTTTCAAACTCTCCAAGTCGTCGCTTCTTGGTCAAGATGTCCTTAAAAAACTTCACGTAATTGGGCATTTGTTCCAAGGCCTCCACCAATGGAATGTTGATGTGGAGCTGCTTCAGACCATCTAGGAATTTCCAGAATTAGACATCTTGTTGCTGCTTTTGGAAATGTTGAGGAAATGGAGGTGGCAACTTGGCATATGTTTGCTACTCTACATATTGCTGAATTGGTGCTGAAGCTTTCTGGGCAACTCAGGGGTAAATAAATTCAAATTTCCAGCCTATTCTTCTGTTTCATCATTCCCTTGGATTGAAGTAGGCTCGTTTTTTCTGGTTAGCTTCCTTGGCATTCAACTTTAAATCCTTACCATTCCTTAATGTGACAGCTTTGCAATATTTTTTATCATCCCTCCTTGGATTTTCAGTGTCACTTGGCAAAGCACCTTGAGGTCGATTTCTCAACTCATTTGCTAATTGCCCCACTTGAACCTCAAGATTTCTCAATGAAGTAACTTGACTTTGAATCATTGCATCATTCTTAGCCATATACTATTTCATCAAAGATAAATTTGGATGTTGTTTCCACCCCAAGATAAATTTGGATGTTGTTTCCACCCTAGATTATAAGAGTTGGAATATGGATTATTGCGATTGGAGTTTTGATTTCCCATATAGCAACTCGAGGCTGGGTTGGAAGGATAACTATCAAATGTATGACCATCTCCATAATAAACACACGAAATAGTCGTTGCTTGTTCAATAGTGGTTGTTGGTGCGATTCCCCCCAAACTTAGATTCTTCAAAATGTTGCTCATGGACGAAACTTGAGCCGTCAAAGCTGTTAATGCATCGACTTCATAAATTCCTGATGTTTTCTTGTTGGTCAGTGCTCTTATATTAGACCATTAATAGTTATTGTTGGCAATCCTCTCCAATATCTCATATGCATCATTGTGTGATTTAGAAAGAATAGCTCCATTAGCTGAAACATCCAATACCATGCGAGTAGAAGCATTAAGACCATTATAGAATGTCTCCATTTGAATACAATGTGGAATACCATGGTGGGGGCACTTTCTCAAAAACTCCTTAAATCTCTCCCAAGCTTCACACACGGATTCATCCTCCAATTGTTGGAAAGAAATAATCTCGTTCCGGTACTTGCCATTTTTTGTAGGAGGAAAGTACTTCATCAAGAATTTCTTGGCAAGATCATTCCAAGAATAAATAGAATCTCATGGAAGAGTGTTAAGCTCTAGCTTGATCCCTCAACGAGAAAGGGAATAATTTTAGCCTAAAAGCCTCTTCCATAACACCTTGGAGCTTGAAAGAATCACTCACTTCCAAAAATAAGCGGAGATGAAGGTGAGGATCTTCAGTGGCTAGCCCACTAAACTGACCCACCATTTGTAACATTTGGAACATCACCGGCTTCAACTCAAATTGAGGTGCTTGAATTTTAGATCGAATGATTCCCAGATTAAGGTCATTGAACATTGGGGCAGCATACTCCCATATGGCTCTCTCTCGATCACCAACCATCACAATTGCATTGGCAGCATTGAATTTAAAATATATTGCAAATACCAATCATAAACAATTTAGCAACGAAAAAAGAGTAATAAATTGAGTGTATGCTCGGTTCTATTACTACAACTCAAACAAAGAAATAAAGAAAGTATTTCCAGCAATTAACTCTTCAATTGACAAGCTAACAAAAGCAAGAAAGTTCACAAATGGAGATGTAGACTTGAATTACTAATTTCCCTATAATCGGATTTTTTATCGATCTATGTTCATCGGCATTGTTTTGAGTGAAACGCTCCAATGTTAACAAGAATTCCCTCTCGGTATGTAGAATATTTCCAAATGTTATGCAACACATTCCTTTTCCTAATTGAACATATTCCTATGCCTAATAAAAATTGGCACATCGATATAAGCTTCAATTCTTATAGTTATGCAAGATAAACAATATATTCCTATTCCACCTGCTACTACAACCTAAAATCGGTTATAATCTTGCATCATTCAAGCAATTTCCACTAGACCTAACCTTTCCAAAATTAAATCTAGCTTATTAGTTCATCATTGTTAGCCAAACAACAACAAATATTAACAATAGGCACACTTGAATGAACAATGGCACAAATCACTCAACAATGCATAAAAGTCTCAATAAAATGATTCAAAGTTCATTAGCAATTCAAGTCTTCAACAAGTTTAGCTCATGACTAACTTAGAAAATACAATTCAAAAGTCATATTATCATCTATAGTGATTGAAAAGAAATTCTAAAAACAGGGGATAAAAAGGTTAGAGATGAGAGAAGTGAGCTGATGGTTGTGATGATTTTTCGTCAATCTTTCTTCTTCTTCCTTCTTGATGTCGTTTTCTTCTTTCCCCCTTGATTTCACACTGAAAATTTGCTACCAATGTTGGTCTCTTACTGAATGTTGAGCTGTTGTTCTTCTCGCTGCTTGACTGCTCTGCTGCTGCTGTCTTTCCCTAATTGTGATACCCTCTTTTTCCTTGGCTGCTAATTTTGAAGGCCTACCATCCTCTTTCTACATTAGGCAATCTATTAGTTATGATGTCAATCTGGCCCAAATTATTCTCATGTTGATTCAGTCATTCATTTAAGTTTAAAACTATCCCACGCCAGCTAGACAATGAATAAATTACACAGTCGGCAATTTTGGGTTGAATTTCCTAGGTCAAAAATTAACTTTCGGTGTTGCTGCAGCACTGCTCCTAGCAACTGGGGAGGACTTCCTCAACCAGTCTGCACTCCTTATCTTTGATTCTTCAGGTTCAACTCCAACCCTATTTTTCACAGAAAATTAAGAGATAAATTAGACAATTAATTTGTACAAACTACAAAACAAAAACAACGATCTAATTCTACTATATTATACTAAAATTTTCTAAATTTATCACTATTTTCTACATGGTTTTAAATTCAAAGGTACAAAATTACTCTATTACATAGAGTTATCAAACGTGTGAGCGTGCACGCGGGCGCGCGCACACACACACACATATATATATATATATATATATTAGGCATCAATATAACATATATCTATTATGCATATATCTATATAACAAAACTATATACATAAGTAAAACATGTTTCTCAATTTATAACTAAATGTTATTTCTAAAACTGTAAAATAGAGTGATATTATTTATTTGTTAATATTTTAATTAAAGATATTATGTTATTTTAGCTATTATTAATTTGATTTACAACATATTTGGTATATTTCAAATCAATATTCAGATTCTCCTAAAAATCAATATTCAAATTTAGAGCACATTTGGTGCGTTTAAAAATCAAATAATGAAAATTTATAATTTAACTTTATTTCAATTTTTTTGTTACAATTTAATCTTTAAATCAACTATGAAAGTGCCCAAATATCTTCATATAAGTGTAATATTTACTTTAGCATAAATTTTAATTTATTTTGTTGTATTAAATTATGTAAAAATTTATTTATTTTTAAATGAAACAATTCGATATCTAATTATTTAATTTTTAAATTATGATTTTATTAATTTAATACAGAGATCCCGTTTGAATTAAAATTTAAGTAGATAAACTCAAATTGAATTCATAATTTGATGATATTTGACTTGGATGTTTTTAAATAATTCATAATCAAATATGAAAATTATTAATTTAAATAATACATATAATTATTATTTTCTTTTACTAATATTTTAATATAAAATAATATATCATTTAATAATAAAAACATATAAAAATTATTTTCATATATCACCCAAAGTCTCATACTAATATTAATATAAATAGTAGACAATAACCTAAATAGAAACTTTCGTTCAGATTTTCATGCTAAAATTAGGAATAGCGTAAAATGAATGTTAAAACAAACAAAGTTGTTGGGGTGCGTGCATGACGTGCTTGAGTGGGATGCTCAAGAATTGGGGGAGCGGGCAGCATTAAAGTCATGTCCTCCTTTCTCTTTTTTTTTTTTTTTTCAACCTTTTTCCCAAGTTAAATCGCAAATTATGCATTATATTAGCGTAAAATTTTCATACTCTTTCCAACAGTTTGCACTACTTTCTTCATTAAAAAATAATATTACATAATAATTTTTATTTTTAATATTTATTTTTATTACTAAATATTTGTTAAAAACATTATATATGTAATTTTATTTGACATTAAATTTTGAGATAATATTTATTTTACTTATATTCTTAAACTATCATATTCAAAAAATATATATGTAAAATTGAATGTCGGGTAATGTTATGCAATTCTATTTAAATTTGTATATAATATTTAAAATCTCATATACTTATTTAAATTATATTTTTATTATTATTTAAATTACACATCATATAATTTTAAATAGCTTGATTTAATTTCAGTTTGGATAATTGAGATAAAAAAAATTATAATATTAAATATTAAAAAAAGATATAATCATATGAACAAGAAAAGGGAAAAAAAATAGTGCAATAAAAAATCTGCGCTAAAAGTAGTGCAAAAAATTTTAAAAACTTCAAATCAGTGCAGAGAATGGAGTACTGCTGGAGGGTGAAAACTGATGCTAAATGTCAAAGTAGCTTCTTGTTGAAATCTACTTTTTAATTATAAAAAAGAAAAGTATTTATATATTTGTGTTGGTTGAATTATTTATAGTTGATTGAACTATTTCAAACAACAATTATCATTCATTTTATAATAGATAAAAAAACATATTATATTTTAAAAATTACATTTTTAAAGTATAGTTTGATATATTTAATTTACGATTTTATTTTTATTTAATAAAATTAATATCTATTGCATAGGAGAAATAGTTGTACTACAAAATATTTTAAAAAAAAATGTTTGTGGGAAATAATGCAACAGAATGTACAATTGAATAAGTGATGCATTAATTACGTAAAATATAATTATAGAGGAACAAGTATTTTTTAAGATAATTGTAAATGTGATAGTGATATTATTAAGCAACAATTAATATAGGGAAGGATCCTCAGTGATGTATTAATTGTTTGGATAATTAATGACTAATTATGACACAATATTAAGTAATCGTTGCCGAACCATTTTACCCAACAATGATTATGATATTAAAAAACTGAACCATACACAAAAATCTACTTTTTTTTTTTTTTATGTAATTATTTTTTACTATATTTTTTTAAGTAAAAAATAAAGAAATTTTTAAAAAGTAACATGTGTCTTTTTTATATATTTTTAAGAATTTTTAATTTATATGAAGCCTATGAAATGTTACAGAGAAGTTCACCTCATATATGATTTTTTATTCTTTATTCTTATTTGTATTTATTCGGGGATGCAGTTTGAGGTACTAAAATCAACAAATTTAATGGCCAAAAGAGAGTGACTCCGACGCGCGCAAGATATAATAATACAATTTAATTAATAGAGTCATTATTTTCAATGTTGAAATTACACATGTTAGTTTTAATATATACTAAAATTATGTTGTTGTATTATTATTATCTATCAAAATATATTTATTTGATTATCTTTTTTTTCACTAAAAATTTTAAAGCTTATAATTTTTTTTTTCAACTCTATTCTTTATGAAAAATATATGTAAATAATGTTATTTTAACAATTTTTAAGTGTACATCCACATTGCATATATACATGAAAATTTAATTATTAAATATAAAATATTTTCTTAATTTAATTGTTTATATAATTTTATATTTAACTAAGATAACAAAGTAGATATTGAAAAACTCATTCTTTAAATATCAAAATAAGAAATCAATCTTATAAGATTATGTATATCTTTTGATATTTGTCTATCTAAAGACATAAAAAATAGAAAAAATAATATCCTATGGTAGTGAATTTTTTGTTCTTTACTAATAACTTTTGTTAAAAATATTTGAGATTTGCGTGTCTAATGAAATTGAAGAATATGATTATAATTTCTAATTATTTGACAATATTGGCTCTTTTTTAATATTATAATGTTAATTTATATTTATTTATTTATTTTATCATTGAAATATTGTTTCAGCATATACATATTTCGTTAAAACAATATATTTTATCAGTGAAAAAAAATTATAATCTTTTAGGAATATTCCACTAATTCTTTTTACTATAAGTTTTACTACAACCACAAAAAAATAATTTTTTTTTTAACCAATGCATTTTCATAATCATTAAAACTATTAGGCAATATTTTTATATGCTTACTATAAATATACATACTTATGTTGTGTTGAAAATATTATATAACTTACTCTTTAGAATATAATAAATTCATATATGTATATGTCGGGGATGAGACGGGGTGAGGTGGATAAAATTATCGTATCACATTAATAATTGTAATAATTTGCACCGCACATATTTGAAGCTAACTATTGAACATACTTTGATTAGAAAATAAAAGAGAGGGAGAGAGAGAGAGGATAAAATACATATGAATGTTATATAATGCTTGAATTTCATAAAATTATATAACTAAATTTAAGTAGAAAAATTCACACAAATAATATCTCCGTGCATGGAGCTTAACTAGTATCATTCAACACAAAGGTAATACATTTACAGGTAAGCTGTAATACGTAAAAAAAAAATTGATATAAAGAGTAGTTCATTTACGGTTAAAAAATAATACATCTATGATTAAAATAGTGCACCAAACCCATATGTGGTTTTATAATTAGGCGCAACATCCTCCTGTGGTTTTGAAATTGTGTTAAATCCCTTTGTAGTATCATTAATCCTGCACAAAATCTTCAAATCTATCAGTTTTGATGAATTTGAGGTGCACACTCGTTTGTTGCGTATTGTCATACTTTTTTTTTTTTCATTTTTACCTTCTAAATGGACAATTGTACCATTTTGTTTCTTTTTATTTTCTTCCTCAAGAAGACATGCACACATTATTCATCTTTTTCCTCTTCAAACTTCTACGCACACTTGCACCAAAATTCCAGAGTAGCTATTTTTGTTATGAAAATTGAATAAATTTATGAAAAAATCACTACAAAATAAAACATAAAAGAGGAGAGGGGAAGAGATGAAAAAGAGATTTAAAACCCAAACTAATTTAAATGATATACAAAAGCTTTTGTGGTTGCCCATCTCATCAACTCAATAGTGTAAGTAGGAGAAGAATGGTGAAGAAATGATTATTCATTATTGGTATGATGGTTTAATTAATGTTGAGAGAGATACAAAATAATAACAATAATAATGGATAAAGAAAAGAACCTGAGAGAGAGGCGGGAGAAAGAAGAAGTAGAAGATGCATGAGAAAAAAAGAAAATAAATAAATAATCGAAATAGGGAAAAACTGAAAATGTTTTCAATTCTCCCCCCTTCCTTTTCTTAAGAAAAGGAAAGTGAATGTTTTCCGCATTTGAAGGTCAAAATTCATTGAGTCTTTGTTTTTGAAGATTAAAACCGTCGAATTATACTCAAGAAACCAATTTAATTTCTTACTTTTTCTGGCAGGTGTTATCCGACAACAGAGTCTGCGAGATATGATTGGGTAGGAGAGGAGAGGAAGATGGAGGGAGTGACTCTGTTCTAAGACCATCTCCAGCAGTCAGCACAACTCTAGTGCTATTTTACAGCAAAATCTGCATTTCATCTCCAGCAGTCTGCACTACTTTCTGCACTAAAAAAGAATATTTCAATAATATTCCTTATAATTTATTTATTTTAATCTATATTTCAAAATTTTCATATTTGTTAAATACATAATACGTAATATATTAAAAATATTTTTTTATATGTAATATTTTTATTTTTTATCTATAAAATTAATTATATATAAAAAAATACATATAATATCAAGCAATAATAATGCAAATTAAGGAGCAGCAAAGAATTCTGCAGAGGAGGACACAAGCCGAGCCAACAAATCCACCTCCGAATACATTTGATGTGTTTGGAAATTTTTTTCCGGACATTGGAGGGTCTGGAGGTGGTCTTTCTGATTATTGAAATTAGGTTATTAATTTAGTATCATGTGTATTTTCTATTTAGTATAAGTAATTGTGTTTTTACTTATGTTGTGTAATTTTATATTTTGTATGTAACTTTATAATTTTTAGTTGTAATTGTATGTTTTGTCTATTTGTATTTTAATCCATTTTTTTAATTTTTATGGTAGAATAATAATTATATGTGTAGTATTTAAAATTTTCTTGTATGATTATTATTATAAATTGTATTACATCTTTTTATTATTTTTTATCAAATTTAATTAAAATAATCTTAAAATTAATTAAACCAAATTAATTGTAAAAAAATTATTGTATTATTTTTATTTGAAATTACATCTTTTTATTTTTTTATCATATTGAATTAAATATTATTAAAATTAATTAAATTAAATTAATTATAAAATAAAAATTTATTATTAAATACATAAAATAATAAAACAGAATTAAAAAAAAAAGGAAAAGAAGTGACGCGGGCTTGGACCTGCGTCATTTATACATCAAAGAAATAAAAAAAGGAAGCAATACGGTACTGTGGCGCAGGCTCCAGCGCACTGCTGGAGCCTGCATTTCCTAATTCCACGCCTCTCCAGCGCATTGCTGGAGATGGCCTAAAAGAAATACATTGCACAACTCCACCCCTCTTGTAGGAGAGAGAGAGAGAGAGGGAGAGAGAAGGGGGGGATGGTGGATAGAAGGGTTTAATGGGAAATATCCAAAAAATTAACGGCATTGGGCTTTATTTCTTAAAAAGGAAGCATGTGTGGGATTAGTTGAGGGGGGTTTCACACAATTTTATAACTATAAAGGATATCGCACAAAATTATGAAATTACAGAGGGTGTGGCGCATTTTATCCGATTAAATACTAATACCTTTCAACACAAAGATTAATATCTTTACAGTTAAATGATAATACTTTTCAGCAAAAAGAGTAATAATACATTTCAATACAAATAGTAATACATTTACAGTTAAGTAGTAATACTTTTAAATACATAGAGTAATAACTTTACGTTTAAGAGTAATACATTAACGATTTAACAGTAATATTTGTTAACGTAAAGAGTAACACATTTATAGTTAAACAATAATAAATTTAACTATACATGAAAGAAGATGATGCGCAAGAAACTCACTATTTTTGTATTTCTTTCTCAAAAAAGATGGAAATATTACCCCTATTTGAATTTTCTAGTAAGAGTTAATGGAGAAATGATTCTTCAATTATTTAAGATTTGCATTTTAGACGTGCTGTGTTTAATATAAAGGAAGTTCACGATATGCATGGAATACTTTTCAGTTCAAACTTTAATAAGTTTTCTAAGAACTATCAGATGATATTTATTTATCGAAAAAGAATGGACAATAAATTTTATTTTAAAATTATATTAATATTATATTAATACATATTCAATAAAATTGAATGAAAAAAACTACTCAATATTATTTGTTTAATAACAAGAAATTAAATTATTTAGCTAAAAAATATTGTTGACTTAATATAAAATATTACTGGTGCCCATCGAGAATTTGAAAATTGTTGGACACAAGTTGTGCGTGTGCTAAATCATGCAGGACGAGATTTTTTTTATTTGTTCTAGTTTGACGTGTTTTTGAGATCTCAACAAAAATTTAAATGAGTTTTAAGTAAGTTGAATTACAGAAATTTTAGGACCCTAAAATTGATAAGTAAGAAACCCACTCATTAACAATTTAACTATATGATCATGAGATTGTGAATCACCCTAATTTAAATATGGTCTTGTCTCTTGCTCTTATACCAAGGGTTGCCCCAACATCATCGAGGAGGATAGATAAATAATAAAGATATAACTACTAGAAAATTGTAATGCAGAATTTAAAGCGTAAAATTAAACTGAAATAAATAATAAAAAGAAACATAAAATTATGGGTATCCCATAAGGGACTTCCACATATTAAAATTTAAATTAAAAACACTAAATAAAACGAACCTTTTAAAAATTTATATTGAAGAACACTTTCGGAGAGTTAATTCTGGGAAGAAAAGAAGGCTTCACTCTATCCTCACCAATTTTTGTAGTTTTTTGTACACTTTTTTTTTTGTTTTTGTTTTTTTTTTGTTTTTTTGTTTTTTTGTTTTTTTTTTTTACAGAACAAACTAAATGACCGTACTGTCAGAAATCTCATAAAACTACATTCTTGAAATCTAATAATTTCGTCATTCTCAAAATTGAGCTGTGTGCTCCTTGTGCAGTATGTTGGGATTTATATAGAACTTTTGGGGAATCTTCAACACGATTTTGATCATGGAAGAGCATGTGAATTGTCAGAGTAGTGGGCATGATCCTTTTCCACCTCTCTATGTCTTCTTGAGTGTGGAACAACTGGTGGATGCAGATGATAGTGGCCACTTTCTCGATGGTGTCTTTTCAGCAAGTGGAGTGTTTTGGTTTTACAAGTGTCGGTATACAGAAAAAAGAATACATACAGAATACAGGATACATACGAAATAAAAAAGGAATTTTTAGTATTTTTAAAATTAGTAACTCCTACAACCCAAAAGTTCGTCATCATCAGGGTTAACTGAACCTCCGGATTCAGCGGTCGAACTAGAGGAACCTTTTTCAATAGAAATAGAGGGAAAAAATCTTGCAAGTATTTGGCCAACTTCTTCTTTGGATTTTGCAGCAGCAAGAAGAGTTGTAGCCTGTGACTTTTCAGCTAGAAAATCAGTTTATTCCTTCGTTTGGTTTAGAAATTGCTTTGTAGACTTAGAGGCATTATTAATTTTCAACCATTCTTCCACTCTGTATGGTTTGACGCTATCAACAATGTTATATTCATCCCACCATTTTATTTTAATTCTTCTTAAAATAATGGAATTTATATGGTTAGAGGACTATATAAACCATGCCATTATACATGACACATAGAATCTGGAACTGGAGTTAGTAAATGCTAGGAAACGTTATTCAGGTTAAGGGGGATGGTATTTGGATTTAAACAACTGAAAGGATTGTAGAACTTCTGGTTTGTTTATGCCAGACATTGATCTGAAAATATCCCACCAATTTGACCACCATGATGGGTATGATGCAATATCAGTATTTCTGTCAAAATAGACAAACCAAGTATGATGATATCCAGGGTTTTGAATGTAGAAACAGTTGTACTAGGCTTGTGTGTAGTCCCAGTAATTGAAGGTTATATAAAAATAAATAAAAGACCTTTAAATCTTTCTTGGAAGTGACAGGGATCATATAAGCTATCAACAAAATGTTCACACCATAGGGTCGGGGATAAAATGGTAATGATTTTGCATGTTGAAAAGGCAGGCTCTCGATGTGAATTATGAAGATATTTGTGAGAAAATGTTGCGGATTTTGTAGCATCAAGTATACTTTGATAAAAAAAAAATAATAGTAATAATAAGGTGAGTTTTTTCTTTGTCCCAGGGTTTATAAAACCATCCTCTACCAAAATATTTTTGAAGAGATTCAAACAGGTTACCATGGTTGAACTCTGTTTCTTTGGTGACAATGTATGTATATGAATTTTTTAGAAAGAACTCAGATTTTTTGGAGGATATTTGGGTATTTGAAGATGAATGTTTTGTATAAATGGATTTTGTAGTGACTGAGGGAATAATTTTGGAGTTTTGTGACTCTTGATCACTAATTTTGGACAAGGCTTTATGAATGTCTGGTGATTTGAGAAGGGCTAACAAAAGGTTTTGTGTTTCACGACATGTAATGAATTTAGAATTTGTTTCAGACTCTTCTTCTTCTTTTACAACAACATCTACCATGTTGTAGGTGATTTTGAGGAGTTTGAATCAACTTGTTTTGTAGACACACTTACTGCTTTCCCTTAATCAGGTTTAGGCGACATCTTTGTACCTGTTTTGTAAGAACTCTCTGGTATGGAAATCAGGGACATAATTTGTATCTCCTTTGATGAATTCAATATCAAAATAAAAAATACTCAAAATGGCTTGCCATCTGGCGAAAATCTGTTTTTGATGCAAGATTTTGAACATCTTTTTGAAGAACTTCTTTTGCGCTTTTGTAATCAATGCATAATAAAAAAATTTGATTTAATAAATCACTTTGAAATTTTTTTTATGCATAAAACAATGCTTAAAATCTCTTTTTTGATTGTGGAATAATTCTTTTGTGTTTCATTCCAATGAGCAGAGGTGAATTGAATAATTAATTCATTTTCACCTTACTTTTGTTTCAGAATTCTTTCATATCCTACATCAGAAGCATCTGTTTCAACTATTTTTTGAAGATTCGGATCAGCAAGATGAAGACATGGGGATATCAAGGATTTGTTTCTTAATATTTTTCACATTAGAGGTGTGAAGATCAGACCAAGGTGTAGGATTCTTTTTTAATCTCTCATGAAGTGGTTTAGCAAGTCTATTCAAGTTAGGAAAGAAATCAAGGACATAACTAAGACATCCTAGAAATCTCTGTAATTGATTTTTATCAGTAATTTTATCAGGAAATTTTATTAGTAAACTGTAAAGATCTTTCAATCGGAGTAATAGTACCTTAGGTAATGTAATGACCAAGAAAATGAATTTTTGTTTGAAAGAGAACCATTTGGTTTCAAAAATAACTAAACCATTCTTTTCAATGATATATAAAAAAGGTTTAAGGTGTTTAAAATGTTCATCTTTATTTTTTTTGAAAAGATCAACACATCATCAATATAAACAATACAAAATTTTGAATAATCATTAAAAGTATCATTCATTATTCTTTGGAATTCGGAGGGAGCATTTTTTAGTCCAAAAGACATTCATTCCATTGGTATTGTGCAAATGGAACAGTGAACACAATTTTGTAGCAGTATTTTGGAGCAATTTGTATTTGCCAAAACCCTGATTTCATATCAAATTTAGAAAATATGAATGCATTATGGAGTTTGTTAAGGAGGTCTTTTTTGTTTGGAATGGGATAAGCCATCCATTGCAAAGTTTTATTAAGAGGTTTATAATTAATGACAAGCCTAGGAGCGCCTCTTTCTATTTCAGAAGCTTTATTAACATAGAAAGCTGAGCAGCTCTAAGGAGACTTGGTTTTAGAAATGAGATTTTTATTTTCAAGATCTGATATTTCATTTCTACAAAACTGTTCCAATTCACTATTCATTTGAATAGGTCTGACTTTAGTGGGATATCCTTTTCAGTAAATATTTTTTCATAAGGGAGATCAACCATATGTTTCTTTCTATCCCAAAAAGCATTTGGAATGTTAGAACAAACCTTTGATTTAAAAAGATCATAAATTTTTACTATCTATTGTTTTATATTATCCTGAAGAAGTTGTTTATTAATCTTTTGAAATAAAATGTCTTTATAAAGTTCATTAAGCTGAAATTGTTTAACTAAAATAATAATATGTAAAGTTTTATCATGTATGGAGCATGCTTTCAAAAAATTCAAATTTTCTAGTTTTAGGTTTTTCTATGAAGGGAAATTGAAGTTTTTTATTATTAACTTGAAAGATATAAAATCATTGCCCACATTATAAGGAGTAATAAGGTTTATGAAAAGAGTACCAAGAATAAGATAACTATGAATTTCTTTTACAACCACAAAAGAGGTTTTTAATATAGTATCATTATTGAGAATGATTGCATCAACTTTAGCAGAGATACTTAATCTAGAGTTATTGGCAGCAAAGATTTTTTCAAGAGTATTTTCTTGAAATTTAGTAGGGACAAGACTAGATTTTATACAATTAAGATCAACACCAGTATCAAAGAGAGCTATAGTGTAAAATTTAAAATCAGAATCAAAATAGATAGTAATTTGAATAATATACTTCCTGGATGTGATTTCTTTTAAGACGAATAGAAAATCATTAGAAACATTCCTAATGTTTTGTATTTGTTGTGATGGCTCCTCATAGTCAGAGTCATCAACATTTTGGATTTTTATAACATCAATGATATGTTTAATAGCGTCAGAATCATGTTTTTACATGTTTTTATTTTTCTTGTAATTCCTTTAACTCTTTTTTGACAAGCTTTATTTCTTTCTGTAGTTCTTGTAATGGAGTATCCTTAACAATAACTTTTTTTCTTTATTAAGGATATTAGTTAAGCCATAGCTATTTTTGGAGGTGCTGGGTAAAACACTTTCGTTTTGTTTTAAAATGTCAATATTTTGGAAAGAATGAAGGAGTTTATCCAAATATTGTTTTTGAAGATCAGGATTATCAATTTGTTTTAAAACATCTAAAAGAATCTGTTGTTCTTTAAAAATAACATTTATAGAAGAGGAGTCAGATTAAGAATCAGAATTACTAATAGGAGTGTCATCAATTTGGAGTAATTTTGATTCAAGTTCTTCTGTTGAAAAGTCTGATTTAGAGTTACTTTCAGAAGAATCAATAAGAAGATTAGAAATTTTGTTCATAATCTCTTCAGCAATGGACAACTCATTAAGTTTTCTTTTAAGTTTACAAAATCTAGTAGTGTGACCAGGTTTATCACATTTAAAACATTTTATTTCTCTTAAAGGTTTGTTAAACCGTTTTTTATTGTTATTGAAACGTTTTTTATAAAATGGTTCTTCTGAAGGTTTATAATTCTTCACATTTCTTTTTTGGTTATAGGAAGAATGAGATTTTTGTTTATTAAAAGTCTTTTTACAATTATTAGGACATGAAGAAGAAGACTTAAAAGGATTTTTGTCAAATTGTTGACAAAATGATCCTAACTCCATATGAGTTTTCTTCATTGCCCATTTAAGATGTTTTTGAAGTTTGAGATCTTGGAAATTTTTTAATCCTACTTGTTGGATATCACTAACCAATTGGCCATATGTATATTCATAATAAGGAATAATTTGTTTGCCTGAAAGTTCTCTGATTTTATTTCTGACTTTCTCACCTAAGAGGGTGGGGAGGCCAACAAGGAAGTTTTCTTTCCAAAAAGGTTGGTTTGAGTCATCACGGAGCATAACTCGAGTAAGAAAAATATTTTTATAATATTGAAAGTCATTGAGCTTTTTACATCTTAAGTAGAAAGGAGTTTAGTATTACGATCTTTAATATGAGAAGGATCTCCAATAAAATGGAGTGAAATGGTTAATATAAGAGTCGAAACAGAATCTTGTTGTGGGTTCCATTATCATCATCGTCAACTTTTGGAGCATTTAAAATATCATTCTGTTGTTCTGGTGAAAGATAATAATCCCACCCTCCCTTTAGCTGACCTGAGAAGCCAGGTATAAGGAGTTCAGTGATGATTCTATCATGGACACCATTTTGGGTTTTGTAAGCATTGGCAACCATTGTCATTTGTTGGAGAATATAAAGAATCTGATATTCATTCATTCCATCAAGATTCCAATTATACACAGATGAGGCATTAAAACGGGTTTGGATTTGAGGTTCAGCTGGAATAATATCAAAAGGCATAGTATGTTTTGGTTGGGAATTCCAAGATATTTTGTTTATTTCATGATCAGAGAGAATATCAGAATCTGAACATTTATCAATAGTGTTTATCTTATGGATGGAAGTAGGGGTATCAAAAATAGTTTCCCATTCATGATTTCTATTTATGGTAATAATAGGATTTATAGTTTTTAAAAAAGGGAAATCAATCTAGTTTTAAGAAGAATAAATTTCAAACCATTCAAAGAAGAATATATTGACTATTTGTTTCAAGGTAATCATGATATTCTTATTTTAATATCTTTTCTTTTATTAATGAATTTTTCAAAAAAAACCATTCTCTTTTCATAGTATTTTTTAAAGAATAAAATTCTTTATGAAGCATTTGTTTGTTAATGTGAAATTCCTTTTCAATAATATTTAATTCATTAACAATATTTTCAGTAATAGTAGAAAAAGTTGGACTAGATGGTTCTTCTTCATTATTGCTCTCATAAATAGGTTTAGGATTTGTGATGTATAATCAACATTTCGAAGTATATTGTGAGGAATATCAGATGTAAAAAATCTAGATGAGAAGGAATTTATAACAGAAGGAATTTGTGAGACTCTCCCAAGGTTTATAGTATCAGAAATAGATAAATACTCATCATATCTAGAGGTGCTATTTCTCCTTTCAAATGACAATTTAACTCTACCATCAGTATATTGAGTAATATTTTTAAGATGTGAATTAAGTTTTGGTGGTTGAAGGGATTGTTTAGGAGCAACATTTTCAAGAATCCATTCTTTAGGAAGGTTAATATCTTTACATTTTATAGATCTAGTAACAACAACATTAGAACGAGAAAAATCAATTTGTAAAAGAAAGGTTTCACCTTTTTTACTATGATATCTAACTTTAGTAGAGAAAGCAGAAATCATAGCTTTATAATGAACTCTAAAGACAAGTGCAACAGGAATAGAACCTTCAAGTATTTTGTAATTATGAGTTTAATCTGGAGTACAAGAGATTTTAATATATTAGGATCATTTAAAGATATAGAGAAATTAGGTCAGCAATCAAAAGATATAGATCCAGCACGAAGACTAGATTCAATGGAGCTTAAAAGAGAGTCTTCAAAGTCTATAAATCTAGTATCACGAAGAACATCAATTATAGAGGTGTTTTAAACCTTCTTTAGTAAGGGGTTTAATACCAACTTGAATTAAGTCGATATGAATGTTTTTGTAGTATTTATTACGATATTTTTCAAGAGAATTAGAAGAAAGTAGAGGAATTGTTTCAAAGGGTTTAGAAAGTTTGATAATAGTGAAATCAGATTTGAAACTAAGGAATCTGGAGGATTCCTAAATTTTATTCTTGTTAACTTTAGGGATCTTCCAATCATCAAGAGATCTATCAAAATTTCTATAATTATTTCTTCAGTATTTATAATCTTCTTAGATGATTCCATTGAGGAGCTGGAAACAGATCCAGTAGAAGTAGTTCTACAAAATATTGCATCTATCTCTCTTAACTGATAAATTGCTTACAATCCTGAGTCTTAACAACAGGTTTTAATCTGAGTTCTTTCTAAAAAATTCTTGTACATACATTGTCACCAAAGAAAGAGAGTTCAACCATGGTAACCTATTTGAATCTCTTCAAAAAAAAAATTTGGTAGATGATGGTTTTATAAATATTGGGACAAAGAAAAAACTCTCCTTTTCTTTTATTAAAGCATACTTGATGCTACAAAATTCGCAACATTTTCTCACAAATTTCTTCATAATTCACATCGAGAGCCTGCCTTTTCAACATGTAAAATCATTACCGTTCTATCCCCGACTCTAAGGTGTGAACATTTTGCTGATAACTTATATGATCCCTATCACTTTCAAGAAAGATTTAAAGGTCTTCCATTTTTTGATGTAACCTTCAATTACTGAGACTACATATAAGTCTGGTAAACCCTGGATATCATCATACTTGGTTAGTCTATTTTGACAGAAATACCGATATTGCATCATATCACAGTGGTCAAATTTGATGGGATATTTTCGGATCAATGTCTGACATACAAAACCAAAAATTTTACAATCTTTTCAGTTGTTTAAATCCAAATACCCTCTGAACGTGAAAAACGTTTCCGGCATTTGCTAACTTCTGTTATTTTTTACGCATAAAATTTAATGCATTATTCAAATGGAAAGTAAATCAGGTCCAATAACTTAACTTTGGGCCCTAAGAATCATATTACATTTTTGTTATAAGTTCGTTTGCATTCGGCGGGCTCTGATCATTTCAAATTCAAATAAAAACAAATTGAAAAACGGTCAAAAGCGGCGAGAGAGAGTGAGAGAGAGAGAGAGAGAGTAAATCCTAACTTCGATCGATCAATCAATCCATGGAGAAGTACGAGAAGCTCGAGAAGGTCGGTGAAGGCACATACGGCAAGGTTTACAAAGCCAAAGAGAAAGCCACCGGCCAAGTGGTGGCGCTGAAGAAAACCCGCCTGGAGATGGACGAGGAAGGAGTGCCGCCGACGGCGCTCCGGGAGGTTTCCCTCCTTCAAATGCTTTCTCAATCTCTATACGTGGTTCGATTACTCTGTGTTGAACATGTCGATAACAAGAATGGTAAGCCCCTTCTGTACCTTGTTTTTGAGTATCTGGACACCGACCTCAAAAAGTTCATCGATACCCACCGCAAAGGTCCAAACCCTAGGCCTCTCCCGCCGCAGCAGATCCAGAGCTTCCTCTATCAGCTTTGCAAAGGCGTTGCCCACTGCCACAGCCACGGAGTTCTTCACCGAGACCTCAAGCCCCAAAATCTGTTACTCGATAAGGAGAAGGGCATACTCAAAATCGCCGATCTGGGTCTCGGCAGAGCATTTACTGTTCCTCTGAAGAGCTACACGCATGAGGTATCATCAATTCACATCTTCATTTAATGGTGCATCTGTATTTTCGACAGAATTAGAGAAATAGTGATTTATTGTATTCAAAACGCGCAGATCGTTACTCTCTGGTACAGAGCTCCAGAGGTGCTTCTTGGATCCACACATTACTCTACCGCTGTTGATATGTGGTCTGTTGGTTGTATTTTTGGTATGAACTCCTACTCTGCCTCTTTCTGTGGACTACGGTTAGACATACCTTAATTCATAGAGAAAATTGATTTGACATTTACTTTTTCACTTGCAGCGGAGATGGTGAGAAGACAAGCTTTGTTTCCTGGAGATTCTGAATTTCAACAACTTCTTCATATTTTTAGGTACACTTTTTATTATTTCTGTAGTTATGGTTGTGGTGATTGTATCGTTCTGAATTTCTGATCTTGTTGAGTTCTTTCCACTCAACGAATCATATGTTATTTTCTGCCATCACAATTAGTCTCTCTGTACAGGCAAAATGTGTTTCCTCATGTGATTGTATATTCTTTGGTTAAAGCTAAGAGTAACGATATCATCAAATGATGATGGGCTTTTCACACAGTAAGCTAGTGTGAAGCACATTTTAGATACTATCTTGATTTGGGAACTCCGGGCAGATATGGCTTTTTTTTTTTTTTTTGATATATTTTCTGTCATGTGCTCGGACTCTTTGCTCTAACGTTCCAACTAATCTATCTATCACCGTTGGAAATAAACTCATAGAGAAATCTGGTATTGTAATATGGCGGGACTGGCTGCAATAAAAATTGCTTCTTTTGGATCAAGATTTTTGATATACCTAGTGTGTTTATTGCTTTCAGAGTTAATGCTGTTGTACAGAGGATTTCATTGTATACATGCAAACATAGATTTAGAGAATTGTTTTTGAAGTAAAATGAATGGTGTGTTTCAACTGTGGAAGATGCTGACTTTACTATGTAATTCACTCCATTTGTATATGATAACTACTCAAATCAAAGGATTGTCAATCAGAGCGAAGTTGATTTCAATGTTGCTCATGATCAGTAATTACTGGCCATCAAATATTCAATGTTGTTCCCTTCAATTGGTGTGTAATTGCAGGTTGCTTGGAACGCCAACTGAGAAGACATGGCCTGGAGTGAACTCACTGAGGGACTGGCATGTGTATCCCCAGTGGGAACCTCAGAACTTGGCCCGTGCTGTTCCTTCATTGGGCCCTGATGGCATTGACCTTCTATCGGTGATTCCTTCACATCTCAGCTTTTCTACATTTGTTTCATAGCTGGTTTTTTATTTGAAAAGCACACAGTTAACATAAATCTTTATTTAAAAAGCCTCTCTTTACTATTCTTCTCTATCTCTATGGTAAAAAAGTAGTCCATGGCTTTTACACAAAACAATATCTCCACATTTCCAATGGGGCTGATTTCCCTAGTTTTTTATCCACTACCAAGTTTGGTCTATGGTGGTTGAATGATCACAGCCAATAGATAATTTGCCTCACACTTATCCAAAGACCAATACTCGCAATCTGAACTCTGAAGGCACTGTATGCTAGTACCTAATACTCGTTTCTGATGGAATTTCACGGGGTAGACCTCACTGTTCATCTAGAAATAGAATGGTCTAAATTTATTTGCATAATTGTCTGCAAGTGGAACTGATCAATGTTTGTTGCCATTTGGTTAATGCAGAAGATGCTTAAATATGATCCAGCAGAGAGAATTTCAGCAAAAGCTGCTATGGACCACCCCTACTTCGACACCTTGGATAAATGTCAGTTCTGAAATCGAGGGAACGGAAGGCAGCGTGAGTTGATATTGCTGGAATGATGTATGTCATCATCATCTTGGTGATTCAGACTTTGTTCGTTAGCAGGTCTACCAAGTCCTAAAATTGTGTATGATATTCATATCAAACATCTTGTACCAGAGCATACAACTCTGGTTTTATCTTAACAGTTTACTTACATGTATCAGCAGCACTGTATTTGAAGTAATCTGAAGCGTGTTCTATTTGTGTGAAGTGAGGTGGTTTCTCAAGCAATGCATTTGATTGATTGCCTGGGGAACTAAAACAGAACATATTTCTGGTGTTATTTTTGATCATGTACACTTTGTCCTATGTACTCAACATGTTTACTTTTACCTTGTATAATTTTCATTTTTTTATTTCTGGCAAAATGAATAAATATATTCCAAAGTTTCACATTTTTTACTGTTCCAACCAATGTTTTAATACTTGTCAATTAAATTATGTATGTTTCACAAACTTATTCATCTGTAACCACCTCATTTCTGTAACCTGCAAAAGTAAGTAGGCGAAGAGCATTACTAAAATTCATCATTCATCATTCCTCATTCATTTGAAATAGTTTGCGGAAGAACTTTTTAAAATGCTGAAGTGAAGATACCATAAAGTGGGTCATAATTTAATAAGACCTTTGTCAAGCTAATGTAATAAATTTCATAAGCTTTTTCATTTCTAAATTTATAATCATGATAACTTCACTTTTTTTTATTATTATAATTTTTTTTTTAAATTATGAAATTTATTTCTCTATCGTATTTTTCTTTCATTTTTAATTAATATTTTCATTACACAATTTTTTTTTTTTTTTTTTTTTTTTTTTTTTTTTTTTTTTTTTGTTGTAGTATATAGGTTATTAGGCTATTTTTGTGATATATAGTTTGAGAAACATTGTTCTTGAACTGGAAGTTGAACATCAAATTTAGACACGCACTAATTTTAAAATACGAGTTATGTTTTCGTAATAAATTAATTTACTGTATTTCAATTAAAATTTTTAATAAAATTTGAAGCAAATATTAGTTAATATTTATTTGTAGGCCCCCCAAATTCAATACACAATAGATATTCAATCCAACCGAAATAATCAATAAAAAAAATATATTTTTCAAATCTAATATTTCATTTTAATATATGCGATATGATTGTAAAATTAAGGATCATGAGAAAATGATTAGTTTAATATATTATACGTCAAAAATAGATTGGAAAAAAGTTATTTGTATTCTATTTAATTGAAAAAAGAAGAGCGACAAAATTAAACTAGTCAAAGGTTGACACATCATTTTTCAAATATTTTAACTTTTGAAAACTGAAATGGGGTAAAACTTACGAATTTTAGGGTACTTTGTAACATTAAATATTGAATTCAATAAGTCAATCTATTTGTTATCAAAAGTTTGATGAAATATTCAAAACATTAGTAAATACTCAGTTTTTTTCATATAAAAACAAAATTGTAATTTTTGAAAATCTTTGGTTTTCATTGAATTTTTTACAGTAGATTTCTTATATTATTAGAATGATTTATTCACGATTTTTATACGTGGAAGACTCATAGTTTCCATTGTAGCACCAAAACTCCAGAACCAGACTTAGTGTATCAAGTGATGGCTTTGATACCACTTGAAAGTACGGTGTCAATGGAAAACAGCAGCGCAAAAAAAAAAAAAAACACCGAGGGTAAATTTTCACAAGTCAAGAATGACTTGTGAAGCGAGCAGGGCGAAAGTTATTCACTAAATTGAGGTGAATTACAAAAACAGAATCGAATATCTCTTCTACGATTCTTTACGTACTTGAAATCCAAGGTGAATTTCAAGTCGACTAAACTAACTAAGAAAGCAAACTTAAAGAAATAATATATCACTCGCGAACTCTCTCTTTGAAAATCGACAGCAACAAGATCAGAATAATCTGTTGTTTATCAGTGCAGGATGTTGGAGTGAAAGTGATGACAACTTTCTTATTAACAACGTTCTGCTATTCAGAAAATGATATCGTATTCAGTGTGTTTTTTTTCTCCTTTCTTCTCCGTTTTATTTATAGGATACTTCAGTTCCATTTCTCTTCTTTTTCTGCTCAGCCACGTTCGTGTAATGCCTTTCTCCATTTCTCTATTTTTTTCTCAACTGTCTTCCCACATGATAGAGTTTTGACTCGGTCCTCAACTACTTTCCTTGTTTGTGGGGATATTACTTGTTGTCCAATCTTTTGACTCTTATCTGTATCTTTCAAAATGGAAGAAACCGGCAAAATAGATATTCTAATTAAATTTGACAAGTTCTAATTTCAACAATCTCCTCCTTTTTGCCTTTCTTCCCAATTTTCGATTCCTGATAAAATAACTAGAGTCCACGACATTATACTACAAGTCAAATTTCACTTGTATCTTCCAAGGTGAGTCATGAGCAACTCCTCCTTTCTTCAAGACTCCCCCTTCCTGCAAGCTCCCCCTCAATGATATACATTCAATAAGATAGTTCACACAAAATTCCATAATTCACAGAAAATTCCACATGAGCAGACCAGACCAAACCAGAAGTCCAGTGAAGACGGTTTATCAGTACTAGTATAGCAGTAGCAGCATAGCAGCATGGTAACAAATTCAGTACAACAACAACAGCAGCAAATCATCAGCTACTCATGTTCGATTCAGCAAACAAGACCAGAGGAGCAACAAAATAGCTTATCACAACAGCACGGTAGCAAACAGCCGTAGCACAGGACAACAGCACGGTAGCAAACAGCCGTAGCACAGCACAACAGCAGCACAGCCTCAGCAGCAGCACAACCTCAACATCAGCAGCAACACAACACAGCAGCAGCATCAACAAATCAGCAGCTACTCATGTTCTTCGGGAGCACCATGAGCATCATCTTCATCTCCACCTTCATCATCTCCAACTTTTGGACTTTCTTCAAAATTCCTCAATACTTGAGAATCAAAATTAGAACACAGGACACAATACACAAAAAGTTTACCCAACAAATATATCAGCATTGTTAATCCTATAAAACTCCCCCTTAATGCAAACTCCCCCTACGTAATTGACATTTAATACCATTGCAACACATAGTAATATCCAGAATTATCCAACAAAAATCATAGCCACACCAGAAATCAACACCGAGTTAACCAGTACACAACTATCCTAAGATTATCTCCAAAATAAATTTCCAAGACAAATCAAAGTAGTACAGATAATCATGTCCTTCTTCTTTCCTAAATACAACAACAAGTTCTCCCCCTAAACAAAACAATCACAGAACCAAAACAGAGCAATCATTGTTTTCAATCATCCTAACAAATCTTCCCCTAATTGTGAAGAAAGAACATCATGAACAACAGATTCAACATATGTTATAGCAGCACATAACTTTCGACCATGGAAAAAGTATCAAGGTTAAATTGACGAAAGTTATATAAATCAATTTTCTGTTTATGAAAACACACAAGGTTCAAATTATCAGCATCCCACCTTTTCAAATATCAGCATTACAAAATCATGAAATAGGTAAATCGAATGACACCTGAGATTCTGAATTAAGTGGTGAGAGATGAGAGACAGAACCTGATGTTGGATTGAATGTTTTGGAACCGTTCGGGGGAGCATTCTGTATCAGCAGAATTTGTTTCATTATTTTTGCAATTTTGAGCCAGATTCTGAAATGGGATATTCTCCCCCTTAGTTTTTCAGACCCATTGTCTCGTAGAATAAAATCTTAATCAAGATTTTCAGCAATGGGGAATAATAATGAAAATGCAGCAACTTTGATGAGCAGAGTTGGGATATGTATTAAGATTTGGTGAGGGTCGTTGACCACGGTAGATGTGAGGAGAGACTTGGCCTAGAGCGGGAGACGCCGTTCCTGCCGGAGGAATCTCGTCTGGTTTTGAGGCGCTGACCATAAATCAACCGGAACGAAAATAGAAACGCCTGTGGGGGAGGTAGAAGCTGCAACTTGGGCAAGTAACTCAAAAATTTGGACGAGGATATGGCGAGACCCATCATCGGCCATGGTTGATGAGAAAACAGAGAAAACCAGTTAGAGATGTGATAGATAAAAATGAGTGGGGAATGTGAAAAGTTTTCTAAAATAGCATGAAAGATGAATTGTGATAATTGAATGGTGAATGATTATTTAGAGATTTTGACAGATGAATGCCCCTTAGTGAAAAATATGCAGTGATATGTGAGTGGCATGAATATCTCAACTGTCACCTATTCAACTTACTCCCACTAGTCCATAAAATACGTATCACAACCAACCAGAGAAAATATAGAAAAAGAAAAATCTGGATGAATATCATATACTGATTTAAAATAGCAGATTTATCCTTAAGCCTTGTACCAGAATTTTGGGAGTGATACGAAGAAGGAAGAAGATAATATAATATATAATCAGATGAATTTTCATAAATGACTCTCACGATGGCATGGTTTTTTTTTTTTTAAACATATATTCAGATTTAAGATTCAAGTAAGAATTCCGGTTTCTCATCATATTTTTTAAGGTAGCATCGTCGCAGCGAACGCCGTGCCCCCAAGGTACTTTATGATGTGAGGTAGGAAGAATAATTTTGAAACACCCTTTTTACGTAGAGAACATCGTCGCAGCGAACGCCGTGCCCCTAGTTACTCAAGTATTTCTTAAATTATTCAACTCATCAATATTTTACAAGGTAACATCGTCGTAGCGAGCGCCGTGGCCCCCAAGTTACTTTAGTTGATGAGTATTCTTTACTCAAATCTTAAATTTCTTAGCATGAACAATGTTTGACAAGGAAGCATTGTCGTAGCGAGCGCCGTGCCCCGAGTTACTAGCTGCTCAGCTTCATCGATATATTTTTTTTTAATGATGCCAAGCTAAGAGTTCATTTCGAAACATCCAGACTGATGGTGAAATACTGAACAAACAAGGAGTTATATATACAGAATACATACAAAGTGAAATGTTGCTTTTAATACAAGTGTGGCGTTACAAGCAATATTTTAGGTCTCTTCACATGACACTAAGATCGAGAGATTTCCTGAGACTGCAGAATCTCTCAAAATCAAGAGCTTTGGTGAATATATATACTATTTGATTTTCAGTATTAATGCATTCTAACCGGATAAGCTCTTTCTCTAGCAAATCTAGGATGAAGTGATGTCGTATATCTATGTGTTTAGTGTGTGAGTGCTGAACTGGATTTTTCGAGATGTTCATGGCACTAAAGTTGTCATAAAAAACAACAAGAGTATCACTTGAATAACCATAGTCTTGTAGCATCTGTTTGAGCCACAATAAGTGTGTTCAGCACCCTCCAGCTGCTATATATTTTGATTGAGCAGTAGAGAGAGAGACACAATTTTGTTTTCAACTATGCTATGAGACTAGGTTATTTCCAAAATAGAAATATCTTTCACTAGTGCTCTTTCTATCATCAATGTCTCCTGCCCCAATCAGAATCACTAAATCCTATAACATTTATATTTTTAGGCCTGGGAACTAAATACCAAACATCATTTTTGATGAATTGATTTAATTCTTCATGCATTTCATCAATCCCAAAATTATCTCCTAATGGTTCAGAAATAATATTTGGTTCAGTCAAAGACAAGAAACATGACAATTTTACTTCATTAAATATAGAGGACAAGCAAACAAACTTTACCATATCTCTATAGTTCACCGGTGCTTTTCATCTTGTTGTGATACCTTCATGCACATTACCAATAACTTGAGTAATCGGGTGATTCTTTCTTATCCTTTCTGGTGGATCTCTTCTTTCAGTTTGCTGAACAATCGACTCTTCTGTAATTTCTGGATGAGTTTCTGGTTCTGTGTCAGAGTGAAATGTTGGTTCAGCATTTTGATCAGCAACTGAAATTCGACCTTGCTCAGCTGGTTCGACATGTCCGTAATTCTGCATATCAATATAGGCTTCAACATTATCTTCTTCAGTTTTTCCTACCAGATCAGTGAGATCATCAAATATAACATTTACAGATTCTTGAATACACTTAGTCCTGAGATTAAACACACGATATGTTTGACTTTTAAACCATATTCAAGAAATATTCCTTTCTCACTTTTTGAATCAAAATTTGCAAGAAAATCTCGATCATTCAGAGTATAACAAACACATCCAAACACATGAAAATATTTCAGATTTGGCTTACACCCATTTAAAATGTCTTATAGAGTCATGTGTGTGCCAGGTCTTAAATAAACGCGATTAGAGATGTAACAAGCTGTATTCAAGGCTTCAGCCCAAAATCTCTTAGCAAGATTTTTTGAGCAAATCATAACACGAGCCATTTCTTATAAGGTTCTGTTCTTTCTTTCAGCAACACCATTCTGCTGTGGTGTTTTAGGTGCAGAGAATTCATGCATAATCCCTTGTTTTTCACAAAAATCAGCAAATAATGAGTTGTTGAATTCTCTACCATGATCTGATCTTATGCGTGATATGCATGATCCAGTCACATTTTTGAACCTAGCATGCAATTTTGTAAACACATTGAACATTTCAGATTTTTCTCTAAGAAAATTTATCCAAGTGTATCGGGAAAAATCATCAACCAAAACATATGAGTATCTTTTACCACCTAAGCTTTCAATCTCAATTGGACCCATAAGATCCATATGAATTAATTCAAAATTTCGAGTAGTACCAATATATTTCATATGTTCATGAGAAGTTCGAGTTTGTTTACCTTTTTGACATTCTCCACACATAATTTGTTTACCTTTTTCAAGTTTGGGCAAACCTTTTACTGCACCCAGTCTTATCAGTCTATCTATGTTTCTGAGATTTGCATGTCCCAACTTTTGATGCCACATAATTGTTTCACTTACTTGGGCAGTGTTGCACGATAGGCTTTTTCCAACAAGATAGTAATTATCATTTGATCTTTTACCTGTCATTACACATACATTTGAAGAGTCAAATACCTCATATTTATCCTTATTGAATTTTACCTAAAGATCGTCATCGCATAATTGACTTATACTAATCAAGTTAGTCATAAGTCCATCCACATGTAGAACATTTCGAAGCTTAGGGAATCCAGTAATACACAATGTTCCTTTTTCTATGATTTTTCCTTGTGTTCCTCCACCATATCTCACTGTGCCTCCTTGGAATGATTCAAAGTTTGTGAGATATTTTCTTGAACCTGTCATGTGTCTTGAACACCCACTATCAAAACACCAAGATTCTAAATTGTTAGTTTTTAGAGTAGTAAACACAACATTACAAGTTATATTCGATTTACAGACCCACTTCAATTTTGGACAGAATGGTGTATTCTGATTCACGATGTTATTCCGAATGTTATGCAACTTTCGTGGCAACATTTTATTCTGTGACAGATCAGATTTCAATTTTTGACAGTAAGGTCTTATGTATTCATGTTTAAAACAGTAATGACAGACAAATCTCCTTTTTCTTTTGGTCATTTTTTCTTTGTCTGTTGTTGGCTGAATTTTACCACTTTCTTTAACAAAAACAATGGAATTTTGATCAGAAATTTGGTTAAATAAAATAGCAGCAGCAGGATTATCATGATACCCAATTCCTGAATGTTCTATATTTCCTACGGCCAAATTTTCATCAAGCTTAGAAGTACCTGTATTTAATTTCTTGAACGTTTCATTCATAACCTGAAGTTCGATCTTGAGTTTACTTAATTCAACATCCTTCTTTGTAAGAATAACTTCCAACATTGCAATCATCCTCTTGAGTTCTTCATTTTCTTTGCTCAGACTTTCTACTTCTTGGTGTCTTAATTCCAGATTTTTGAGAAGTTCATCCTGAACAGCTTGAATTTCTTTAAGTATTCGATCATCTTCTTCTCCCTCAATTAATTCTGCATCACTTATGCATCCATTAAAACAATTAAAATAAGAATTAGTGAAGAAATTGTACGTATCAGACATGGAGTTTGAACTTGAAGGTGTAAGTATTTCTTCATCATCAGAAAATTCTTGAATGGAAGTCAGCAAGGCAATGGTTTTTGATTCCTCTTTTACCGGATGTATTTCATCAATTTCTTCTTCGCTCAATGACACCCAAATTAATTTTCCACGTCTACGAAGGATATTTGCATATTCATTTGCGTAGTAACCAAATCCTCTACATGCTCGACATTGAACATCTTCAAAATTTTCTTTAGAAAGAATCGAAGAACGTGGAAGACTCATAATTTCCATTGTAGCACCAAAACTCTAGAACCACACTTAGTGTATCAAGTGATGGCTCCGATACCACTTGAAAGTACGGTGTCAATGGAAAACAGTAGTGGAAAATAAAAATAACACCGAGGGTAAATTTTCACAAGTGAAGAATGACTTGTGAAGCCAGCAGGGCGAAAGTTATTCACTAAATTGAGGTGAATTACAAAAAGAGAATCGAATATCTCTTCTACAATTCTTTACGCACTTGAAATCCAAGGTGAATTTCAAGTCGACTAAACTAACTAAGAAAGCAAACTTAAAGAAACAATATATCACTCGCAAACTCTCTCTTTGAAAATCTATAACAACAAGATCAGAATAATCTGTTGCTTTTCAGTGCATGATGTTGGAGTGAGAGTGATGATAGCTTTTTTAGTAACCACGTTCTGCTATTCAAAAAATGATATCGTATTCAGTGTGCTTTTTTTCTCCTTCCTTCTCTGTTGTATTTATAGGATACTTCAGTTCCCTTTCTCTCATTTTTCCACTCAGCCACGTTCGTGTAATGCCTTTCTCCATTTCTCCATTATTTTCTCAACTGTCTTCCCACAGGATAGAGTTTTGACTCGGTCCTCAACTACTTTCCTTGTTTGTGGGGATATTACTTGTTGTCCAATCTTTTGACTCTTATCTGTATCTTTCAAAATGGAAGAAACCGGCAAAATAGATATTCTAATTAAATTTGACAAGTTCAAATTTCAACAAGTTCTATGTGAAAAGACATAGTGGAAAGATTTATATATGCGAAGAATGCACATCAGCTATGGAGAGAGCTAGAGGAAAGGTTTGGCCTATGCAATGAGCCTCTGTTATATCAGTTACGACGGGAAATGTCAAATCTACAACAAGGTAACACTTCAGTAGTCAATTTTTACTCCAAATTGAAACGTATTTGGGATGAATATGATAGCTTAGTGCCACCTCATATATACAAGTGTGGTGGATGCAAGTGTGATGCATAAAAAATTCATGATAGCTATGATTTAGTTCGAAGCCAAATACTGTTAATGGATCCACTACCTAACTTAAATATCTGATGTTCTTTTTGTGCCAAGTTTTAAATACAACATGCTTTCCGTTGCTCAATTGATTATAATATCAAATATAATTTTTGTTTTCACCCTATCAAACTGTTATTTGTAGGACCAGAAGATTAATAAATTGGTGGCCATAGGCAAGGCAGTTGGTAGACTTTCCTGTCATCTAATATAAATATTTCTATGTCTCCAGCAATGAACACTTGTCACTTTGGCACCACAGACTAGGGCATGCTTCTTATAATACTTTACAACATTTATGATTCCTTCATCCATTTTGTACTCCAGAAAATCAGGCACCATTGAAAATTTGTGATATATGGCATTTATCAAAACAACATAGACTTTCTTTTCCCACCAGCACTATTTCCTCTGATGCTACTTTTGATTTAATTCACATGGATTTATGGGGGTCCTTACAAACAAGATTCCTATTCTGGTGTATTTTACATGTTAACATTGGTGTATGATTACAGCAGATCAACTTGGGCTTTCATGTTATCCCATAAAATCCAGTTCTCATCTCATTGCTAAATTTATAAAAACCACACAAACTTTACACTATAAAGTCATAAAATTTATTAGGACTGACAATGGGACATAATTCATCAATTCCACTTGTAAATCCTTGTTTGATAACCTTAGCATCATACATCATAAGACTTGCATCTACACACCCCAACAAAATGGGGTGGTAGAAAGAAAACACAGACATATCTAAGAGATAGCAAGAGCAATCTTGTTTTATTCCAAATTACCTTCTAAAGTTTTTCCTTTTTCTCTCCTCACAGCCGTCAATATTATTATTTTCTTACCCACTGTGGTACTTAACTGGAAATCTCCTTTTGAAATTTTATATGGTAATCTACCCAATTACCACACTCTCAAGGCATTTGGATGCCTTTGCTATGCTACCGTCACTACTCCACACAAATAGAAATTTGCAAGCAGAGCCTCTAAATGTATCTTCTTAGGATATGTTTTTGGTATCAAAGGTTTTAGGTTACTCAACGTAGACACACAACAAATTTTTGTTTCTAGGGATGTGGTTTTTCATGAAACCACATCCCCTTTTCATTCTACTCCTGTCGAACAAGAATCTATCCCACTCCCTGTTCCTCCCTCTATTCACACAGAATCTTCCGATTCATCTTCTTCAAAATCTCCTTCAGCACCTATACCTAAAGTACATCCCATCCAGCCACTCCGAAGGAGTTCTAGATAAACCATTGCACCAAGCTTGACATTCAGATTTCATAGTTTATCCAGCTGCCATGTCTGTGGTTCCTCAATTTTACTACTCAACAGGTATCTACTTCTCATGCTTTTTCTATTTCTACTTTTCTCTATACTGTTAATCCATGCTTATCTACTTCTCATGCTTTTCCTATTTCTACTTTTCCCTATACTGTTAATCCATACTTTCTTTCTTCTTGTCTTTCTTTTCTCACCAACCTTGATAGTGTAAAAGAACTTAATACCTATAATGAAGATGTACAGTTCAAAGAGTGGCAAGATGCTATAGGAACTTACAGCCTTGGAAGAAAACTATACTTGGGAAATTACCACTTTACCTCCCAGAAAGAAAGCCATTGGTAGCAAATGGATATTTAAAATAAAGATAAAACTAGATGGTTTGGTCGAAAGTGTTAGATCAAAATTCGTGCGCATGTGTTGCGTTCAGTACTAATTCGAACTATAATTGAACTATGTGGAAGTGAAATAATAGTTACAACAATTTTGAGGAAGAATCCATTCTTCATCTCAAGTATTTTTATTAGATAGAGTGTTTGTTCCTAAAATTACATAGTTTGGACTTACACGTCATTAGACTCCCTCCAATACCACTCTCTTCTAACAATTTACTTGACCATCGAGTTCTCTAGATGGATTTGGCTGCCGACTCCCATACAGTAGAAATCTGAACACTCCCGAGCCCAGTAGGCTGTACTCTCCCGAGCCCAGCAGGCTGTACTCTCCCGAACACAGTGGAAACCAACGGTGGTTCACTGACAGTTCGCCTTCTTGGTGGAACTGTACTATGATATAAGCTCTCAAATAAAACCGTCCCTCTCAAATAGAATATCTCTTTCTCTGCATATGATAATGAATGTAATGTAACATATATACTCTTCCTCTCATGCCCGTAGTCTATTTATACTTATATGTCTTGAACACAAAGATATCCTCACCATAACAACCTTGATTTGCTATCAAATCTCTCCTTCAAAGATCAAATTCTTTCCTTGAATATCTCTAGGCAGTTGGTGATTGAATCTTCTATTCCATGCATATATCTTTGGGCATCTTATGTTTTGTTTGCTTTTCTTCCTTTCCATATCTTATTCTATATTCTCAAGATTATGCATATCTTCTTGATCTTCTTTCCTTCAATGTCTCCAACCAACCAATCTTTCATTCCTGATTATCGTATCTTTGGCATATCCTACATGTAATTAAAGATCATTAGATTTTTGATATATATGTCAACACACTTATTTTATTAATCTCCCCCTTTAGCATTTGGATAGAAAATCTTCTGTTCTGCAAACATTTTTAAACACCGAAATCTGGTCACAATTTGAACAGACAGTGAACTCAGGACTCCTAGTATGCAGTTTTATCAGATAGAGATAAACTAATGAATATTACATAATGCTAAATTAGTCAGATCATGCATATAACATAGTTAGATAGTAACCACAAGAAAATCACATGTAGAGTTTCAAAATATGCATTATCTCCCCCTAACAACTAACTCCTCCTTAATTTGAGCTTTTTCACTTAATGACTATTCACTGTCTTCATCTCCCCTTTTTTTGAGCCATTTGACAAAGGATTGGTGAACATAGAAAGACTATAAAAGCCATTTTTAGTGTTGGTACGGACTGCTCAAGAAAATCAGAAGGACTAATTTGCTTGGAGATCGAACTGAGACCAATCGGCCTGTTAATTTCATATGTTCCTGTGAAAGAGAATGGAAGAGAGAAATCGTAGAAAGACTAGGTCTTTAACACAAGGGGAATGTGAGAGATATCTTTAATCACAACAAACAGGAACTGAACAATAGATATGAATTAATGGTCAGGGCAGACAAAATATTCAAGTCTCTTTGTAATATGTGACAAAATAAGTGATGCTATATATGGTTCAAATACACTGCTCAAACACTTCCCTTTCCATGCAGATCTTACCACGCGTTCACATCATAAGAGATCATGCGAGAGAGGTTAGTTGCCACTAGTCTTATATTCCTAGCCACCAGGCTCGCTTACTCATATATCCCAATTTTCCATGGTTTACCCATCGGTTTGTAGAGAGAGATCTAGATAGAGATACTAAAATAAAATAATGAGAAATTACTGCACAAAGAGGATATAATGAATAAAAAGGAGGATTCAGTTCAGACTTTTATTCTCCTTTCAGCAAGCAATCCAGTTTGACGATACACTAAGACAAATCAATGTTCTCAATTCATAGGTGCCTCTTTGGTTCTTTTTTTTTTTTTTTTCTAAGAACACAGTTTGAAGAATAGATTCCTTATCACTCCTTTTGCAGAAACCTTGTGTAGTAGCTTGCACAAGTAAGAACCACACTAGGAAAACCCTGTAAGACAAGCTCAACTGTCCCTTATAACCCCCTTTGTGCGAACAAGAGGAGAACACTTTTGTAGCTTTCACAGACCTATCATTTTCTGTGCAATATGCTCAATCATACGGCTGATAGCTTGTCACTGCATCATTTCAAGGTCGTAGCTCTTTCCAAGAAAATAATAAATTGAGACAAATTGGATTCAAAGTTCAAGACAAACTGAATTTTAAACCTGTGTAGAGAGAATTTATGTTATATTTCCTCTAACCCCCTTTTTTTTCTCATTTATCTACTTGAGATAATTCAAGGTTCTTCCCCTTTTTTTTTCATCGTTTTTTTTGGTATTGTTGAGCACAACAAATGCCCAATGATTTCCTAAAAGAGATAAACCGTTGGGAATCCAGGGCCTTGATAAATATATCAGCAAGTTGGGTTAGAGTAGGAACATGTTCAACTACAATAACACCTTCCTCAACCAAATCTCTAATGTAGTGATACCTGATGTCAATGTGCTTGGTTCGGGAGTGTTGCACAGAATTTTTGGACATATTTATAACACTCATATTATCTTAAAAAAGAGTCATTGAGTCCAAGTTCATACCGTAGTCGCACAACATGTGCATCATCCATACCAACTGCGAACATGAACTCCCTGCCGCAATGTATTCAGCTTCTGCTGTGGATAAGGATATGCTATTTTGTTTCTTACTGAGCCATGACACCATATTGTTTCCAATAAAGAAGCATCCTCCTGAAGTGATTTTCCCATTGTCTATATCACCGGCCCAATCACTATCACAATATCCTGCAAGAATAGAGTTAGTATCGAAAGAATATTTTAGTCCATAGTCAGTAGTATCTGCCACATAACGTATACTTCTTTTTACTGCTTTGAGGTGTGATTCCTTTGCATTGGATTGATATCTAGCACACAATCCCACACTATAACTTATGTCAGGTCTACTTGCAGTAAGGTATAAGAGACTCCCTATCATGCTTCTATACAGTGTTGGGTCAACGCTAGTTCCACTTTCATCTTTAGACAATTCGGTATTGGTTCCCATCGGTGTTAGAGCAATCTTGCAGCCTTCAAGACCAATTTCTTTACCAAATTTTTGGCATATTTCCCTTGATGTATCATGATTTCATTTTTTTTGTTTAACTTGCAGTCCAAGAAAGTAGGATAGCTCCCCAACCATACTCATTTTAAATTCTTGTGACATTACCTTGACAAAGTGGTTCACTTTGTTTTCAGATGTAGAGCCAAACACAATGTCATCCACATAAATCTATACAATGATAATGTCATTGTTCGACCACTAGGTGAACAGGGTCTGGTCTACCCTTCCTCGCTTGTATCCTTGTGCAAGTAGAAACTTCGCCAGTCTCTCATACCAATCTCTTGGGGCTTGCTTCAGTCCATACAATGCCTTCTTCAGTTTGTACACATGATTTGGGTAATGTGGATCTTCAAAGCATTTGGGTTGCTCTACATACGCTTCATCTTTTAAAAAACCATTTAAAAAATGCACTTTTCAAATCCATTTGATAAAGTGTGAATTTTTTAATATAAGCAAAGGCTAGAAAAAATTCTTACAGACTCCAATCGTGCAACTGGAGCAAAAGTTTCTTCGAAGTCAATTCCTTCAACTTGTGTGTATCCTTGAGCTACCAATCTGGCTTTTGTTCCTTGTAATGTTTCCATGCTCATCATTCTTATTTTTGAAAATCCATTTAGTTCCAATAATGTTTGCATTGTCCGGTCATGATACGAGTGTCCATACATCATTTCTAGCAAATTATTCCAACACCTCTTGCATGGCTAATATCCAGTTGTCATCTTTGAGAGCCTCTTTTATGTTCTTAGGTTCGATCATAGAGGTTAACATGCATGATGTACTAAACCCTCTAATTTTGCGGTAATGGGGTTTCGGTTTTCCACTTGTCTTTCGGATGTTCCTTTTGAACTTTGGTGGAAGGTTCATGGTTTTCATGCTCTTCACTCTTTGGAGTCTGATCAGTCTATCATGTGTTTTCACAATTTAGTTCACCTATAGGTCGCACAGCAGATGAACTTGCTTTATCCAGATAAATATCCAGTCTTTCCAATGAGTCATCAAAGACAACGTTAGTACTTTCAACAAGTGTTTCAGTTCTTAGATTAAATACATGAAATGCTCTACTGTTTGTAGAATAACCAAGAAACATACCTGTATCGCTTTTGGCATCGAACTTACCTAATTGTTCTCGGTCATTGTATACATAACATCTGCAGTCGAACACATGAAGATGATTGAGATTCAGAGTTTTGCCTTTACAAATTTCATATGAGGTCATTCCCACTCCTTTCCTTAAGTAGAGACGGTTTGAAACATAGCATACAATAGTTTCCGCTTCAACCCACCATTTTTAGCGACATTCTTGCCTAGCATCATAGCCCTGGCCATTTCCTGTAGAGTACGATTATTTCTCTCAACTACTTCATTTTGTCGAGGTGTTTTAGGAGCTGAAAACTCATGAGTAATACCACATGAGGTGCAAAAATCAATAAAAGCATTATTTTCAAATTCTCTCCCATGGTCACTTCGTATTCGAACAATATAATCCTATTTTCATTTTCAAGTTATTTTATCAGTTTCTCAGCTTCTCCGAATGTTTTTGATTTTTCTCAAAGAAATCTTACCCAGGTATATCTTGAAAAGTCATCAACACACACAAAGATATACCTTTTACCTCCAGTACTTTCGGTTTAAACCTGTCCTATCAGGTCCATGTGTAATAGGGCCATAATTTGTTTTGTGCAGACATAGTGAGTTCCTTTGTGTGAGCTTTTCACCGATTTGTCAAATTGGTAGGGATTACAGATTCCCTGATTCCTGTTTGGGAGTTTAGGTAACCCCCGAACACATTTGGATTTTGATAAGGCAATGAGGTGGTTGTATCCAATGTGTCCTAATTTTTGATGCCATACTTTGGTTGCCCCGATGTTTGAATTATGACAACATGATTCCTATTAAGAAGATAGCAGTTGTTAGTGGATCGGGTTCCAGTGAGTATACATTGATTAATAATGTCAATAACCATGCATTTTTCATGAGTAAAACTCACTCGTAGTCCTTGGTCACATATTTGACTAATGCTTAACATATTTGCTTTAAGAGTTTCAACAAGAAACACATTAGGTAATTTAGGTAAACCGCGTATATTAAGAGTTCCTCTTCTAATGACACTTTCACTCTTACCATCACCAAAAGTCACAGATTTCCCATTTATTGAACTGATATCAGTTAGATATGTAGCATTACCGGTCATATAATGGGAGCATCCGCTGTAAAAAAGCCACGTTCTGGTGTTGGTCGCACCAAGTGAGACTATTGATGATGTAAAACACATGCTGTTCTTAGAAACCCATACTTTTTTTACATGTGACATTCTATTTCTGACATTTCTTACTTTCACAATTTTTGATGATGTAGGATTTTTCACAGGAACACCGAACATATTCCAATTATAGATGTTACCTGATCAACTGTTATGTTTCATTCTGTAGCACCTTGGTTGAATGTGCCCAGGTACTACACAGTAGTGACATATAGGAATGAATTTTTTCGTACCTTTGGTGTCTTGTTTTCCTAACTCACTTGTAATATTTGGATCTTCTTGTTGGACCGTCGAGGAGCTGGCTCGTACAAAGGTTGTTGTTCCAGATGGTCTTTGTTCAGTGTATCCAATTTCGATTTTGTTAATTTGTGACCTTCTGTACGCCAAAATCTCATCAAATTTAGCCTTTCCTTTGTTCTGTCCTTGTATAGTTCGCACTGCTTTGTCTAGTTCAGTCCATAGTTCTGTCATCTCATGGTCTTTATCCTACAATATTGACACAGTTTTTGTCAGTTTATTAGATACTGATGTGCTTACCTGGAGGTTGTTGTGAATAGATTCCTCTGCTGTTTCTAGATTGATTTTAAGTGACTCAATTTCCATCTCTTGAAGTTGAACCTGGTATTCCAAATTTCTCACATTACTTTGGGATGTAGTCAGTTCACCGCTCAGTCATTCATTGATCTCCCTAGTGATTTGTAGTTCATGTTTCACCCAGCTTAGTTCTTCATGTTCCATGGAAATGGTACCTTTACTTTTATACTCTTTCACTTGATTCTCCAGTCTTTGAATAACTTCAGTAGCTGCTGTACATCTGGCTTATATGTCTAGGTACATTCTCTCCAGATCCTCTAAAGTTGGATCATAAAAATTTAGTTCTTTAGGAAGCTCCAGTTCTTCTTCAGTTCAATTGTTAAAAAAAACTGGAACCTGTTTAAAAAAAACTGGAACCTGCTCTGATACCAATTGTTAGATCAGAATTTGTGTGCATATGTTGTGTTCAGTACTAATTCGAACTATAATTGAACAATCCGGAAGCAAATAGTAGTTACAACAATTTCAAGGAAGAATCTCTTCTTCCTCTCAAATATTTTTATTAGATAGAGTGTTGTTCCCACAATTACATAGTTTGGACTTACACGTCATTAGACTCCCTCTAATACTAGCAAACCCTATACCACTCTCTTCTAACAACTTACTTGCCCATCGAGTCGCCTAGATGGATTTGGCTGCCGACTCCCGTATGGCAGAAATCTGTACTCTCTTGAGCTCAGCAGGCTGTACTCTCTTGAGCTCAGTAGGCTGTACTCTCCCGAGCATAGTGTAAACCAACGAGTGGTTAACTGATAGTTCGCCTTCTTGGTGGAACTGTACTACGATATAAGATCTCAAATAAAACCGTCCCTCTCAAATAGGACGTCTCTTTCTCTGTATATGGTAATGAATGTAATGTAACAGAGATACTCTTCCTCTCATGCCCGTAGTCTATTTATACTTGTATGTCTTGAACATAAAGATATCCTCACCATATCAACCTTGATTTGCTATCAAATCTGTCCTTCAAAGATCATATTCTTTTCTTGAATATCTCTAGGCAGTTGGTGATTGAATCTTCTATTCCATGTATGTATCTTTGAGCATCTTATGTTTTGTTTGCTTTCTTTCCTTTCCATATCTTGTTCTATATTCTTAAGATTATGTATATCTTCTTGATCTTCTTTCCTTCAATGTCTCCAACCAACCAATCTTTCCTTCCTGATCATCGTATCTTTGTCATATCCTACATGTAATTAAAGATCATTAGATTTTCGATATATATGCCAACACACTTACTTAGGTTTTCGATATATATGCATGTAATTTGGAGTTTTGTGTCCGTTTACTTGATTATGGTTTTCAACAATCTTCTCATGATCACTGTTTGTTCTTCAAAGAATCTGCATCTCAGTTTATTGCACTGCTAATTTATCATGATGATTTTTTTATTGTTGGTCCTTCACTACCAGAAATATAGTTACTTAAATAATGTTTGGAAAAATTTTTTACCATTAAAGATCTGGGGGAAGGTAAGTATTTTTTGGGTCATGAAATAGCCCGGAGTGATCATGGCATCTACATTCATCAACGAAAATATATCTTCGACATCCTAACAGATTCAGATCTCCAGCATTGTAAGCCCACTTCCACTCCTATTCCAGCAGGCTTTAAATTCCAAGCAGATAATGGAGAACCCTTGTTAGATGTAAATTAGTATCAGTGGTTGGTCGGGAGACTTCTCTACCTCAATCTTCCTCGACCAGATATTACATATGGGGTCCAACAGCTCAACCAATTTATCAACAAGCCTTACACTAGGCACTGGAATGCTGCTCTACATCTTCTATAATATCTAAAAGGTAGTCCTTCTAAAGGACTGTTTTATTCAGTCCAATACACCTTTAGTATTCACGCTTATAGTGATGTAGATTGGGGGTATGTTTGGATAACCGCAAGTCTCTAACAGGCTATTGTGTCTTTCTTGGGTTAACGCTTATATCTTAGAAAACAAAAAAGTAGACCACGATTTATTAATTCTCGGCTAAAGCTGAGTATTAAGCCTTATCTACCAATGCTTGTGAAGTTCCATGGGTGCACTTCTTACTTCAGGAGCTAGCTATTCCTGTTTATGGTGTGATAGTCAGGCTGCTATACACATTGTCCAAAATCCAGTTTTCACAAGTGCATCATGCACCTTGACATAGACTATCACCTGGTATGCCATCACTATAAAGAAGGACTTACTATTCCACAGCATGTACCCTCTCAACATAAACTTGTTGACTTATTTACCAGGCCTTTGGCTGCTGCTCCATTTCTGATTTGGTTTCCAAGCCAGGAATGCTTAATTTCCACCATTCCAGCTTGAGGGGGGGGGGTTGGATGTTAGAGTATTCCACTAATCTAGTGGTGATTCTATTGCTGGAATATGCAATTGCCCCTCTGCAATTCTTGTAGTTTGTTATAATGGAATAATCCACATGTCACATTCTTATAGGGTAAAATAGATGGGAAATTCATACTTGTAATGTGGGTTTACACCACTATAAATATGGTACAGTAGTCTGCTGAATGCAGTAGCTCCTTTTAATAAGATATTTTACTTTCTCAACATTACAATTGCTTACTTTCTACAATATCCAAACAAACATTTCCACTACATCAAAAACAGAGACAGGAGAAAATGCATCAGGAAACAAACTTGTCATTATCTATATGTGTAGAGCTGAATAAAACAAATTCAATGTTAGATCTACTGAATTCAACCAAGAACTATTAAAGAGCAGAAGTTGTTCAACAAACTCATAACAGCATTGAGAGAAACACATTTTCATGATTTAAAGATTGACTTGGACAAAATTGGATATTATCCGGGAAAATAAAATCATGTGTCTATGTGTAGGAAATAAACTGAGCCTGCAAAGGGATTGGCTTGGAAGATTTACGAAGATTCATATTTTTGTAAATCATAAAGATACAATCCTATTTCAATGAAGAGTTGTTGGAGATTACCTTACAAATCTAAGTTTATTCTAGGAAAGACTTCTAGTAATGTTAGGAGACAAAATCAACCCAGAAGAATAAAAGAGATCTCATAGGATATTTATCCTTACAAGCCACACCCGTCACAAGGAAATAAGGTATCTTGAAGACAAGTACAAATTAAATCCAGAGATATTTTTCCATTTAACTAGAATTGGTACTGTCCATTGAATATTATAAATAAGAGACAACCCATGATAGTTAGTGTATTCATTTTTTGTTTATTTAAGTCAGACTTAGAGAGACAAAGTTCAAGTTAGGATTTTGTTTAGTAGAAATTTGAGTTGTACGCCGAATTAGAGCTCGATTTGTTTTTTTTTTTGCCTTCAAACATAGTAGGGATATGTGATGTTACTTTCACCTTGTTGGAAAATAAGATACTATTCTAATATACTTGCTTGCAGAGGAAAAAGGGAATTATTCCTCGAAAAACACTTTAGTCTTGATTTATTTATTTCTCTTTCGCAAATTATACTAGTTAGTACTAAGTTGAGTATGTACTCAACTAATGCGCTACAATTCAGAAGTTTCAATTGGTACCAGAGAAGATTCTAGTTTATCAATAAGTAGATTCAAGGACCATGGGCACTCATGAGATGCACTTACTATACCCCCCTACTTGGATGGAAGCAACTACATATATTGAAAATCCATGATGTCAATCTATCTCTGGTGCAAATGGTGTGGTGATGACATCACTAATGAATGGACATGGCCTTAAATGAAAAGTTGAGACATGATGGATACGGTGGTGGACAAGCCACGTATCTAGTGGGATGATGATGATAAATGTGCCGAGCATGCAAATTCATAGCCTTGTATGCCATCTTCTCATCAGTTGATCCAACAAGATATAAGTTAATATTTATGTGCAAAATGAGAAAAGAAACATGTGACAATCTACAAAGACAATTCGAAGGCAATGAATCCATTCATGGATCAAAACTTTAATAATTTGCATCTTAGTTCAACAATATCCAAATGGAGGAAGATGAGAATATTGATCTCTACTATAACCGATTCAGTGGCATAGTGAATGAATGCTACATTCTTGGAGAATCAATATGAGAAACTAGTAAAATAATGAGAACTCTTCCATCGAGGTTTCATAAGAAGATCATTGTACAAGAATCATTCATAAAGATCAGACTAATGTCTCTAGATGATCTTCTTGGGGAACTTAGAATGTTCGATATGAACAATGGATGGGACTTGGTTAAACCCTGGGGTATTACACTAAAGGTTGAGAATGAAAGCACTTGGGAGGAGGAAGATGACGAGTATGTAGACATTAAGGAGATGATGACATTCTTGACAAAATATTTTGGTAAAATTGTGAAGAATTTAAATTCATAAACAACTCATGGACGAGTTCCTCATTGAGTAAAACTAGAATTAGAAATAACTAGGTATTGAATGAATCAAAAAAGAAAAGAGAATGAACAATGCAAGAAGTGTAAAGGCTATGGACATTATCAGGTTGAATGTCTAAACTTTCTCAAACAGAACAAAGCATTCAAGGCTACTTGAAGTGACTCTGACTCTAACGGTGAGGATAACGAAGAAACATCTCAACACTCTAGTAAATTTGCTATTCATTCCTTTTTAAATGATATTATATGTCTAACTTCTACCATTCCTTCCAAATTTGTTACTAAGTACATAGAAAGAACTTCCCGATATTGATGATCTAACCATCGAAGATGTTTAGAGAATGTACGAACTTGCCATGACTCAATGTTCAAAAGCTACAGATGTTATCATAAGACCTAAAGCACAGGTGAAGAAACTCAAGAAGGAAGGGTCACGCAGTTCTGATGATGAAAGCAAAATAGATCTACTAAAGACGAAATCAAAAAATTGAAAGATATAAATGGGATGCTAAACGAAAGACTCACCAACTCACATTCAATAATGGGAAATGAAGATAAGACAATACATGACATGAGTTGTAGAATGGAGTCACTATATCATAAATGTGTTCAATCCCAAATTACAATAGAAGAAAAAAAATAAGTAATATATTCCCTAAATATTGAACTAACAAAAGCTAAGTTGGAACTACAACAAAAACATAATGAACTAGAACACATAAAACCTGAGTTACTCAAGGCACGATCAGCAATCCAAAGACTAAAATAAAGAAAAGGGAAAGTTGATGAGGTTCTATCCTTTAGTCTAACACAAAGGCCAAAACACGGAGTAGGCTACGACGAAGGAATGCATCAAGGAGATCACAAATTTATTCGTTCCTTAAGTATTTCAGAATCACAAAACAATCTTACTAATGTTCCCTCCTCTCAAGGACAAACGTTTCAAAAGTTTTTATAATTGTGTCATTATTGTAATGTGAGAGGTCATATTCAATTTAAATGCTATAAGATGAAGCATGACCTTCACACAGGAATAATAAAAGAGAGGAACATTAGTTGGATTTCAACCAAGGAGAATAAAAGAGATCTCAAAGGATATTTATCCTTATCAAGCACATTCTTTATAAGAAAATAATGTATCTTGAAGACAAGTCCGAATCAAGAATCAATTTGGTGGTGGTACACTAGAAGATTTCAACGCACATTTAGCACAATTTTTGGAGATTAGTGACATTAGGCTTCGACTGTTCTTGTTCTCTTTCAGGTATAAAGTGAAGTAGTGGTCCCTAACCGTGCTGTCGGGGCACGTCAAAATTAATTATATTATTTAACCTCGCTTTCCTCTACTATTTTGTAGTAATGGGAAGTAAGGATCGATCCCACAAAGAACAGATGAATGATTTGTGTGTTTTGTTTATGTGAATTAACGAATGTAAATTAAAAGGGAATGGGGGATTGGTTGATTTTTATTAATGCTATAAACTGATATTCTAAACAGAAATAAATAAAACAAAATAAAGCAAGAAAAGTTTTTCAAATATTAACACGATCCAGCTCTTAGTTCAATTATCCCTGCTGTTGATTACCCTTCCAATTATTGTGACAATCTCTTTATTTAAATCCTATAATCTCTACCCCTAAATTAACAACAAGCTCTGTTAATTCGTTTTTATCCTTTAAGTGTAATTAATTAAAATAAGCTCCCTAATTAACCTATTTAATCTAACAGTCCAAAATACGCTCTTTGGATTTAATTCATTAAACGCATTATCAATTAGGATAATATGGTAGACAGGTTATTGAACACACAAGCTCGATCCAATTATCAATTAGGTGCTATCGATGGAAAATAATTAACAACAATTACGGGTTGAAAAGTATTTTCTAATGATGAACATATCAAAATTCTAATAAAAGGTGATCAGTCTCTATCAGACAATCATACATAATTTGATAAATAAATCAAACACCATAATTAATTCTAGAATAAAATCAAGAAATTGTCACGGGAATAATTAAATGATAATCAACATATGTAGGGTTCAAACATCCCTAGAACTGGATATAGAAATATAACCACACATCAAATGTCTAATAGTCAAAATAATAAATATAATATACATAGAAATCAAGATGAGAAGAAAAGAGTAAACCTAAATCCTCTCTTCATCTTTTCTCTCCTTTGGTGGTTGATCCTTCTCTCTTTGGTCAATGCATGAAGGATTCAATCTCCCCTTGCTGCTGTCCTCCCTTCGTGTGCCTCTCTTGTCGGCTGATGCTCCCAAAAATAATAACTGCCCTAATTCTTTTTCTGGGCTTAGTTAATTATGGGATTAGTTATTAAATAATTAAGCCCTTAATCTTTAGCCTATAATTTCTTCTTAATGTAGCAACTATTTCTTCCTTTATCTCCTTGGCCCACCTCTTATGTAGGTTATTATTAGAAAATTTTCGTAATTCACTGTAAATAACCACAAAAATAGAAAGGATGTAATTCTTGTCGAAATATTAAATATGTAGGAAATTAAAGATGCACAAGAATTAATTGTATTAAAAATACAATTTTATCAATTAAAAATATGCCCAATTTCCTACCTATCAAATCCCCCCAAACTCAAACATTTTCTTGTCCTCAAGCAAACATAGAACAAATGCACATGCATGGTCGAACCGGAATACTATGCTCAGTGTCAAGACATCTCAACTCATGCACTTTCCACAAGACAAATTTAACTCAACCAACAAGTGTTTCATAACAGATATTGTTCCTAAAGTGTCTCATCATCACCCAATAATTAAGTTAATCTCACACATGCAATGATTTAATACCCTCACAAAAGGATAACTCATTTCACTCAAGTGTATAATAGGATGATATATTTCAAGTCACTTATATCAACACAGAGTATGTTATTTGCCATAAGCTTGCTCGGATATCTAATTTCCACTACTTGTTAATTGAGTTTCCATGAAATCAAAGGGTTTTCTCGAGGTATAATGAGGTTGTAGTTCAAGGTAAAATGAAAGAGGCGAAATTTTGAAGCAAGTTAGGCTAAACTTGTTATAATTATTTGTGGATTTTAAAGCACTCTAACGAATTCACAACTATAGGTGCTAGTATACATTTTCCCAACTCAACCTTGTTGTGTATCCATGATCGTACTACTGTATTGTTATGCATTTGCCCCTTTTTTTTCGGGAGGTGGCAACAGTATTGAAAGTGGTAGTAAATATTATTTTGCCCCCCCATGAATTTTTTTATTTTTTTAAATTTTAGGATGGTAGCAATATCGAAACTGGTACTATTCTGCCCCCACAAATATTTTTTATTTTTTATTTTTTGGGCAGCAACATAACATAGTAGAATGGAATGTACACAACAATATTAGATTTCCTACAGTCGTCAATAACCAATAATTAAGCCCCCATGAGACAAATGGTACACATGCTACCTTTATGTTTACCTTCGAAGTGCAATCCACAAATATTCAAAACAGTTATGAAGATGAGATCCATGACAAAATTTGATTAGGGAAGGTTTAGCAATAAAAGTAGCCAAAGCTCAACAGGGTATCTTAAATGATCAATTATTAGGGTGGTTCATGCAAAAGGCTCAAATAGGGTGTCCTAAATGATCTTATCATCTAACATACAATAACTCAAAGAGTAAATTCAAAAATTATAGCCGAGCAAGTTCTAGAATGAACAACTAAGTGTGATAATCCCACATGAAAGAAAAGAGCATCATAAATATAAGTAGTACTTAAAGGCTCAAAACTCACATCAATAACGGGGTTATGTATCAAATCAAACATGCAAAAGGTAACTCAATTGTAGGCTTAAAGAGTCAACTTTATAAAACTATATCAGTCAATCGCACTTGCCACATAAAGTCAATTTGAACATAGGAAGTAAATATCATATTCTCAGAATTTTCATCATTTCAAGCGTTCCCTATCTACCACATGCATGCATTCATTTCCTTCCCCACACCTGCATCTATAACATGCTAGAAAATCATGAAAGATGAACAACAAAAAGAAGCATAAATTATAGTGGGGGAGAGGAAACACCGTTCACCGGAATAAGGAAGAGGGTCGTCGTGAAGTCATCCGACGTGAGATGGTGACTAGCTCTTGTTCCAGCTGCCTAATTTGAGCACATACATCTCGATCATGATAAACTATGTTCACCAGTAGCTGCTCAGCGGGTACTTGGGGAAAAGATTCGAAGTCTATATTCAAATTTGTCCCAACGGGATTCATGTTGGCAGGATTGGGTAATGCTAAGAATTCGGACTCTGATATCTTCCACATAAATTGTCCTTCCATTTGGGGTAAAGCTTCCATCCTCTCCAATAGTTCTCGATCTAACCGCTCAACACGCCCTATAGAAAAGTGTGTACTGAGATCAATCCCCTCATGTTCGGCTATAACAGTGACCAATCCTCCAATAACAATCGGGTCCTTTGTCGACTAAACCGCTAACAACCTGTTCTAAAAATTACCATCAAAATAGCGGTGATGCCCCGTAACCATAGAGTCAAGTATCATCAGCTCTAGTATATCAACTACAATACGATTCGTGTAGCACTATGTAATAGTGTAAGATAATAATCATTGAATGTAGCGGAGCACCGGGTTATGAATAAAACTTGCCTTTGAAGTGCCAGCGGTGTACGATGCAGCACCGCATGCAATCATATTTCAAAATGCATCAACATCAAAAAATCTCCCCCAACAGTACATCCAACAAACCCAAACATTGTGCTAATGTCTCAAATGGCCATATAAAGTCCCGTCTATCCAACCGGAATGCCATTGCACTATCTCGATCCTCCAAATCCACCAACATTTATGATATGATTAATAAGTCAAATTTTTTTACACATTCCAATTCCCCATTACGATATGATGGAAACCCACAACATCAAGTAAGCAAATAACATCATCATATAGGCCTAACTGCTACAAAATAAGTTCATCCAAATAGACAGTGAGTTTTATTGGTCATTTGATAAGCTTATAGTACCTCTCAAATTACTGCAAGTCTGAAAATTGGATGTTATGTCAGTTCGGGAATTTGAGCTGGCGCTAGTTCTGGTTCTAGGTCTCTCGGCATATGATGTCATCTAGGTTGAGAGGACCAATTAAGTGGCTCCAAAGGTTCATCGTGGGTCTCATCCAAAGTAGGTCGTCATGGATGCTGATGAGGTTGCCTCAATGGTTTAGCTGCCAAGTCTGGTGGTGCTGAGTCATCACTAAAAGGTGATGCTCGGGGCTGACATGATGGCCCTGCTTTAGTTGTGGGGGATGAAGGCAGTTTTGGTTCATCCTCTATTTCAATTACTGTACCTGGGCACAACTTGGGGCATCGGAGCCACAACAGGCAATTGGAACGTCGGGGAGGTGGGGCAGCATCTTTACCACGTGTTCTGTCCATTAACAGTGGTGATGGAAATGGTGGGTGAGCAGAAATAGCGAGTGGACAAAAGCACGGCATAACACTGCAACTGAGTAATGAGGCAGGCAGTGAAGTAGCGACGAAAAATAGCGGTGGTGAGTTGTGACAGGTAGCGACGATGCGTGCGACAGACAGGAGTGACAGAAAAAAACGATGGTGCAGAACGACAAGCAGCGACGATGCGTGCGATAGGCAGCAGCAACGATGGGGCGTGTGGCACATAAGCAACGACGGATAAGCGAAAGCATGCTGCAGGGGCAAAATATGAGACTAAGAACAACAAGAGGCAGGCTGCGGCTATGTGGTGACAGGAATCAGCGATGGCAGGCTGTGGCATCAAAACGTGCGATTGGGAACAGCGATAGGTAGGTTACAGCGGTGCGGTGATAGGAATTAGAATAGTAGGCTATGGCGGCGCGGTGTCAGGAATCAGCGACGGCACGACACGCAGTGAGTTCTCCTGACTCGTGTTCTGTTGAAGAAGAAGGGTAAAATTAGGGTTGAAGAAAATTAGGGCTGATACATTCCCAAATTCAAATTTTTTATTTTTATTTACAACCATGCGGTCAATGAAAATTAAATATTTTTTTAGATATATATATATATATATATATATATATGTACACAGCCATGGGTTGTCTCCTATGTAGCGCTGTTGTTTAATATCGTTGGCCTATTAGGATTGTACCGTGTCTACAAGTGTTTGCTTGTCTAAATTCACAATCCGAAACCCCTCAAAGTAAGGCTTAAGTTAATGTCCATTAACTCTAAAAACTTTTTCCAATTTTCGAGTTTTGAATTTCCACTGCACCATTAAAAAACACATTAGTAATGACAAAAGGTCCAATCCATCATGAACGTAATTTACCTGGAAATAATTTGAGTTGGGAATGATAAAGCAAAACTTTGTTACCGACAACAAATTTGTTTCTAGAAATTTTTATGTCATGGAGAGCTTTTGTTCTTTCTTTATAGTTAGTTTCAATTACCTTATTTTATAATTTTTCATGTTCTTGCAGTTGCAATTTCCTGTGGAGTCCTGCTTCATCATGGTCCATATTGCATTTCTTGATTGCCTAGTATGCTCTATGTTCCAATTCCAATGGAAAATGACATGCTTTCCCATATATCAGCCTATAGGGAGACATTCCAATTGGCATTTTATAAGCTGTTCGATATGCCCAGAGGGCATCGTCGAGCCTTAAACTCCAATCCTTACGATTTGGTTGAACCGTTTTCTCTAGAATAGCTTTAATTTCTCGATTTGATATCTCAGCTTGGCCTAAATTTTGTCTACTAAACTAATATTCTAAAATGAAATAAATAAAACAAAAAAAAATAAGAAAAGTTTTTCAAATATTAACACGATCCAGTTCTTAGTTTAATTGCCCCCTGCTGTTGATTACCCTTCCAATTATTGTGACAATCTCTCTAATTAAATCCCATAATCTCTACCCATAAATTAACAACAAGCTCTGTTAATTTGTTTTATCCCTTAAGTGTAATTAATTAGAATAAGCTCTCTAATTAACCTATTTAATCAAACAGTCCAAAATACGCTCTTTGGATTTAATACATTAAACGTATTATCAATTAGGATAATAGGGTAGACAAGTTATTGAACATACAAGCTCGATCCAATTACTCCCGAATTATGATATTTCAAATAAATGAATCATTAGGTTCTACCGATGGAAAATGATTAACAACAACTATGGATTGAAAAGAATTTTCTAGCGATGAACGTATCAAAATTCTAATAAAGGTGATCAGTCTCTATCAGGCAATCATACGTAATTTGATCAATTAATCAAACGACATAATTAATTCTATAATAAAATCAAGAAATTGTCACGGGAATAATTAAATGATAATCGACATATGTAGGGTTCCAACATTTCTAGAACCGGACATAGAAATCTAACCACACATCAAATATCTAATAGTCGAAATCATAAAAATAATATACATAGAAATCAAGACGAGAAGAATTGAGTAAACCCAAATCCTCTCTTCAAATCTTTCTCTCCTTTGGTGGCTGATTCTTTGCTGATGGTCTCCCCAAGGGGAATGAATCTCTCTCTCTCTCTGGTTAGTGCATGAAGGATTCAATCTCCCCTCGCTGTTGTCCTCCCTTTGTGTGCCTCTCCTGGTGGCTGATGCTCCCAAAAATAATGGCTGCCCTAAATTTTTTCTGGGCATAGTTAATTATGGGCTTGATTATTAAATAATTAAGCCGTTAATCTTTAGCCCATAATTTCTTCTTAATGCAGCAACTATTTCTTCCTTTCTCTCCTTGCCCACCTCTCATGTAGGTTATTACTAGAAATTTTCCGTAATTTCGCTGCAAATAACCACAAAAACAAAAGGATGTAATTCTTGTCGAAATATTAAATAAGTTGGAAATAGAGGATGTACAAGAATTAATTGTATTCAAATATAATTTTATCAATTAACAATATGCCCAATTTCCTACTTATTAGTCCTAATCGCTAGATGAGGAAGTAGTCAGAACATGGTTAGATCTATGCAAGAAATTCCTCAACAAGTATTATCCACTTAGTATGATTTCCTAAGTTTTTAGAATATTTAAGAAATTATCAATAAATATTCCTTTTGCTGAAGCTGTTGAAAAAAACCTAACTATGCTAAATTTTTTAAGGATATCGTGGTGAAGAAAAGGAGAATTAAAGACTATGAGACGATCAATCTAACAATGGAGTGTAGTGCGATTCTCCAAAGAAAGCTTCCACAAAAGTTGAAGGATCCGGGTTGTTCAATTCCATGTAAAATTGGAAACACTCACTTCAATAAAGTGTTGTGTGATTTAGGAGCAAACCTCAATTTAATGTCGTTATCCGTATTCAAGAAGTTGGACTTGGGAATGGTGAAACCATCTGCCGTCACACTACAACTTGCTAATAGGTCTATAAAGTACCGAAAAAGAATTATAGAAAATGTGCTCCTGAAAGTGGACAAGTTCATATTTCCCGTGGACTTTCTCGTGTTGGAGATGGAAGAAGACAACGAGATGCCATTAGTTTTGAGTAGACCATTCTTAGCCACTCGCGGGAGCCCTTATTGATATGAAAAAGGTAGATTTGACTGAAAGAGAAAATAATGAGAAAGTGGTGTATTCATTGTATGATGAGCAGAAGTTTTAAGAAGAGGTTGAAGAATGCAAGACTATGTATGCAATCCAAACTACCATTGATTAAAAGAAATCTAAGAGCTACCGATAAAGTCCCTTCAACCTTGCACAAGCGACACTATCTTTCCTTGCAAGTTTATTTTTAATTTTGATAGTGCGAAATTTAAATGATAAATTCAATATTGTACAGGATTCTCAAGAACTAAAGACGAAGAGATCTCCATGTGGTAACTTCGAAGAGACGATGAAGAATGATCACCATGATGCACGTTTAGAGTTTGATCATGCTAAGGAAGAGTATTTTAGTCAATTTAATTTGTCCAATTTTGTCCTAATTATTATGGAATGTATTTAGAGGTTCCGAGGTTCGAATAGCCGCATCCATATTATTATACCTTTTTTTATTATGATTGAAATTACAAATTTTCATTATTTTATTTTTTTATCAGATTTTATTAACATAGTTTTGAATAATTAAATTAAATTAATTGTCGTACAAAAAATTATATAATATTCGATACATAAGATATAAAATAATTAAACATCATTGTTGGAGGCAAATAAAGCACTCCAGGGCATTACTAGAGTTGCTCGTAATACATCCCATAAATAAGTTAAAAACATTTCTAAACTTTTTAATCCACTCCATACAATTTCAATTATACATTTTTATTAGAAGAAATGTTTTCGTTTGCTTGGTCATGGGTTTTCCCGTGTCCAACGCCTCTTGCTTATATGTTTTCTGCAGTTGTGTTGATTTTTCAATTAGTGGTGTGTTTAGAATTTACTCGAATAGCCGTCGAGGTCTTACTGTGGCTTCTATCTAATGTTTTCAGTGAATAGGTAGAGATGATGACTCCATTTTTTTTAGATTGGATCGAGGAACGTGCGTACCAATATTGTTCGATCATCTTGTTGAAACATATGCATAATGTTTGATTATAAATGTTAGACCTGTTAGCAAAAGTTGAGTGAGTACAGCCAGTATGGTCAAACATCTATCATAGCGTTTATTTAATCTAGATCAAATAAGGTGTATAATTCTAAAACATAAAAAATATTAACAAAACTTTGAAATTTATCTTTTAAATGATAGATGTCAATCTTCATTCCAATTATAATTAATTTGTTTTAAAATTGAATTATAATCTTTTTATCACTTATACGGGTGAGGACTGTTAAGAAAAATAGGGGTTCTGAATAGTCTTCGACAATTTTTTCTTTTTGTTTGTTTGATTACAAATAATTGGAATAATGTTTTTTTTTTTTTTTTTTTTTTTTGTACTTTCTTTATGTTTGTTTATTCAACTTATAATTATAACAGGTTTGAATCTCTTCACGAGTTTATTTCTTCTAAAAGAATTTGGCCAAATTTATCTATATTAATATAATAATAAAATTGATTAAGTTTAATTTTTTTATTTTTTCAATTTTTGTAAAAATATTTCTGACAAATAACGTTTTAGCCTTTGATTAATTTAATTTTATTTATTTTTGTAAGATTTTAAATTTTAATTTTTGGTGTGTATTGAAATAATTGAAATTAAATTTGAATTATAATATTTTGTTAATTAAAAGTTATTAAATAGCTTAATTTTTTACAAAAATCAATTTATAGAAATAAGACTTTACTTTAAGAGCGAAACAATATATAAAATCATAGAATAACATATTTAACAAATACCGGGCAATTTTGTTTTCCTTTTTATGGAAAAACTCTACTTGTTTTGTATTTATTAGTAATGTTGTCTTCCAAAATATAGATTAATAAATTGCAACACAATAATTAATATCTTCACGGTTAAGGAATAATATAGTTTTTAAGAAATTGAAAAAAAATATTGCTCAATATTATCTACTTTAATTGAACACGATATTACATACTTAGATAAAAACTATAGCTGGTTTAACTAAAATGTATTATGCACTATTGAAATATATTATATGTTTATCTAAAGAAAATTACTAACGTGAGTTGACGCATCCTAAATGTGAGTTGTATGCGTGTTGGACATTATTTCTTTATTTTGACACGTTTTTTGAGATCCAACTCAAAAACAACATAATGGATCTGATGCACGACTCGCTTGCACAAATCCAACCGATTCACAAGAGACACAGTCATTAAATATTATTTGGTTGGGGCTATTCGCACCCCCGAATCCTCTAAATACATTCAAAATCTAAATACACCCATATAAAATTCATATTTCTTTTCTTTTTACAAAAAATATACTACATTTATAGCAATTGTGCCCTTTTAATTAAAAAAACATGGAATAACCCTTTTAATCTCATCACCACGATCATCAACTCATTTGGAGACATTAATATCTCCTTCAGAGATTGGAGAAGCACTGAAACTTCAAACGAAGATCCGTACCACACTCTGTCCCATCAAGCTTGTTCTTCACTTCCAATAATGGTGCAATGAAGAAGCAGAAGATGCATGCCAATCTTCCTTCCATATGCAAGCTTATATATTTTGCTGTGATTCAATTGAACTTGTATGTCTTCATTATCAGAACTAGAAGATAGATGTCAATCTTTCTTCCATTTTCAAAGTTATATGTTCTGCTGTGTTTTAATTGAAGTTTTATGTCTTCATTATCAGAATTAGAAGATGGATGTCAATCTTCATTCTATTTGCAATGTTATATATTCTGTTGTGATTTAATTTAATATGTATGTCTTCATTATAAGAAGGAGATGATGGATGGAAATCTTCCTTCCATTTGCAAGTTTATATATTCTGCTCTAATTTAATTGAATTTATATGTCTTCATTATCAGAAGCAGAAGATGGATTGCCAATATTTCTTCAATTTGAAGGTTATATATTTTGCTCTGATGTAATTGAATTTGTATGTCTTCGTTATCTCATGATATTCTAATGAATTAACCTTTTGTTTATTTGAACAGGTGAAGGCATGTATTAAAAGGTGTTCCTTGCTAAACATGTGTGGAGAGACGTATGTCCCAAAATAAGTGTCTGTGAGAATTAGAAACCATCCACCGTTAATGAGGTGATGACTAAAAACTCTATTAATAAATAGATTATACCATACAATTAGGAAACTAATAATATCCATATCTTGATCAAATATACAAAAGACATACACTATAATTACAAGAATATATTCCTAATTTATCTTGATTTTGTGTATTTATAGCCATAATAGTGTCATTTAAAATTATAAAATTATAGATCATATGAACCATTGTTTGTTTTTTTATTATGTGAGTATTAGCATGCTTGCAAATAATTCAAGCTAATGGAGTTGTTGTCAATGAAGCAACACTCACCTATCAACCCGGCTTATCAATGTCTCTCTTAAAAATGTGGGAAAGAATATTGAGGAGAGAAGAAATAAGAGAGAATGAGAAAAGAATAAAAATAAGTTAGTTTTAAATATATATATATATATATATATATATATACATGTACATATATATAAGAGTATTTTAGTCCATTTAATTGTGTCTAATTTTGTTCTAATTATTTTGAGATGTATTTAGAGGTTACGGGATGCGAATAGCCGCACCCTTATTATTATACCTTTTTTTATTATGATTGAGATTACAAATTTTTGTCAAATTTATTAAAATAATTTCAAATTAATTAAATTAAATTAATTGTCATACAAAAAATTATATAATATTCGATACATAAAATATAAAACAACTAAACATCACTGTTGGAGGCAAATAAAGCACTCAAAGGGGATTACTAGAGTTGCTCTTAATACATCCCATAAGTAAATAAAAAACATGTCTAAACTTTTTAATCCACTCCATATAATTTCAATTATATGTTTTTATTAGAAGAAATTTGTTCGTTTGCTTGGTCATGGGTTTTCCCGTCTCCACCACATCTTGCTTTTATTTTTTCTCCATAGGCCCATCTTCGTTTTCTTGCCTTTGCTATAAGTTGTGTTGATTTTTTTATTTTTGGTGTGTTTAGAAATTTACTTGAATAACCATCGAGGTCTCATTGTGGCTTCTATCTCACATTTTTAGTGAATAGGTAAAGACAATGACTCCATTTCTTTTTAGAATGGATCGAAAAACGTACATACCAATATTGTTCGATCATCTTGTTGAAACATATGCATAATGTTCGATTTTAAATGTCAGACCTGTTAGCAAAAGTTCAGTGAATAGAGCCAGTATGGTCAAGCATCTATCATACTGTTTATATAAACTAGGTTCAAATAAGGTGCATAATAATTTTAGATCTAAAACATAAAAAATTTAACGAAACCTTGAAAAATTTCGTTCAAATGAAAAAAATAAAAAATATTAAGAGAGAAGTTGTATTGTTCATTTCAACTAATTACTCTTCAATTAATTTATATTTCCAAAGAAAAAATTGCCTAAAGAAGGAATTAATTCTTTTTTTTCTAAATTTTTAATCTTATTATAATTATTTTGTTCTAATATTAAGAAAGATAATTTAGCCTTTCAATTATAATCTTTTATTACTTAAACGGGCGAGGTCTATTAAGAAAAACAGGGGTTGTGAATAGTCTTCGACAATTTTTTCTTTTTGTTTGTTTAATTACAAATAATTAGAATAATGTTTTTTATTTTCTTTATATTTATTTATTTAACTTATAATTATAAAAGTTTAAATATTTTGACGAGTTTATTTCTTGTAAAAAGAATTTTGCCAGCTTTATCTATATTAATATAATAATAAAACTGTTTAAGTTCAATATTTTTCTTTTTTCAATTTTTGTAAAAACTATTTTTGAAAAATAATATTTTAGCTTTTGATTAGTTGAATTTTATTTATTTTTGTAAGATTTTAAATTTTAATTTTTGGTGTGTATTGAAATAATTGAAATTAAATTTGAATTATAATATTTTGTTAATTAAAAGTTATTAAATAGCTTAATTTTTATACAAATAAATTTATAGAAACAAGACTTTACTTTAAGAGCAGAGCAATATATATTATCATACACTAATATATTTAACAAATACTGGGCAATTTTGTTTTCCTTTTTATGGAAAAACTCTTCTTGTTTTGTATTTATTAATAATGTTGTCTTCGAAGATATAGACTAGTAAATTGCAACACAATGATAAATGCTTTCACGGTTAAGCAATAATATATTTGTTAAGAAATTAAACAAAATATTGCTCAATATTATCTAGTTTAATTGAACAAGGTTAATCACATACTTTGAGAAAAACTACTGCTGGTTTAACTAAAATGTATCATGCACTATAGAAAGATATTATTTGTTTATCTACAGAAAATTACTAACCTGAGTTGTGCGCGTCCTAAATGCGAGTTGTATGCGTGTTGGACACTATTTTTATTTTGACAAATTTTTTGAGATCCAACTCAAAAACAATTATTGGATCGGATCCACAACCTGCTTGCATGAATCCAATCGATTCACAAGAGATACAATCTTTAAATATTATTTGGTTGCGGCTTTCGCACCCCCGAAACCTCTAAATATACCTCGAATTCTAAATATACCCATATAAAATTCATATTTCTTTTCCTTTTACAAAATATACTACATTTATACCAATTCCGCCCTTTTAATTAAGAAAATAAAAAAATAAAAAACATGGAATAACTCTTTTAATCTCATTACCATCATTATCACCTCATTTGAAGACATGAATATCTCCTTCAGAGACTTTTGAAGCATTGACGCTTCGAACGAAGATCCCTACCACACTCTGCTGTAATTTAATTGAATTTGTGTGTCTTCAGTATCAGAACTAGAAGATAGATGTCAATCTTCCTTCCATTTGCAAAGTCATATATTCTGCCGTATTTTAATTGAATTTGTATGTCTTCATTATCAAAAGTAGAAAATGGATGTCAATCTTCCTTCTATTTGCAATGTCATATATTCCGTTGTGATTTAATTGAATTTGTATGTCTTCATTATGATAAGAAGATGATGGGTGGCAATCTTCCTTCCACTTGCAAGGTTATATATTATATTCTTATTTAATTGAATTTGTCTGTCTTCATTATGAGAAGCATAAAATGGATGTCAATATTTCTTCCATTTGCAAGGTTATATATTTTGTTATGAGTTAATTGAATTTGTACATGTACATTATGAGAAGAAGAATTGATGCCAATCTTCCTTCCATTATCTCATGACATTATAATGAATGAGTCTTTTGTTTATTTGAGCAGGTGAAGCATGTATTAAACGGTGTTCCTTACAAAACATATCCGTAGAGAAACATATGTCCCAAAAAAAGTGTCATTTAAGTATAAAATTGTAGATCATATAACCCATTATATGTTTTTTTATTATGGGACTGTTAAATTCTTGCAAATGATTCAAGTTAGTGGAGTTGTTTTCAATGAAACAACCCTCACCTATCAACCCTGCTTATCAATGTGTTTATGATTGTATTTTCAGACTCATGACCAAAAATGTTTATTCGATTTGATAAGTCAAATCCACAAGAAAGAGAGATTGGAAAGAGAAGAACATGGGAAGAAATATTGAGGGGAGAAGAAATAAGAGCGAATGAGAAAATAAAAAATTAAGTTATATATATAAGGATATTTTAGTCAATTAATTGTGTCTAATTTTGTCCTAATTATTTTGGGGTGTATTTAGAGGTTCTGGTGGTGTGAATTGTCGCACCCATCTTATTATACTCTTTTTTTATTATGATTGAAATTACAAATTTTTATTATTTTGTTTTTTTATTAGATTTTATTAAAATAATTTTAAATTAATTGTCATACAAAAAATTATATAATATTCGATACAAAAAATATAAAACAAATAAACATCACACTTAAAAAAATGGAGTGTTACATTAGTAGCACATAAAACTTAAAAGCTTTAATCTGGCTCATAATTTGGAGCACTGTTGGAGGTACATAAAGCACCTCCGCTGCCACTCTAGCACATTACTAGTTGCTCTTAATACATCCCATAAATAAACAAAAGATATTTCTAAACTTTTTAATTAAGTCCATACAATTTCAGTTACACTTTTTCTTTTTAGAAGAAATCTGTTCGTTTGCTTGTTCATGGGTTTTCACGTCTCCACCGCTTCTTGCGTTTGTTTTTTTTCTCCAATGGCCCTTCTTTTTCGTTTTTTTTTTGCCTTTGCTATAAGTTGTGTTAATTCTTCAATTTTTGATGTGTTTAGAATTTACTTAAATAACCACCGAGGTATCATTGAGGCTTCTATCTTACTAAATAGGTAGAGACGAAGACTCCATTTTTTTTTTTAGACTGAATCGAGGAACGAACATACCAATGTTGTTCGATTATCTAGTTCAAAGATATGGATAATATTCAATTGTAAATGTCATACATGTTAGCAAAAGTTCAATGAGTAGACCAAGTATGGTCAAACATCTGTCATAGCGTTTGTTTAAACCAGGTTAAACAAGGTGTATAATAATTTTAGATCTAAAACATAAAAAAATTAACAAAACTTTGAAAATTATCTTTTCAAATGATGATAAAAAAAAAAAAAAGGGGGAAGCTATATTATTCATTTCAACTAATTACTCCATCATTTATTTATATTTCGAAAATGAGGATTTATGGAGTTTTGAGAGAAAAGAGTAAAAGAGTGAGAAAGAAAAAAATTGCCTAACAAGGAATTAATTTTTTTTTTCTAATTTTTTTATCTTATTATAATTTTTTTATTTTAATATTAAGAAAGATAATTTAGCCTTTCAATAGTCTTGGAATATTTTTTCTTTTTTTGTTAGATTACAAATAATTATAATATTTTTTATTATTTTCTTTATATTTATTTATTTAACTTATAATTATAACAGCTTTGAATCTCTTGACGAGTTTATTTCTTGTAAAAACAATTTGGCCAACTTTATATATATTAATACAATAATAAAATAGTTTAAGTTTAATTTTTCCTTTTTTAAATTTTTGTAAAATAATAATTTAAAAAAATAATGTTTTACCTGTTGAATTTTAATTATTTTTGTAAGATTGTCTTTTAATTTACTAAAATACAAATAACTTTTTTGTTTTACTTCATTTTTTAAATTTGATTTATTAAATCAATTATATTTTCACAATTTTAATTTTGCACCCACATTATATATTTATTAAAATGAGATATTAAATGATAAAAATATATTTATTTTTTTTGTTGCTGCTGTTGTTTTATATTTTGGTTAAATTTTAATTTGGATGTTTCTAAACACACCACTAAATTTACTTTGCACATATTTTTTTCTAAACACATCAAAAATAAAATATATTTAAAGAATTAAAATTACTTAATATACCACATGAATTTTCTATTATACTCTTTAAAACATTATTACTAATTAAATAAAAAAAATTAATCCCTACACCCTGCAACCCCTTCCCTCCCCACGCTCCAACCCCCTCCATCCCCTTCTTCCTCCCTTCCCACACACACGTTCATGAGGAAACTCCCAATGGAATAGAAATTTTCAAATAACCTAATACGAAGAAATCAATTATCAATATGTCAATATAATTTTATACCAATTGTTTGATCAAATGTATTATAAAAACCATAACCAGCGTTTGACTCTCGTAGGCCGAACATATTGTTTAATGTTCGGCCCTGGTTGGCTGAACAATGCATTGAGTGTTCGGCCGATATTGGACGAACATTGTGTTGAGTGTTCCACCAACGTTGGCCAAATGTCATATTTTGTGTTCGACCCCTAGTTGGCCGAACGTATTTACCATTATAATCCATTAACAAAAAAAAAATAAAACTTAAACGTTTAATACCTATAAAATATTTATATTTTTTATATTTGTATCGTTCGTTATTGATTACTTACAAAATCACCACACCCGAATAGCGGGATGTCTCTGGTGAACGGCTGGAGGTTGCAAGTAAATTCCATGACATAGTTAATAACAATTTCCGAGAAATTTATCCTCTCTCATCTAATGCTATGTTGTCGATGAATATAGATTCTTTTCATCCATGTGTTTCGTGATGATATAATGCATTAATTTGTCATTCATGCAGAGCTGGTATCTGATTGTCAAAAGTGTTGTGCCGAGGATTCTGATGATGCTACAAGCAAGGTTGGCTTCCAACATTATGATATTTTAAGAAGAATCTTTGTGCTTCAACTGGTGATATACCTAATAAGATCAATGGGTTTGTTTACTGCATCTAAGAGTTGTTCCAGCATTTAAAACCTTTAACTGATTTAGTGACATATTCAGGTGCAATTTTGGAGGTTTGTATGAGGAAACTGGTGTTCTATGCTGAACTGGTTGGCTTTATCGAGGAAGTGAAGGATAAATTCTGTACAGCCACAGTTCAATACGCTTATAATTCGCCATTTAAGTTGATCATGTCGGACGATAATGGACAATACTAGGAAACCATCGGGTGAGCTTGCTTAAGATTTACATAAAGTTTGTTATATTACAATATGATCTCTAAGTAAAACTGTAGATGTTAAATTAATAGATTTATATGATATAAATATGAAACCAAAAACTTTTTATTTGTAATTTTGATGAATGAATTTGCTTACTCAAAAGGTGTAAAGGTAAGTTGTCACTTATCTCAGTTGTCAATTCTTGGTCGGTATTCATAGTTGTAATAGCAGCCTGGCAGGGCTTTATGTTCATCATTAATCCTTATGTTCTTTTTTTTTTTTTTTTTTTTTTTTTTTTTTGGATGAGGGAGGAATTTTTAACATTTTGATTATTTTTAAAAAAATAGTAAAAAATTTAAAGAATTAGAGTCAAAAATAGAAATTTAATAGTATACGAAATTAAAGAAAAAATAATTTATTGGTTTTCATTTGTAGTATATTCTTTTTTCATCAGACGTTTTGGTTATAAAAATAAAAATAAAATATTCTCACGAACACTCTTAAACACGAACACACACATATTCTGCATTTGAGATGGAATCAAATTCAAAACATAGGCTTTGCTTCAAATCTCAAGTTCAATTTCTTTTTTCCAACTTGATTCTTTTGTGTGTGAATTTTCTGTGAGCATCCCTTATATTTCTTGAACCTCTACTCTGTGATATACAAATGAGTCACGAGAAAGAGAGAGAGATCCATATCACTATGTACATACACCATTGTTAAATAATTAAGCGAAACTGAATATGTTTTGATTTTTGTTTTCCCAACTTCAACAATCTACCATTAGAGTTAAAAATATTAGATCTAAGAAGGGGACCTATTTTTCTAAGAAAAAACAAAATATTTCTTTAATTTTTATTGTTACTCACACACACACCAAAGCTTTGGCTTGCTTCGTTAGGCTCAATTCTCTTGCTTGGTTTCCAACCACAATTATTTTTAATTAGTCATATACATATATACATATATGTATATATATATTTCAGTATATGCATCATAAATATATATATTTCATATTTTATATAGATTGATACTTTCGTCCCCTATTTTATTTTTAATTAAACAAACAATGTCTAGTTAAATATAAATAAATAATAAGATTTACAACTTTTATTTAATGCAGGATGGACGCGAAGAATTCTTCGAGGTAAGTGGAGACATGTGTATATTAAATTTACTTCAAGCTTATTGAAAAATAAAACAACTAGAATATAAAACGGTTGTTTTCCTTTGTGATGGTAAGTGCCTTGGTGGAAGCAGAGGGACTCTACGCGATGTAACTTATCTATCATATTTACCAACTTAATAAATATATATATATATATATATATGTATTTACCTACTTCAACATAGAATAAATTCATGGTCGATAAGGAGTGTTAGATAGGTTGAAAGGTTGGTATGCAGGATATTCATGCTCGTCAAAATGCCCTTGCTGCACATGCCACTTGTACTGTTGTCTTTGCATATCAAGTGCAACTTGGAAATTATATGCTTGACGATGCATATATTCTTCAATATTAACAACCCGTGTGTCTAACGCATTTCTCCATTCTGACCAATCGTTCCAACCTGTATGATGTGTATGTGGAGGGTGGGGCTGCTGGGAAGTTCCGGCCTCTCCCATCATCTCATCTTCAGTTTGTTGTTCGTTATCGACCTCCATAGGTTCGGTTCTTGTATCTGTACCTCTCCTCCTCCTCTCCCTTCTACTCTCTTCATTACTCAGTTCTCTCTCGCTCTCCTCGATGGCTTCACTGTGGATTGAGCCATTAAGCAGAATATTCAGAACTTTTCCACCGGATACATTTGTCAGCCGAGAGTTGGGCAGAGCAAGTCTTTTCTTATCAGATAAAATAAGGTACAATTTTCTCGTGTCGGGATGCAACATACACATATTCATGTTGATTAGAAGTTCCAGGTTGATGGTTGTTTCGCCTGGAGTTTCTTCCAACCCTTCCAAATTAATCCCGTAATAACGAGCAATTGGAGTAATCAAGCCTCCAATATGGTTGGCTACTTGTTGTTTAGTTCGAACGAACTGCCGTATAATCATCGGTGCTACATTGAATTTTTTTCCATTCAATAAACACCAGAGAATGAACAACTCGTCCAATGTAACAACCCCCAGTTCAGGTTTGGCCAAAATTGTGCTTGAGAGGAATCGTTAGAAATATCGAATAGCCGGGCTTCTTATACTTGATGCTTTTGATCGGCTTGGGTTGTAAGTAGATGATTTGTCTGCGGAAGCCTCAGTTATATCCTTCCAAAACTAGATTGGATTGAATTCAGAGAAGTTGATCTTCGTATCTGGTAGATTGCATGGTTTGTTTCTCGGAAATCCATAAATTTCATTCAACGTTTCCGGCTCAATCGTATGGAACTCATTACCCAACTTGAAGTTTAAGGAGCTCGGCACAGTATCATCATATCCCACATACAGTGTCGAGAAGAATTCAAGTACCAACCGCTCGTATGTCTTCTCCCGTAAGGCGAAGAACTTAGACCATCTCATATTTTTGCACATTTTTTTAAAATCATCATATATTCCCAGCTCTTTCATGCACTATACATCTGCAAACCGGGTGGCCCATCTTTTCTTATTATACACCTCGTACCATCGGTCACTCCTAATATCCCAACCGAAAAATTCTATGCCATATGCATCCAACATAGTTGCTAGAATTCTTTCATACTCTTGTTGTTGTTCTTCCACCGAGAGTTGATTTCAATCGAATTCAGTACCAACAACTTGCATAGAATGAATTCGAGTTCTTTGTCTTTCTTCCTCTTCAAATCGTCGTCTATCCTGGATTTGTCGTTCCATATCATCGGCAGTCCAACCACGAGCACCGAATGGGTAAGGATACATTTTCTCAATGGTTCCTACAAAAACATCAATGTATACATGCACGATTTTATTCTTCACATTACTTAAAGCTTGTACATGTATAATAGTAGTGTAACAAATTCAATAACTTCAATGTTAAACACTATGTTCATATGCAACTCCACCTATTAATTTTGCCAAAATTTTGCTAGCCTATGGGAATATAACATTGCATTATCAAAATTCATCAAGAATATATAATTTTCAACACAATTAGTATGATGCACACCAAGTGTTCAGTGAAATACGCCAAAGAACATACACATATTTTCATAAACCCATTGATGCCACAATACTCCAAATAATACGTATCACCATGCCCTACACTCCAAATATACATACAATATCAATACTGTATGCCAATATAGTCAAATTCCTAATTACAATGATGAACATAAAGTGTTCGATGAAATTCTCCAATGAATATAACCAAATAACATAACCCAATTAGTACACAATGCTCCAACTTGGTAGAATTAGCAACACATGACTACAATAATATAGGTTGTCATTGAAACATACCTTATTGGAGAATTATTATCAATCAATGTGGGAGTATGGCCAACCTTCAAATCTTCACAAGCAAATCCGTGAATCCAATTTCTTGGATGATTTAAGAGTTATAATATGTTGGTATATCTTTGTCCACAAGTATACTTCAAAGTAGAGGAGGGGTTTTAGAGGATTTAGAAGAGATGGGTGAGAGTAGGGTTTATTGTTGGTGGAAATGAGAAAAGAGGGAGAATGATTTCAATTTATACCCAATTAGTTCCGTCCGACTTCTGACTCGGTTGGCCGAGTTGGTCTCCCAACTCGGTCCAACGTCTCGGTCTGTGCATTCACTCGATTTGCCGAGTGGCCAAAACATTCTGGACAACCCATTTTGTTTTGCAAGATACTCGACTCGGTGCAAGTCACTTGACCCTTCACATGACTCAGTCACTCGAGTCCGTATTGTAACTTAGTCAGTGTCACTCGGTTTGTCCATCCACTCGGTTGGCCGAGTGGCTGAAACTTTCTAGAAAACACAATAATTTTTGGTTTGCGCATCCACTCGGTTCGAGTAAATCGACCCATCACGTGACTCGGCCACCCGAGTCAGTACCTTAACTAGGTCAACTAACTCGGGTTGTGAATCAACTCGGTCAGCTGAGTGGCCGAAACTTTTTGGACATGCACATTTATGTTCGGTTTGCGCATCCACTCGGTCTAAGTCACTCGACCCCTCACGTGACTCGGTTGACTGAGTCGGTTCCATAACTCGGTGACTTGACTCAGTTTGTGCATCAACTCGGTGGACCAAGTGTTAAATAGTTTCTAGAATTGGGGAGTTTTTGCTTGCACCATCACCTCGTGCCTTAACTCGGTCATTGACTCTACTCAGCTGACCGAGTGGATACTTCAATATATTATATTTATATATATATTTTTTGGGATTTCTATTTGGGCATTTCAAATCGTGTTATCAAAACGTATTTTATTGCAATTATTAATTAATGATTGAAATTGAATAACCAATGTTAAATAATACGGAATTGAAGTAAATAATGGTCAATATCAAAGACACGCATTGTTTGGATCCAAATAATCTAAATTCATGCCTATTACAAATGACCTCCTGTACCACAACCTCGAATTCTTCTAGTTCGCCGACCTCTTCCTTCACCCTGCCCTTCATTTCCTGACGTTTTTCTTGTTGTCTCCTTCGAGTTCCACCTCTTCTACCTCTTGTGTGAACAACGGATGGTTGTGGCTGTATGTCTTCTTCGACCTCATCTTCCTCCGAGGTTGGTGTCAAATGAATTGTCATTCTGCTGGAGGATGACATAGAGTGGTCTGCTACATCCCTGAAAGTAGCCACATCTGAGTACTGGAATTGAATCGGAGTAGGACGAACATAGTCGTAGTTTGGCATATTGCTAGTTTCTCCTCCTCCGAGGTCAACGTTCATATAAGAAAATGGCGAGTGAGTGGACATAGATGGATGGTAGGGTGTCGGAGTATACGTTGGTGTACTCATTGAAGGCCTATATACATCCAACATATGTCCTTCAGTTTGGTATTCAGGTCGCGAAGATGTTGATGCAAAGTTCCCAGGTGGTGGCATTCGATCTTCAGGGGTACGACGCCTTCTAATTCTCATCTCAATACCTGATTCACTTTGCATCTCTTGTTGATGTACAGGCTGGGTATACATCATTTGCTGAGGCTCCGGGGACAGTTTCTCAATTGTTCGCTCTATATTTTCATACAATGAGAGCTGTTCATCTAATAAAGTATTAAGTTGCTCAATATCGAACCTATTTATATTCTTTATATTTCTCTTCATGGGTTCCAACTGTTCAATCTACAAATAAGATAACAGATGCACATTAAAACACCAATCATGTTGAATAGATATAAAATTAATTGTAAAATTACATATATGTTGTGTACCATGTAGTGCATCAGTGAAGCATCTCCAGTTTTTATTCCCATTATTTCATGCATATCTACAGGGAATATAAAACAACGTGTAATCGAGTTATACCAATCATAGTAATCGGGTGTCGTCGTTGGGTTCATTGTAAATTGGGTTCCTGTGAGATACTCATGTCTTTGATTCCACTGATGAACATACTTCACGTGTATGTCCATCCAGTTGGCATTTTTACGCTCTTTACGATCAATCTGACGCACGTTCATCTTCCAGTCATCAAGAGGGTCGATCCGATTAGGTATGCCTTGCAACATTCGAAACTAAAGTAAGACTCTTTCTGGATGATGGAACTCCACAAACGAGAAGAAAATCAGTGGACATTGAGCTCGCACATTGTCCGAGAAGCACCGCGAAGGTAAATGGAGTACTTCCGATTGTGACCAATCATATAGATCCCATGTAAACTGATGATACACAACAACCAAAAACCAAAAAGCATACATGTGTTTTTAATTATTACATATAAGAATTGTTAAAATGAAGTAATAAATCGAACCTGGTCATGTGTCAATTTATCTAATATTTCTCGGAAAACCTTCACCTTGCGCCTACCAGTGTGCACAAAACTGCTAGCAATATTCCACCTGTTACATATATTTTACTAGTTAATTAATAGATGCATTACATTTGGGTTTGCACTGCAAATATTACCAATAACGATAAAATAACCAAAATAACATGGCGTGCATTGTGAATATTACCGGACACCGAAAGAGGGGACATGGAGTGTACCACCACCCAAATGATCAGGTTTTTCAATTTCTTGCATATTTAATCTACTAGCCTTATAACAGGCACAATGGACGATATTCGCGACCATGCCCAAATCTATCAAATATTATGAACACGTAAAAAAAGAGTAATTAATGAGGTTAAGTATGGTAGATTCATTAATATATCATAAAAAAAAAAAGTACCTGTAACAGTTGAACTAGGCCACCGAGATTTTCTTTATACTCCAACGCATCATCGGACAAGTGAAGGTATAGGGAAGATAGTACGGCACTGCCCCAGCTGAATTCATTAACCCTCTTTATATCTTGCAGACATTGTACATATACTAGTGGTAACAAATTTCCACTAGCATCAGGGCACATCACACCGCATATCAGGAATAAAGCACATGCCCGTGCATATTGCTCAACATGTTCAAATGTGCTATGATCCGTCACCGGATGCGATCGCATATGAGCTACTAAATAGCTGGCTCTAATCTTTCCGCTTTTTATATGGGATAGTTTTGGCGTGTAACCTAACATCGCCTGACAGTAATTAACCCACTCATTGAGAGACATTGTAGGATCAAGTCCACAAACCGGATCCCCTTCAACCGGCAAACCCCATATTAAGAAGACATCCAACAAAGTCACGGTTGGTTCACCCACAGGCAAGTGAAATGTGTGGGTTTCTAGTCGCCACCTCTCCACCAAAGCGGTTATTAAGTGGTTGTTTGGGTAAAACCTTCCGCACCTATACACACCATAGAAACCCATTTGAAATAACAAATCCAGTACGCGTGTGTGGATCTCAGACCCTTCACGTTCAAATAATTCCCAATAATCATTGTCGCACCGCCTAAAGAAAAAGTTCAAATCAGCGTCGGGCTTCAGTAGGCCCTAGGAAATGTGCTGAGATTGAAGGGAGAGAACTGTTGGTTCCTTGGGGCCATAGTGGTTGTGTGAATTGATATCCATCGATCACTGCAAATGAAAAAACAACATTAATAAATATAGGATAATTAAATCGTAAGATGCTTGAGGTGACTGGACATATAACATATATCAATACATGAAACTCGACATATAACATATTTTTTTCCCTTTAACATAATCACTTACATTACACAGATTTCATAAGGTTTCTAGATGATATTAGAAATATTCTGATTGTGAGCTTGGTTGTTCAGTTTCCTGTGTTTGTAATGTTTGAGAATGTCGACGAGGTTCTTTACTGGTTCCTTTTCCTTGTCGACAAGCCTATCATCTCCTAGCATGTTGCCTAGCTCGTGCTTGACGCCAATCCATCTCATTCAAAATTTGCGACCTTTGATTTCTTCCTCGACGATACGTATTTCTTAAAATGGTGTCATGAATCAGGCTCATCCCAATATTCCTTCCCTAAATAGGGTTGGAATACAATAGTATATGTTCGCTTGTAGTTTACCAAGAGATAATACATTTGCACAAATGAGGTAGCATTAATCTGTAAATCAACGCATACACTCATCACGTGCGAACATGGAATACTATATAAGGTCCACTTGCCGCAAGAGCAGTCTCTAGTAAAAAGCCTAACAACATATATGTGGCCCCCTTTGCCTGGTCTTGGTTTCGTGACCACTATAGCAGATTGATCATGGTAATCGATCTGTGTAACTACATGACCCACAGACATATGCGACCAATACTGATATTTTGAGTGAGCAAAATCAGCATATGATTGTGCATTACTCTGCATTCTCCTAACAACTTTTTTCCATTCTCTAAAATATGCAACACATCGCTTGAACATGATCTCCATTATAGCTGTTAGAGGGAGACGTCGAGCACCCTTTAAGACACCGTTAAACGATTCAGACACATTAATGGTCAAAATACCATGTCGCCAGCCACCATCATGTGCGAAAACCCATTGTTCTTTATTGATTTGATTGAGATACAAGTACGCAGCCGGATTCAGATTTCTTATTTCATTCATAACACTGTTATGCTTAATGATTTGGTGTTCAGATCCATCCCGCCAACACAGATCTTTCAATTTCACATCTTTAAAATGCGAATTGAAATTTGAATAAACATGTCTCAAACAAAAATGACTCACTCCATGTGGGGCATTAAAAGTTGGTATTGACTCAATTGCATTTAAAAGACCTACATTTCTATCTGAAATAATGCACATCTGAGCCCTCCGACCTACGACGTACTTGCAAATCAAATCCAAAAACCACTTCCAAAATTCAAAATTCTCCTCGCCTACAATAGCAAATGCTAGGGGAAGTATCTATTTGTTTCCGTCCACTGCAATGGCTATCAGCATTTTATGTTTGTATTTTGTGTATAGATGTGTCCCATCAACACTGATAATCGATGGACAGTACTTGAAGCCAGTGTAACAAGGCTCGAACGCCCAAAAAACATATTTGTTAATCTTTTTATGTGGGACGTTAGTGTCATGGTGTTTCTACTCTACAATGGTGCCCGAGTTCCACTTTTGTAATGTACCCAAAAACTTAGGCAGCTCTCTTACAGAGCTCTCCCATGTCTCGTAAGTGTTCTCAATCGCCCGTCTAATGCCATGCCATGCCTTCTGATATGAAATCGAGTATCCAGTTGCGTTTTTAATGTCTGCTTGTGTCTCAGAGACGTTGATTGCAGGATTGACCAGAACATTTTCCTTAATTAAGAAAGCTACGAAATTTTTGTCCAGATTTTGATGATCGAAAAATATATCATTCATATAACATCTATGATCTCCACCATATTTTGTTATTTTGAACATCCCCAGTTTTGGCTTAAATGCTGCCCTAACATACCAAGGACACTCTTGAGAAGGAGTACTGTGCTGACATTTGAGAACTAAAAGGAGTGGTTTACTTTCGACAACTCGAAACTGACATCTTGCACGTCATATCGAGAAATCCTTAATCACTGCAACGAAAGCGTTCTTATTCCTGAATAACATGTCCTTCTCAATTATCCCTTGGCTATGATCGTAAAACTTTCCCCATGAAGATGAAGGATTATGCATCAAGTCAGCTGCAACTTCGGGGCCACTCATTGTGTGAAACAGGATGTTTGTGTCCGAGTCGATATTGATTGTTGCTTCAACACCGTCGAAATTTACATTAGCCACAGTAACATCTTCTTCGTCTACTACTGCTTCATTGTCATCCAAATTTTCATCTGAATTTTCAACTTTCGTTTCAGATGAGGAAATTGAACCTAAAGAATCCGCACAAGGGTCCATGTCTTCTGTATTGTCCGTATTACTAGGACCAATTATATCTTCAGCTTCATTCCTAGTATTACTGGGACCAATTATTTTTTGGACACTACATTCTCCCCTTAATAAAGTGTTTGTGAAAGCAAGGTTATCCAATCCCTGAGTGATTTCGGACATATAATCACAAGGGTTACTTAAATCTTGGAATGATGTCGTGGTCACATCTTGTTGGGACAGCAACGACATATAATATCCCCATTCTTGGCTCATAAGCATACCTTCTTGTTCCCTAAGATTTTGGCATGCTTCTTTCTCAACAAAGATGTCCATAGAGTTTACTCTATCATTAGGATCTAGGAAGAAGCTGAGATTATCATCAGTCTCAATTTGAACTACAGACTCTATAATATTATTCTGACCGTAAACTTCCCCCCATTTAGTGAAAAGTTTCAGATGAAATTGTTCTTTAGCCACATCAAGAAATTGATAAATTAGATCTTTCAATGCAGATAAGTCTGTATTTCGATCAATTCGTGTGTAACCAATGGGCGCAGAACTATACAATATTTTTCCGCTTTCCTGTATAATTTTGCCTCCATAATAAACTCTAATTGCAACTCTTCGTTGACTCGCCATTGATCGAAGGTGATATATATATATATATATATAATTTTTCACTGTGAAATATATAAATTCAATACAAACATGAAGAACAAATAAAATATAATTAGTAAGTGTGGAGCACATTGTACATATGAAAAGCATCATAAATAATGTATTACATTTCACAAACAAACAAGATACGTATGAAAAACATGTATGATAATGCATTACATTTCACAACCAATATACATTTACAAGGAATAAACATCACTCTGTGAATGATCATTATCGGGTACATTTTCTACAACATTATTATCATCCACGACTTCTATATCAACATTTTCATTTTCTACTGGATCCTGCCACATGTTCAAGCCAGGGGTGACATCTATAAGATCTAGTATGCGTGATCGCATCATATTCACGTGGTGAAAGTTAGTCGTACACTCTTATTGGATAATATCATTTTGGTGTCTCTCGTTATCCAATTGAGCACGTAACTCATTCACCTCGTTTTGTAGGGCGTTTATATGCCCGTCTCTAGTCCCAAGCTGCTCTATTATATTATTTTTTCCATTGTCATGGTACTTATAGTACCACGTAGTAAGTTTATTTCATTCTCTAAGACTTCTTCTTGTTGCCGAGCACGACCTTCTAAAACAGAAATACGGTTAGATGACCACTCCAATTCAACTCGGCACATCTTTATACGTCGCTGTAATTTCTGTATTTCTTGGTCTTGCATGTTGGAAATCACATTTGAAGCAACATCTTTTATCCTCAATTCCTCTATTTCTTCTTTTACTTGTTGATTACATATTCTTAATTGCACCAAACTTGTTCATTTTTTTACGATAAACCTATAAATTTTGTATGTGATTTTCCTATTGACTCGTGTGGAAGTTGATGCTGATGACCTTGATGTTGAAGCCATACCTATCAAATATAACTTATAAGGGTTATTATAGTTATTAAATTTAATTTTTTTTAAATAACCTATAATAATATATTAATTATGCTAAACAAGATTTATTTAGTCAACATAACATAGCGTAAATAAAAACAAGTTAAACATACAGTAAATGCAACAATAAAAATATATTCACCATAACAAACAAATAAAATTTGAATAACATCACATTAATAAATACAACAAAATAATTAAATTACACATAAAACAATACACCAATATTATTAAAAATTACAAATCATATGAATGTATATATCAAACCAAATAAATATTCACTTATAGTAATATTATGTAAAAATTAAATTATGTATATATATACTAACCTTAGTTTAGTTTACGAAAGTTGGGGTTTGTCTTCTTAAACACAATCTACACAATATAGCATAAAAAATACAAAAGTTGATGATTAGTGTTTAAGAAAAACATCATCTCATGCCAACAATTATGAAGATATATTTATTGGTGATAAATAAAAAAAGATTACGTAACAAGTAGAACACAAACAAATTAAATCATGTGATAAGAAATATAAAGGAACTAAATATACTTTCTTATACAAAGAAAATCAAGACGGGATAGCACCAGCAAAAAAATTTCCAAATAAATAATAACAACAGGAATAATGTTGAAGGAGAAAATTGTAGGAGGAAAATAAAGGATGAAGGAGAAGTGAAGAGAAGGAAGAGAAAGTTGAGAGTGAGGAGAAGAGAGAGGGAGTCTTCAAATTGTGAGTGAAAAGAGAAGAAGAGAGTGAGAGAGGGAGTCTTGAAATTGTGAGTGAAGAAAGAAGAAGAAAGTCCATTATAAGCATTCACGGAGGAAGGAGGAAGTCTGCAAAAAGCCTGCAAATGATTTAATTTGACAAGATGCATGCATACTTTCATTTCATTACTTTTGCAAATTGAATTTAACTTGCAAAAGCCTGCAAATAATTTAAAGATGCATTCAATTTGACTTGATGGATGCATGTGTTTTGCAGATTGAATTTTGGATACATTAGGTAGGTGTGCAAAACTTTCATTTGAGTTGTGTAGGTGTAAAATAAGTTCATGTATGCGTAACAGGTGTAGTGTAGGGGTAAAAATTGATTTAAAGTGTGATATGTTGTACATAAATAATAAATACGAGTATAGTTTTTATCCGTTTTATTTTATTAAAAATACATTTTTAATCATATATAAACATATATATACGAACAAATGAAAAAGAAAAACAAAATTAAAAACGTCACCTTAATTGACGTTTTTTTAAAACGTCAATTAAGGTGACATTATTTCATTATAATTTTTTTATTCATATATATATTTATATATTATTAATATATATATATATGTACATTATTTTATTTTTAGAATATGAATTAATAATTAAAATTTATTCTTTAATTTAAATAATTCTTTTTATTATCTTAAATAAAATTATAATATTTTACTTTTTAAATTTATAATTTAATATATTTTTTTATATATTTACTTAATAAATAAATATATATATATATATATACATATTCAAAATCTATATTTAGAATATATATATATTTTATAAATATATATATATATATCTATATATAATATATATTATAAAAAAATAAAAAAAGTCAACTTAATTGATGTTTTTTTAAAACGTCAATTAAGGTGACGTTTATCCATTTTTTTCTTTTTTTATTCGCATATATATATATATATTATTTATTTTTTGAATATGAATTAATAATTAAAATTTATTCTTTAATTTAAATAATTATTAATATTATCTTAAATAAAATTATAATATTTTACTTTTTAAAATTATAATTTAATATATAATTTTATATTATACTTAATAAATAAATAAAAATATATATATATATACATATTCAAAATATATATTTTATAAATATATATATATATATATCTAATATTATAAAAATAAATAAAAAACGTCACCTTAATTGACGTTTTTCTAAAACGTCAATTAAGGTGACGTTTATTCATTTTTTTTCCGGATATATATATATATATAATTATATATTATTATTATATATATTATTTTATTTTCAGAATATGAATTAATAATTAAAAATTATTCTATAATTTAAATAATTTTTTTATTATCTTAAATAAAATTATAACATTTTACTTTTTAAAATTATAATTTAAAATATTTTTTTTATATATTTACTTAATAAATAAAAATATATATATATACATATTCAAAATATATATTTAGATTATAAATATATATTTTATAAATATATATTTTATAAATATATATATATATACCTATATATAATATATATATTATAAAAATAAAATAGAAAACGTCACCTTAATTGACGTTTATTTAAAACATCAATTAAGGTGACGTTTATTCATTTTTTTTCCGGATATATATATATATATATATATATATATATATATATTTATATATTATTATTATATATATATTATTTTATTTTCAGAATATGAATTAATAATTTAAAATTATTCCTTAATTTAAATAATTTTTTTATTATCTTAAATAAAATTATAACATTTTACTTTTTAAAATTATAATTTAATATATTTTTTATATATTTACTTAATAAATAAAAAAAAAATATATATATATATATTTACATATTCAAAATATATATTTAGGTTATAAATATATGTTTTATAAATATATATATATATATATATAATATATATATATATATTATACAAATAAAATAAAAAACGTCACCTTAATTGACATTTTTTTCAAACGTAAATTAAGGTGACGTTTATTAGGTATTTCTTTTCTTTTTCGAATATATATATATATATATATATTATATTTATATATATTATTTTATTTTCAAATTATGAATTAATAATTAAAAATTATTCTTTAATTTAAATAAATTTTTTATTATCTTAAAGAAAATTATAACATTTTATTTTTTAAAATTATAATTTAATATATATTGTTATATATTTGCTTAATAAAAAAATAAAAAATATATATATATTCAAAATATATATTTAGATTATAAATATATAAATATATATATATATATATATTTATAAATATACCAATATATATATATATCTATATATAATATATCTTGTATAAAAAGTAAAGAAAATTAAAGAAACGTCATCTTAATTGACGTTTTTTTAAAACCTTAATTAAGGTGACGTTATTTCATTATTTTTTTATTCTTATATATTTATATATTATTAATATATATATGTATTATGTTATTTTTAGAATATGAATTAATAATTAAAATTATAATTTAATATATATTTTTATATATTTACTAAATAAATAAATAAATAATATATATATATTCAAAATATATATTTAGATTATAAATATATTAATATATATATCTATATTTATAAATATACCATTATAATATTTTACAATTTCAAATGTTTAATTTATTTATTTTTTTAAATTATATATACATTAATTCCTAAATATATATTAATTAATAATATTATAATTTTGATAAATATATACAAAAATTCTAATAATAATATAAATAATTATAATATAAAAATAAATATATATATACATATATATTATATATATAAATGATTACATATATATATATGTATGTGAGTGCGAGTGTATATCTATATATATATATGTTGTTGTGGTGTGTGTGTATATATATATAATGCATGTGGTATGTATGTATCAAAGAGTGTGTATACATATACATTACGATAAAAACGTCACCTAAGGTGACGTTTTTTTGTTTGAGTTTTAAAACGTCACCTAAGGTGACGTTTTATAAAAAAAACGTCAGCGCGGCTGACGTTTTATCTATTTTAAAAAACTGTTTCAAAACATACCTATTTCGTAATTTTTTTTTCGCATTATTCTGAAAAAAAATCCGAGCAATGATTGGTAATTTGTTTTTTATTTTTTGGGTTGGATATGCTGATGTGGCTTTAGCTCTCATCTTATGTGGGATATTTAGCTAAGTTGATACAATAAAATAGAGAGATTTAAATAAATTTAGACAAAGCAAAATCTCTCCCTATTAAACCTAACCAAATCATTTAAACATAAATAAAAACTTTGATCAATCAAAAAAGAATAAAAACATTTTCATTTTCTCTCAAAAAATGTGAATATCAGTGTGGAATAAAGAGCATCAAAATCTTTATTCAAGAGATAATATTGAAAATGTAAAACGTGTCACAACCAAATTTTTATAACTTATTTAAAATCAATTAAAACACATATATATCATGTTAACAAATTCAATTTATTTAGTTAACAATGTTATTTGAGAATTAAAACGTAAAAGAACCATTTAAAACATAAAATACTAATCATGAGTAATAAAATGTATCATATGATAGTTCAATTTCTCACAAATTGAACACATCAAACTAATCATAAGACTTTCAATCTAAAATTAATATTATACACTGAAAAACATAAATTATGTCTTATTTTGAACCCTACATTTTTAGTCCTCAAGCTTCTCATACAATTTAGTCTCTCAAACTTTAAATGGTTACAATTTTTGGTTTCTCATCAGATTCTATTCAAAGGAAAGACAAAATGATTCTTATTTTGAATCCTACACTTTTATGCAAAAACAAGCCATTTTCTCCCCCCAAACTTCCTTAAATCCGAAAGAAACACCCGCCTATAATTCTAATATTATAAACTATTCATGCAAATAACACATAATTGTGTGATCTTAATGGACCTTTAAACTGTGTAATTAAAAAAAAAAAAGTATTCATAGGAATAAAATAGGACCAAGTAGAATTCAGGAGATACTGAAAATAGCGTAGGACAAAAGTTGATCCATAGATTTACACCAAAATACATTCATGCTAATCACATATGGTTAGTTTAAAAGGCCATAATGCTCTTTCGGGTCGGGTCATCAAGCTCCACTTGCACTAACCAAGGCGTCTATTTGATCATAGTCGACCAGCCTCAGCTGAATTGTTTGTCAACATAAAAACGCAGAGTAGGTCAGATTAAAGTAGAATTTCAAGGAAACACAGAAGAGCAGAAACTTAACCTGATCTGGTGTTTTATAGTGAGAGAAGGGGCGACGATTAAAGACAAAGCGAGTGGAACGGTAGTCCAGAGAAGCATGGTGGCAGAATTTAAGCAACATTCTCTTCATTACTATATTCCTTTTTACTGCCACAACAGCTTCTTCCCCACCCTACACATACAACCAACCAACCAAAATTATGAGAGAGAGAGAGAGAGGGAGGGAGGGAGGGAGGGAGGGAGGGAGGGAGATACATACATACCTCATTGCATTTTATTTTCAATACCATACGCTCCATATCAGCTGGCTGCTCTCTCTTGCTTCCGTTTGCTGCCATGGCAAGAGCAGTGATTTCTGCTATGGGAAGTGGGTTTTGGTTTAAAGAAGATGAGCAGATGTGTTGCAGAGTCAGATCATTTCAGTTGTCAATCCAGTCATAGTGTAGTACCCACCCTACTCTTCGCCACCACTATTCAGTTCCAGTTATATTCATCTATTCTCTATCAACTTTTTCAACTTTCATTTCAATTTCTCCAATTATTATTTTATTAAATTAGGGGATATTTGTTTTGGGATTCTGCAGTCTTAACACATTATCAAGATATTTGGATTAAAGCATAATTAATCGGTGAGTTGTAAGATTATATCACAATAAAATATATAACAAAAAGTAATATTTTTTTTTTAACTGAAATAGGGTAGGTTGTTACTCTACATGTCAAATTAATATATATATATATATATATATATTCTTAATATATAAAAAATGTAAAAAATATATAAAAATCTTAAATAATATATCTGTAATACATAAAAACAAAAGTGATATATATATATATGTGAATATGTTGTACATAATTCAAATTCAAGTGTCCACCATCAATATTTAATTACATCTACAATATTAATATTATTTATTTAATAATAAATTAATAATTTATGAAAAGTACAAAATCCGCAAAAATAATAATTTATGAATTTTTGTGAAAATGATAATAATTTGAAAATGAAAAAACATTATAATATCATAAATAAACAATAAATATTATCTCTAAAATTTATATTATTTAAAATCATATATAAATAAAAAAATAGAAATAATACATTTAAATATTTAAATAATCTTACTTTTTTTTCAAAATCATTATCAAATAATGTCATATTTTTATTTTATATAAAAATACTTCAAGTAAAAAACTATCCCTGTCAGCTTAACAAAAATATTTTATATTTAAAAAATAATATTTTATTTTTATATATGATAATGAATGTCAAAATAAAGATTTTAAGATGGAGAATTAATATGATATCTTTATTATAATTTTTAAATAATCTAATTTTTCCAAAAAATATTTCTATCCAATAATTTCATATTTTTAATTATATAAAATATTTTAAATAAAAAATATCACCATTAACTTAACAAAAATATTTTATATTTAAAAATAAAATTTTATTTGTATATATGCTAAATGGATATCAAAATAAAGATTTTAAGAAGAGAATTAATATGATTTTTTTTATATAAAAGTCAATTTGAAATAAAATAAATTATAAGTATTTAACATTTTTGGGTAAAAAAATACATATTGAGTAGTTATCTTGGGAATGATGAGAGAAGAGGGAGAAAAAATAAGTGTAAAGTGGGTAGGATTGTGGTGGAACAATGAAATCCCACAATGACTGAAATATGATATTGTTGTTTTCCACTATGATGGTAAGTACCTTGCTGGCAGAAAAGGGACTCTTCCTATTTATCAACTTAATATATATATATATATATTGAAATTTGGATGAGTTGTTATATCTTTATTATTCATAAGGAGATATTTGATTTGTATTATGAAGGTTGGATTGGTGGATTAGGTTGAAATTGATGTAATGCTCTCTCAGACCAGAGGAGGAGGGAGTTCTGATCATGATGGGGCAATGCTGGAGTATGCATGATGGGGCTATTTCTGTTTTCTTTTTCTTGAAAAACTCTTTTTATTTTGTGTTTATTAGTCATGTTGTCTTCCAATTTATCCAGCATTTTGGGATAAACACTTCTTTTACCCATAAATTTAAAGAGTTTGGTTTTATGGGTTGATAATTTGGGAAGACAATTGAGGAAAAATCGCATATGATTGATAATTGGTTTATTTTTTGGATTGAATATGCTGACGTGGCTTTAGTCTCATCTTGTATGGCATATTTAGCTGAGTTGACACAATAATTGAACAATATATATGTCAAAAATACTATTTGTATCTTAAATACAAATTAATCTACCGAAAACTGTTTCTTATGCTAGAATCATGGGATTTTGACATTTTTTATATTTATTTAACGAAATTACATGTAAGGTCATTCTTCCATCTAATACAAACCAGACCAAATGCTTTTATTTTTTTAAATATTAAAATATGTTAATAAACCTATTCACACCTTTTTTTCTCTTTTCTTATGTCAAATTAAAATTCTATTTTCACCCAAAAAATTTACCATTTTAGTCCCATAACAAATGGATAACTAAAAGAGCCCCAAGGTGGGAGTACAAATTCAATTTGTTGTGACTTAAATATATAAAATAAATTAATTATTTTATATTAAATAATTAATTAAATTTAAATAATATACAAAACTGTTTAACAAATTCCAAAATGAGCATTTCCAATTGTTTATGCAATTATTTTCTTAATTTAATGAATAAGTGAGAATTTTCACGATGTGATTGAGAGATTTAAATAAATTTAAACAAAACAATATCTCTCCCTATTAAACATAACCAAATCATTTAAACATAAACAAAAACTCTAATCATCAAAAAACGAATATCAAAATTTTCATTTCTCTCCAAAAATGTGAATCGTAGTCTTGGATAAAGAGCATCAAAATCTTTATTATATGCTTGAGGATGGTCAAGATAATATTGAAAATGTCAAAAAGTGTCACAATCCGATTTTCATAAGTTATTCTAAACCAATTAAAACACATATATCATGTCAATAAATTCAATTTATTTAATTAACAATGTTATTCGAGAATTGATCCGTAACAGAATCATTTAAAACATAAAATACTAGCCATAAAGAATAAAATATATCATATGATAGTTCAATTTCTCCCAAATTAAACACATCAAACTAATCATAAGACTTTCAATTATGCAGTGGAAAAAATATATTATGCCTTATTTTCATAAATCAATATCATATGACAATTTAGTCTTCAAGTTTTTTGTACAATTTAGTCCCTCAAACTTTAAAGGGTTACAACTTTTTGTTTCTTGTCTGGTTCTATTCAAAGGAAAGGCAAAATGATCCTTATTTTGAACCTTGCATTTTTATGTAAAAACAGGCCATTTCGATTGTGTAAAATTACAAACTCCCATTTGAATTCTTAGTACAAAACATTTTACTTCAAAAAACTTTAATTTGTACTTACAAAAATGTATTCTTATTGGAACTATTTGATAAGGTAATTATTGTCAATATTATTCGAAAATTCTAATTGATTTATTATTGATTGCAGATTTAAAAGATATTGTGGAGATATTCTTGGAAGAAAGTTAAAGTTGAATGAGAAGAGAAAAGGAAGGAAAGGCATGGCTAAAAATACGGAGAATCAAGAGTAAATCTGGGAACAAATCTTACAAAGATATGATGAAGATATGATATATGCATATCCAGGCCATATATACAAAGATATGCATATCAACACCAAGATATGAGAAGATACTGGCAGATCTCGTGGAGAACATGAGACACCATAAATACAACCTCAAGCTGTAGAGACTGCACCTCTCCGAGATATTCAATTACCATTCATATGGGCAGAGAGACATAGAGAGGCTGATGAGTGTGCTGTTATATTCGTAAGAATACAACAGACTGGGAAGAACTCAAGGGGGAACCGAAGGCGAACCTCGCAGAGTCTGGATTACTTTGGAACTTCACCGCACGTTGATTTCGGGAGATCTCAACTCAATACAGACGGGAGTTTGTACTCAAATCCATCTAGGGGACTAAATGGTCAAGTAAGTGTTTTAGAAGAATTAGTTACACGGATAGACAAGTATTTAGGGGGAGCCAAATACGTGTAAGTTCTACTGTAACATTTGTGGGAACAAATATGTCTTCTAATAAAATTACTTGAGAGGAAGAAGGGATTTCTTCCTCGCTTAAAATCAAATCTTATTTTAAGCTTCCGCATGTTCATTTACAGTTCGAACTACTGTTGAACACATACACACGCGCACATATTCTGATCTAATAATTGGCACCAGAGCAGGTTCCAGTTTTTTTCTTAAACAGGTAGATCCAGGGACAGACACATGGGTACAGAGGGGACCACGCTACGCCCACCTTCGCTTGATGGACAAAACTATCCGTTCTGGAAATCAATGATGTTTATCTATCTAAGATCCAAACGATGTGGAGAAGCAATCCAAACAAAGTGGACGTGGCCTAAGATGCAGGATGGAACGGATATAACTAAAGTCGTAGACAAACCAAGAACACTATGGACGGAGGACGAAAGGTGTGCAGAAGAGGCAAACTACACAGCATTGTACTATTCTTGCTTCGGTCGATGTCATGAGACACAAGTTGATTATACACTGTCAAATCGCCAAAGATGCTTGGGATGCTCTACAAAAACATTTTGAAGGAAATGAGTCCGTAAGGAAGTCAAAATTGCAAAGATTGGCCACACTATTTGATGGAATACAAATGAATGAAGATGAAAACATTGAGATGTACTATGCTAGGTTCAGTGACATTGTAAATCAATGTTACACCCTCGGTGATGCTATCAAGGAAGATGTCCAAATCATGAAAATCATGAGAACATTAGCTCCTAGATTCAGAGAAAAAATCACAGTTCTGGAATCATTCATGAGAATCACACCGATGACATTGGATGACTTGATGGGAGAGTTAAGGACTTTTGAGTTGAACAATGGCATGGACACACCAAAAAGCAAAGGAATAGCCCTAAAGACAGAGACAACAACTGAACAAATCGAGGATGATATGACATCAGTTGCTGACAAAATGGCACTTCTCACGAAAAATTACAGCAAGCTTGTGAAAAAGTACAATCAGGGGCAGCAGTTCAACAAAGGTCCGAACACTGAAGAGAACATCAGAAAAGGTGGAAACAAATTTTTAAACACTAGGCAGGTAAATCGAAAGGACTCTAAATGCAGAGAGTGTAGTGGATACGGACACTATCAAGCAGAATGTCCAAATTTTCTAAGAAAGAAGAAAGCACTAAAAGCCACCAGGAGTGAATCTGAATCTGAAGGAGAAGAAGAAGCTGACGAACAAGAGACAGAATACCCCAATGTCTTACATCTGATGTTCGAACTAAGGAAGAACTTGAGTACACTGAGGACCCCGATCTAGACGATCCAACTCTGGAAGATCTTGAGAAGCTGTTTCTAGACATATCTGCCAAATGTACCAGATTGGAGAATCAAGCAAGGGAATACAAAAATAAAGACGCACTAAGCATGGAAAATCAGGAACTCAGTCAAGTGAAACATGAGCTGCACATCACTAGTGAAATAAATGAGAGACTGAGAGATGACTTGATTATGTCCCAAAAGAATGTGAGGAATCTCGAACATCAGGTTCAGCTTTACGAGACGGAAATTGAGACACTTAAAGCAGACTTTGAAATAGCCCGGACAACTACAACAAGCAATCACCAGGTAAATTCTTCCCTTACAAATGAACTAACAGATTACTCCTCAAAATTGCAGGATAAGGATCGTGAGTTAGCAGAGTCACGAGCCGAGCTGGACAAAGCAGTGCGAACCTTACAAGGACTGAACAAAGGAAAAGCTAAAATTGACGAAATCCTGGCATATGGGAGACCACAAAACAATAAAACAGGAATAGGATATATTGAAGAAAGAACATCTGGATCAACAGTCTTTGTACCAGCTACAGTTCCTACGTTCGACCATGAAGGACAAAACACTACAAGACAACCTGAGAAACGAAACACAAAAGGTATGAGAAAATTTATTCCTATCTGCCATTACTGTGATGCACCTGGACACATCCGACCAAGATGCTACAGAATGAAACGTGACCTACAATCAGGTAAAATTTCAACTTGGAATTTTTATGGTGTTCCTGTAAAAAATCATAGGTCTCTAGACTCTTCGAAAGTAAGAAATTTCAAAAACAGTAAAACATATGTGAAAAAGGTTTGGGTTGTCAAGAAAAACATGTGCCTTACTTCATCAGTAGTCTCACTCGGGGCGAACAACACTGGAACATGGTTCTTTGACAGTGGATGCTCACGACATATGACAGGTAATGCAACATACTTGTCTGATATCACCCCAATAAAAGGACAGTCAGTAACTTTTGGAGATGGTAAGAGTGAGCGAGTCATTGGGAAAGGGACTCTCAATATAAGTGGCATGCCTAAATTGTCTAATGTTTATCTTGTTGAAAATCTTAAGGCAAATCTGTTGAGTATTAGCCAAATTTGTGACCAAGGACTCGAAGTCAACTTCACTCATGACAAATGCTTGGTGTTAAACAAGAATAATGAATGCATGCTTACCGGAACTCGGTCCACTAACAACTGTTATCTTCTTGACAGGAGTCATGGATGCTACAATGCTAGCTCGGGAGCAACAGAAATATGGCATCAAAAGTTGGGACACATAGGATACAAACATCTCATTGCCTTGTCTAAATCAAAATGTGTACGAGGACTGCCTAAGCTCCCAAGCAAAGATCAAGGTATATGTGGACCATGCCAACTCGGTAAACAGGTAAAAAGCTCACACAAGGTAACACAAGACGTTTGCACTAAACAAATCATGTCCTTGCTACATATGGACTTAATGGGTCCTGTTCAAACTGAAAGTGCGGGAGGTAAGAGATATATTTTTGTTTGTGTTGATGATTTCTCTAGATATACTTGGGTAAGATTTCTTCGTGATAAATCAGACACCTTTGATGAATTTGAAAAATTGATACGTCTGATAGAAAATGAAAAACAGGGTTCTGTTGTTCGAATACGAAGTGACCATGGTAGAGAATTTGAAAATACTGCATTCACTGAATTTTGTGTCTCTCGAGGTATTGCTCATGAATTCTCTGCACCAAAAACACCTCAACAAAATGGAGTAGTAGAAAGGAAAAATCGCACATTGCAAGAAATGGCTAGAGCCATGATGATAGGCAAGGAAGTAGCCCAAAAATGGTGGGCTGAAGCCATAAACACAGCATGCTATGTTACAAATAGGGTATATCTTAGGAAAGGATTAGAAATGACGTCTTATCAAATCTGGAAAGGAAAAACTCCTAATTTAAGTCACCTCCATGTGTTTGGTTGTAAATGTTATGTATACAATGATAGACAGCAGTTAGGTAAATTTGATGCTAAAAGTGATGTTGGTATGTTCCTAGGATATTCGACCAATAGCAGAGCCTATCGTGTCTATAATCTGAGAACTCAAACACTCATTGAAAGTACTAACATTGTTTTTGATGATTCTGTGATAAGACAGGAAGTTTACTTGGAAGAAGCAGGTTCATCAGCAGGTCGACCAATGGGAAACCAGAATAGTGAGAACATCGCAGAAACTGACCTAGTACCAACGAATGAAAACAGTGATAAAGGTGAACCCTCAACAAAGATTCAGAAAGAACATCCCAAGGAACTCATCATTGGAGAACTCAATGAAGGGATAAAGACACGATGCAAACCAAGACTTGACTATCGGAAAATGGAAGGACTGGTTCACCACGCTTGCTACACCTCTGTGGTTGAACCCAAAAATGTCAAAGAAGCGCTCAAGGATGACAACTGGATACTGGCAATGCAGGAGGAATTGGAACAGTTTGCCAGAAATGATGTCTGGACACTTGTACCAAGACCTGACAGTGCGAACATCATCGGAACAAAATGGATCTTCAAGAACAAAACTGACGAACAAGGTAACATCACTCGAAACAAAGCAAGACTCGTGGCCCAAGGATACACACAGGTAGAAGGAATTGACTTTGAGGAAACATTCGCTCCAGTTGCACGACTGGAGTCAGTAAGAATCCTTCTCTCATTTGCATGTCTTAAGAAATTTACTCTTTATCAAATGGATGTAAAAAGTGCATTCTTGAATGGGTTCTTGAAAGATGAAGCATATGTTGAACAACCAAAGGGGTTTGAAGATCCACACTTTCCGAACCATGTCTACAAACTGAAGAAGGCTCTTTATGGGTTGAAGCAAGCTCCAAGAGCATGGTATGAAAGACTGACAAAGTTTCTGATCGGTCAGGGTTACAAACGAGGAGGAGTCGATCAGACTCTGTTCATCCAGTGGTCGAACAAGGACATCACTATTGCACAAATCTATGTAGATGACATTGTGTTTGGATCCACATCCAAACAAAAAGTGAATGACTTCGTCCAGGTAATGTCTCGTGAATTTGAAATGAGCATGGTTGGTGAACTTTCCTACTTTCTTGGTCTACAGGTCAAACAATGCAATAGTGGAATCACGATACATCAAGAAAAATATGCCAAGAACCTGGTAAAGAAATTTGGACTTGAAGGGTGCAAAGTAGCTCACACACCCATGGGGACAAATACCAAATTATCCAAGGACGAAAGTGGAACATGTGTTGATCCAACACTCTACAGAAGCATGATAGGAAGTCTCCTGTACCTCACTGCTAGTCGACCTGATATAAGCTTTAGTGTTGGACTATGCGCTAGATACCAATCAAATGCTAAGGAGTCTCACCTCAAGGCCGTAAAAAGAATCATACGATATGTGGCAGGTACCACTAACTATGGCTTGAAATATTCCTTTGAGACTAAACCTTTCATTGCAGGATACTGTGACGCCGATTGGGCCGGCGAGCTACGATCTTGAAATGATGCTCTCGAATGCTGTCACCAATGTGATAGAACACCAAGCACAGAAAATGACAGGTCTGTGAAAGCTTCCTTAATGATGTTCACCTCTAAGTTGCACCAAATATAGGGGTTACAAGGTTCTGAGCTCGTCACACAGGGTTTTCCTAGTGTGGTACTTTATTGTGTGGTTTGCGAGCTACTACACAAGGATTCGGCAGAAGGAGCAATAAGGAAAAATCATACAACTCATTTAGCAATCAAAATGGGGTGAACATATACTGGAAGAGAAGACTTGCGGATTTTTCTTAGTGCATTGTCAAACATTGTTGCCTGACTGAGACTTGTGTTCAATATGGTGATCTATGATTTCATTCCTCCAATATAAAAAAAAAAAAAAAACAGTCTCTCTTATTTTTTTTCCTGGGATTATATGGATTATTTTGTGCAAAATGGGCCTGGATGATTATTTAGTCATGACTTATTTTCGGAACACGTGTCAAAATGGGGACGTGGTCTTCCCTTTTTCAACCGTCTGGACATGTGATCGTGCTCCTTAATGCCTCTTTAACTGTAATGAGTGGGCGCCGAAAAAGGGTTTGAATAGCCCACATAAAATCTTGTGACATAGACAGTAATCGAGGCGTCAGTCTTCCTCATTTCACATCATTGTCAGGCTTTGAATAACTAGGGTTTATCTCTTTCATAGTTCACTTTCACGCCTGTGTTCTTGTGTTTCTTCTTCAATATCCATTTGCAGAGGTTCCATGGCTGACCATGAAGATTCACCCAGCGGCAGACGACCAAGCTGGATCTTGGTTCCATTCTTGAACCCAGAGCCATTAAAAACTATTCCTCCACCTGATTCTGATGAACCGCCATCAGCCGACAAGGGCAAGGACACACCTCCACCCGATCCCTCGTCTCCACCGTGTCCCGATGCCGCTCAGACCGAAACCACTCCGACTGATGTTCCACAGCCCAGTACGACTACTCCGCCCCCTGCTACCACAGTTCCGCAAGAAGGAGATCCTTCGTCCATGGCGGAATCTCCAGTTCCTCCTCAAGATCTCCCTTCCCAGACGACCTCACATCCACCTCCAAGGTTCAAGGTTCCTCGCAAGGCAAAACCTACAGGAAAAACTATGACTCCTTCGCCACGACGACATCTCATTGATGAGTCCTCATCCGAGGACGAAGTGACAAGATCTCCACCTCGCCGTTCGCACCGTCACAAAAAGCCTTCTACTGCTGCTTTTACTGGGTTATCTCCAGGGCGCCTTCGCAACGAAAATGACATATTGGTTCGCGGTAAGGCCTTCTCCAAGTCGTTCTACACGAAGGCTGCTTCCGACCGCTACAAATTGTTCTCTGGTATGGACTTCTGGCCTGAACGTAATCTTGATCTTAACCATTTTACGAAAATGTCTGTTATGGAGTTTATTAAAAAATCTGGATTAGAAGTTACTGTGATGAACTTGGGTAGGTTTTATAGCTCTATTGTTCATGAGTTCTATGCTAATTTGGTCACTGGTATTCAGGATCCCGAATCTCCTCGGTTCGGGCGAGTTTTTGGTCGCAATAAAATTGTTAATTTCAGTCCTGATGCCATTAATGACTATTTGGAACTGACTGGTCTGGATCAAGAAGAGGAGGTTGAAGTTGACCTTGGGGAGGTGGTCGACTTCCTCAGTGACGGGAAGCTCACCAGCTGGACCAAGTCTGGGATTTCTCCCTCGATATTGACACAGGAGGCCAACTGGCTTCATAAAATAGGGAGGCAAAATTGGACACCCACGTCCAACAAGTCTCACCTAACATCGGCCCAGTGTTAGGTCATCTTCAAAGTCCTGAAAGCCATACCGATTGACTTTGGGAGGATAACATTTGAGGCCATCATGAGTTTTACCGAGAAGCCCGACTCTCGCAAGAAGCTTCCGTTCCCTACTCTCATTTAGGGCCTCTTATCGCATCAGGGCATCCAGGCTCAGTCCACTGATGTTCTTCAGAAAGCCGCCCCTCCGCTGAACATGGCCTCCAGAGAGGCCAATGTTGCCTATAGGCCACGCACCATTGCACCCACACTTCCTCCCTTGGAAGTAGCGGCCAATCTTCCGCTCTTTCTACATCAGCAACTAGAGATTCTTGATACTTTAGCTGCTGAGGTAGCTGCCCAGAAGCTTTATTTAACTAATGTCTTGAAATCTCTGGATGTTCCCTCTCAGGGCGCACCACACAGAGATTCTACTTCTTTGGCAGGCTGCTCGAAAAAGGGGGAGAAGAGATCATCTGCCGCGGATAAGGGGAAGAGGAAGGTGTCAGGAAAAGCAACAAAAAGAAAAAGGGTGGCCGAGGAAACTGAAGTGGATGATACTGAGGAAGAAGAAGAATGGGAATCTGGGAGTGACTCTGTTTGAATTAGGGGATGCTTTTATTGAACAATCTGAAAAATTTCTAAGGGTCTGTTATATTGATACTACAATCTCCAGTAGCTAGTATGCTAACAACAATATCTGTAGTTTAGTTGTTTTTATTGGCTATCTGAACATGATGAATGATGCTTCTGCTATATGTGAACATCTTTCTTTTCTGCATACAGTTCTCCTGCTTGTTTCTTTTTGCAGGTAGCAGATGGTCCTGGAATTTTTGAACAACATGCCAGAGGGGGAGATTGATAAGGTAATTATTGTCAATATTATTAGAAAATTCTAATTGATTTATTATTGATTGCAGATTTAAAAGATATTGTGGAGATATTCTTGGAAGAAAGTCAAAGTTGAATGAGAAGAGAAAAGGAAGGAAAGGCATGGCTAAAAATAAGTAGAATCAAGAGTAAATCTGGGAACAAATCTTACAAAGATATGATGAAGATATAAGATATGCATATCCATGCCATATATACAAAGATATGCATATCAACACCAAGATATGAGAAGATACCGGCAGATCTCGTGGAGAACATGAGAGACTATAAATACAACCTCAAGCTGTAGAGACTGCACCTCTCCGAGATATTCAATTACCATTCATATGGGCAGAGAGACATAGAGAGGCTGATGAGTGTGCTGTTATATTCGTAAGAATACAACAGACTGGGAAGAACTCAAGAGCGAACCAAAGGCGAACCTCGTAGAGTCTGGATTACTTTGGAACTTCACCGCACGTTGATTTCGGGAGATCTCAACTCAATACAGACGAGAGTTTGTATTCAAATCCATCTAGGGGACTAGATGGTCAAGTAAGTGTTTTAGAAGAATTAGTTACATGGGTAGACAAGTATTTAGGGGGAGCCAAATACGTGTAAGTTCTACTGTAACATTTGTAGGAACAAATATGTCTTCTAATAAAATTACTTGAGAGGAAGAAGGGATTTCTTCCTCGCTTAAAATCAAATCTTATTTTAAGCTTCCGCATGTTCATTTACAGTTCGAACTACTGTTGAACACATACACACGCGCACATATTCTGATCTAACACTATTAATTTTAATATTCATGTTAAGTCCATGCTTCATAAATTAATTAATCAAACTATAGTATGTCATGTAGGACATAAATAAATTCACGAACATAACTATTCTTGAGTGATAATATTCCATATTAAGTTATTGGTCTTTTCAAATTAGTTTTATTTGATTATTATATGCTATGAATATGCTACATCTCTATACGTCTATATTTCAATTTGGCCTTGCTAGCTGCTACGTTTCTACAACATTACTCTTAATAACACAGTGTCATGTGACTGGCGTATTTACACTTCTTTGACATTTCATACTATTTTAATTACTTATCTACTTTTTAACTTGCACAATTCTTTAAAGTTTCTCTAGTAATGTATTACAAACACTCACCCTATTCTTCAACAATACAGATATGCAGGTTGAAGTGGATCAGTGAAGGTCAATATGAGGTCTAGTCTTCAACTAATATTAGTATTTTATAACCTAATGTTATGAGTTGTTTATATTGCAGATCAAAATGTTATTTAAAATAATCTTTGGTTATGTAAGAACAAAGTTACATTTCAATATAAAAAAAAACAATTTCTTAGCATTTATTTATAAGAGAGGTAAATACTCTTCACATATTTTGAATTATTATTAAAGTGATATGATATTATTAAAGTTTCCTAAAATGATATTTCTTTTATTTTAAGAATTGCTTAAGTTCATTTGAAATTCGATTTGAATCAAAGGTAGAAGATTTTGGGCTCAAAGTGAAAGTGATAGTATTCATCCTATAGCCGACCTTGTGTCGGTGCCTCAGATCGAAGTCAATTGCATGTAGAGATTCGTAAGGGCTTATACTTTGATTGGTTCCTAAGCAATTTCCATTGGAGTTGGCTCCTCAGAAGAAATCGACCATATTAAAATTACCTTCTTGAGATGATGATAGTAGTTAGTACATTACTGTAGGAATGAAATAGGGTTAAAATTCGAAAACTAATGTCTATTATAGTAAAGCTTCAATATTTGTTTTATTTTATTATAAACTAGGGCATCACAATATCATATCTATTGTTTTAAAGGTATGAGATTTTACTAGTTTGTCTTTTTAAATTATGCGTCTATTAATTGTATACAATTTTGATTATTTATATATATGATATGTGCAAGATTGCGTTATACAATTAAGTTGATTGCTCATTCTCTTAAGCTCTACATGTCACTTAGTTACATGCCCCTAAGTTATAAGGTATGTTCCGGCACAATTCATGCATATGTCCATAAGTTATGAGGCATGTTCCAACATATCCCATGAACACACCCATAAGTCATTAAGTGTATTTCGGCATAAAACATTTGTGCACCCATAAGTTATGAGGTATGTTTCGGCATAATCCATGCATACACCAATAAGTTATAATGTATATTCTTGTGAAATGTGTCTATACACCCATACATTTTAAGATATTATTTGGGTCAACCCACCATACAAGTATAAGTTATAAATGTTATTTCATCTTATGTTTTTCTATTGTGTAATAGTTTTGGCAAGCTTAACACCCACGAGCTGGATCTAGCTATTCTCCATTATTTTCCCCCCTTTCAAGTTTAGGAGCTGAAAAGATGACAAAGGCAGTGAGGTGAAAGAATATGAAGCAACGTTGAATATTGATGTTAATATTGAACATGTTGTTTTACTTTGGTATTTTCTATTAGCAAGTCAAGAAATATTTTATTTTAATTGATACTTATTATGAAGTTACTTAATGAATATGTTAGGATTGTGATATGAATTATGAAGTTACTGAATAGGTTATATATTTCACATTTTATTTGGTTGCTAGTTATTTCTCAATGCGTTTTACAAGTATGTAATTTGATTGACTTAGAAAATACATTATGTTCCCACGACCATAATTATTAGTATCATAGATTTTATTTAAGTTTATTTTGAACATGATAGTAGAGACAATGATTATTGTAATAAATTATTACATTTTCGTTTATGCTAAAATAAATATATTCCATGTTATGCTTTTATAACTTTTTAAAATATAGAAATAATAGTTTATAAGAGGAAAATGTAACGATTTATGGGAAAATATACTTATGAATAGTACAGAATAATGTAGATTGTTACACATATCAAGTATCTTATTGATATCTTACACAAGACCAACATTTTTGGATTGCACATCTTGTCACAATCCATATGTTCTAATATGATGCTTGCTACAAGTGATAGTGACCCAAGGGTTGGTGTTAAGTCTTTACGGAAGCAAAACAGGGGTGTTACTTTGTTACTCTGTGATTAGGTAAAAGATTGCTATATATTCGAAAAAAGCTAATCATATTTAAAATTATATGGAGGATATGAAGTGGATACTCAAACCAAGGAAGGATTTATTTAGGGAATCAACGATTGGAGAAAATAAAGGAATAAGGATCATCATTCAAAGAAGGTCAAACAATCAAGAGATATACAAGGAGAGGAAATTGGCTGAATGGAAATAAAGAAGGAAACCCAATCAAGAAGATTTCAAGAGGGTTGATTTGCAAAAATCCAGGAAATCAACTGGCAACAAATCAGGCGTGAAGATACTTGACAATTGCATATTCAAGATCAGCGGATTTAAATAATGAAGTGCAAGGGAATAGTAGGTTATCTCTGTTACATTCGATTAACACCATACATGCAGAGAAGTATGAGGAGATTGGTGGAAAAGCCATCGAATTCTGGAGAATACGATAGCACAAGGAGTACTCATAGGCGAACTGACAGTTAACCACACAGAGACTGAACAACATAATTGACCTACTGATAATTGTGCTCGGGAGATTGCAACAAAATCCATCTAAGGGACTAGATGGTCAAGTAAGGTATTAGAAGATGTGGTTATAGAGTAGACTAGTATATAGGGGGAGCCTAATACATGTAAGTTCTATCTGTAACATTTGTGGGAACAAATTGGTCTTCTAATAAAAATACTTGAGAGGAAGAAGTAATTCTTCCTCATAACAAGCACAAAATCTTTTTAGCTTCCGCAAATTCAATTACTGTTCGAACTTCTATTGAACTAATACACATGCGCATAAATTCTGATCTAACAATTGCCACCAGAGCAGGTTCTTTTTTCTTTTTTTTTTGTTAAAACAGGTAGATCCAGGGATAGAAACATGGGGTCCTATGAAGGAACGTCACTACGACCACCATCGCTTGATGGACAAAATCATCCATTATGGAAATCCATGATGATCATTTACTTGAGATCCAAATAGTATGGAGAAGCAATGCAAACGAAGTGGACATGGCTGAAAATGAATGATGGTAAAGATATATAAAAAATTGTTGAAAAACCCAGAACACTGTGGATCGAGGATGAAAAGTGTGTAGAAGATGCAAATTATATTGCACTATATGCAATACTGGCTTATGTTGACTCGATGAGATACAAATTGATTATACACCGCCAAACGGCTAAGGATGCGTGGGATGCACTATAAAAATAGTTTGAAGGGAATAAATTTGTGAGAAAATAAAAACTACAGAGACTGGCCACACAATTTGATGGGATTCAAATGTTTGAAGAAGAAAATATTGAAATATATTTTGCAAGGTTCAGTGACATAGTGAATCAATGTCACACCTTGAGGAGGCAATTCAAGAGAGTGTACAAATTATGAAAATTATGAGAACCTTGTCCCCTAGATTCAGGGAGAAGATCACTGTTCTAGAATCTTTCATGAGGGTCACCCGAATGTCGTTGATGATTTGATGGGAGAACTAAGGACTTTTGAGATAAACAATTGAATGGATGCGTCCAAAAACAAAGGGATAGCACTAAAGTCCGAGTTAACGACATAATTGATTGAGAATGAGGTGACAGAGATTGCTGACAAAATGGCATTACTAACAAAGAATTACAGCAAGTTCGTCAAAATATACAATCAGAGACAGCAGTTCACCAAAAGTCCGAACTATGGTAAAAAAATCACAAAAGGAAGATCCAAAACACCAAGCTTCAAACAAGGTAATAAAAAAGACTCTGACCAATGCAGTGAGTGCAGAGGATATGAGGACTATCAAGCTGAATGTCCAAACTTTCTAAGAAAAAACAAAGCACTAAAAGTCATCTGGAGTGTATCAGAGTCAAAAGGAGATGAAGAACTTGACAAAAAAGAAACGACATATTCTAGTAATTTTGCTGCATATACATCATCGAATGATCTGCTGTGCCTCACATCCTCTATGCGAATTGAAGAGGAACTGGAACATCTTGAAGAGCCTAATTTTGATGATCCAACTCTAGAGAATCTGGAGAAAATGTACATGGACATGACAGCCTGATGTACAGCAGCTACTGAGGTTATTCAAAGACTGGAGAATCAAGTGAAAGAGTGTAAAAGTAAAGATGTCATTACTATGGAACATCAAGAACTAAGTCAGGTGAAACATGAACTACAAATCACAAGGTAAATCAATGAACGACTAAGTGAGGATCTGACTACATCTCAACAAAATATGAGAAATCTGGAACATTAGGTTCACATTTAAGCAACCGATATTGAGTCACTCAAAATAGATCTAGAAAAGGCACAAAAATTCGTTCACGACAATCACAAGGTAAGTTCCTTATTAACTGATAAACTAACAGAAACTGTATCTGAACTACAGGACAAGGATTATAAGATGGCATTATTGCGGGGTGAGTTAGACAAAGCAATGCGAACTATATAAGGACTGAACAAAGAAAGGCTAAGTTTGATGAGATCCTGGCATATGGAAGATCACAAAGCAACAAAACAGGAATTGGATATACTGAAGAAAGATTACCTAGAACAAGAACCTTTGTGCCAGCCAGCTCCTCGATGGTTCAATAAGAAAGTCCAAATAATACATGTGAGTGAGGAAAACAGGACACCAAAGGTACGAAAAAATTCATTCCTGTATGTCATTACTGTGAAGCACCTGGAAACATTCGGCCTAAGTGCTACAGAATGCAACATGACTTGCGATCAGGTAACATCTCTAATTGGAACATGTTTGGTATCTCTGTGAAAAGGTTTGTATCACCTAAAACTGCAAAGGTGAATAGAGACAATCACAAGAAGTCACACAAGAAATTATGGGTGGTCAAGAACAATATGTGTTTTGCATCTTCATTAGTTCCTCATGGTGCGAATAACACTAGAACTTGGTTTTTTGATAGCGGATGTTCACGTCACATGATTGGAAATACCACTTGTTTAACTGATATTATCTCAATAACTGGGGAATCTGTAACGTTTGGTGATGGTAAGAGTGAAAGTGTGATTGGACAAGGGACTCTTAATATACTTGGTTTACCTAAATTGTCTAATGTGTTTCTAGTTCAAAATCTTAAGGCAAATCTATTAAGCATTAGTCAAACATATGATCAAGGACTACAAGTGAATTTCACTTATGACAAATGCATGGTTATAAAAATTAATTGTCAATGTTTACCTACTGGAACTCGGTCTACTAACAAATGTTATCTTCTTGATAAGAATCATGTGTGTCATAATGCAAACACCGGGACAACTGAAGTACATAAAAAATTAGGACACATCGGATACAACCACCTCATTGCCTTATCAAAATCCCAATGTGTTCGGGGTTTACCTAACCTTCCAAACAGGAATCAAGGAATCAAAAACATGTGAAAAGCTCATACAAAGGAACTCAAAATGTATGTACTAAATAGATTATGGCCCTATTACACATGGACTTGATGGGACCAGTTCAGACTGAGAGTACTGGAGGTAAAATGTATATCTTTGTGTGTGTTGATGACTTCTCAAGATATACCAGGATAAGATTTCTTCGAGAAAAATTAGAAATATTTGAAGAATTTGAAAAACTGATAAAATTACTTGAAAATGAAAACATGATTTCGTTGTTCGAATACAAAGTGACCTTGGGAGAGAATTTGAAAATAATGCGTTTACTGATTTTTGTAACTCACGTGGTATTGCTCATGAGTTTTCAGCTCCTAAAACACCGCAACCAAATGGAGTATGCAAGAGAAAGAATCATACTCTACAGGAAATGGCCAGGGCTATGATGCTCGGCAAAGACGTCGCCCAAAAATGGCGGGCTGAAGAAATAAACACTGCATGCTATGTTTCAAACTGTGTCTACTTAAGGAAAGGAGTGGTAATTACCTCGTATCAAATCTGGAAAGCGAAAATCCAAACCCCAGTCATTTTCATGTATTTGGGTGCAGGTGTTATATATACAAAGATCGAGAACAGTTAAGTAAATTTGATGCTAAAAGCAATACTAGTATGTTTCTAGGTTATTCTACAAACAGTAGATCTTTTCGTGTATATAATCTAAGAACTAAAACACTCATTGAAAGTAATAATATTGTATGTGATGACTCTTTGGAAAGATTGGACACTTATCTAGAGGAAATATGTTCATCTGCTAAAAATAAGATTTTTGAACCACATTACATATAAGGAAATTTCACGTTAAAATTTAACTTTATTGACGAAAAATACACCATAACTCTTACACCTTTGGTTAGAAAACTTTGTAATTTGGGTAATATCACTAAAATAATATGTGGAATCTACTGTAAAAATTTCAAGAAAAATTAAATTTTATGAAAAATTATGATTTTGCCCCTATAGGGTAAAAAACTGAGTATTTGTTAAATTTTATAATATTTCATCAAACATTATATTACAGATTGATTAAATTAATGAATTTATTACTAAATGATCTAATTCTAAGTAATGTATGCATCAAAAATATGATTATTGAACTACATTACGCGAAAGAAAATTTCACGTATAAATAACTTTATTTTTGTTATAAATCTTAATGATGTGTAGGATCATTATATTTATTATTTTATAAAATATAATACAAAAATCAGTATTATTTATTATACTTATTTTAAAGATATCTATTGGTCATATTTAATATTAATACATATTTTATTGATCAAAATATAATTATAAATGATTTTTAGTTTTCATTTTAAAAATTAATTCAAATTATAATTTTAGGAATGATTTTATTATTTATGTGGAGTCTGATTTAGATTTTTAAGGCTTATAATTAATTCATTAAAGTTTTGCATATATTATTATTAAGTATATTCATTTAAATAACAAAAGTATGTTACAATATTCATAATTATTTTTTCTTTTTATTAACAAAATATAATTTTATTTTAATAAGTCTCAGTGATTAATTATTCAAAATAATGTTATTAATGTTTATTGCTGATTTTTACTTAATATATATGCTATTAATGTATTTAATATATTTATAGTTTATCAAAATTTATAATAATATCATTATTCCAAATAAACTATTTATTTAATATATATTGTTATAATATTTTTTAAAAGTTTAAACATAGTGAGTTTATTTTACAAGAAATTTTCAATAAAAGATATCATTTTTAACTTTATAACATCAACATCTATTTAATATTTTAAAATAATTAATTATGTATATTTTTTTTTTTGTAATATTATTGTTAACTTAATATGATTTAAATGTAATTTTATAGAATATATATATATATATATATATATACTAAATTTTAATTTGTTACATAGATTAATTATTTAATTTGATCATATCATATTATATTATTTAGTAATATGTATAATGTTAATGATTATATTGACATATTAAAATTTATTTTTATATTGTGTTCATTACAAAGAATGATGGATCAATCTTAATTAAGAATACCATGCGAATTTCTAATTATATTACTAGTCATGTCTAAGCAATTATCTTCAATTACACCTTTAAGTGACATCACAAATGGTACATTCTAATTATTTTAAAAAAAATATTAAAATTTAATTTTTTATGTTTTGGTATAACAATTATTTGACATTATTAATTTTTCTGTTTTGAAAATTATAGTTTCCAACTCAAACGAATTTGTTGAGAAATCCATTTTGTTCAGATAATGTTTTGATTTTCAAATAAATAAATCATCTACAAGAGTAACCAAATATTATCCTGAGATTATTGATCTAACTTCTGAAGTTCCAATATTGCAAGAGTTTGCTAACAATGATTATTTTTCAAGAAAATCAATTTGAATGAAAACAATTATGAAATAATAGAGATTTACCATGATTACATGTGTTATGATGATGACGACTTTGTCAGATGTATGTATTCGTTTTAGATTATGATATATATAAATATACACACACGTACGTACATATCTAATCTCTGAACTAATTATTTTTTAACACTTATTAATATACAAATATGTATGTATTCATTTTACATTATGATGTATATAAATACACACACACACACTAATATACATATCTAATATTTGAACTAATTATCTTTGAATACATATAAATATACAAATACATTAATTATTTTTTTTATAAGATTATGTATGCCAACTTTTAATATGTATAATATCTAACATTAATTGTTTGTTTTTTTATTATGTAGCTTATGAATATTGGGACATTGAAAATCCTACATATAGATGTGATCATTGTGGTGCATTTATTTGATATCATGAACGAAAACGTACCAACCGTAAATCAAAAATCCTAATTTCCTCCTTCATAGTGAAAGTGAATGAAGCAGCCATTTTTTGGAAAATATATGTTCATACAATAATATGTTTTCTTTCATATCATTGGCCAGTAAGATAAAAAAGATATTATAATGGAAATTATTTTCCAATATTTAAGCTAAATGGTCAATATTATCATTTGATGGGCAGTCTTTACCTAAAGATGATGTGGCACTAAAATTTTCCCAGCATTGTATATACAATACGACCAATGAAGTTGTGAATTGTCTATACTCTGTCAGGCATGTTGTCATCATTATTCATATGTATATATACATATATATATATATATAATTAATCCATATAAATTATATGGATTGAATTATATACAAGATTTTTAACTAAATCAATTATTACATTTAATGTTATACAGGTGTAATGGAGTCATCATTACTTTTTATGCTGAAATAGTGGCCAATTTGAAAGATATGCTTGATCAAAATAACATTTTGGTAAAAAAATAATTAGGATAGTTGGACAAAGGATACAAGAGAGGCATTCTCGAATAAAGTTGAGGTTAATAGATGAAAGAGATTCTGATGCTAGAAAATACAATCTTTTATCAACTTCTAAAACTATTGCACTCATTGTTGGTGGTTTTGAAGAAAATATGGGCGATCGAGACATTTTAATAGAGACTAAATATTGATATCTTCAATACATCAATGAACTTAATGTGTTATACATTTATTTGCAATACCCTTCACTTTTTTCTTACTATGAAGATGGTTATAAAAAAGATATTATATATGCTGATCATATATTGGACAAACCTGATGGAAGAAAGAGAGTTAATGCAAGAAGATACTTTGCATATCTACTGCAAAAAAGATATGATGAAACCACTACAAGTTTGAGTTTCTTCCATATTATTTCAACAATTCACTATTGATGCATACCCAATGATTGAGGTTGGTAAGTTAGAGTATCTAAGAACACTACAAAAAGAGTTGAGGAGCAAGTTTTATAAAGATATTAAGAATTCAATTAGAAAAATTTAATATAAAAAAATTACATAAAAAATAAATAAATAATATTAAAAACTTATTTATAAATTTATATTTGCCCTTTAAAGATGCAGATATCAATTAAAATTTTTAATTACAACATGATATTATATCTTATATTATATATATATTAATATTCAATTATATAGCACGAATCACAACGAAATTGGTCAGGAGGAGCGGGGCAGGGCAGGGCTGAAGAGGCACCCAGACCCGCCTTTCCACGTTGTGGATCACAAATTGGATTGGCCCAAATAAAGCAGGGTAAAGCAGGTCAACAATGGGACGGGTCAAATTATCATCACAAAGTAGAAGTAATTTTAAATTTTTGATTTGGTCTGAAGATAATATTGAAATTTTTGTTTAACAAAAAATGTGTTTTTTGTTGACCTTTTTTCATATCTTTGTAATAAACTCAATTATTATATAAACTTAACGTTTTATCTCTTCTATAATTTACATATTTAATTTAATGAATATAGTTTTACATATTTTTCTAATTTATGTAACTTCAATATATCAATTTATGTATTTTTTGTGATTTTAAAAACTTTTAAATATCTTCAAGTGATTTAAAAAAAATATATATGTCACTTACAAATTTTATAAATGATAAGAATCAGCAATTTCATATTTATTTCTTATTTTCAAAAGTACTAAAAAATATTTGAAATTTTTATTTATTTGTAAATATTAAATTATTTGAATTTATATATTTATATAAATATGAATTGATTATATTATATTATATTAAAATAATATAAATTAATAAGCATATTAAATTATAAATAAATATAATCATATAATATATATATATATATATTGCTAATTTTTTAATTAAAAGTCAATAAATATGTATATATATATATTAAAATAAAATGACTATTTTCATAATATTTTCCTGCTCAAATATACCTTTTAAAATATAATTATTATAATTAAATAATTAAGTATAATTTTTTAAATTAAAAATAACTAACAAACCTATAAATATTGAGCACTTAATTTTATCCAATGAAAGCACAATTTACTTGATTTTAGCCAATAAAATCAAGATTTGAATATCATTTGTTATTTGAATAAAATTTTGGTAAAATTACATTAATTTTAAAATAATTTCACTTTATTTTCCTGGTTTTCAAATTCAGCATCGTCTCCAATACAACGTTTGTTGTTGCCATTCATTCACACCAAAATATTTTGTGCAACACACAAATCTCACACTAGTATTAAAATAAATTAAAAATATATAATTTTAAATATTTGTACATCATAAACTGTGGATTAAAAATGACCATAACACCCACACTCAACTTTCCAAAATTTGATCAAAATAACTTCTATTTTCAAACATTGTCCCCTTTTAATTGTCATATAAAAGTTAATTCGATTTACCTCTTCAGAACACAATTAATTGCGAAGACCTCCATAATAAAATCAGATGAGGATTATGCTTTAGAGAAAATTATCGTTACAAAAGATCACACCTACCTTGTTCGCTGCATAGAACAGAGGATGTGCAAAGTCAGCTAAGACAAAAACATGAAACAATGAAAATTTGATCCGACTCTACATTGCTAAAGAAAGAAGTTGTGAAATGCAGTAGGCTAAGCTTAGACAAAGCAGACTAAAACAAGCTATCATAAAATCCATAGGAACGCATTGCCTTGCAGTATGAAGCAACCAATAACAAACAAGCACGCCATATTACATGATTAAAGATGAACCGTAATGCAAAAAGTGCGCCGACAAAAGAGTTTTTGGCTTATGTAACTAGATTAAGGACGTATCAAATTATATCCGAGATTAAACTATGATTTATTGTGTACCCTCATAAGAAATGAAGATATAATGACCTAAGAACCACATAGGATTTACAAACCCATGAATAATGAAATCTTGAAACTGCTCCAGTTTATATGCATTTGACGTAAACATGCTTAAAGCCGGTAAGTGGATAAGATACTGATTATACCATTCAAAGATCATTCCAGAACTAAGCTAGTGATGCCTTCCAAACTTCTTCCTTGTAGAATATATTGGAGAAAGAGCTAAAACCTTAAGTAGGGCAGAAGGGTCGTAGAAGGAGAGGAAAGAATATCCCAATCTTGACAGGAATGATAATGAGAAAACTTTACCATCCGATATAGGGGGAGATTGGGAAATTTAAATGTAGCTGGTCATGGGAGGTGAAGAGAAACTAATTTAATATCCTCCACACCACATTACCAGCAATGTAAAACAAGGAACCAACTTCAATGAAAAACATGTCCATGATATGCACCTGAAAAACAAGAATGGGATGACAATAATCATCCCACATATATGTCAAACTTGATCCGTGGAGGTTCGAGAAAACTAAGAAAATCCAATAAATCTTCGAGTATTTTTCTGTAACTGGTAGATGGAAGCATCATATCATGTGCATGAAAGCCAAAATGCTTGAGACACAGATCAAGATGCAGGGGTATGTCCTCTCTTTCTCAATAGGGGGCTTTAGCTATTTTATCACATCAGAGAATAGCTGGAATCCAGAATTCATTGATTCTACATATATTTTCCAACCTAAATATAAATTTTATAATTTAAATACTGATGTCTATAAAATTAGACCTAATCCCTCGCAACAATTAATGGTCTAGCACCGCCCGTCAACAAAAAAACAAAAAAACTCTACAAACTATTGAGTTGCTTAGATTATGTAACTGAATTAAGGAAGCATCCAATTTGGGAAGCCCGTGTTACTCGGGCTCACATACATCTAGGCACCCCCTAGACCATAATTATAACATCATTATTTCTTAAAACATATCAAGATCATAGTGCTCATATTAGGTGAAAGGGTATATTGATTAACGTACTTCCAGAGACCCTCAACAAACAATGAACTTAAGAACATCTCCAATTCAATGTATTTAACAGGTAAACATCCTAGCAGCTAGTGATGGATAAAATACCAAAAAAAGTTCAAAAACTAACTAAACCAGCAAGGATTGTGGAAATAATAACCCCATAAAAACATGCATCTGAAAACAAAATTGGTAACAATCCCCACCAAATGGACTCAGAAACAGCATAAATAGTCCATCAACCATACAGTAAATAAACGACGGAAATTTCAAAAATGACAAAAATATACGACACAGTAAAACCTTCAAACGAGAATGTAGTCCGTACCATAATTCACCCCATAACCAACAGATTTACTACTATTAGTTCAAAATACGACCTTCAGAGTACACTTAAACCTCGAATTTTTCCCTATTTCCTCAAATCAGGCCTTCTCTTCTTCATTGTCACCATAACCGTGATCCGCGCATACCGAAACAAAATAGCTCAAGCTTTCCTTTATGCCATTTATAAGAATTCTTAGACGCTGTGTTACATTATGAAACAGATTGCGATTCACCGCTAAAAACGCAACCCGTCAAGTGCAAAAGTTACAACTGGATGTGCTGACTGTTGCGCGTGCTAAATGGAGGTGCAGATAAAGACAGAAAAAGAAAGATCTAGAACTTCATTTATTAACATTAGTTATTATTATTACTAAATATTATTGTTATTGTTAATCAATGTATTTTTATTAAAATTTATATTATATATTATTATAAAAAAATTAACATATATTAAGCAATCCTTGGTTAATACAAAAGTAGCAAGGTTGAAAATAGGAATATGCTATATGGTATATCACAAAAAAATTATATAATATAAATAAAAACAATTTCTAAAATTATGCTAAAAGACACGTCTAGAAACTTTCTAGAATTTTTTACTAAAAGAATATAGTAAGAAAAGGTATATGTTAAAGAAAGTAGTTTTATATAAATAAAATGTGGTTTTTTTTAACTAAAATTTAAATAACTTTTTTGTTCCAAATTTGTTTTTGACATGTGATGCATCAAATTAATCGTCTTTTACGATCTTTAATTTGATACTAATACTGTAAATATTAAAATAAAATATTATTTTTAAAATATGAAATATTTTTTTATGAGTTCAATTATTTAATTGTATTTGATATATATGTTAAGTTTGAATAAAAATGGGTAAAATTCTTATGAATTTGAGACAAATAAAAAATAATAAATATTTTTTTTATTTTGTAGAATAATAATAATAATAAATATTTTAATAAATTAATGATATTATATTATTCAAGTATTTATTTAATTGTTTTATTTTAATAATTTTTTTACTAATTTTAGAAATATTTGTATTGACTTTGAGAAAGTATTGTAGGTTAGATTGAGTTTGAATTCTAAAATTCATTTTGTTATATAATTTTTTATTTCTTTTATCTATGAGAGACACTTTTTGAGATAATGTCATTGCACTATACATAAGAAACTATACTTCAAATTGATTTGAGTTAAATTTTAAGGTTCCTAATTTCTTATATCTACTACATATTGCTAATTTTATTTATTTGATATTTGATTTTGTAAGAAGAATTTTTTTAAAGAAATATAATACACACAAAATATATTTAGAAAATACAATATTTAAATTTCTTTTTGTATCATGTAAAAATTATCTACAAATATGTGTAAGTCACACGCACAAATTATATTTTTATTTGTATTTTATATTTCATAAGTAGTTTTTTTCTTTTTTAAAATAATGGAATTGATTATATGTATGTATATATATATAATTAATGACTAATGTAATTTCCATAATTAGCAGTAAAAAAATATCAGATGATTCGATTAATAAAAGAGTGATTAAAATATTTCACAATGAATGATACAATTCTAAAAACATTAAAATATTATCAGCAAAATACACTCTCTGAAAACTTAAATAGGGTATTAAATTGGATTAGCTTTTATAATTGATTTTTGAATATAAAATGAGCTGAGGAATATGCAAACTTTGATTTTATGGGATTAGATCAGATGTACATGTAATTGAATTTGTATTGTAATGTTTTGAGAATTTTGTTCAGAGATTTCCTCAGTCAGATATAATTTATCTATATCTAAAATACTAAACATTATTAATTAAACACAAAATCTTATATACATGGGGTGTATCATGCAACTCAATATAAAATAATATTAGTTTAATTAAAGAGTATTACTACTGATTTGTAACCTTAAAAAAGTAGTAATATTTTTCAAGTAAACAAGTAATACTTTTTAGTTAAACAAGTAATATTGTGAATCGAGTGCATGGTTTTTCTGATGCACAAGAGACTCACTCTTAATTAAATTTATAATAAGTTTCTTGTGAATCAGTTGCATAGATCTTAGATCCATGCAACCGGATCGTGGGTTGGATCTTTAAATTTTTTAAGGCCGGATCTCAAAAAATGCTGTAAACTAAAAAAAAATAAAAAAATTGCGCCAAGCGCGCATCCAGCTCAGGTTTAGATTGTGCATAACTTGCGCCCCACCGATATAGGTTTATTGCTGGGGCATAATATTTCTTAGTTAAATTACTTATATTTTATAGATAAGCAAATAATACCATCAGTAGCACATAATACTTTTTTAGTTAAACTCATAATATTTTTTATTTTTAATCTAAATAAGTAATACTTTGTTCAATCAAATTAATAAATATTGAGCAATTTTTTGTATTACTATATGATTTTGAAATGTAGTATTAGCTAACCTTATGTATGACTTTGTGTTAAGAGGTGTTAGTGCTTAACTATAAAATATATTACTTATTATGTTGAACGATCTCAATGCTCAACTATAAAATGTATTACGTTGTGATACCCCAAGCCTCTCACTACTCACTGGTCAATATAATTCATGCATTGCATTCATTTTATAATTTTATTTGCTATTTAAATTGCATTTTATTGGCATCGCAGCTCGTATTTAATTATGCTTGGTATATTGCTATTAAATTTTGTAGGGTTTACATTATAGGTTGGAACCCTTTAGGCCAAATATCAAGAAAGAGATAATATGTCAAATTCTAATAAAATACGATTACACGGGACGAGCTAATAATAATAATAATAATAATAATAATAATAATAATAATAATAATAATAATATTCATTATGCTGATGGTGTATATATATATATATATATATATATATATATATGTAATTAGTGTAGGTAATAAATAATAATAAAATAATACTAATCCAAATTAGTGTGCTGTGCGTTTATATATATATAATTAGTGTGGGTGGATATATATATATATGTAATTAGTGATGGTGTGTATATATATATATATATAATTAGTGTGTGTCGTGTGTGCATATATATATATATATATAATTAGTGAGGCGGTGGCCTCATAAGGAAGAAAAGGGGAAACGGGAGGTTCATTTCGCAAGGCTACGGGGGAAAGTCCAGCGAAGAAAAAGAAGAGAAAAAAAAAAGAGAAGAAGAAGAAGAGGTTCAGCACGAGAGAGAGAGAGAGAGAGAGAGAGAGAGAGAGAGAGAAGAAGAAGAAGAAGAAGAAGAAGAGAGAAGAAGAAGAGAGAAGAGAAATTTGGGAACGCAAGCCTTCGGTTCTGAAAAAAATTACTAGCTTGACCATACGTGTGGAAGTCTCGGATATATATTATCGGGAAAGAGGTAAGTAGAAATCCATTTGCACCTACAATCCATAGACATAGTATTTGTTGTGTTATTTATTGAATATTTGTAACTTGTGGCTTTTGACATTGATAGATATGAATACTTTCTTATGGAATATTGGTGAATTGTGCATTTTGACATTGATAGATATGAATATTATCTTATGGAATATTGGTAAATTGTGCCTTTCGACATTGATAGATATGAATATTTTCTTATGGAATATTGGTGATTTGTACCTCTTGATATTAATTGATATGAATTACGTGGCGTGAAGGGTTGATTTAATATTACATAAACATAACATTCACGAGCATTGACATGTGTACGCATGTGTCGTATATAGCCTGCTTTGCATTCATTGTGTGATGAAAAAAACGAAAGATGTTATGTTGTCCACTACTAGTGTACCGAGACCGGTGGCATGTGAGACATGGATATGCTTGATTCGTCAGGCCAGTGACATATGAGACATGGATAGGCTTTATGATATATTTAGTCGGTAGCATGTGAGACATGGATAGGCTCGGTTTGTTGGGCCGGTGGCATGTGAGACATGGATGGACTCTATGATTATGATTATTGATTGAGCTAGCTCTTTCCGGTGCACAGTAGGTGGGTCACGGGCCCTATAAAGATAAAATATTACAAAACAGTGGTTAGGGTTTCAGTAGTATGCATTTCACATTTCTTTCAAAGTTTCTGCAAACATTTAATTTATCGTACATGCATGATTTCTGCTTACTGGGCTTTAGCTCACCTAGTTTGTGCATTGTAGGTGAGCATGTTGATGATGAGTAAACTTACGGCTTACCGGACATGATGTTCGTTCTTCAATAAGCTTCTGGGATCGGTGTACATGGATGACGACCTTTTGGGCTAAACCATGGGCGTACTATGCTTTTGGGCTTCTATTTTGTTATTTAGTTTGAGCTTGTATAATGTTAATCAATTTTTGGGCATGTAAATAGTGGTGTGGTTGTGGTAAATACGTTTGCATCTACTGTGGATTTTGCTTGGGTGTGAATGAGTTGTTGTTTGTGAGATAGATTATACCTTGTAAATATGTTATAGGTGTTCACAGGTGAATGAAAAAAAAATGTACAGGTTTAACCAGGTTAAAAGTAAACTATATTGTGAGTTATTAGGATGGGGGTGTCACAGAGTGGTATCAGAGCCCGGTTTATGTCCTGTAGACTGTCCATGTACACGAGCTCAAACTTGTGGGGCATAACCATGCCGGTAAGTTTTATTTATTTTTGTTATGCATTATATATTTTATGAGTTATATTGGCCTGTGATCTAGGATTGAGTGCAGTCGGTGGTACAATGGTGAGAACTAGTGGAGAATGTAATGGGGAAAATAGAGCTCCAGAACCAAGTTCATAAGCTGCAGGCACTGATCGTGATGTACTTATCGAAAGATTGACAGGATTAGTGGAACGGCAGTCACAACAAATTCAGCAGCTAATTGAACAAATAAATGTTGGTGGACAACAAAGGAATGAGATAAACCGGCCAAAGCCTCGGGTAGAACAAATGGAGCTGATTGGGGAATGGTTCAGAAAGCTTAACCAGCCGACATTTGAAAATGCAGTGGATCCCACAGATGCAGAGGATTGGCTGAGAACCATTGAAAACATGTTTCTATACAGCAGAGGATTGGCTGAGAACCATTGAAAACATGTTTCTATACAGCAGAGGATTGGCTGAGAACCATTGAAAACATGTTTCTATACAGCAGAGTACCAGACAAAGAAAAGGTACTTTATTGATGAAAAATGCACCATAACTCTTACACCTTTGGTCGGAACACTTTGAAATTTGAGGAATATCACTAAAATAATGTGTGGAATTTACTGTAAAAATTTCAAGAAAAATTCAACAAATTTCAAAGTGTTCTGATCAAAGGTGTAAGAGTTATGGTGCATTTATGGTCAATAAACTTAAATTTTAACGTGAAATTTTCTTATGCGTAATGTGGTTCAAAAATCATATTTTTGTTGCATACATTGCTAAGAATTAGATCATTTACTAATAAATTCATTTATTTAATCAATGTGTCATCTAATGTTTGATGAAATATTATAAAATTTAACAAATACTCAGTTTTTTACCTTATAGGGGCAAAATCGTAATTTTTCATAAAATTTAATTTTTCTTGAAATTTTTACAGTAGATTCCACACATTATTTTAGTATATTCTTTTAATTTCAAAGTGTTCTGACCAAAGGTGTAAGAGTTATGATGCATTTTTCGTCAATAAAGTTAATTTTTAACATGAAATTTCCTTACGCGTAATGTGGTTCAAAAATTATATTTTTGATGCATACGTTGCTTAGAATTAGATCATTTACTAATAAATTCATTAATTTAATCAATCTATAATCTAATGTTTGATGAAATATTATAAAATTTAACAACAAATACTCAGTTTTTTTACCCTATAAGGGCAAAATCGTAATTTTTCATGAAATTTATTTTTTCTTGAAATTTTTATAGTAGATTCCACACATTATTTTAGTGATATTCTCCCAATTTCAAAGATTTTTGACCAAATGTGTAAGAGTTATGGTGCATTTTTCGTCAATAAAGTTAAATTTTAACATGAAATTTTCTTACGCGTAATGTGGTTCAAAAATCATATTTTTGATGCATACATTACTTAGAATCAAATCATTTACTGATATATTCCTTAATTTAATCAATCTGTAATCTAATGTTTGATGAAATATTATAAAATTTAATAAATATTCAGTTTTTTTACCCCATCGACCAAAAATCATAATTTTTCATGAAATTTAAATTTTCTTGAAATTTTACAGTAGATTAGGACAAAAAAATATTTTTAATAGAAAATGATTAAAGAATTGAGGATATTAAAGTTTGATGTGAAGAAATGTTTGGAGTATGTGCTTATTATATAATTATCTATATGTTATTCTAAAAACACAACCTGTGTGTTTGAAACAATACCCATTGATAACTGACACTAACCTTAAATCTCAACCCTACATTCAGCCTTAAAAGCACCAAGAGCTACAAAAAAGCACAATCCACATGTTTTCAACTACAACCATTAAATTCTAGTCATCTTTAAATATCAACCTCACACCACTTGTCTGAATTGAAAACAAAATTGCAGAAAGCACAATATTTATGTTTTCAATATTAGTCGTTGATAACCCACTTCAACTTTGAATCTTAGTCTTACATTCATAGTCTTAAAGTACAAAGAGTTGAAAAAACCACAATACATGTGTATTCAACTACCACGGTTAGATTCTTGTCATCTTCAAATCTTAATCATACACCAATTTCTTAATTGGAAAAAGAGTTGCAGAAAGCACAGTATGTGTGCTTTTAACAACAATCGTAGGATTATTATCTACGAAAAAGTATATGATATACCACTAAACATTCCTCACAAATTTCACCAATTTCTTTTTATGTACAACATATTGTGTTTTCTTATACATATTTTCTCTCAAATATCTAAGCCACACACTAACTATAGTTCTACTGAAGATCAACACCTAACTAGTTTCTATTTTGACAAGATCCAATAGAGGGAACAAACAAGTCCAAAGATTTGTTTTGGAGTCTTACTCTAGAAAAATACAACTTGATAAACCAAGAAGTAGGATGCAAGATCAAAATAAAAGATCATTACAATGTCTCATGCAGACCATTCTAAAATATGTGAGAAAATTCAGCAAATGTCTGCGACAAATTGAACTGCTTAATCCTAGTGACGCAATTGAACAAACAACTGTAAGTTTTTATTTATGCTTTATTTTTTTCATTTATCATATAGATTATTTTGATTTCAACATTGTTTCTAAATGACTCTGTTAGAGCGTGTAAATGGGACTGTGAGGTCAATGAAAGGATATGAGACTCGAATCAAATTTGACTATGTGTAGCCTATTTTAAAACCGTTTGTATAAGTTGAAGAGCTGACTGCAGAAAATATTTTAGAGTCTCCTCTTTCCCCTAATCTTTCTTTGTCTTCATTTTCTATAAAGTTAAACGACGACGATGATGATGATGATAATGCTTTTGTACAAATGATATAATACGAAAATGATTCACATAGAGAAATATTATTGAGTGTTACCTAAAATAAAGATTGTGAGAATGAGTTAAAAGCTCGTGAGAATGAATTAAAAGATTGTAAGATTGTGATGCAAAATGAAAGAAATGAATTGAAAAGGATCAAAGAGGGTAAAACAACTTTAAGGATGAATTTGGACACTCTGCGCTACGTGAATACTTGAGATTGGAACAAAAAAAAAATATGCATAAGAGGACACTAGCCAAGCCGAGACAACAAATCAACACACAAATACATTTAATGTGTTTGAGAATTTTTTTCAAGACCAAAGAGGATCTTGAGTTGGTCTTTCAGATTACTAGAAGTTATATTTTAATTTAGTGTCATGTGTACTTTCTAAATAATTGTGTTTTTAGTTATGTTCTGTAATTTTTAATTTTTATCGTTGTAATTTATGTTTTGTCCCTTTGTAATTTCATATATTATTATTTATTTTATATTATAATTATAATTTTATGTGTAGTATTTTAAATCTAATAATAAATTTTTATTAAAATTTAAAATAACACACTTTTTATTATTTTATTTTTTATAACAATTAATTAAAATAATTACTTAATTAAATTAAATTAATTATGATACAAAATATGTATTATTGAATACAAAATATAAAAATACTTGAATAATATATTAAATAAAAAAAAGGAATTGTGGTCTACACTACTTTTGCCGCAATAAAAATACGAAACAAATAAAACATTACAACAGCGTAGACTGTACACTACCGAAGCCTGCATTTCATGGGCCAAAGCCACTCCAAGTTATTGCTGGAGTTGGCCTAACTAAATGAGACAAAATCTTCCTTTGCACCCTCAACTTATAAACTAAACTGCTGTTCATCTTCGCAAGAAGGGAAAAAATGAATCTTAATGAAATATATAAGAAAAGCTGAAATCCTTCCTTAATATGAAATGTAGGATCAGTAAAACAATTTTGAAAGGATATATATGTTTGAATTTAGGTCCATGTAAAATATCTAATAACCAGCCCCAACCCGATCTTTGCAAAATCTGATTTCAAGTATCAGATTTGATTCATCTAAGTGACGATGTTTTGTCTATCAGCTAATTAAATTCCGAATCTAGTGATTAATTGATACTACTCTTACCAACTAAAGAAACATTGTTTTATTTTATAGTAGTTCGTAGGAACAAATCTAGCAAATAATAATGAGGTGGGCTAAGAACAACTCTTTAGTTTTTCACATAAATTCATGGGTCTTATAAATTGTTTTCCATTAATCAAATTATTTGAAGATCATAATTTACAATAAATAAATAAAGATATTCTCTTTATTTCTACACATATTCTTATTTTCGCTCTGAGATTCGAAACAGAAGAGTGAAGAAATATATATATATATATATATATATATATATAAAAGTGTGTGTATTTGGGTTGAGAAATGAGAAGTAGAAAATGGAATTTAGAGCAAGTTTCAGGAGAATTGTGATTCTTTGTGTTAGATCAGAATATGTGCATGTATGTAATAGTTCAATAGTAGTTCGAACTGTAAATGGATTTGCGAAAGCTTATAATAAACTTTGATTTTTAACGAGGAAGAAATCCCTTCTTCCTCTCAAGTAATTGTATTAGAAGATAAATTTGTTCCCACAAATGTTACAATAGAACTTACAACTATTTGACTCCCCCTAAATACTAGTCTACCCGTGTAACTTAATCTTCTAATCACTTACTTGATCATCTAGTCCCCTAGATGGATTTAGATACAAACTCCCGTTTGTAAGTTGTTGAAATCTCCCAAAATCAACTTGTGGTGAATTACCGATGTAATGCAGACTCTGCGTGATTCACGATTAGGTCGCCCTTGAGCTCTTGTTAGGCTGTCGTATTCTCCCGAATATTACAGCTTCTTCACCAACCTCTCTGCTTGACTCTGCCCTTATGAAGGTAATTGAAATGTATCAGAGATAATTTTATATTTGGCTTGAGGTCTTATTTATACTCATGTGTCTTGCCCCTCAAGAGATCTTTCGGTATCTTTTTGAATTAGCTGTGATATTCATATCTTATATCTTTCCAAATCTTCATCATATCTTCCAAGATATGTTTTGCAGATTTCCCTAACGATTCTTCCCTTGTTCTAGCCGTGATCTTCCTTCCTTGAGTATCTTCAATGTATCTTGTGTATCTACACACAAAGATACATTAATTAGAATTTTCGAATAATTTGTTAATATTTTTTACCTTATCAATCGCACCCTTTGGCATGTTGTTCGAAAATTTCAGGGCCATACTCATTCTGTTTCCTGCTAAGTGAAACATGAAAGAGAACCATATGCTATAGGAGAAATGTTCACATCATGCAACAAAATATGTTTCATCAGGTTCAGGCATTAGTCAGCAAAAGCAAAAGTAAGAACCTACCCACACAACCAAGGTAAACCTAAACTACTGGCATTGTTTTCATCTTCCTAACTAATAATCCATCAACCAAAAACATTGTTTTAAAAGATTACATGCCAACATCAATTGTTCAACAGTCATAAATAAACCATCTCCACTTTAATCAGAGCTACTTCCGCTCTCCCATTCTTCTTCCTCTGTGTCCTCCATCTCAGTCTCTTCAACCCTCTTCCTTTTCGTCTACTAGGTTTTCATTTTCTTTTGCCTCTGTCAGCAGCAGAGGAGGGTCGTTTGGTTGCCACCCTTGAAGTCTCCCCCTTTTTCGAACCACTAGGAACCCCTGTATAGTCCACCCTGTAAGGGAACATCCACAGACTTAAAAATTTTAGTCAAATATAGCTTCTGTGCGGCTACCTCAACAGCTAGAGTATCCAATATCTCTAGTTGTTGATGCAGAAAGAGAGGTAGATTATCAGCAACTTTAGACAGGCGGAGGGTTGGCTCGATGGTACGCGACCTAGAGGAGACATTGGCCTCCCTCGAGGCCATGTTCAGAGGGGGTGCAGCTTTATGGAGATCATTGGAGGACTGAGCCTGTATTCCCTGGTGGGAGAGTAGGCCCCAAATGAGAGTTGGGAAGGGGAGCTTCTTACGGGAATCAGGCCTCTCCGCAAAGCTCATGATGGCTTCAAACGCTATCCTCCAAAAATCAAAAGGAATTGTCTTCATCACGTTAAAAATAAACTGACACTGTACCGAGGTCAAATGCAATTTATTGGACATGGGAGTCTAATTTTGTCACCCTATTTTGTGCAACCAGTTGGCATCGTGTGTCAGGACGGAGGGAGAAATTCCAAGTTTAGTCCATCGAGCCAGTTTCCCATTGCTCAGGAATTCAAGAACTTCCCCTAAGTTAACATCCAGTTCATAATTCTTCTTCTAACCCATTCAGTTCCAAAAAATTATTGATGGCTTCAACACTAAAATTAACAATTTTGTTACGAACAAAAACTTTCCCAAATCTGGGAGACTCAGGGTCTTGTATGCCAGTAACAATGTTAGAATAAAACTTATGTACAACAGAGCCATAAAATCTTCCTAGGTTTGTCACAGTTACTTCTAGCCCAGAACATCTGATGTATTCCATAATGAGTGTTTTGGCAAAATGTTTAAGATCTAGATTTCTCTCCGGCCAGAAATCCATGCCCAAAAATAACTTATACTGGTCAGACGCGGCTTTGGTGTAGAAGGATTTTGTGAAAGCTTTATCTCTTACCATGGTGTCATTTTCATTGTTGAGGCGCCCTGGACAGGATTCGGTATAGGTAGCAGGAGAAGGACTTTTGTGGTGGTGAGAGTGCCGAGATGGAGATTTTGGTACATCCTCTTCGAAAGTTATTTCTCAATTAAATGATGCCGTTGTGGTGGAGGAATGATAGTCTTTCCAGCGAATTTTGCCCTGTGCTGAGTCTTTGATCTCGAGGTCGGTTTCGGAGCAGACTTGGTGGAGGGAATGGAAGAGGAGATTCCGTCATAGGAGAGGGTTTACCTTCTGGTATGGTGGAGGATTTTGAAGGTGGAGTGGTAGCAGCAGTTTGTGGAACGGTGAATGGAGAGGTTGTTTTCAGTGGAGGCACTTCACATCCAGGCAACGACGGACCAGAGGGGTGTTGTTCATCGTTGTGTGTGGATATCAATTGATCAGGATACTCTGGTGGAGGCACGGTTTCTAATTGCTCTGGGTTGAGAAAAGGAACTATCGTCCAACTTGGGCGGCGTCCATTCAAGTTGTCACCATAGTCCGTCATTGAAGAAGCTGCAGATAAAGCTAGAGAGAAAAAGCAAGGGAAAGCAATGGCGAACTGGGGAGGGGACTGTAAACGTTCACTCAATAAGGACATAAAATAACTGATGTACGAGTTGACACCTCGATTCTATGTCACAATATGAAGATTCTCTGTGGGTCATTAATACCCTTTTTGGCAGCCACTTTTTGCATTAAACAATGTCCATTAAACCATGATCCCACGTCCGGTAGTGTGAAGAGGGAAGGGCCACGTCCTCATATCACACATGTTCCCATGACCACGGTCGTGACTGGATAATAATCAACCAACCCTTTTACATAAAAAAACCATATAAACCCAAAAACAAATTAGACAGGCTATTTTTTTTTTTTTTTATGTAGAAGAATGAAGTCACAGATCATCATTTTTTGTGCTTGGTGCACTATCATATTGATGATAGCATTCCACAATATCATTTCAAGGTCGTAGCTCTTTTCCTTATACAGGGAGAAGAAATAATTGATTCAAAGTTCAAAACAAACAAAATTTTAAACCTGTGCGAGACTTTTTGTTATGTTAGATGATCCGAAACTTTTTATCCCCCTTTATATATATATATATAACATTTATACAGCACAACAGATCCCTAGAGATTTTCTCATGGATATGAATTTTTGAGCATCTAGGGCCTTTGTTAAAATATCAGCCAGTTGACTTATGGTAGGAACGTGTTCAAGAGTAATGACTCCATCTTCAGCCAACTCTCAGATGTAGTGATGGTTAATGTCTATATGTTTAGTTCTGGAGTGTTGCATAGGTTTTTAGACATATTGATTGCCCTTAGATTGTCACAAAATAAGTTCATGGAAGTCAAGTTCATACCATAATCGCACAACATGTGCATCATCCATACTAGTTGAGAGCATGAGCTCCCTGTAGCTATGTATTCAGCTTTTGCTGTTGATAAGGAGATGCTATTTTGCTTTTTACTAAGCCACGAGACAAGATTATTTCAAATGAAGAAACATCCTCCTGAAGTACTTTTTCTATCATCCACATCACCTGCCCAGTCAGCATCACAGTAACCTGCAAGAAAAGGTTTAGTATCAAAGGAGTATTTTAATCCATAGTTGGTGGTACCTGCCACATATCGTATGATTCTTTTCACAGCCTTGAGGTGTGATTCCTTAACATTTTTGGGTTCGACCATAGAGGTGTAGCAAGAATGGTGAACCAGTCCCTATATTTTCTGGTAGTCAGGTTTTGGTTTACATCGTGTGTTTATTCCCTCATTGAGTTCTCCAATAATGAGTTCCTTGGGATGTTCTTTCTGAATCTTAGTTGAAGGTTCATTTTTACCACAGTCTTCATTCGATGGTTCCTGGTCAGTTTCTATGGTATCTTCACCATTTTGGTTTCCCGTCGGTCGTCCAGCTAAAGAACCAGTTTCTTCCAAGTATATTTCCTGTCTTACCAAAAAGTCATCAAATATAATATTAATGCTTTCAATGAGTGTTTGAGTTCTCAAGTTATAGACACGATAGGCTCTACTGTTGGTCAAATATCCTAGAAATATACTAAGATTACTTTTGGCATCAAATTTACCTAATTGTTGTCTATCATTGTACACATAACACTTGCAACCAAATACATGAAAGTGACTCAAATTAGGGGTGTTGCCTTTCCAGATTTGATATGAGGTCATTCTCATTTCTTTTCTAAGGTACACCATGTTTGAAACGTAGCATGTTGTGTTTATTGCTTCGGCCACCATTTTTAGGCTATATCCTTGCCTATCATCATGGCTCTAGCCATCTCTTGTAAGGTGCGATTTTTCCTTTCTACTACTCCATTTTATTGTGGTGTTTTAGGAGCTAAAAATTCATGAGCAATACCTCAAGAGGCACAAAAATCAGTGAATGCAGTATTCTCAAATTCTCTACCATAGCCACTTCGTATTCGAACAACAAAGTCATGTTTCTCATTTTCTATTAGTCATATTAATTTTTCAAACTCATCAAAAGTATTTGATTTATCATGAAGAAATCTTACCCAGGTATATCTTGAAAAGTCATCAACACAAACAAAAATATATCTCTTACCTCCAGCGTTTTCGGTTTGAACTGGACCCATCAGATCCATATGGAGTAAGGCCATGATCTATTTTGTGCAAATGTCTTGTGTTATCTTATGTGAGCTCCTTACCTATTTTTCGAGTTGATATGGTCCACAGATTCCTTGATTTCTGTCCGAAAGTTTAGGCAATCCTCGTACACATTGTAATTTTGACAAGGCAATGAGGTGGTTGTATCCTATATGTCCTAATTTTTTATGCCATATTTATATTGCTCCCGAGCTCACATTATAGCATCCATGAGTCCTATCAAGAAGATAGCAGTTGTTAGTGGACCGTGTTCCAGTGAGTATACATTCATTATTTTTGTTGACTACTAAGCATTTATCATGAGTGAAATTCACTTGAAGTCCTTGGTCACAGATTTGACTGATGCTTAATAGGTTTGCCATAAGATTTTCAACAAGAAACACATTAGATAATTTTGGTATGCTATTTATATTGAGAGTCCCCTGCCCAATGAGACGCTCACTCTTACCATCACCAAAAGTCACTGATTCTCCTTTTATTGGGGTGAGATCTGATAAATATGTTGCATTACCAGTCATGTGATGTGAGAACCCGCTGTCAAAGAACCATGTTCCAGTACTGTTCGTCCCAAGTGAGACTACTGACGAAGTAAGACACATGTTCTTAGCAACCCACATTCTTTTGACATTTGGTTTTCTGTTTTTGAAATTTCTTACTTTCTTATAGTCTGGCGGCATATAACTTTTCACAGGAACACCATACATATTCCAAGTTGAAATGTTATTTGATTGTAGGTCATGTTTCATTTTGTAGCATCTTGGTCGGATGTGCCCAGGTGCTTCACAATAATGACAAATTGGAATAAATTTTCTCATACCTTTTGTGTCCTGTTTTCTTAATTGTCTTGTAGCATTGGATTCTTCTTGTTCGAATGTTAGGAGTGATGTTGGTACAATGATTGTTGACCCTGATGTTCTGTCTTCAGTATATCCTATTCCTGTTTTGTTGCTTTGTGGCCTCCCATATGCTAGGATTTATCAAATTTGGCTTTTCCTCTGTTTAGTCCTTGTATGGTTCGCACTGCTTTGTCCAGCTCAGCTTGTAATTTAGTTAACTCATGATCCTTAACCTGTAATTTTGAAACATAATCTGTTACTTATTGGTCAATAAGGAGTTTACCTGGTGATTGCTTGGTGTAGTTGTCAGTGCTGTTTCTAAGTTGACTTTGAGTGACTCAATTTCCATCTCGTAAAGTTGAACCTGATGTTCGAGATTCCTCACGTTCTTTTGAGACATAGTTAGTTCATCAGTTAATCTTTCATTAATTTTCCTCATGATTTGCAGTTCTCGTTTAACTTGACTGAGTTCTTGATTCTCCATGTTGAGTACACCTTTGCTTTTTATTCCTTCACTTGATGCTCTAATCTTTGAATAACATATGTAGCTGCGGTACATCTGGCAGATACGTCTAGATACATTCTTTCCAGATCTTCTAGAGTTGGGATCGTCAAAGTCAGGTTCCTCACTATTTTCTAGTTCCTCATTAGTTCGCACAACAGAAGTGAGACATACCAAATCCTTTCATGATGTATAGATGGTGAAGTTACTGGGGTATTCTGTCTTTTTTTCGTCAGACTCTTTTTCTCCTTCAGATTCAGATTTTCACTCCAGGTAGCTTTTAGTGCTTTGTTTTTTCTTAGAAAATTTGGGCATTCAGATTGATAATGTTCATATCCTCTGCACTCTCTGCACTGGTCAGAGTCCTTTCGATTTGCCTACTTAGCATTTGAAGGTTTGTTTCCACCTTTTCTGATATTCTCTCCAGAATTCGAACTTTTGTTGAACTGCTGCCTCTGATTGTATTTTTTCACAAACTTGTTGTAATTCTTTGTGAGAAGTGCCATTTTGTCAGCAATTACTGTTACATCATTCTCGAATTGTTCAGTTTTTGTCTCCGCCTTCAAGGCTACCCCTTTGTTCTTTAGTGTGTCCATTTGATTAATTATCTCAAAAGTCTTTAATTCTCCCAACAAATCATCTAATGTCATCGGTGTGACTCTCATGAATGATTCTAGAACTGTGATTTTTTCTCTAAATCTAGGAGCTAGTGTTCTCATGATTTTCATAATTTGAACATCTTCCTTGATAGCATCACGGAGGGTGTAACATTGATTTACTATGTCGTTGAACCTTAAATAGTACATCTCAATGTTTTCTTTTTCAGTCATTTATATTCCATCGAATAATGTGGCCAGTCTTTGCAGCTTTGATTTTCTTACGGACTCATTTTCTTCAAACTGTTTTTGTAGTGCGTTCCAAGCATCTTTGGCGGTTTGGTAGTGTATAATCAGCTTGTTTCTCATTGCATCAACTGAAGCAAGAATTGCATATAGTGTTATGTAATTTACATCTTCGGCACACTTCTCGTCCTACGTCTATAGTGTCCTTGGTTTGTCTACAACCTTCGTTATGTCTGTTCCATCCTGCATCCTTGGATCTTAGATAGATAATCATCATTGATTTCCAGAACATATAATTTTGTCCATCAAGCGAGGGTGGACATAGTGAGGTCCCTTCATATGATCCGATGTGTCTGTCCCTGAATCTACCTATTTAGAAAAAACTGGAACCTACTCCGATACCAATTGTTAGATCAGAATTTGTGCGCGTGTGTAATAGTTCAATAGTAGTTCGAACTGTAAATGAATTTGCGGAAGCTTATAATAAATTTTGGTTTTTAACAAGGAAGAAATCCCTTTTTCCTCTCAAGTAATTTTATTATAAGATAAATTTGTTCCCACAAATGTTACAATAGAACTTACAAGTATTTGGCTCCCCCTAAATATTAGTCTACCCATGTAACTTAATCTTCTAATCACTTACTTGACCATTTAGTCCCCTAGATGGATTTAGATACAAACTCCCATTTGTAAGTTGTTGAAATCTCCTGAAATCAACTTGTGGTGAATTACCGTTGTAATGCAGACTCTGCGTGGTTCACGATCAGGTCGCCCTTGAGCTCTTGTTAGGTTGTCGTATTATCCCGAACATTACAGCTTCTTCACCAACCTCTCTTCTTGACTCTACCCTTATGAAGGTAATTGAAATATATGAGAGATAATTTCATCTTTGGCTTGAGGTCTTATTTATACTCGTGTGTCTTGCCCCTCAAGAGATCTTTCGATATCTTTTTGAATTGGCTGTGATATGCATATCTTGTATCTTTCCAAATCTTCATCATATCTTCCAAGATATGTTTCGCAGATTTCCCTTACGAATCTTCCCTTGTTCCAGTCGTGATCTTCTTTCCTTGAGTATCTTCCATGTATCTTTTGTATCTGCGCACAAAGATACATTAATTTGAATTTTTGAATAATTTGTCAATATTTTTTACCTTATCACTCTGGAATGGCTTCAAGAAAATACTAATAACAAATTTTTGATAAGCTGTCAAAAGTGAAAATTTTATTTCATTTGAGAAAGAGGAATTTTTTTTATAATAATAAGAAATAATAGTTTATTTCTAATATAGATGATATTTTACTTATTTTTTGGCCTGTTTCTTCAAGCACAAAGGTGTGTCTTTGAATATTGGAAAAAATGTGAAAGATCGATATAAATACGAGATTTTTGTTGGTGGTAAAAAGGCGTTATAAAGTAATACTTTGACAATTAAATAGTATTTATTATATTTCAATATATAGAGTAATATTTTTACTGCTATGAAGTAATATGTTACAACACAAAGAACAATACATTTACGCTTAAAATTAATATCTCTTAATACAACACGTATGTGACACCCCCACCCTAATAACCCACAATATAGTTTACTTTTAACCAGGTTAAACCTGTACATTTTTTTTTTCATTCACCTGTGAACACCTATAACATATTTACGAGGTACAATCTATCTCCCAAACAACAACTCATTCACACCCAAGCAAAATCCACAGTAGATGCAAACGTATTTACCACAACCATACCAATATTAACATGCCCAAAAATTGGTTAAAATTATACAAGCTCAAACTAAATAACAAAATAGAAGCCCAAAAGCATAGTACGCCCATGGTTTAGCCCTGTTTGAAAGTTGTTGAAATCTCCCGAAATCAACTAGTGGTGAATTACCGTTGGAATGCAGACTCTGCGTGGTTCACGATCAGGTTGTCCTTGAGCTCTTGTTAGGCTGTCGTATTCTCCCGAACATTACAGCTTCTTCACCAACCTCTCTGCTTGACTCTGCCCTTATGAAGGTAATTGAAATGTATCAGAGATAATTTCATCTCTGGCTAGAGGTCTTATTTATACTCGTGTGTCTTGCCCCTCAAGAGATCTTTCGGTATCTTTTTGAATTGACTGTGATATGCATATCTTGTATCTTTCCAAATCTTCATCATATCTTCCAAGATATGTTTCGCAGATTTCCCTTACCATTCTTCCCTTGTTCCAGCCGTGATCTTCCTTCCTTGAGTATCTTCAATGTATCTTTTGTATCTACACACAAAGATACATCAATTAGAATTTTTGAATAATTTGTCAATATTTTTTACCTTATCACTCTGAAATGGCTTCAAGAAAATACTAATAACAAATTTTTGATAGGCTGTCAAAATTGAAAATTTTATTTCATTTGAGAAAGAGGAATTTTTTTTTATAATAATATGAAATAATAGTTTATTTCTAATATAGATGATATTTTACTTATTTTTTAGCCTGTTTCTTCAAGCACAAAGGTGTGTCTTTGAATATTGGAAAAAATGTGAAAGATTGATATAAATATGAGATTTTTGTTGGTGGTAAAATGGCGTTATAAAGTAATACTTTGACAATTAAATAATATTTATTATCTTTCAATATATAGAGTAATATTTTTACTGTTATGAAGTAATATGTTACAACACAAAGAACAATACATTTACGCTTAAAATTAATATCTCTTAATACAACACGTATGTGACACCCCCACCCTAATAACCCACAATATAGTTTACTTTTAACCTGGTTAAACCTGTACATTATTTTTTTCATTCACCTGTGAACACCTATAACATATTTACGAGGTATAATCTATCTCCCAAACAACAACTCATTCACACCCAAGCAAAATCCACAGTAGATGCAAACATATTTACCATAACCACACCAATATTTACATGCCCAAAAATTGATTAACATTATACAAGCTCAAAATAAATAACAAAATAGAAGCCCAAAAGCATAGTACGCCCATGGTTCAGCCCAAAAGGTCGTCATCCATGTACACCGATCCCAGAAGTTTGTTGAAGCACGAACAGCATGCCCGGTAAGCCGTAAGTTTACACATCATTAGCATGCTCACCTACAATGCACAAACTAGGTGAGCTACAACCCAGTAAGCAGAAATCATGCATGTACGATAAATTAAATGCTTGCAAAAACTTTGAAAGAAAAGTGAAATGCATACTACTGAAACCCTAACTACTATTTTGTAATATTTTATCTTTATAGGGCCCGTGACCCACCTACTGTGCACCGGAAAGAGCTAGCTCAATAAATAATCATAATCATAGAGTCTATCCATGTCTCACATACCACCGGCCCAACAAATCGAGCCTATCCATGTCTCACATGCCACCAACTCAATATATCATAAAGCCTATCCATGTCTCATATGCCACTAGCCTGATAAATCAAGCCTATCCATGTCTCACATGCCACCGGCCTCGGTACACTAGTAGTGGTCAACATAACATCTTTCGTTTCTTTTCATCACACAATGAATGTAAAGCAGGCTATATAGGACACATGCGTACACATGCCAATGCTCGTGAATGTTATGTTTATGCAATATTAAATCAATGGTTCACGCCATGTAATTCATATCAATTATTATCAAGAGGCACAAATCATCAATAATCGATAAGAAAATATTCATATCTATCAATGTCAAAAGGCACAATTCACCAATATTCTATAAGATAATATTCATATCTATCAATGTCAAAAGGCACAATTCACCAATATTCCATAAGATAATATTCATGTCTATCAATGTCAAAAAGCACAAGTTACAAATATTCAATAAATAACACAACAAATACTATGTCTATGCATTATAGGTGCAAATGGATTTGATAGATCAGAATATGTGTGCGTGTGTATGTGTTCAACAGTAGTTTGAACTATAAATGAACATGCAGAAGCTTAAAATACGATTTGATTTTAAGCGAGGAAGAAACCCCTTCTTCCTCTCAAGTAATTTTATTTGAAGACATATTTGTTCCCACAAATGTTACAGTAGAACTTACACGTATTTGGCTCCCCCTAAATACTTGTCTACCCGTGTAACTAATTCTTCTAAAACACTTACTTGACCATCTAGTCCCCTAGATGGATTTGAATACAAACTCCCGTTTGTATTGAGTTGAGATCTCCCGAAATCAATGTGTGGTGAATTTCCAAAGTAATCCAGACTCTGCGAGGTTCGCCTTTAGTTCGCCCTTGAGTTCTTCCAAGTCTGTTGTATTCTTACGAATATAACAGCACACTCATCAGCCTCTCTATGTCTCTCTACCCATATGAATGGTAATTGAATATCTCGGAGAGTTACAATCTCTACAGCTTGAGGTTGTATTTATAGTCTCTCATGTCCCCCACGAGATCTGCCGGTATCTTCTCATATCTTGGTGGTGATATGCATATCTTTGTATATATGGCCTGGATATGCATATCTTTGTATATATGCCCTGGATATGCATATCTTATATCTTCATCATATCTTTCAAAGATTTGTTCCTAGATTTACTTTTGATTCTTCTTATTTTTAGCCATCCCTTTCCTTCTTTTTCTCTTCTCATTCAACCTTGACTTTCTTCTAAGAATATCTCCACAATATCTTTTAAATCTGCAATCAATAATAAATCAATTAGAATTTTCGAATAATATTGACAATAATTACCTTATCAATCTCCCCCTTTGGCATGTTGTTCGAAAATTCCAGGACCATCTGCTACCTGCAAAAAGAAACAAGCAGGAGAACTGTATGCAGAAAAGAAGGATGTTCACATATAGCAGAAGCATCATTTATCATGTTCAGATAGTCAATAAAAACAGCTAAACTACGAATATTTTTGTTTGCATCCTAGCTACTGGAGATTGTAGTATCAATATTACAGACCCTTAGAAATTTGTTCAAATTGTTTAATAAAAACATCCCAAATTCAAACAGAATCACTCCCAGATTCCCATTCTTCTTCTTCCTCAGTATCATCCACTTCAGTCTCCTCGACCACCCTTTTTCTTTTTGTTGCTTTGCCTGACACCTTCCTCTTCCCCTTATTCGCGGCAGATGGTCTCTTCTCCCCCTTTTTCGAGCTGTCTGCCAAAGGAGTGGAATCTCTGTGTGGTGCGCCCTGAGAGGGAACATCCAGATATTTCAATACATTAGTAAAATAAAGCTTCGGGACAACTACCTCAGCAGCTAGACTATCAAGAATCTCTAGTTGCTGATGTAGAAAGAGCAGGAGATTGGCCGCAACTTCCGAGGGAGGAAGTGTGGGTGCAATGGTGCGTGGTCTATAGGCAACATTGGTCTCTCTGGAGGCCATGTTCAGCGGAGGGGCGGCTTTCTTAAGGACATCAGTGGACTGAACCTAGATGCCCTGATGCGATAAGAGGCCCCAAATGAGGGTACATAATGGAAGCTTCTTGCGAGAGTCGGGCTTCTCGGTAAAAGTCATGATGGCCTCAAATGCTATCCTCCCAAAGTTAATCGGTATGGCCTTCAGGACCTTAAAGATGACCTGACACTGGGCTGATATTAAGTGAGACTTGTTGGACGTGGGTGTCCAATTTTGCCTCCCTATTTTATGAAGCCAGTTGGCCTCCTGTGTCAGTATCGAGGGAGAAATCCCAGGCTTAGTCCAACGGGTGAGCTTCCCTTTGCTGAGGAAGTCGACCACCTCTCCAAGGTCGACTTCATCCTTCTCTTCCTCATCCAGGCCAGTCAGTTCCAAATAATCATTAATGGCATCAGGGCTGAAATTAAAAATTTTATTTCGAACAAAAACTCTCCCGAACTGAGGGGATTCAGGATCCTGAATGCCAGACACCAAATTAGCATAAAATTCATGAACAATGGAACTATAAAACCTACCCAAATTCGTCACAGTAACTTCTAGCCCAGACTTTTTGATAAAATCCAGAACCGATGTTTTCGCAAAACGCTTGAGATCAAGGTTACGCTCAGGCCAGAAGTCCATAGCAGAAAATAGTTTGTAGCGGTCGGAAGCTACCTTTTGTAGAACGACTTGGAGATGGCCTTTCCTCTCACCAGCACATCATTTTTGTTGCGAAGGTGCCCTGGAGATGACCCAGTAAAAGCAGCAGTAGAAGGCTTTTTGTGGTGGTGCGAACGGCGAGGCAGAGATCTTGCCACTTCATCCTCGGATGAGGACTCATCAATGAGATGTCGCCGTGGCGTAGAAATTGGGGTTTTGCCTGTAGGTTTTGCCTTGCGAGGAACCTTGGACCTTGGAGGTGGATGTGAGGTCGTCTTGGAAGGGAGATCTTGAGGAGGAAGTGGAGATTCCGCCATGGACGAAGGATCTCCTTCTTGAGGAACTGCAGTAGCAGGGGGCGGAGTAGTCGTACTGGGCTGTGGAAAATCAGTCGGAGTGGTTTCGGTCTGAGGGCATCGGGACACAGCGGAGATGAAGGATTGGGAGGAGGCATGTCCTTACCCTGGTCGGCTGATGGCGGTTCATCAGAATCAGGCGGAGGGATGGTTTCTAATGGTTCTGGGTTCAAGAATGGAACCAAGATCCAGCTTGGTCGTCTGCCGCTGGGTGAATCTCCGTGGTCAGCCATTAAACCTCTGTAAATAGATGTTGAAGAAGAAACACAAGAACACAGGCATGAAAGTGAACTATGAAAGAGATTAACCCTATTTAATCATAGCCTGACAATGATGTGAAATGAGGAAGGCTGATGCCTCGATTACTGTCTATGCCACGAGTTTTTATACGGGCTGCTTAAACCCTTTTCGGCACCCACTCATTACAGTTATATAGTCACTAAGGAACACGATCACACGTCCAGACGGTTGAAAAAGGGAAGACCACATCCCCATTTTGACACGTGTTCCGAAAATAAGTCACGACTGGATAATCATTCAGGCCCATTTTACATAAAATAATCCATATAATCCCAGGAGAAAAATAAGAGAGGCTGATTTTTTTTTTTTTTTTTTTTTTTTTATATTGGATGAATGAAATCATAGATCACCATATTAAACACAAGTCTCAGTCAGGCAACAATGTTTGAAAATGCATTAAGAAAAATCCGCAAATCTTCTCTTCCAGTATATGTTCACCCCATTTTGATTGTTAAATGAGTTGTATGATTTTTCCTTATTGTTCCTTCTGCCGAATCCTTATGTAGTAGCTCTTAAACCACACAATAAAGTACCACACTTGGAAAACCCTGTGTGACGAGCTCAGAACCTTGTAACCCCTATATTTGGTGCAACTTAGAGGTGAACATTATTAAGAAAGCTTTCACAGACCTGTCATTTTATGTGCTTGGTGCTCTATCACATTGGTGACACCATTCCATAGCATCATTTCAAGGTCGTAGCTCTTTTCCTTATACTGGGAGAAGAAATAATGGATTCGGAGTTCAAGACAAACAAAATTTGAACCTGTGGGAGACTTATAGATATCCTAGGCAATCCGAGACTTCCGCCTCCCTTTTAATATTATATTTTTTTTTGATACAGCATTTACATAGCACAAAAAATCCCTAGAGATTTTCTCAGGGATATGAATTTTTGCGCATCTAGGGCCTTTGTGAAAATATCAGCCAGTTGACTTATGGTAGGAACATGTTCAAGGGTAATGACTCCATCTTCAACTAACTCTCGGACATAATGGTGCCTAATGTCTATATGTTTAGTTCTAGAGTACTACACAGGGTTTTTAGACATATTAATGGCACTCATATTATCACAAAATAGAGTCATGGAAGTCAAGTTCATACCATAGTTGCACAACATGTGCATCATCCATACCAGTTGAGAGCATGAGCTCCCTGCAGCTATGTATTCAGCTTCTGCAGTTGATAGTGAAATGTTGTTCTGTGTTTTGCTTAGCCAGGATACAAGATGGTTTCCAATAAAGAAGCATCCTCCTGAAGTACTCTTTCTATCATCCACGTCACCGGCCCAATCTGCGTCACAGTATCGTACAATGAAAGTTTAGTCTCAAAGGAATATTTCAAGCCATAGTTAGTGGTTCCTGCCACATATCGTATGATTCTTTTTACGGCCTTGAGGTGTGATTCCTTAGAGTTTGATTGGTATCTAGCGTATAGTCCGACACTAAAGCTTATGTCAGGTCAACTAGCCGTGAGGTACAGGAGACTTCCTATCATGCTTCTGTAGAGTGTTGGATCAACACATGTTCCACCTTCGTCCTTGGATAATTTGGTATTTGTCCCCGTGGGTGTGTGAGCTACTTTGCACCCTTCAAGTCCAAATTTCTTTACCAGGTTCTTGGCATACTTTTCTTGATGTATCATGATTCCACTTTTGCATTGTTTGACCTATATACTAAGAAAGTAGGAAAGTTCACCAACCATGCTCATTTCAAATTCATGAGACATTACCTGGACGAAGTCATTAACTTTTTGTTTGGATGTGGATCCAAACACAATGTCATCTACATAGATTTATGTCATAGTGATATCCTTGTTCGACCACTGGATGAACAGAGTCTAATCGACTCCTCCTCGTTTGTAACCTTGACCGATCAGAAACTTTGTCAGTCTTTCATACCATGCTCTTGGAGCTTGCTTCAACCCATAAAGAGCCATCTTCAGTTTTTAGACATGGTTCGGAAAGTGTGGATCTTCAAACCCCTTTGGTTGTTCAACATATGCTTCATCTTTCAAGAAACCATTCAAGAATGCACTTTTTACATCCATTTGATAAAGAATAAATTTCTTAAGACATGCAAATAAGAGAAGGATTCTTACTGACTCCAGTAGTGCAACTGGAGCGAACATTTCCTCAAAGTCAATTCCTTCTACGTGTGTGTATCCTTGTTCATCAGTTTTGTTCTTGAAGATCCATTTTGTTCCGATGATGTTCGCACTGCCAGGTCTTGGTACAAGTGTCCAGACATCATTTCTGGCAAACTGTTCCAATTCCTCCTGCATTGCTAGTATCCAGTTATCATCCTTGAGCACTTCTTTGACATTTTTGGGTTCAACCACAAAGGTGTAGCAAGCGTGGAGAACCAGTCCTTCCATTTTCCGATAGTCCAGTTTTGGTTTGCATCGTGTCTTTATCCTTTCATTGAGTTCTCCAATGATGAGTTCCTTGGGATGTTCTTTCTGAATCTTTGTTGAGGGTTCACCTTTATCATTGTTTTCATTCGTTGGTTCTTGGTCAGTTTCTGTGATGTTCTCACTATTCTGGTTTCCCATTGGTCGACCTGCTGATGAACCTGCCTCTTCCGAGTAAACTTCCTGTCTTATCAAAGAATCATCAAATACAATGTTAGTGCTTTCAATGAGTGTTTAAGTTCTCAGATTATAGACACGATAGGCTCTACTATTGGTCGAATATCCTAGGAACATACCAACATCACTTTTAGCATCAAATTTATCTAACTGTTGTCTATCATTATATACATAACATTTACAACCAAACACATGGAGGTGACTTAAATTAGGAGTTTTTCCTTTCCAGATTTGATAAGAAGTCATTTATAATCCTTTCCTAAGATATACCCTATTTGTAACATAGCATGCTGTATTTATGGCTTCAGCCCACCATTTTTGGGCTACTTCCTTGCCTATCATCATAGCTCTAGCCATTTCTTGCAATGTGCGATTTTTCCGTTCTACTACTCCATTTTGTTGAGGTGTTTTTGGTGTAGAGAATTCATAAGCAATACCTCGAGAGGCACAAAAGTCAGTGAATGCAGTATTTTCAAATTCTCTACCATGGTCACTTCGTATTCGAACAACAGAATCCTGTTTTTCATTTACTATCAGAAGTATTAATTTTTAAAATTCATTAAAGGTGTCTGATTTATCATGAAGAAATCTTACCCATGTATATCTAGAGAAATCATCAACACAAACAAAAATATATCTCTTACCTCCCGCACTTTCAGTTTGAACAGGACCCATCAAGTCCATATGTAGCAAGGCCATGATTTGTTTAGTGCAAACATCTTGTGTTACCTTGTGTGCGCTTTTTACCTGTTTACCGAGTTGGCATGGTCCACATATACCTTGATCTTTGCTTGGGAGTTTAGGCAGTCCTCGTACATATTGTGATTTAAACAAGGCAATGAGATGTTTGTATCCTATGTGTCCCAACTTTTGATGCCATATTTCTGTTGCTCCCGAGCTAGCATTGTAGCATCCATGACTCCTGTCAAGAAGATAATAGTTGTTAGTGGACCGAGTTCCGGTAAGCGTACATTCATTATTCTTGTTTAACACCAAGCATTTATCATGAGTGAAGTTTACTTCGAGTCCTTGGTCACAAATTTGGCTAATGCTCAACATATTTGCCTTAAGATTTTCAACAAGATACACATTAGACAATTTAGGCATGCCATTTATATTGAGAACCTTTTCCAATGACTCGCTCACTCTTACCATCTCCAAAAGTTACTGACTCTCCTTTTATTGGGTGATATTAGATAAGTATGTTGCATTACCTGTCATATGTCGTGAGCATCCACTGTCAAAGAACCATGTTCCAGTATTGTTCACCCCGAGTGAGAGTACTGATGAAGTAAGGCACATGTTTTTCTTGACAACCCAAACCTTTTTGACATTTGTTTTACTATTTTTGAAATTTCTTACTTTCAAAGAGTCTAGCGGCCTATGATTTTTTACATGAACACCATATAAATTCCAATTTGAAATGTTACCTGATTGTAGGTCACGTTTCATTCTGTAGCATCTTGGTCGGATGTGTCCAGGTGCACCACAGTAATGGCAGATAGGAATAAATTTTCTCATACCTTTTGTGTCTTGTTTCTCAGGTTGTCTTGTAGTGTTCTGTCCTTCATGGTCGAACGTAGGAACTGTAGCTGGTACAAAGACTGTTGATCCCGATGTTCTTTCTTCAATATATCCTATTTCTGTTATATTATTTTGTGGTCTTCTATATGCCAGGATTTCGTCAATTTTAGCTTTTCCTTTGTTCAGTCCTTGTATGGTTCGCTCTGCTTTGTCCAGCTTGGCTCGTCACTCTGCTAACTCACGATCCTTATCCTACAATTTTGAAAAGTAATTTGTTAGTTCATTTGTAAGGGAAGAGTTTACCTGGTGATTGCTCGTTGTAGTTGTCCGGGCTATTTCAGAGTTGGCTTTAAGTGGCTCAATTTCTGTCTCGTAAAGTTGAACCTGATGTTCGAGATTCCTCACATTCTTTTGGGACATAATCAAGTCATCTCTCAGTCTTTCATTTATTTCCCTAGTGATGTGCAGTTCATGTTTCACTTGACTGAGTTCCTGATTTTCAATGCTTAGTACGTCTTTACTTTTGTATTCCCTTGCTTGATTCTCCAATATAGTACATCTGGTAGATATGTCTAGAAACAATTTCTCTAGATCTTCCAGAGTTGGATCGTCAAAATCGGGTTCCTCAGTGTATTCTAGTTCCTCCTCTGTTCGAACAGCGGATGTGAGACATCCCAGGTCCTTGGGGTATTCTGTCTCTTGTTCGTCAGCTTCTTCTTCTCCTTCTGATTCAGATTCACTCATGGTGGCTTTTAGTGCTTTGTTCTTTCTTAGAAAATTTGGACATTCTGCCTGATAGTGTCCGTATCCACTACACTCTCTGCATTTTAAGTCCTTTTGATTTACCTGCCTAGTGCTTAAAAATTTGTTTCCACCTTTGATGTTCTCTTTTGTGTTCGGTCCTTTGTTGAACTACAGCCCCTGATTGTACTTTTTCACAAGCTTGCTGTAATTTTTCATGAGAAGTGCCATTTTGTCAGCAACTGATGTCATACCATCATCGAATTATTCAGTTGTTGTCTCCGTCTTTAGGGCTATCCCTTTGCTTTTTGGTGTGTCCATGCGATTGTTCAACTCAAACGTCCTTAACTCTTCCATCCAGTCATCCAATGTCATCGGTGTGATTCTCATGAATGATTCTAGAACTGTGATATTTTCTCTGAATCTAGGAGCTAATGTTCTCATGATTTTCATGATTTCGACATCTTCCTTAATAGCATCACCGAGGGTGTAACACTGATTTACAATATCACTGAACCTAGCGTAGTTCATCTCAATGTTTTCATCTTCATTCATTTGTATTCCATCAAATAATTTGGCCAATCGTTGCAATTTTGACTTCGTTACAGACTCATTTCCTTCAAATTGTTTTTATAGAGCATCCCAAGCATCTTTGGCGGTTTGGCAGTATATAATCAATTTGTGTCTCATGACATCGACCGAAGCAAGAATAGCATACAATGCTGTGTAGTTTGCCTCTTCGGCACATCTTTCGTCCTCCGTCCATAGTGTTCTTGGTTTGTCTACAACCTTAGTTATATCCGTTCCATCCTGCATCTTAGGCCACGTCCACTTTGTTTGGATTGCTTCTCCACATCGTTTGGATCTTAGATAGATAAACATCATTGATTTCCAGAACGGATAGTTTTGTCCATCAAGCGAAGGTGGGCGTAGCGTGGTCCCCTCTGTACCCATTTGTCTGTTCCTGGATCTACCTGTTTAAGAAAAAACTGGAACCTGCTCTGGTGCCAATAGATAGATCAGACTATGTGCGCGTGTGTATGTTTTCAACAGTAGTTCGAACTGTAAATGAACATGCGGAAGCTTAAAATAAGATTTAATTTTAAGCGAGGAAGAAATCCCTTCTTCCACTCAAGTAATTTTATTAGAAGACATATTTGTTCCCACAAATGTTACAGTAGAACTTACACGTATTTGGCTCCCCCTAAATACTTGTCTACCCGTGTAACTAATTCTTCTAAAACACTTACTTGACAATCTTGTCCCCTAGATGGATTTGAATACAAACTCCCGTTTGTATTGAGTTGAGATCTCCCGAAATCAATGTGTGGTGAATTTCCAAAGTAATCCAGACTCTGCGAGGTTCGCCTTTAGTTCGCCCTTGAGTTCTTCCAAGTCTGTTTTATTCTTACGAATATAACAGCACACTCATCAGCCTCTCTATGTCTCTCTGCCCATATGAATGGTAATTGAATATCTCGGAGAGTTACAATCTCTACAGCTTGAGGTTGTATTTATAGTCTCTCATGTCCCCCACGAGATCTGGCGGTATCTTCTCATATCTTGGTGGTGATATGCATATCTTTGTATATATGGCCTGGATATGCATATCTTATATCTTCATCATATCTTTGAAAGATTTGTTCCCAGATTTACTCTTGATTCTCCTTATTTTTAGCCATCCCTTTCCTTCTTTTTCTCTTCTCATTCAACCTTGACTTTCTTCCAAGAATATCTCAACAATATTTTTTAAATCTGCAATCAATAATAAATCAATTAGAATTTTCGAATAATATTGACAATAATTACCTTATCAGGATTTCTACTTACCTCTTTCATGATAATATATATCCGAGACTTCCACACGTATTGTCAAGCTAGTAATTTTTTCCGAAACCGAAGGTTTGTGTTCCCAAATTTCTCCTCTCTTCCTCTCTCTCTCTCTCTCTCTCTCTCTCTCTCTCTCTCGCGCGCGCGCTGAACCTCTCCTTCTTCTTCTCTTTTTTTTTTCTCTTCTTTTTCTTCGCTGGACTTTTCCCCATTTTTTCCTGATGAGGCCACCGCCTCTCTAATTATATATATATATATATGCACACACAACACACACTAATTATATATATATACACCATCACTAATTACATATATATATCCACCCACACTAATTATATATATATAAACGCACACCACACTAATTAGGATTAGTATTATTTTATTATTATTTATTACCTACACTAATTACATATATATATACACCATCAGCATAATGAATATTACTATTATTATTATTATTATTATTATTATTATTATTATTATTATTGTTGTTGTTGTTGTTGTTGTTGTTGTTATTATAATAATAATAATAATAATAATAATAATAATAATAATAATAATAATAATAATAATAATAATAATTATTATTATTATTATTATTATTATTATTATTATTATTATTATTATTATTATTATTATTATTATTATTATTATTATTATTATTATTATTATTATTATTATTAGCTCGCCCCATGTAATTGTATTTTATTAGAACTTGACACATTATCTCTTTCTTGATATTTGGCCTAAAGGGTTCCAACCTATAATGTAAACCCTACAAAATTTAATAGCAATATACCAAGCATAATTAAATACGAGCTGCGATGCCAATAAAATGTAATTTAAATAGCAAATAAAATTATAAAATGAATGCAATGCATGAATTATATTGACCAGTGAGTAATGAGAGGCTTGGGGGTATCACATCATCCCCTTCTTATAAAAATTTTGTCTTCGAAATTTACTTACTTGAATAATTCTGGGTATTTCGACTTCATTTCATCTTCTCTTTCCCAAGTAGCTTCTTCTATCTACTGGTTTCTCCATAGAACTTTGACTAGTGGAATTTCCTTATTTCTCAGTTGCTTCACTTCTCGTAGTAAAATTTCCACAGGCATTTCATCATAGCTTAAGTCTGTTTTTAACTCTGCGGGTTCATTGTTCAGAACATGAGATGGATTCGCTACATACTTTCTCAACACAGATACATGGAACACATTGTGTATCTGAGTCATTGATCCAGGCAGATCAAGTCTGTAGGCAACATCACCAATTTTCTCAATAATAGGAAAGGGACCAATATACCTCGGACTGAGCTTTCCCTTCTTACCAAACCGCATTATTCCTTTCATCGGAGAAACTTTCAAAAACACCCGATCTCCTACTGCAAATTCTAATGTTCTCCTTCTTTTATTCGCATAACTTTTCTGTCGACTTTGAGCAGTTTTCATTCTTTCTCGAATTTGTACTACAGCTTCTGATATTTCTATGATCATATCTGGACCCAAAAGCTTTCGTTCACCAACCTCATCCTAATGTACTGGTGATTGACATTTTCTACCGTATAGTACTTCATATGGAGCCATTCCAATAGTTGACTGATAGCTGTTATTATAAGAAAACTCTATAAAAAGAAAAAACTTGCTCCATTGTCCCTGAAAGTCTAACACGCAGGCTCTGAGCATGTCCTCCAATGTTTGTATTGTTCGCTCCAACTACCCATCTGACTGAGGATGATATACAGTACTGAAGGATAACTTTGTCCCCAATGCCTTGTGTAGACTCTTCCAAAAGGTAGAAAGAAATCTTGAATCCCTATCAGAAACAATGGACAATGGAAGTCCATGAAGTCAGGCTATCTCTTGTATATATAGTTGAGCATATCGATCCATTGAATAAGTAGAACAAATAGCAAGAAAATTGGCAGATTTTGTAAGTCGATCAACAATAACCAAGATAGCATCATGACCTTTGACTGTTTTTAGTAATCCCACGACAAAATCCATGGTAATGTTCTCCCATTTCCATTCCGGAATCAGTAAGGGCTGTAAGGTTCCTGCTGGCCTTTGATGTTCTGCCTTTACCTGTTGACATATCAAACATTGCTCCACATACTGAACGACATCTCTCTTCATACCTAGCCGCCAATAATGCAATTTCAAGTCTCTGTACATTTTAGTAGCTCCTGGATATACTGAATATGGTGTCGAGTTGCTTCTGCCATGATATTTTCATGTAAATCATCCACATTAGGTACACATAATCGATTTTGGAATCAAAGGACCCTTCTTTTGATGTTCGAAAATCTGATGCTTTTCCGGAAGCAACTTCTTCCTTTACTTTAGCCAAATATTCATCTGTGAGTTGTCCCTGCTCAATTCCATCAAGAAAGTTAGGTCAAAGAGTTAACGCTACTAATTTTGCTTCCACTAATCCATGCATTACAACTTCGACGTTCATTCTTTGCAGGTCCAGTAACTCCTGTTTCTAAATTATGGCCATCGTAGTAGTGTTATGAGTTGACTTTCTGCTTAATGCATCTGCTACAACATTTGCTTTACCAGGGTGATAGTTGATAACACAATCATAATCTTTCACTAGTTCCAACCATCTTCGTTGCCGCATGTTCAGCTCTTTCTGCGTGAAGAAATATTTTAAGCTTTTATGATCAGTATAGATCTCGCATCGTTCTCCGTATAGATAATGTCTCCAAATTTTAAGTGCAAATACCACTGCAGCAAGCTCTAAACCATGAGTAGGGTAATTCTTTTTATATTCTTTCATCTGTCTGGATGCATATGCTATTAACTTTCCGTTTTGCATTAATACGCAACCCAAACCATTCTTCGAAGCATCGCTGTAAACCACAAAACCTTCATTACCTGATGGAATTGCAAGGATGGGTGCTGAAGTCAACCTCCTCTTTAGTTCTTGAAAACTTTGCTTACAGGCTTCTATCCATCGGAAGGTTACATTCTTTCTAGTCAACTGTGTCAGTGGAGATGCAATTTTTGAAAATCCTTCTACAAATCTATGATAATACCTGGCTAAACCCAGAAAGCTACGTATCTCGGAAGGAGTAGTAGGCTGTGGCCAATTGTTAATTGCTTTAACTTTACTTGGGTCAACTGAAATTCCTTCTCCTGACACAACATGTCCCAGAAATACTACTCGATCTATCCAGAATTTGCATTTCTTGAACTTAGCATACAACCGTTTCTTTTTCAAAATTTCTAATAATTTTCTCAAGTGGGTAGCATGCTCTTCTTTGCTCTTCCAATAGATCAAGATATCATCAATAAACACAATAACAAACTTATCCAGAAGATCTTTAAATACTCGATTCATTAGATCCATAAAGGCAGATGGGGCATTACTTAAACCAAATGGCATTACTAGATACTCATAATGTCCATACCTAGTACTGAATGCTGTCTTTGGAATGCCTCCCTCTTTAATTTTAAGCTGATGATAACCCGATCGCAAATCAATCTTCGAAAATATCGCTGCACCCTGAAGCTGGTCAAGTAAGTCATCAATTCTAGGCAAAGGATACTTGTTCTTGATTGTAACTTTGTTTAGTTCTCTGTAATCTATACACATTCTCATACTGCCATTCTTCTTCCGAACAAACAAAATCGGTGCACCCCAAGGTGAAAAGTTGGGTCTGATAAAACCTTTATCTAGTAAATCCTGTAGTTGTGTCTTCAATTCTTTCAATTCAGTTGGTGCCATTCAATAAGGGGACTTTGATATCGGGGCGGTCCCTAGGTGTATATCAATTACAAATTTTATCTCTCGATCAGGTGGTAAGCCTGGAAGATCATTTGGAAATACTTCAGCATATTCTTTAACTATCGGCACTTCATCCATAGATAGACAATGTTGTTCTTCAGTAGTCACAACACTTATCAAATAGCCCTCACAACCACTTTCTAACAACCGTTGTGCTCTAACTGCAGATATCAGTGGCAATCTGAAGTTCTTCTTTACTCCAACAAAGATAAAAGGTTCCTCCCCAGGTGGCTGAAATGTAGTTACCTTTTTCTAACAGTCTATGGATGCATAATATTTTGATAGACAGTCCATCCTCAAAATTGTATCATAATCGTTCATATCAAGTACAATCAAATTAGCATAAAGTTCTCTACCATCAATCGGGATAACACATGCTCGTAATATTTGATTTGTTTGTTTTGACTTTCCAGAGGGAATCACTACATTGTAACCATTCTCTGCTATATCAAGTTCTCTGTCTAGCCTTCTCACATACTCAGTGGATGCAAATGAATGCGTAGCTCCAGAATCAAATAATACGAATGCTGAAGTACCAAAGATAGAAAATTTACCTGTTACTACAGATGGGTTTGCCTCAGCATCTTCTCTGGTCATGGTAAAGACCCTAGCTGGTACTCTCCGTTGTGTCATGGGGCTCGGTTTGTTTGGGCACGTAGTAGAGATATATCCTGGTTGTCCACACGAATAGCAAGTTCTGGTACCCACAAGACAGACAATACTGTGTTGTTTCTCACATTTAGAGCAAAGGGGTAGTGGTCCTGGTGATTTACCCTGACCAGTTCTCAGACGCTTGCTTGAATCTCCTTGTTCCTGCCCCTGTCCCTGTCTAAGCTGGAAACTTGGTTTTGGGCCCTGAAATTATTGTGGCCTTTTCCTTTCGTTTCCTACCCAACGTTGTCCCTATCTTTGTGTGAACTGACGTCGAATCTCCTGTGCCTGACGTATCCTCTGTTCAGCTTGCTCTGCTACCAAGGCCCTCTCAACAACCTGTGAGTAAGTAATTCCCTGCATACTAGCCATACAAACATCCCTATAAAGTTCCAGTCTCAGCCCTTCGACAAATCTTTCCACTTTCAGTGCATCCGTTCTAACCATGTGCTCAGCAAACATTGACAACTGATCAAATTTGGAGATGTAGTCCGTAACTGTCATAGACCCTTGTCTCAACTATATAAACTCATTCATTTTCATTGCACGGACTGGAGCAGTAAAATATTTGTTTCTAAAAAGTTCTTTGAACCTGTTCCAAGTCATAGTGGCTACATTCTGGATGGCCTTCATTGTGTCCCACCAGTATCCTGCACTCCCCCGTAACATAAAAGATGCACACAGTACCTTTTCTTTGTCTGGTACTCTGCTGTATAGAAACATGTTTTCAATGGTTCTCAGCCAATCCTCTGCTGTATAGAAACATGTTTTCAATGGTTCTCAGCCAATCCTCTGCATCTGTGGGATCCACTGCATTTTCAAATGTCGGCTGGTTAAGCTTTCTGAACCATTCCCCAATCAGCTCCATTTGTTCTACCCGAGGCTTCGGCCGGTTATCTCATTCCTTTGTTGTCCACCAACATTTATTTGTTCAATTAGCTGCTGAATTTGTTGTGACTGCCGTTCCACTAATCCTGTCAATCTTTCGATAAGTACATCACGATCAGTGCCTGCAGCTTATGAACTTGGTTCTGGAGCTCTATTTTCCCCATTACATTCTCCACTAGTTCTCACCATTGTACCACCGACTGCACTCAATCCTAGATCACAGGCCAATATAACTCATAAAATATATAATGCATAACAAAAATAAATAAAACTTACCGGCATGGTTATGCCCCACAAGTTTGAGCTCGTGTACATGGACAGTCTACAGGACATAAACCGGGCTCTGATACCACTCTGTGACACCCCCATCCTAATAACTCACAATATAGTTTACTTTTAACCTGGTTAAACCTGTACATTTTTTTTTCATTCACCTGTGAACACCTATAACATATTTACAAGGTATAATCTATCTCACAAACAACAACTCATTCACACCCAAGCAAAATCCACAGTAGATGCAAACGTATTTACCACAACCACACCACTATTTACATGCCCAAAAATTGATTAACATTATACAAGCTCAAACTAAATAACAAAATAGAAGCCCAAAAGCATAGTACGCCCATGGTTTAGCCCAAAAGGTCGTCATCCATGTACACCGATCCCAGAAGCTTATTGAAGAACGAACATCATGTCCGGTAAGCCGTAAGTTTACTCATCATCAACATGCTCACCTACAATGCACAAACTAGGTGAGCTAAAGCCCAGTAAGCAGAAATCATGCATGTACGATAAATTAAATGTTTGCAGAAACTTTGAAAGAAATGTGAAATGCATACTACTGAAACCCTAACCACTGTTTTGTAATATTTTATCTTTATAGGGCCCGTGACCCACCTACTGTGCACCGGAAAGAGCTAGCTCAATCAATAATCATAATCATAGAGTCCATCCATGTCTCACATGCCACCGGCCCAACAAACCGAGCCTATCCATGTCTCACATGCTACCGACTAAATATATCATAAAGCCTATCCATGTCTCATATGTCACTGGCCTGACGAATCAAGCATATCCATGTCTCACATGCCACCGGTCTCGGTACACTAGTAGTGGACAACATAACATCTTTCGTTTTTTTCATCACACAATGAATGCAAAGCAGGCTATATACGACACATGCGTACACATGCCAATGCTCGTGAATGTTATGTTTATGTAATATTAAATCAACCCTTCACGCCACGTAATTCATATCAATTAATATCAAGAGGTACAAATCACCAATATTCCATAAGAAAATATTCATATCTATCAATGTCGAAAGGCACAATTTACCAATATTCCATAAGATAATATTCATATCTATCAATGTCAAAATGCACAATTCACCAATATTCCATAAGAAAGTATTCATATCTATCAATGTCAAAAGCCACAAGTTACAAATATTCAATAAATAACACAACAAATACTATGTCTATGGATTGTAGGTGCAAATGGATTTCTACTTACCTCTTTCCCGATAATATATATCCGAGACTTCCACACGTATGGTCAAGCTAGTAATTTTTTTCAGAACCGAAGGCTTGCGTTCCCAAATTTCTCTTCTCTCTTCTTCTTCTTCTTCTTCTTCTCTCTCTCTCTCTCTCTCTCTCTCTCTCGTGCTGAACCTCTTCTTCTTCTTCTCTTTTTTTTTTCTCTTCTTTTTCTTCGCTGGACTTTCCCCCGTAGCCTTGCGGAATGAACCTCCCGTTTCCCCTTTTCTTTCTTATGAGGCCACCGCCTCACTAATTATATATATATATATATATGCACACACGACACACACTAATTATATATATATATACACACCATCACTAATTACATATATATATATATCCACCCACACTAATTATATATATATAAACGCACAGCACACTAATTTGGATTAGTATTATTTTATTATTATTTATTACCTACACTAATTACATATATATATATATATACACCATCAGCATAATGAATATTATTATTATTATTATTATTATTATTATTATTATTATTATTATTAGCTCGTCCCGTGTAATCGTATTTTATTAGAATTTGACATATTATCTCTTTCTTGATATTTGGCCTAAAGGGTTCCAACCTATAATGTAAACCCTACAAAATTTAATAGCAATATACCAAGCATAATTAAATACGAGCTGCGATGCCAATAAAATGCAATTTAAATAGCAAATAAAATTATAAAATGAATGCAATGCATGAATTATATTGACCAGTGAGTAGTGAGAGGCTTGGGGTATCACAACGTAATACATTTTATAGTTGAGCATTGAGATCGTTCAACATAATAAGTAATATATTTTATAGTTAAGCACTAACACCTCTTAACACAAAGTCATACATAAGGTTAGCTAATACTACATTTCAAAATCATATAGTAATACAAAAAATTGCTCAATATTTATTAATTTGATTGAACAAAGTATTACTTATTTAGATTAAAAATAAAAAATATTATGAGTTTAACTAAAAAAGTATTATGTGCTACTGATGGTATTATTTGCTTATCTATAAAATATAAGTAATTTAACTAAGAAATATTATGCCCCAGCAATAAACCTATATCGGTGGGGCGCAAGTTATGCACAATCTAAACCTGAGCTGGATGCGCGCTTGGCGCAATTTTTTTATTTTTTTTAGTTTACAGCATTTTTTGAGATCCGGCCTTAAAAAATTTAAAGATCCAACCCACGATCCGGTTGCATGGATCTAAGATCTATGCAACTGATTCACAAGAAACTTATTATAAATTTAATTAAGAGTGAGTCTCTTGTGCATCAGAAAAACCATGCACTCGATTCACAATATTACTTGTTTAACTAAAAAGTATTACTTGTTTACTTAAAAATATTACTACTTTTTTAAGGTTACAAATCAGTAGTAATACTATTTAATTAAACTAATATTATTTTATATTGAGTTGCATGATACACCCCATGTATATAAGATTTTGTGTTTAATTAATAATGTTTAGTATTTTAGATATAGATAAATTATATCTGACTGAGGAAATCTCTGAACAAAATTCTCAAAACATTACAATACAAATTCAATTACATGTACATCTGATCTAATCCCATAAAATCAAAGTTTGCATATTCCTCAGCTCATTTTATATTCAAAAATCAATTATAAAAGCTAATCCAATTTAATACCCTATTTAAGTTTTCAGAGAGTGTATTTTGCTGATAATATTTTAATGTTTTTAGAATTGTATCATTCATTGTGAAATATTTTAATCACTCTTTTATTAATCGAATCATCTGATATTTTTTTACTGCTAATTATGGAAATTACATTAGTCATTAATTATATATATACACATACATATAATCAATTCCATTATTTTAAAAAAGAAAAAAACTACTTATGAAATATAAAATACAAATAAAAATATAATTTGTGCGTGTGACTTACACATATTTGTAGATAATTTTTACATGATACAAAAAGAAATTTAAATATTGTATTTTCTAAATATATTTTGTGTGTATTATATTTCTTTAAAAAAATTCTTCTTACAAAATCAAATATCAAATAAATAAAATTAGCAATATGTAGTAGATATAAGAAATTAGGAACCTTAAAATTTAACTCAAATCAATTTGAAGTATAGTTTCTTATGTATAGTGCAATGACATTATCTCAAAAAGTGTCTCTCATAGATAAAAGAAATAAAAAATTATATAACAAAATGAATTTTAGAATTCAAACTCAATCTAACCTACAATACTTTCTCAAAGTCAATACAAATATTTCTAAAATTAGTAAAAAAATTATTAAAATAAAACAATTAAATAAATACTTGAATAATATAATATCATTAATTTATTAAAATATTTATTATTATTATTATTCTACAAAATAAAAAAAATATTTATTATTTTTTATTTGTCTCAAATTCATAAGAATTTTACCCATTTTTATTCAAACTTAACATATATATCAAATACAATTAAATAATTGAACTCATAAAAAAATATTTCATATTTTAAAAATAATATTTTATTTTAATATTTACAGTATTAATATCAAATTAAAGATCGTAAAAGACGATTAATTTGATGCATCACATGTCAAAAACAAATTTGGAACAAAAAAGTTATTTAAATTTTAGTTAAAAAAAACCACATTTTATTTATATAAAACTACTTTCTTTAACATATACCTTTTCTTACTATATTCTTTTAGTAAAAAATTCTAGAAAGTTTCTAGACGTGTCTTTTAGCATAATTTTAGAAATTGTTTTTATTTATATTATATAATTTTTTTGTGATATACCATATAGCATATTCCTATTTTCAACCTTGCTACTTTTGTATTAACCAAGGATTGCTTAATATATGTTAATTTTTTTATAATAATATATAATATAAATTTTAATAAAAATACATTGATTAACAATAACAATAATATTTAGTAATAATAATAACTAATGTTAATAAATGAAGTTCTAGATCTTTCTTTTTCTGTCTTTATCTGCACCTCCATTTAGCACGCGCAACAGTCAGCACATCCAGTTGTAACTTTTGCACTTGACGGGTTGCGTTTTTAGCGGTGAATCGCAATCTGTTTCATAATGTAACACAGCGTCTAAGAATTCTTATAAATGGCATAAAGGAAAGCTTGAGCTATTTTGTTTCGGTATGCGCGGATCACGGTTATGGTGACAATGAAGAAGAGAAGGCCTGATTTGAGGAAATAGGGAAAAATTCGAGGTTTAAGTGTACTCTGAAGGTCGTATTTTGAACTAATAGTAGTAAATCTGTTGGTTATGGGGTGAATTATGGTACGGACTACATTCTCGTTTGAAGGTTTTACTGTGTCGTATATTTTTGTCATTTTTGAAATTTCCGTCGTTTATTTACTGTATGGTTGATGGACTATTTATGCTGTTTCTGAGTCCATTTGGTGGGGATTGTTACCAATTTTGTTTTTCAGATGCATGTTTTTATGGGGTTATTATTTCCACAATCCTTGCTGGTTTAGTTAGTTTTTGAACTTTTTTTGGTATTTTATCCATCACTAGCTGCTAGGATGTTTACCTGTTAAATACATTGAATTGGAGATGTTCTTAAGTTCATTGTTTGTTGAGGGTCTCTGGAAGTACGTTAATCAATATACCCTTTCACCTAATATGAGCACTATGATCTTGATATGTTTTAAGAAATAATGATGTTATAATTATGGTCTAGGGGGTGCCTAGATGTATGTGAGCCCGAGTAACACGGGCTTCCCAAATTGGATGCTTCCTTAATTCAGTTACATAATCTAAGCAACTCAATAGTTTGTAGAGTTTTTTTGTTTTTTTGTTGACGGGCGGTGCTAGACCATTAATTGTTGCGAGGGATTAGGTCTAATTTTATAGACATCAGTATTTAAATTATAAAATTTATATTTAGGTTGGAAAATATATGTAGAATCAATGAATTCTGGATTCCAGCTATTCTCTGATGTGATAAAATAGCTAAAGCCCCCTATTGAGAAAGAGAGGACATACCCCTGCATCTTGATCTGTGTCTCAAGCATTTTGGCTTTCATGCACATGATATGATGCTTCCATCTACCAGTTACAGAAAAATACTCGAAGATTTATTGGATTTTCTTAGTTTTCTCGAACCTCCACGGATCAAGTTTGACATATATGTGGGATGATTATTGTCATCCCATTCTTGTTTTTCAGGTGCATATCATGGACATGTTTTTCATTGAAGTTGGTTCCTTGTTTTACATTGCTGGTAATGTGGTGTGGAGGATATTAAATTAGTTTCTCTTCACCTCCCATGACCAGCTACATTTAAATTTCCCAATCTCCCCCTATATCGGATGGTAAAGTTTTCTCATTATCATTCCTGTCAAGATTGGGATATTCTTTCCTCTCCTTCTACGACCCTTCTGCCCTACTTAAGGTTTTAGCTCTTTCTCCAATATATTCTACAAGGAAGAAGTTTGGAAGGCATCACTAGCTTAGTTCTGGAATGATCTTTGAATGGTATAATCAGTATCTTATCCACTTACCGGCTTTAAGCATGTTTACGTCAAATGCATATAAACTGGAGCAGTTTCAAGATTTCATTATTCATGGGTTTGTAAATCCTATGTGGTTCTTAGGTCATTATATCTTCATTTCTTATGAGGGTACACAATAAATCATAGTTTAATCTCGGATATAATTTGATACGTCCTTAATCTAGTTACATAAGCCAAAAACTCTTTTGTCGGCGCACTTTTTGCATTACGGTTCATCTTTAATCATGTAATATGGCGTGCTTGTTTGTTATTGGTTGCTTCATACTGCAAGGCAATGCGTTCCTATGGATTTTATGATAGCTTGTTTTAGTCTGCTTTGTCTAAGCTTAGCCTACTGCATTTCACAACTTCTTTCTTTAGCAATGTAGAGTCGGATCAAATTTTCATTGTTTCATGTTTTTGTCTTAGCTGACTTGCACATCCTCTGTTCTATGCAGCGAACAAGGTAGGTGTGATCTTTTGTAACGATAATTTTCTCTAAAGCATAATCCTCATCTGATTTTATTATGGAGGTCTTCGCAATTAATTGTGTTCTGAAGAGGTAAATCGAATTAACTTTTATATGACAATTAAAAGGGGACAATGTTTGAAAATAGAAGTTATTTTGATCAAATTTTGGAAAGTTGAGTGTGGGTGTTATGGTCATTTTTAATCCACAGTTTATGATGTACAAATATTTAAAATTATATATTTTTAATTTATTTTAATACTAGTGTGAGATTTGTGTGTTGCACAAAATATTTTGGTGTGAATGAATGGCAACAACAAACGTTGTATTGGAGACGATGCTGAATTTGAAAACCAGGAAAATAAAGTGAAATTATTTTAAAATTAATGTAATTTTACCAAAATTTTATTCAAATAACAAATGATATTCAAATCTTGATTTTATTGGCTAAAATCAAGTAAATTGTGCTTTCATTGGATAAAATTAAGTGCTCAATATTTATAGGTTTGTTAGTTATTTTTAATTTAAAAAATTATACTTAATTATTTAATTATAATAATTATATTTTAAAAGGTATATTTGAGCAGGAAAATATTATGAAAATAGTCATTTTATTTTAATATATATATATACATATTTATTGACTTTTAATTAAAAAAATTAGCAATATATATATATATATATATATTATATGATTATATTTATTTATAATTTAATATGCTTATTAATTTATATTATTTTAATATAATATAATATAATCAATTCATATTTATATAAATATATAAATTCAAATAATTTAATATTTACAAATAAATAAAAATTTCAAATATTTTTTAGTACTTTTGAAAATAAGAAATAAATATGAAATTGCTGATTCTTATCATTTATAAAATTTGTAAGTGACATATATATTTTTTTTAAATCACTTGAAGATATTTAAAAGTTTTTAAAATCACAAAAAATACATAAATTGATATATTGAAGTTACATAAATTAGAAAAATATGTAAAACTATATTCATTAAATTAAATATGTAAATTATAGAAGAGATAAAACGTTAAGTTTATATAATAATTGAGTTTATTACAAAGATATGAAAAAAGGTCAACAAAAAACACATTTTTTGTTAAACAAAAATTTCAATATTATCTTCAGACCAAATCAAAAATTTAAAATTACTTCTACTTTGTGATGATAATTTGACCCGTCCCATTGTTGACCTGCTTTACCCTGCTTTATTTGGGCCAATCCAATTTGTGATCCACAACGTGGAAAGGCGGGTCTGGGTGCCTCTTCAGCCCTGCCCTGCCCCGCTCCTCCTGACCAATTTCGTTGTGATTCGTGCTATATAATTGAATATTAATATATATATAATATAAGATATAATATCATGTTGTAATTAAAAATTTTAATTGATATCTGCATCTTTAAAGGGCAAATATAAATTTATAAATAAGTTTTTAATATTATTTATTTATTTTTTATGTAATTTTTTTATATTAAATTTTTCTAATTGAATTCTTAATATCTTTATAAAACTTGCTCCTCAACTCTTTTTGTAGTGTTCTTAGATACTCTAACTTACCAACCTCAATCATTGGGTATGCATCAATAGTGAATTGTTGAAATAATATGGAAGAAACTCAAACTTGTAGTGGTTTCATCATATCTTTTTTGCAGTAGATATGCAAAGTATCTTCTTGCATTAACTCTCTTTCTTCCATCAGGTTTGTCCAATATATGATCAGCATATATAATATCTTTTTTATAACCATCTTCATAGTAAGAAAAAAGTGAAGGGTATTGCAAATAAATGTATAACACATTAAGTTCATTGATGTATTGAAGATATCAATATTTAGTCTCTATTAAAATGTCTCGATCGCCCATATTTTCTTCAAAACCACCAACAATGAGTGCAATAGTTTTAGAAGTTGATAAAAGATTGTATTTTCTAGCATCACAATCTCTTTCATCTATTAACCTCAACTTTATTCGAGAACGCCTCTCTTGTATCCTTTGTCCAACTATCCTAATTATTTTTTTACCAAAATGTTATTTTGATCAAGCATATCTTTCAAATTGGCCACTATTTCAGCATAAAAAGTAATGATGACTCCATTACACCTGTATAACATTAAATGTAATAATTGATTTAGTTAAAAATCTTGTATATAATTCAATCCATATAATTTATATGGATTAATTATATATATATATATATGTATATATACATATGAATAATGATGACAACATGCCTGACAGAGTATAGACAATTCACAACTTCATTGGTCGTATTGTATATACAATGCTGGGAAAATTTTAGTGCCACATCATCTTTAGGTAAAGACTGCCCATCAAATGATAATATTGACCATTTAGCTTAAATATTGGAAAATAATTTCCATTATAATATCTTTTTTATCTTACTGGCCAATGATATGAAAGAAAACATATTATTGTATGAACATATATTTTCCAAAAAATGGCTGCTTCATTCACTTTCACTATGAAGGAGGAAATTAGGATTTTTGATTTACGGTTGGTACGTTTTCGTTCATGATATCAAATAAATGCACCACAATGATCACATCTATATGTAGGATTTTCAATGTCCCAATATTCATAAGCTACATAATAAAAAAACAAACAATTAATGTTAGATATTATACATATTAAAAGTTGGCATACATAATCTTATAAAAAAAATAATTAATGTATTTGTATATTTATATGTATTCAAAGATAATTAGTTCAAATATTAGATATGTATATTAGTGTGTGTGTGTGTATTTATATACATCATAATGTAAAATGAATACATACATATTTGTATATTAATAAGTGTTAAAAAATAATTAGTTCAGAGATTAGATATGTACGTACGTGTGTGTATATTTATATATATCATAATCTAAAACGAATACATACATCTGACAAAGTCGTCATCATCATAACACATGTAATCATGGTAAATCTCTATTATTTCATAATTGTTTTCATTCAAATTGATTTTCTTGAAAAATAATCATTGTTAGCAAACTCTTGCAATATTGGAACTTCAGAAGTTAGATCAATAATCTCAGGATAATATTTGGTTACTCTTGTAGATGATTTATTTATTTGAAAATCAAAACATTATCTGAACAAAATGGATTTCTCAACAAATTCGTTTGAGTTGGAAACTATAATTTTCAAAACAGAAAAATTAATAATGTCAAATAATTGTTATACCAAAACATAAAAAATTAAATTTTAATATTTTTTTTAAAATAATTAGAATGTACCATTTGTGATGTCACTTAAAGGTGTAATTGAAGATAATTGCTTAGACATGACTAGTAATATAATTAGAAATTCGCATGGTATTCTTAATTAAGATTGATCCACCATTCTTTGTAATGAACACAATATAAAAATAAATTTTAATATGTCAATATAATCATTAACATTATACATATTACTAAATAATATAATATGATATGATCAAATTAAATAATTAATCTATGTAACAAATTAAAATTTAGTATATATATATATATATTCTATAAAATTACATTTAAATCATATTAAGTTAACAATAATATTACAAAAAAAAAAATATACATAATTAATTATTTTAAAATATTAAATAGATGTTGATGTTATAAAGTTAAAAATGATATCTTTTATTGAAAATTTCTTGTAAAATAAACTCACTATGTTTAAACTTTTAAAAAATATTATAACAATATATATTAAATAAATAGTTTATTTGGAATAATGATATTATTATAAATTTTGATAAACTATAAATATATTAAATACATTAATAGCATATATATTAAGTAAAAATCAGCAATAAACATTAATAACATTATTTTGAATAATTAATCACTGAGACTTATTAAAATAAAATTATATTTTGTTAATAAAAAGAAAAAATAATTATGAATATTGTAACATACTTTTGTTATTTAAATGAATATACTTAATAATAATATATGCAAAACTTTAATGAATTAATTATAAGCCTTAAAAATCTAAATCAGACTCCACATAAATAATAAAATCATTCCTAAAATTATAATTTGAATTAATTTTTAAAATGAAAACTAAAAATCATTTATAATTATATTTTGATCAATAAAATATGTATTAATATTAAATATGACCAATAGATATCTTTAAAATAAGTATAATAAATAATACTGATTTTTGTATTATATTTTATAAAATAATAAATATAATGATCCTACACATCATTAAGATTTATAACAAAAATTACCCGTGCGATGTCTTTCTATTTAACTTTCAATCGAAATCTATTTTAATAAGGAAATGATTTATCTGATATTATATGCATCCAATACATTAAAATATCTAAACTTTAAGATAATAGTCTACATATTATGTGAGTGTATATATATATTGCAGAATTATTTATAATTATTTAATAAAACAAAAAATAATCCCAACAAACTGATGTTCTAATCTATATAATAATTAATTCAAGAATAATTATTTACACAAATTAATCAATTAATACTTAAAATATTACAATATTTCAGATTTTAAGTAGATAATAAAGTGAAATTAAGATAATTATTTCTAAACATATATATATATATATATAATCGGTATTGTGATATTACATATTATATAATTTTAAATTTTCAAATATTTGTATTATATTATTTATATAAATTCTCAATCTAAATCTAACTATATTAATGATAAGTATCTTAATTTCATAAATATTTTTTATTCATATCGAAGAATTGACAAAGAACTTTGTACATTCTAATAATTCAGTGTTATATATATTTTGGCTCTTTGACTGAGGAGAAAAGGGGCTTGGCGTGTACATCAGAGAAGCGAGGGGGTCAACCTCTTTCAATTATACAACATGGATTTTGGCAATGCAGTTGGACTCTCATGTCAATCCGAATTAATTATCCTTTTTGCATAGGTCAATCTTTGCCTGCTAGGCAAGAGGCTAGCAAATTACAAATTCTGTCTCGGTAGGACATGTATTTCTATTACTATGAAATTCATAAATGAAATAGTTAACGGTAGGGTTACCATTATCCTTTTCTTTAAACTAATTAAATTATAAATAAATTTTTAAACATAGTTTTATTAAATTTATAAATTGATAAAAATGAAAGAAATTTAAAATGTGTTTTATTTACACTCTCATCTTCATTTGAGTTTTTATCAAATGTGCACATTGGCTGTGTTATGAAGAAAAATAAAATCGTGGAACAAACTGTTCGGCTTTGACGACATAAATGCAAGAATTTCTATCAATTGAATTATACAATAATAATAATTAAAAAAAACCATCCTGATACACACACACACTCTCTCTCTATATACACTTAGCCATATGGAGAAGATCCATTAATATTAAACAATTAATATTTCAGAAAAAACCCCAATCATGTAGTGGGTCATTATGAAGTTCAAAATAACAAATTAAGTTGTACAGAAAGTATAATATAATCACCTATATATGGATTCACTATCTCCTTTTGTAATCATTATTAGCAAATACAAAGAGGAATTAAAATTGATTTAAATAAATAAATAAAACCAAACAAACAAACAAACTAAAATGAAATCATCAAATATCAAATTAAGCCTTTCACATCTCAAGCCAAACGACACAACTATGAAAAATACATAATCATGAATCTACATAATGTACCTTCTTAGCTTTATCATGGGCAATTACAAATTATTAAATCATTATTCACATAAAAATATTGGGGTTGTGTAATTTAACTTTTTTAGATAGAAAAGAATAAAGAAACACAACAAATAATAATTTTTATATACCTTAATCGCATTCTTCTCAACTAAAATATTGTGTTGCAATTTATTTCATCTCTTTCCTCTTTTACAAAAATAAGTGTTAGATCAGAATATGTGCGCGTGTGTATGTGTTCAACAGTAGTTCGAACTGTAAATGAACATGCGGAAGCTTAAAATAAGATTTGATTTTAAGCGAGGAAGAAATCCCTTCTTCCTCTCAAGTAATTTTATTAGAAGACATATTTGTTCCCACAAATGTTACAGTAGAACTTACACGTATTTGGCTTCCCCTAAATACTTGTCTACCCGTGTAACTAATTCTTCTAAAACACTTACTTGACCATCTAGTCCCCTAGATGGATTTGAATACAAACTCCCGTTTGTATTGAGTTGAGATCTCCCGAAATCAACGTGTGGTGAATTTCCAAAGTAATCCAGACTCTGTGAGGTTCGCCTTTAGTTCGCCCTTGAGTTCTTCCCAGTCTGTTGTATTCTTACGAATATAACAGCACACTCATCAGCCTCTCTATGTCTCTCTGCCCATATGAATGGTAATTGAATATCTCGGAGAGTTGCAGTCTCTACAGCTTGAGGTTGTATTTATAGTCTCTCATGTCCTCCACGAGATCTGCCGGTATCTTCTCATATCTTGGTGGTGATATGTATATCTTTGTATAGATGGCCTGGATATACATATCTTATATCTTCATCATATCTTTGAAAGATTTGTTCCCAGATTTACTCATGATTCTCCTTATTTTTAGCCATGCCTGTCCTTCTTTTTCTCTTCTCATTCAACCTTGACTTTCTTCCAAGAATATCTCTACAATATCTTTTAAATCTGCAATCAATAATAAATCAATTAGAATTTTCGAATAATAGTGACAATAATTACCTTATCAATCTCCCCCTTTGGCATGTTGTTCGAAAATTCCAGGACCATCTGCTACATGCAAAAATAAACAAGCAGGAGAACTGTATGCTGAAAAGAGGGATGTTCACATATAGTAGAAGCATCATTCATCATGTTCAGAGTCAATAAAAACAACTAAACTACAGATATTGTTGTTAGCATCCTAGCTACTGGAGATTGTAGTATCAATATTATAGACCCTTAAAAATTTGTTCAAATTGTTTAATAAAAACATCCCAAATTCAAACAGAATCACTCCCAGATTCCCATTCTTCTTCTTCCTTAGTATCATCAACTTCAGTCTCCTCGGCCACCCTTTTTCTTTTTGTTGCCTTGCCTGACACCTTCCTCATTCCTGTATCCGCGGTAGATGGTCTCTTCTCCCCCTTTTTCGAGCTGCCTGCCAAAGGAGTGGAATCTCTATGGGGTGTGCCCTGAGAGGGAACATCCAGAGATTTCAAGACATTAGTAAAATAAAGCTTCTGGGTAGCTACCTCAACTGCTAGAGTATCAAGAACCTCTAGTTGCTGATGTAGAAAGAGCGGGAGATTGGCTGCGACTTCCGAGGGAGGAAGTGTGGGTGCAATGGTGTGTGGCCTATAGGCAACATTGGCCTCTCTGGAGGCCATGTTCAGCAGAGGGGCGGCTTTCTGAAGGACATCAGTGGACTGAGCATGGATGCCCTGATGCGATAAGAGGCCCCAAATGAGGGTAGGGAACGGAAGCTTCTTGTGAGAGTCGTGCTTCTCGGCAAAACTCATGATGGCCTCAAATGCTATCCTCCCAAAGTCAATCGGTATGGCCTTCAGGACCTTAAAGATGACCTGACACTGGGCTGATGTTAGGTGAGACTTGTTGGATGTGGGTGTCCAATTTCGCCTCTTTATTTTATGAAGCTAGTTGGCCTCCTGTGTCAGTATCGAGGGAGAAATCCCAGGCTTAGTCCAACGGGTGATCTTCCCTTCGCTGAGGAAGTCGACCACCTCTCCAAGGTCGACTTCAACCTCCTCTTCCTCATCCAGGCCAGTCAGTTTCAAATAATCATTAATGGCATCAGGACTGAAATTAACAATTTTATTTCGAACAAAAACTCTTCCGAACCGAGGGGATTCGGGATCCTGAATACCAGAAACCAAATTAGCATAAAATTCAAGAACAATGGAACTATAAAACCTACCCAAATTCATCACAGTAACTTCTAACCCATACTTTTTGATAAAATTCATAACCGATGTTTTTGCAAAACGCTTGAGATCAAAGTTACGCTCAGGCCAGAAGTCCATACCAGAAAATAATTTGTAGCGGTCGGAAGCTGCCTTTGTGTAGAACGACTTGGAGAAGGCCTTTCCTCTGACCAGCACATCATTTTCGTTGCGAAGGCACCCTGGAGATGACCCAGTAAAAGCAGCAGTAGAAGGCTTTTTGTGGCGGTGTGAACGGCGAGGCGGAGATCTTGCCACTTCGTCCTCGGATGAGGACTCATCAATGAGATGTCGCCGTGGCGTAGGAATCGGGGTTTTGCCTGTAGGTTTTGCCTTGCGAGGAACCTTGGACCTTGGAGGTGGATGTGAGGTCTTCTTGGAAGGGAGATCTTGAGGAGGAAGTGGAGATTCCGCCATGGGCGAAGGATCTCCTTCTTGAGGAACTGCAGTAGCAGGGGGCGGAGTAGTAACACTGGGCTGTGGAACTTCAGTCGGAGTGGTTTCGGTCTGAGGGGCATCAGGACACGACGGAGATGAAGGACCGGGAGGAGGCGTGTCCTTGCCCTGGTCGGCTGATGGCGGTTCATCAGAATTGGGAGGAAGGATAGTTTCTAACGGTTCTGGGTTCAAGAATGGAACCAAGATCCAGCTTGGTCGTCTGCCGCTGGGTGAATCTCCGTGGTCAGTCATTAAACCTCTGCGAATAGATATTGAAGAAGAAATACAAGAGCACAGGCGTGAAAGTGAACTATGAAAGAGATTAACCCTAGTTAATCATAGCCTGACAATGATGTGAAATGAGGAAGGCTGACGCCTTGATTACTGTCTATGTCACGAGTTTTTATACGGGATGCTTAAACCCTTTTCGGCGCCCACTCATTACAGTTATATAGTCATTAAGGAACACGATCACACATCTAGACGGTTGAAAATGGGAAGACCACGTCCCCATTTTGACACGTGTTCCGAAAATAAGTCACGACTGGATAATCATTTAGGCCCATTTTGCATAAAATAATCCATATAATCCCAGGAGAAAAATAAGAGAGGCTGATTATTTTTTTTTATTTTTTTTATTTTTTTTTATATTGGAGGAATGAAATTATAGATCACCATATTAAACACAAGTCTCAGGCAGGCAACAATGTTTGAAAATGCACTAAGAAAAATTCGCAAGTCTTCTCTTTCAGTAAATGTTCACCCCATTTTGATTGCTAAATGAGTTGTATTATTTTTCCTTATTGCTCCTTCTACCGAATTCTTGTGTAGTAGCTCGCAAACCACACAATAAAGTACCACACTGGGAAAACCCTGTGTGACGAGCTCAGAACCTTGTAACCCTTATATTTGGTGCAACTTAGAGGTGAACATTATTAAGGAAGCTTTCACAGACCTGTCATTTTCTGTACTTGGTGCTCTATCACATTGGTGACAGCATTCCACAGCGTCATTTCAAGGTCGTAGCTCTTTTCCTTATACTGGGAGAAGAAATAATGGATTCAAAGTTCAAGACAAACAAAATTTTGAACCTGTGCGAGACTTATAGTTATCCTAGGCAATCCGAGACTTCCACCTCCCCTTTATTTTATTTTTTATTTTTTGATACAACATTTACATAGCACAGCAAATCCCTAGAGATTTTCTCAAGGATATGAATTTTTGTGCATCTAGGGCCTTTGTGAAAATATCAGCCATTTGACTTATGGTAGGAATATGTTCAAGGGTAATGACTCCATCTTCAACTAACTCTCGGATGTAATGGTGCCTAATGTCTATATGTTTAGTTCTAGAGTGTTGCACAGGATTTTTAGACATATTAATGGCACTCAGATTGTCACAAAACAGAGTCATGGAAGTCAAGTTCATACCGTAGTCGCACAACATGTGCATCATCCATACCAGTTGAGAGCATGAGCTCCCTGCAGCTATGTATTCAGCTTCTGCAGTTGATAGTGAATTGTTGTTCTGTTTTTTGCTTAGCCAGGATACAAGATTGTTTCCAATAAAGAAGCATCCTCCTGAAGTACTCTTTCTATCATCAACGTCGCCGGCCCAATCTGCATCACAGTATCCTGCAATGAAAGGTTTAGTCTTAAAGGAATATTTCAAGCCATAGTTAGTGGTACCTACCACATATCGTATGATTCTTTTTACGGCCTTGAGGTGTGACTCCTTAGCGTTTGATTGGTATCTAGCGCATAGTCCGACACTAAAACTTATGTCAGGTCGACTAGCCGTGAGGTACAGGAGACTTCCTATCATGCTTCTGTCGAGTGTTGGATCAACACATGTTCCACCTTCGTCCTTGGATAATTTGGTATTTGTCCCCATGGGTGTGTGAGCTACTTTGCACCTTTCAAGTCCAAATTTCTTTACCAGGTTCTTGGCATACTTTTCTTGATGTATCGTGATTCCACTTTTGCATTGTTTGGCCTGTAGACCAAGAAAGTAGGAAAGTTCACCAACCATACTCATTTCAAATTCACGAGAGATTATCTGGACGAAGTTATTCACTTTTTGTTTGGATATGGATCCAAACACAATGTCATCTACATAGATTTGTGCAATAGTGATATCCTTGTTCGACCACTGGATGAACAGAGTCTGATCGACTCCTCCTCGTTTGTAACCTTGACCGATCAGAAACTTTGTCAGTCTTTCATACCATGCTCTTGGAGCTTGCTTCAATCCATAAAGAGCCTTCTTCAGTTTGTAGACATGGTTGGGAAAGTGTGGATCTTCAAACCCCTTTGGTTGTTCAATATACGCTTCATCTTTTAAGAAACCATTCAAGAATGCACTTTTTACATCTATTTGATAAAGAATAAATTTCTTAAGACATGCAAATGAGAGAAGGATTCTTACTTACTCCAGTCGTGCAACTGGAGCGAATGTTTCCTCAAAGTCAATTCCTTCTACCTGTGTGTATCCTTGTGCCACGAGTCTTGCTTTGTTTCGAGTGATGTTACCTTGTTCATCAGTTTTGTTCTTGAAGATCCATTTTGTTCCAATGATGTTCGCACTGTCAGGTCTTGGTATAAGTGTCCAGACATCATTTCTGGCAAACTGCTCCAATTCCTCCTGCATTGCTAGTATCCAGTTATCATCCTTGAGCGCTTCTTTAACATTTTTGGGTTCAACCACAGAGGTGTAGCAAGCGTGGTGAACCAGTCCTTCAATTTTCCGATAGTCAAGTTTTGGTTTGCATCGTGTCTTTATCCCTTCATTGAGTTCTCCAATGATGAGTTCCTTGGGATGTTCTTTCTGAATCTTTGTTGAGGGTTCACCTTTATCACTGTTTTCATTCGTTGGTTCTTGGTCAGTTTCTGTGATGTTCTCACTATTCTGGTTTCCCATTGGTCGACCTGCTGATGAACCTGCTTCTTCCAAGTAAACTTCATGTCTTATCAAAGAATCATCAAATACAATGTTAGTGCTTTCAATGAGTGTTTGAGTTCTCAGATTATAGACACGATAGACTCTACTATTGGTCGAATATCCTAGGAACATACCAACATCACTTTTAGCATCAAATTTACCTAACTGTTGTCTATCATTATATACATAACATTTACAACCAAACACATGGAGGTGACTTAAATTAGGAGTTTTTCCTTTCCAGATTTGATAAGAAGTCATTTCTAATCCTTTCCTAAGATATACCCTATTTGTAACATAGCATGTTATATTTATGGCTTCAGCCCACCATTTTTGGGCTACTTCCTTGCCTATCATCATAGCTATAGCCATTTCTTGCAATGTGCGATTTTTCCTTTCTACTACTCCATTTTGTTGAGGTGTTTTTGGTTCAGAGAATTCATGAGCAATACCTCGAGAGGCACAAAAGTCAGTGCTTGCAGTATTTTCAAATTCTCTACCATGGTCACTTCGTATTCGAACAACAGAATCCTATTTTTCATTTTCTATCAGATGTATTAATTTTTCAAATTCATCAAAGGTGTCTGATTTATCACGAAGAAATCTTACCCATGTATATCTAGAGAAATCATCAACACAAACAAAAATATATCTCTTACCTCCCGCACTTTCAGTTTGAACAGGACCCATCAAGTCCATATGTAGCAAGGCCATGATTTATTTTGTGCAAACATCTTGTGTTACCTTGTGTGAGCTTTTTACTTGTTTACCGAGTTGGCATGGTCCACATATACCTTGATCTTTGCTTGGGAGTATAGGCATTCCTCATACATATTGTGATTTAGACAAGACAATGAGATGTTTGTATCCTATGTGTCCCAACTTTTGATGCAATATTTCTGTTGCTCCTGAGCTAGCATTGTAGCATCCATGACTCCTGTCAAGAAGATAATAATTGTTAGTGGACCGAGTTTCGGTAAGCGTGCATTCATTATTCTTGTTTAACACCAATCATTTGTCATGAGTGAAGTTTACTTCGAGTCCTTGGTCACAAATTTGGCTAATGCTCAACAGATTTGCCTTAAGATTTTCAACAAGATACACATTAGACAATTTAGGCATGCCATTTATATTGAGAGTCCCTTTCCCAATGACTCGCTTACTCTTACCATCTCCAAAAGTTACTGACTCTACTTTTATTGGGGTGATATCAGATAAGTATATTGCATTCCCTGTCATATGTCGTGAGCATCCACTATCAAAGAACCATGTTCCAGTATTGTTCGCCCCGAGTGAGACTACTGATGAAGTAAGGCACATGTTTTTCTTGACAACCCAAACCTTTTTCACATTTGTTTTACTGTTTTTGAAATTTCTTACTTTCAAAGAGTCTAGAGACCTGTGATTTTTTACAGGAACACCATATAAATTCCAAGTTGAAATATTACCTGATTGTAGGTTATGTTTCATTCTGTAGTATCTTGGTCGGATGTGTCCAGGTGCATCACAGTAATGGCAGATAGCAATAAATTTTCTCATACCTTTTGTGTCTTGTTTCTCAGGTTGTCATGTAGTGTTCTGTCCTTCATGGTCGAACGTAGGAACTGTAGCTGGTACAAAGACTGTTAATTCCGATGTTCTTTCTTCAATATATCCTATTCCTGTTTTATTGTTTTGTGGTCTTCCATATGCCAGGATTTCATCAATTTTAGCTTTTCCTTTGTTCAGTCCTTGTATGGTTCGCACTGCTTTGTCCAGCTCGGCTCGTAACTCTGCTAACTCACGATCTTTATCCTGCAATTTTGAGGAGTAATCTGTTAGTTCATTTGTAAGGGAAGAGTTTACCTGGTGATTGCTCGTTGTAGTTGTCTGGGCTGTTTCAGAGTTGGCTTTAAGTGTCTCAATTTACATCTTGTAAAGTTGATCCTGATGTTCAAGATTCCTCACATTCTTTTAGGACATAATCAAGTCATCTCTCAGTCTTTCATTTATTTCTCTAGTGATGTGTAGTTCATGTTTCACTTGACTGAGTTCCTGATTTTTCATGTTTAGTGCGTCTTTACTTTTGTATTCCCTTGCTTGATTCTCCAATATAGTACATCTGGTAGATATGTCTGGAAACAATTTCTCTAGATCTTCCAGAGTTGGATCGTCAAAATTGGGTTTCTCAGTGTATTCTAGTTCCTCCTCAGTTCGAACAGCAGATGTGAGACATCCCAGGTCCTTGGGGTATTCTGTCTCTTGTTCGTCAGCTTCTTCTTCTCCTTCAGATTCAGATTCACTCCTGGTGGCTTTTAGTGCTTTCTTCTTTCTTAGAAAATTTGGACATTCAGCCTGATAGTGTCCGTATCCACTACACTCTCTGCATTTTGAGTCCTTTCGATTTACCTGCCTAGTGTTTAAAAATTTGTTTCCACCTTTTCTGATGTTCTCTTCAGTGTTCGGACCTTTGTTGAACTGCTGCCCCTGATTGTACTTTTTCACAAGCTTGCTGTAATTTTTCGTGAGAAGTGCCATTTTGTCAGCAACTAATGTCATATCATCCTCGAATTGTTCAGTTGTTGTCTCCGTCTTTAGGGCTATCACTTCGCTTTTTGCTGTGTCCATGCGATTGTTCAACTCAAACATCCTTAACTCTCCCATCAAGTCATCCAATGTCATCGGTGTGATTCTCATGAATGATTCTAGAACTGTGATTTTTTCTCTGAATCTAGGAGCTAATGTTCTCATGATTTTCATGATTTTGACATCTTCCTTGATAGCATCACCGAGGGTGTAACATTGATTTACAATGTCACTGAACCTAGCGTAGTACATCTCAATGTTTTCATCTTCATTCATTTGTATTCCATCAAATAATGTGGCTAATCTTCGCAATTTTGACTTCCTTACGGACTCATTTCCTTCAAATTGTTTTTGTAGAGCATCCCAAGCATCTTTGGCGGTTTGGCAGTGTTTAATCAACTTGTGTCTCATGATATCGTCCGAAGCAAGAATAGCTTACAATGCTGTGTAGTTTGCCTCTTCGGCACACCTTTCATCCTCCGTCCATAGTGTTCTTGGTTTGTCTACGACCTTAGTTATATCCGTTCCATCCTGCATCTTAGGCCACGTCCACTTTGTTTGCATTGCTTCTCCACATCGTTTGGATCTTTGACAGATAAACATCATTGATTTCCAGAACGGATAGTTTTGTCCATCAAGCGAAGGTGGGCGTAGCGTGGTCCCGCTTGTACCCATGTGTCTGTCCCTAGATCTACCTGTTTAAGAAAAAATTGGAACCTGCTCTGGTGCCAATTGTTAGATCAGAATATGTGCGTGTGTGTATGTGTTCAATAGTAGTTCGAACTGTAAATGAACATGCGGAAGCTTAAAATAAGATTTGATTTTAAGCGAGGAAGAAATCCCTTCTTCCTCTCAAGTAATTTTATTAGAAGACATATTTGTTCCCACAAATGTTACAGTACAACTTACACGTATTTGGCTCCCCCTAAATACTTGTCTACCCGTGTAACTAATTCTTCTAAAACACTTACTTGACCATCTAGTCCCTAGATGGATTTGAATACAAACTCCCGTTTGTATTGAGTTGAGATCTCCCAAAATCAACGTGTGGTGAATTTCCAAAGTAATCCAGACTCTGTTAGGTTCGCCTTTAGTTCACCCTTGTGTTCTTCCTAGTCTGTTGTATTCTTACGAATATAACAGCACACTCATCAGCCTCTCTATGTCTCTCTGCCCATATGAATGGTAATTGAATATCTCGGAGAGTTGCAGTCTCTACAGCTTGAGGTTGTATTTATAGTCTCTCATGTCCTCCACGAGATCTGTCGGTATCTTCTCATATTTTGGTGGTGATATGCATATCTTTGTATATATGGCCTGGATATGCATATCTTATATCTTCATCATATCTTTGAAAGATTCGTTCCCAGATTTACTCTTGATTCTCCTTATTTTTAGCCATGCCTTTCCTTCTTGTTCTCTTCTCATTCAACCTTGACTTTCTTCTAAGAATATCTCCACTATATCTTTTAAATCTGCAATCAATAATAAATCAATTAGAATTTTCGAATAATATTGACAATAATTACCTTATCAATAAGCTTCCAACCTTAGCCTCTCCCACCATTTTTTGCCACAATGAGAGAGAGAGAGAGAGAGAGAGAGAGAGAGAGAGAGAGAGATTACTGCAACTAGAATTATACTAATTCATATCTTTCAAATTTTCTTCATGATATTAATATCTGCAATAGTAGTAATGTTTGAACCCATTATCTACAATAAAGTTAAAAAAAATAGCCATAATATGCATCACAAAATAGTGAAATCCATTATAAGTCAGTAGCAAGAACAAATTTGTATAACGTATAAATGAAGGTGCATACATAATCATAAGATTGTTACAAGGGAATTTTGTGATTTGGGACTTTCTCTTATTCTTGAGTCCCTGGAGCAAGGGGTTGTACATACAACAATGGTTAAGCATAGTCATTGCTAATTTTTTACTTATTAAATTATAAAAATAGAGTCTAAATAGATTCTCATGAAGCCTCGTAGCATCAAAACTGTTGTAAAAAGACATTGTAAACTTACTGAAACTATAAAATTTGAAGACTCATTTCTAATCATGAGATGTTCTGCTCCAAAACTTTCAATCATCCCAACCACCAGATTTTCAGGAACCATAACCTAACCGGTCATATAATCATCTGTAAGCTTGTTTGTCCTTGAGATACTAAAATGTCATATAACAGATAATGAAATATGAGATTAATGACTCTGCATGCAAAACATTTAATTACCTGAACGGTTGAGATGTTGAGGTAGCTGAAAATCAATATTATTTGTTGGTCTGACTAAGATGACACCCAACTTCTCCAATCTTGAGCTTTGAAATGTAGGAATTCCACCCAATACTTACAAGATCAGTATAATTAACATTTACAACAGTAGCAAAAAGAGGAAGAAAACTCAAATAAAATAAATAAATGATAAATAAAAAGAAAAATTATTTAATAACACAACAAGACTACTAAAATAATATAAATTTCATATATAATTGATCCTTTGCAGTGCCTTGCTCAATGTAAACATATCAATAAACTAATGCTCCCAATCATTCAATTACAGAAACATTGAACATATTGATAAATCAAGAAGACATTGCTAAAAACAAAAAGGCCACCCAATATATAAAAAAAAAAAAAAAATTGAGGAATTGCAAAAACTATAGATGTTTCAAACACTTGGATATCTTGTCTTTCTCTTTTTCTTGCAGCTGCTAGCCTTGCCAAGATATACAAAAAATAAGGATCTTAATTTCATAGGACTAAACTAAGCATCTACATAATACGAAGCTTCAAATGGAAACATAGGTCAAAAGACAATCATTTTGTTTTAGAGTGAATATCTCATGCATCTCTAAGTGAAGCATCATAAATTGGTCAAGTGTGTTCGAAGCAAACTTAATTGTAAAATTGTACTGATTTTGTGAGACATTTTCACAAATGGGGGCATAAAAATTGATTATTAGATTGGGGCAAATAAAAAATAAATAAATAATCTGACGGATTTGAATAAAAATAGTTAGTTGTTCTGATGGATGTACTTGACGACAGAAGATGGAGGGACTCAGACGGACGACGTGAACGCAGACACGATATTACAAATTCTATTAATTTCTTAATCATTTTTCTCCCTTGAAATTTTGAACATCAAAATTTTATTTCAAAATACACTTTAACATAAAAGAGAATTTCTTCAAAATGCAACAAATAAAGGAAAAGAAAAAAAGATAGAAATCCCAACAAACGCGCATAATTACTCCCGCGCATAAAATAGCACATACATGACATATGTAGTTAAATAATATCAAAGAATGGTTTGAAGTTTACAAAAGATTGACAACTGCAGTCACACAAATTTCTTGAGATTTATACAAACATAAGCATATAATTTATATCGTTTTTAGTATTGACTCTTCACATCATTCCATTAAAAGTATTTCCAGAGCAATTCATACAATAAAGAAAATCCTAATTGAAAAATTAATAGAAGCATTAAATATGACAAAACATAATAAATTAGTGGATGAAACTACCTCAATTGGAGATCTCATCTCGAAATCAGCTGTGAGGTTGCAAGGAATGTGATATGGCCAGAAAATCAGAACATATAATTTGTTATCTAAAGATTAGATAATCCAATCTATAATTTTTTATATTTGCGAAAGATTACATAATACAAATCAAATTACAAAATCAATATAAAAAATATTGCTATGTTTTCTATCACTCAATCTATTGTATCAACACCTGCAACCCGCCCTCACCCTCTGAATTTGTACTCTTTCACTACACCCATCTAGTCACATCGTCCATAGAAGCCCAAACATTCAGACATCAGCCATCGTATCCTCAAGCATTAATAGATAGATCCGATCATTAGTCGCCGTCTACAAGAAGAGTAATAATAATATTACAATTACCGACCATTGTGAAATAGAATATAGATTTTGAGATCAGTTGATGAAGCTTCTAGTAGAGGAATTCAAACACAACATTGGACATTTTTTAAAAGTGACTGAGGTGGAGGGGAGGAGAGAGAGAGAGAGAGATGAGCGAGCATTTTTATGGGAGAGAGAAATGAGAGAGAAAAAAAAGTGTGAGAGATACTAGGCCGATTAATTTTGGGAGAGAGGAATGAGAGATATTAATTAATTGAAATTGATTATTCTTTATTAGTATTTTGTGTCAAGCTAGGAAAGGAAGTAATGAATATATTAAGAACTGAGAATTTACTAAGTTTAAATCTCTTCTTCATATCAACTTCTATTTTTTTAATTTAATTATATTTTAAAATTATATTGTTAACATTGTATAAAAAAGTGTAACACTATTTAAGATTTGAAGTACACAATAGTCAATATTCTTTTTCCTTAATTCACGCTATTTGTTACGTGAATAGTTAATATTCCTTTAATATATTGCTAATTAAAAAAAATAAAATAAAAAAGAAACAAAATCGCAAATCTCGGTATGATAATGTCTACTTACATTATACTACATGTATACTGTATTTAGTAGTTTTTTAGGTTGAAAATATTAATGATTTTCAGAAATATACGACCTTTTCTATTGTGTATATATATATATATATTGAATGTTATTTCATTTTTAATGAGGTAAGTAATGTAATTGCAATTGATGTTAATATATGCACTAATTTAAAATAACACGCACCTTTTTATATAATATTACACATATATTTAATTTAACAAGAAATAATAAATGATTGTTAATAATTAAGAAATCATATATGAATATTACTTAGTCATTCAACAACCGTACAAAAACAATTGTTTAATAAAATAAGATAATTATAATATTGATTTTCGTCTAAAATTTACCATAAATAATAGGACAATTAATTAATTATTTAATACCATAAAATTATCATAATGAATATTTGACTTTTTAATTAAGAAATAATCCTAAATAATTTAATGCAATCAAAATTGTACATTCAGCAAGTTTGACTTTAATATGTAAAATCGAAAATTAAAGAATTTTTTTTTTTTGCAATTAAGTGAAAATTTGTAATTAGGTAAAATGTGGCAAGGTTGACTTATTGTGTTGAATAATTCAATGAAAATATAATGAAATTTTCATAAAATATGACTCATTAAAATCAGTTAATTAAGTATAATGACTAATAAAATAATGTAACATTGTATACCAAAAGTAGTAAGAAATTTAGGCGGGAAAATAGAGAGGTTACTAAATATATTCTACTTCTTATATTATATATATATATATATATATATGTTATGATTGATTTTAGAAAAATAATTTAAAATTAATTTTGACAATTGCTTTTAGAATTTATTAATACTTTACTAATACTTTAAAATCACTTTAGTTCGAACAAAAAATTATTATTAGTCCAAAAAAGAGTTTACAAATACCCTCTTACTTTTATTTTATAATGTGTAAGATGAAAGCGTGAGAGAAATAGTATAGAAGTTGGATTTATTTAATTTAAAATATTAAGTTTAAGTAGATATGCGAAATGGAGTTGGCAGGCTCCTATCTTTGCCAAGACAAGTGCATGCATACCTTGAGGCTGTGTTTCCATCAATGTGTTTACATTGATGGAAGGATATTAAGTTGAACAGGATAAGGCTGGAATAAGTTGTGAGATTAAATAAAAAATTGTTCTTATATCCTTCATTTACTTGGATGGATTTTGGCCAAGAATTAGAATAATAATTATCATTCTCAGGCATTTACTTGATAAGGTAGTAGCATTTACTTGATAAGGAAGTAGTTCTTTTACTAATATACCCTTAAATTTTAGATATATAAATTATTGCACTTTAATAACATTAGATTCTCGAAGCCAAATCTTTTCACGGTTTTAATTAATTGAAATTTGTAAAATGTTGATAATGTCTTTGAAGATATTAATTTGAAAAAGAAAAAGATAAAATGCCATTACAAAAGAAAAAAGAAGTATAAATTCAGCAATTTCAGTCTTGCCAACAACAATATCACACCTAAATAACATAATTTTTGTATCTACTTTTCTTTCCCCAATATTGGAGCACTAGAAATTGATGAGAGAGAAAAATTATATACAACCATAAATGAGGTTCAACAACTAAATTATGCTGCAACTGTGAGGCTGTATAATCTACCTTTCCAAGAATTCTACATCACAATTCTCTTAACTCAACCCTTTATCTCACCCTCCCTTCCCAACAAATCATCACATCAAAGCCAAAGATCAAGTAGAAAAATATTCTCGTACAACGCTGAAGGTGTGGTCTGCCCAAAGTTTCCCTCATCTCCCAATACCATTTTCAAATGGCTGGAAGTCTCTATTGTTGTGCAGTCGTGATGCATCTTCTCAATTTAGGAAAAGTTAGGGGAGTTTAGATGGGAGAAGGGCTGTGATTATTTCAACTAGAAGGGTATATTTTTTGTTATTTAACATGTCAATAGTAAGGACAAAATGGTAATTAAATATCATTTCTACCTATTGGCATAAGTTATTCAAGGTGAGGGAGGGATACCCACTCAAACAAATTAGCCTCGATTTCTTTACTATCTTTGGCTTTCGGATTACCTTATCTTTTTTATCATGTCAAGTAAACAGATGATTTGCTTCAATAACAAATTTTTATTCAGGCCAATCAGCCATAGCAAACATAGCCTTAGGGTGTCTTTACTTGGTGCCACGGGTCGCGGCCTTCCGTTATTCAGGCCGTCGAGTTTTCACGCAGTGGAACAATACCCGTGCGGCCACAAAGACTCCCGCAGCCTCTGTTCGGCCTTCTCGTCTCATCGAGTCCTATAATGACCCATTGCTCGACATAGCATACCAAGCTTACCAGCATACTCATTAAAACGGATCCCTGCGTTGCGCCTTGCGCAAGCATTTGCCTATTCTCAAAGACCATGTTCGCCGTCACATATCTTGAGTGTCTTGGCATCAACCCCCAACTAGCTAGCATGACTGCTATACCCTACCGATACTCTCAAGTCCTTTCGGCACAGCTCATGATGACCTTAGACACTCGTGCTCCATCACGTCACTGAGGGCCGCTCGCATGCCCACAACGCAACTCCTCGTGCTTGTCATGCACTAGGGCTGATCTAGGTGTTGTACCTAAGGTCCCTCGTTCATGTCTCACCCGAGACGGGCAACATTGTAAACCATGGCTTAGATCTTGTGCCATCTCATATTAGCCCCACGCGATACTTGGGATGTTTGCCTTGCATGCCGACACATGCCCGCAATTACCCACAATGTGATGTTGCCACGCAACCGCATGTGTCAAGCTAACGGTCCCTCACGACATGGCTAGAACCTATAGCGCATGCTATAAGTCAACTTACGAGGCATCGGGATGTATGCCTCGATCACTCTCTCAGCCTAAAAGCGCTGTCCAATAATTTTTATAGCCCGCAGGGCACCTCTGGATCTCATCTAAACCTGACGGCTCAAGGGAGCGCCCAACATGGACCTCACTGTTCGATGCCGCCCGATCGATGCCCAAATCGATCAAGGACTCTTCACACCCTTCTAAGGTTTAGAGCCGGCCTCTAGAGGTCCCTCTCATACCCCTAGAGAATTGCATGCTTAGTACTCAACAGTACAAGGAGAGCTGGCTGCTGCCTACCATGACTCCTGAAGAATATGCCCCTCTTATAATAGGAAAAAATAAATTTTACCTTTTTCCACCATTAGATATTGTTTGGCTGAGGAACGCGACTCTTCGTATCTTCCTCGTCCGAACTCCGAATTCACATCCGTAAAGTCTGTAGCATAGCTTCTGCTCTCAGTATGAAGTCTGTAACATTTCAGCCCCATCTGATACTCCCTTGCCTGGGGGTGGTCTACGCAATGGGCTGCACACTCCTTCACGCCACTGTACTGCCACACTTTACAACTTCTTGATGGATCCTACTCAAACGGACGCATCTCTGGGTGAAACTTGGTGGAGACACTCCCAACACCTCAAGGGAGTTCTCACTTTAACAATTTATAAAAAAATCCTTAATTTAAGCCCTTTGCTCAACGCATATTTCCCGCATTCGCGCAGGAACTCAACAGTCACTCCACTTCACCTTCCGCAAGGCCTAACGGCCTCGGATTGCAACCATACTTGGTGGAGATCTTCCACATGATTCAAAGTGTTTGTCATTAAAGAAAGTCTCAAGTCCCTACTTTGTAAGTGCCTCATTTGGTACACCAATAGTGCTGTGCACAACGCACTGGCACTCTTCGAGCATGTGCCACTCGCATCACGAATAACTAATTCCGGATAATCTACCTAATCTCGGACAATCCCAAGGATTAGCTTACTATCCGTGACACTTGGGGAGAGTAGGATTAAATGTTAGAGGATAAGGTTGTATTATATGGAGGATTGTTTATTTAAACTATAATTTATCCAAAGTTTACTACGAGAGAGTGAGATTAAAAAAGTTGGATAAGTTATATTTATTTACTTTGATTGATATCTTTGACAATTATATAATTTTACCAAAATGTTCTTATTTAAAACAAGTTAAACTTTTATACTTTCACATATACGCTATTGTTTTTATTAAAAGAAGCAACCTCATTTGGTAGAAATTTGTAATTTTGTGATATTTATTTTTATATTTATGGATATTAGACTGAGTCATATTTTATGGACAAAATTTATAAGAAATACAAACATCTATAATCTATAGCTATATAAAAACAGAATAATTAGAGCCATTTTTCCGCCTAAAATCAACTTTCTATTTTTAGAAACTATCATGTCCAAGATTTTTTTGTTTTTCTTTGCTTTTTCATTCTAAGTTTCAAAGGCTTATAACTTTTTCATCTCAACTCCATGTTTTATGAAAAATATGTCAAATTAATCATTTTTCCATGATCTTTTATTTGATATTCATATTGTATATATAATAATAAAATATTAATCTTTAAATATAATATACTTTTTTCATATATTAATGTGGTATATTTTAATATTTACTATATTTTTATATTGTTTGATATTTTTATTTTAAACAATTTTTATTGAAATATATTGTATATAATTATGTATTTTATTTTAAAAATTATATCTCTATTTTTATAATAATTTATTATATTATCATATTATAAATCGTGCAACGCATGGAAGAAATACTAGTAATTATAATTTCACATAAGTAAAAATATTTTATACAATCATTCATTTTAAAATATTTGATTGAATATAATTATTATATCTTAGTTAACCAATTAAATGGATATTTTACTTATTAAAGTAACTTAAAATATTTTAATTAAAAAAACTAAAAGAAAAAAAAAAGATAAAAATAATTTTGTTGAAATTGATGAAAATCTTCACTTTAATTAAGAGAAGCAACAAAATATTTTAAAATTTAAAAGTATTTTTTTTAATTTTTTTTTTATGGTGACTTGTCATTTTCTTTACACTTAATCATGGGTGCAGTAATAAAAGTATCGAGTTTGACTTTATGAAAAACAAAAAAAAAAAAAAAACACCCTAAACCACGAAAGTTTGATGTAATTTATAATAGTTATGAATTTTGATTTTAAATAGAGCCCTAAATTACTGTAGAAATTAAAATATATAATATTATAATTAGTTTTTATTAATTTTTAGAGAAAAAATGGAAAAAAAAGTCGACATTTCCACAATCTTCAGCAAGAATTCCAAAATTTCAAACATTTACAAGTGAACAACAACAAACATTTAAAGGGAAAGAGAAAGAAACAATTTCATTGGTTGATTGAAATCAGCATCAACCTCATTTCCATTCTTCCTCCACACTCCACCACTCTCCTAGTTTCTCTCTGTAGGCATGAAAGATTATGGAATAATGAAAACCTACGGGAGTGTAGTGTAGACTGCAGTGGAATGCAGTAAACTAATCTTTCATTTATAACATTAAAACTTCAGTAAAACTTATAATTACTTAGAAAAAAATAGTTATGATTACTTAGAGAAAATATGTTCCAATCAGAACACAACTTAACAAGGCCTGTATATTTTAGCGCACACAATTATCTATTAAAATACAAGTATAATTAAGTGAGCATATACATACACATCTTTAAATATGTATATATATATATGACTGCATATTTGATAAAAGACACCCATAGAGAGTACTACTGCATTTCAATTGAGATAAATCTAGAAATAAAAATTCAAGTGCAAATAGCAGCAAGAAAGATGCAAATTCAACAGCATGATTCTGCACTCTTATGCATAATATAGAAAAGCATTAAGAGAGGATCGAGAACAAGTAAAAACCAACACTGAATGAAAACTAAGATCAATAAGCTATGATGTCGATAGCATTAAAAAATTACAATAATTAAATAGATGGAGGAATATTTATAATAATTTCTAAGGATTTGCATTAGTTGGGTCTCCTACGATTTTATACAAAGATTGCAGTCACCTTCTACGTTATATTTACCTAATATGATATAGTATCTTAAAAAAAATTAAATATCACACAAACATACATATATTTAGTTCATTTGCTTGTATCAAGTTCAACATACTTTTATGCTAATATGGACATAGACATCTATAACAATGTCAATCAAGAAAGTACTAGTTTCATTTACCATTGGCAAAGTAGTCTGTATCAACGAAAACTCCCCTTCTCTTTATGTAAGCTTTGATAGGAAAGAAATGAATATAAAAGGCAAGGATATGAATCTAAGATTTGATGGCTAGAAAGGAAGCTCAGGCAACTGAGAATGTATGTAATAAAATAAAAAAACAGAGTCCGTGTTCACAGGCCTTCAGTGATTTTATTGATTACTTTCCATTCCTCAAGTGAAGGTAAAGAAAACCAGAGCCAACATATGTCTATGCTCATCTGCAAAGTTGTAAATAGTCTAACATTTTGAAAAATAAATCAAATGCATATGCATAAATGATAGGTTGTCAATCCACCAAATATAATTAACCTACTTCCAAAATATGAGTATATTGGTGAGCAGGGTCGAATCCACAGGGAACGAGAATTAAATTCTCTTGAATAAAATAAAACAAAAACGGGGGGATTTGAGAGATTGTCACCTAATTAACTAAATACTAAATTAACAAATCCAGTAATCACAAGCTTACACGGTATCAATGCACACAAAACAATTTGGCAAGAAAAGCTATCAAAATAGAGACAATACTAAGAAGAGAAAAATTTGATTCAAGGGTTCGTTATTCAATTATACTATTGATCATAGACTAGCAATTAAATTCTTGCAAATTCAAGCAATTAACCTTGGAATTATTAGGATAGCCTGATAAATCCTTTGTTTTCCTAATTAATTAACCAAACCTAGCATCCGATCAATTCTTATTATTAATCAACTGGGCACGATAACGTTCCATGTTAATTAATAATAGCATTAATCTTAGTGAAAATAGGTTAATACTAATATCGATAATTAGGATAGCCATAAATATCAATATTAGCCCTATAGCTTCAATTAGATTAAATAAATTATGATAGCATAATTTACCCACTCTAATGGTATAAGACTTCACTCATTTACACTACTAGGAGTACAAATTCATGAATAGCTATAGGAGAATAAATAATCATTTGATTTGTCAATTCAAATTAATATAAATCTCCATTAAAAATCATTTGAACCTATTAGTACTTGAATATAAAACAAGATAATCAATACATATCACAAAGCCTCACAATAATATAACCGAAATACAAAATCCTTAAATCAAACCGTAAAATTAGCCACTCCTATTATAATAAATCCTAAACATAGCCAATATCATTTAATACGAGAAATAAAATAAAGGAGAAGAGAAAAGATAAATAAGATAAAAACTTACTACAAAAAGGATGGAGAAAATGTATTATTTCCTCCCAAAAATTGTCTCTCTACAAAATTCCTCAAAAGAAGGAAAGGAAGCAAAAAAAAAAATGTATTCTCTCTCTTTCCCCCACACAAGTTTTCGGCTGATGTTGTGAAAAAGTGGAAATAAGTCTTCAATTCCCTACTCTTTTGTTTCTTGGGCCAAAAATGGGTTTTTTGCTTTTGGGCTTTTGTTTTGGACTTTTTGTTTTGGGCTTTTTCTCTCTTTCTTTACAATTAATAACATAAGCCCACGAAAATAAAATATGTTAAGCCCCTCACTTCCGGATATCTTCACTTCAGCTCGTTTCTATCTTTAATTCTCTTTCTTTCTCGATTTTTCTCCAACTGCAATTAATTATTTTTCTGAAATAAAGAATGATTAATTAGATCAATTAATTGCAATTTTGAAGACAAAAATATGGAGGATATGAACACAAAATATAGAATATTATAAACATATCAAATCCCCCACACCTAAATCTTGCTAGTTCTCAAGCATGCATCAGAAAGTAGCACAAGGGGATAACCAAGAGAGAAATTCTCATACAAATGTCTTCAAATTGCTAGGCAATGACGAAATTAAGATGACAAATCTACAAGAGTAAGTGATCATGATTCCATGTAAATTCAAGAAAAACTCATATCTCATCAATTCTTAACAATTTCAATAAACTCCAATGTGACAAATTCAACACCTCGCTAATGGATTCACTAAATTTTCTCATTTGTGTATGAATGGATTTTTTTTTTTTTTTTGTTTTATATTGTGACACTCAATTTCAAAGCATAACACATCATTGCCATAAGCTTGCTCATCAATCAAATCTCCACCACTTTATTATGTATTCATGCAAAAAATCAAAGGGTCTTTCCAAGGGTTGTAATGAGGCCATGGGTAAAGGTATGATAAAATGAAGGGAATATAAGCTAAACAAGTCAAGAAGATATATAAATTTATACACAAAGTCCAAGATGACAAATAATCCACCTCCATTTGCACTATTCAAGATGAAGTCTCTTTATTCCATTCTCACTTGATATTCTCCCCATCAAGCTCCAACATATATAAACAACCAAGTAGTAATATGTATATTACTCTATTTACAACTCCCTATCACCAAAATAATATTGCACTATGCACCATTAGGGAGTATGACGAAAAACAAACCAAATATACATATATTTTTTTTACTATTACCCTTTTTTATCGTGTTAATGATTTTTTTTTGTTTGGTGCCCAACCTCTTTTTAACCTCCAACTCTTTAAACACTATTGCATTTCATTCACTTACTTCTTGACAAGAAGGGTTCGATCAAGATGGATAAAATGAACAAAAATGGTTAAGAGGTTTATCATGTACTTGTTAAAGTAAGAAATTGGCTAAAGGCACAAATGAGAAAACTAGGGGAAATTGTATAGGTATGTATTCAAAGAAAAGTCCGTCAAGTGGTTAAGCCTAAATGCCCTTATCATTTTTAGTGCATGAACACATTATGTGGTCTTAAAATGCATATTAAAGCAAGTTCTAGAATGAATATGATATGCTTGATCACACACAAAACAAAAGATAAGGCTCAAAAGCTCACAAAAAGATGTGATTATGTGTTGAACTATGCACATTTTCGTTCTATCCATGGAAAAAAATAATGAGACACATCATTTGGAGCATAGACAAAAACTAATTAATCTCACGCATCTCTTGTAGATATTATCACTCTCATTCCACTAAAACACAACAATTTAACAACCAAAAGTAGCATTTATGCTCCATATATTTCCATTCATACCAAATTCCCCCATACCTAAATTCTACATTGTCCTCAATGTATACCACCAAGACTCGTCTATCAGAAAACAAAACAAATAAGAAGATAACAAAAATAAAAATAAAAATAAAAAAGATAAAGAAAGAACTTCCCTGAAAGATGGCCGACTGTGGGGAGGACTTGAAGGTTGGATTGCAGCTGGGGCGATGAGTGCAGGGATGAACAGCAGCAGAGCGGCAGCAACGACGGTGGCGCGGGCACAGGAGCGGGCGTAGCGGTGGCGTGGTGAGAAGAACAGCGGCTGGCGTGCGACGAGGATGAGGGTTTCGGCAGAGGCGCTGCGACTCAAGCAAGACAGCGGTGCGATGGCGCAGGCGCGGATGCGAGGGAGAAACCGACGCAGCACAGGGGTGCGCTCCCGCGGGTGGGGCGGAACGGAGAAAAGGAATGCCGGCGGAGGTGAGACAGTGGCGGACGGAGCAGGACAGAGGCGCGATGGCGCAGGTGCACGCGGTGGCGGCATGGGAAGAAGAAACAGGCGCAGCGCAGCGTGCGGCGGCGACGGACGGTACGGCGGTAAGCTGGGCGCGACTGAGGGAGAAAACGGCAGACGGAGTATGAGGCGTGGTGGCGGAGAGAGAGAACTGATAGAGGGAGAAAGAGAAACGAGAGAGAGAAACCCTATTCTTTCTTTCTTTCTTTTTTTTTTTTTTTTTTTTTTTTTGGTATAAAGGGGTTGAATGGGAGAAAAATCAGCAAACTATCTGCTGTAAGGCATGGACACGCCTTAAATTGTATAAAGGGGCTGATTTTTTTTTATTTTTTATTTTTTTATTTTTTTATTTTTGTATAAAGGAGTTGAATGGGAGAAAAATCAGAAAACTATCTGCTGTAAGGCGTGGGCACGCCTTAAATTGTATAAAGGGGATGAATTATTTATTTATTTATTTTTTGTATAAAGGGGCTGAGATTTTTGGGAGAGAAAATCAGCAAACTATGCGCTATTAGGCGTGGGCACGCCTTAAATTGTATAAAGGGGCTGAAATTTTTGGGAGAAAAATCTGCGAACTATATGTTGTTAGGCGTGGGCACGCCTAATACTTCATTGTCTATTGAGCCTGATCATGCCCATTTCAACCTTGTCCACAAAATTTTTAAGAAAAACTAGTTTAATTTAAGCGTGATCACGCCTAAATCAAACTAATCTCCTGTACAATTCCTAATTTTTGGACTTGGAGAATTCTCATAAGATGTGATCTCGCCTCCAAAAATGCCCGAACCTATTTACACCAAGAAAAAAAATTCGATGAGAATTAGAAAATGTAACCTAAGCTATCCAAATACGAGAAAAAAGAAAAAAATTTGGGTTGCCTCCCAATAGCGCAATTTTTTTTAGCGTCGTTATGCTCGACGGTCTTCCTTTCTCAATTTATCAAATATCGAGGGCTTTCTAACTCCACATCCACTAAGTAAGATATGTCTTCATTCTCATGGAATACCTTCAACCTATGTCCATTTACCTTGAAATCCTTTCCGGTTTCTAAGCTTTTTATTTCCACTGTACCGTAAGGAAAAACATTAGTAACAACAAATGGACCAAGCCATTGAGAATGAAGTTTACCTGGCATGAGCTTAAGATGAGAATTGAACAATAGCACCTTTTGTCCAACCGTAAATTATTTTCGGATAATTGAATTATCATGGAACAATTTTGTTTTCTCTTTGTAAATCCTAGAATTCTCGCAAGCTTCTAATCGAAGTTCTTCTAGCTCTTGTAATTGCAACTTCCTCAACAAACCAGCTTCCTCTAAATTCATGTTGTAGCATTTTACCGCCCAATATGCTTTGTGCTCAATTTCAACCGAAAAATGGCAAGACTTTCCAAAAACCAACCTAAAGGGGGACATTCCTATAGGAGTTTTATGCGCCGTTCGATATGCTCCAACAGTTCTATTACAAAAATGGGTGCCTTGATCACTGATTATTGTTCTTGGAATTCCAAAACTGCTGAAAATATTAGATTTTATAAAACCTACAACCACAATAGAATCATCAGTCCTAGTGGGTTTTGTTTCCACCCACTTCGAGATATAGTCAACCGCTAGAAGTATATACAAGTTGTTACAGGATGACGGAAACGGTCCCATAAAATCTATACCCCAAACATCAAAGATTTCATATATAAGAATAGGAGTATGTGCCATTTCATTCCTTTGAGACAACGAACCCGTTCTCTGACACTTTTCACAACTTTTACAGAACTCATATGTATCTTTGAATAAGGTTTCCCAATATAAACCACCATCCAAGACCTTTCTAGCAGTTCTTTTTGGACCAAAGTGACCACCACAAGCATAATTATGACAAAAACTCAAAATTGATCTATGCTCATTTTCAGGTGTACACCTGCTAACTATTTGATCAGAACAAAATTTCCACAAATGAGGTTCATCCCAAACATAGTATTTTGACTCATATTTTATCTTTTGCTTACGTGATTTACTAAGATCATTAGGTAAAATTCCCATAACCAAATAATTAACAATATCTGCATACCATGGAATAATACCTTTCACCAGAAACAAATGTTCATCCGGGAAGAACTCAGAAATGGGTATAAATTCTTCATCTTGCACTATCCTACTCAAATGGTCAGCTATAGGATTTTCGACTCCCTTTCGATCCTTTATCTCAATGTCAAACTCTTGAAGCAAAAGAATCCAACGTATCAGTCTAGGCTTTGACTCCTTTTCAGCTAAAAGATACTTCAATGTTTCATGATCAGAGTAAACATAAACCTTAGAACCAAGGAAATAAGACCGAAATTTATCTAGAGCAAAAATAATTGCAAGAAGTTCTTTTTCAGTGGTCGTGTAGTTGCGTTGAGCCGAATCCAAGGTTCTTGTAGCATATAAATGACATGGCTCTTCTTATCAATCTGTTGGCCTAAGACAGCTCCCACGGCATAGTTGCTCGCATCACACATAATTTCAAAGGGCAATTTCCAATCGGGTGATTGGATAATTGGAGCAATGGTCAACATACACTTGAGCTTGTTGAACGCCGACTTGCAATCATCACCAAACTCGAATGGTACCTCCTTTTGGAGTAAATTGGACATTGGCAAAGCAATCTTCGAAAAATATTTGATAAACCTATGATAAAATCCTGCATACCCACGAAAAGCTCGAACCTCTCTAACATTAGTAGGATAGGGTAAACTTATGATCAGATCAACCTTTGCTTTATCGACTTCAATTCCTCTAGGAGAAATTATATGACCTAATACAATGCCCTCAGTCACCATAAAATGACATTTCTCATAATTCAGTACCAAGTTAGTTTCAACACATCTTTTCAAAATTTTTGACAAATGCCCTAAACAACCATCAAATGAATCACCATAAACGGTAAAATCATCCATAAATTCCAAAGAAATACTTAACATACATCTCTGAAATGTACCTAGAGCATTGCAAAGACCAAATGGCATCCTTCTACAAGCAAATGTTCCAAAAGGGCATGTGAAGGTTGTGTTGTGTTGATTTTCTTCAGCGATCACAATCTGATAATAGCCTGAATACCCATCAAGAAAGCAAAAGTAAGCTTTACCAGCCAATCTTTCTAACATTTGATCAATAAAAGGTAAAGGAAAATGGTCCTTTCTAGTAACTAGATTGAGCTTTCTAAAATCAATAACCATTCGCCATCCATTTTGCACCCTCATAGGCACCAACTCATCATTTTTATTTCTTACCACAGTGATGCCCGTTTTCTTGGGTACAACATGGATCGGACTCAGCCACTTACTCTCCCGAATAGGATATATGATGTTAGCTTCATAAAGTTTCAAAATCTCTTTCATCACGATCTCTTTCATTACCGGATTTAGCCGTCTTTGGGCTTGTCTTACTGGTTTCGCATCATTCTCCAGGAGAATTCTATGCATGCAAATCGCTGGACTTATGCCCTTAATATCTGCCATTGTCCACCCAAGTGCAGTTTTATATTCCTTTAAAAGTTGGGTCAACTATTTTTCTAGATCATCAGTTAACCAGCTCGAGATGATCACCAGTAAAGTGTCCTTATCTCACAAATAGATGTATTCAAATGATTTGGTAAAACTTTCAACTCCAACTTGGGGGCCTGCACAACAGAAGGTAGCAATTTTTCATTTGAAACATTAAATTCATCAATTAAATTTGTTACCCCCATGTGAGTTTCCATCAAAGATTGAGACATTTCGCAGGCTTCAGCTATTTCTTTCTCCACATCCCGCTGTGCTTCCATATCGAATCCTTCACCCTCGTAATCTTCTTCGAACACATCTTGCACAATGGAATCAACTATATCAATAGAGCACAAAGAATGATTCTCTGAAGGATATTTCATAGCATCAAAAATATTGAATTTAACAATCTCTCCGTCAAACTCGACAGAGACTGTTCCTTCATCCACATCGATCTTTGTTCTTGTAGTCTTCATAAATGGTCTTCCCAAAAAAATAGGGGCAGAGCTAGTGATGGTGTCTTCTTCCATTTTTAAGATGTAGAAATTTGTTGGGAAAATCAACTCGTTAACCTACACCAAAACATCTTCAACGACCCCTTCTGGGTAAGCATTAGAACGGTCTGCTAACTGAATGACAACTCGAGTATCTTTCAAAGGACCCAAATTCGAAGCACAATAAATTGAGTATGGCATGACATTGATAGATGCACCTAAGTCTAGCATGGCACTCTCAATGTTCATATTTCCAATAACACAAGGCATAGTAAACATACCGGGATCCTTGCATTTATTTGGAAATGACCTTTTTATCACAGCAGATACATTCTCCCCCACACTAACCTTCTCATCATTTCTCAATCTCCTTTTGTTAGTGCATAACTCCTTTAGAAATTTAGCATACTTCGGGATTTGCTTAATGGCATCTAACAAAGGAATTTTTATCTCCACCTTTCGAAAGGTTTCCAATACTTCTCTCTCATGGTCATCCTTCTTGGATTTTGCTAACCTGCTAGGAAATGGAGGAACAACCACATTAGAAGTACTAGGTGAAGAGTGTGGGGAATTTACCTTTTTTTGGTCCTTGGACTTTTCCTTCTGCTTCTTTCTCTTTTTCTCGTTCATTGGTATTTTCAAGCTAAGAAGGTCCCGAATGTATTTCCTTTCCACTTCTCAATGTCATTGTACTTGCATTTTCTCTTGGATGTACCTCCAGTTGAGATGGAAGTCTTCCCGAATTTTGAGCTTCCAATTTACCAACAGATGTTGCCAATTGGCTAAGTTGGTTTCCAAGACTTTGAATGCTCGTTCTTTGCTCTTGAATGCTAGCTCTCGTATCTTGTTGAAATTTTTGAGTGTTTACTGCTAGAGCTTTCACGATATCTTCCAAAGACATTTCGGATTCTGAAGGTTGAGCCTGTGGTGGTGGTGGTGGTCATGTATAACATTGGTAAGGAAAACTTTGTTGACCTCCTTGATTCTTGTAGCTAAAGTTTGGGTGGTCTCTTCACCCCGGATTGTAGCTATTTGAATAAGGATCATATTTCTGTTGAGGTTGTCCTGGAAATCCTCCCATGGCATTGGCTTGTTGAACATCTTCCGGCAATGAGGGACATCTATCCAAACCATGTCCAACAACCGAGCAAATCCCACATACTTGAGCTTGTGGCATTTGTCCCCCTACAAACTTTTCCATCAAAGATGTCAACGCTTCCAACTTTTGATCGAAGGAGCTCATATTAACTTCATTAGGTTGATTTGGAATACTATCTTGTCGAGTTCCAAACTGTTGTGCATTAGCAGCCATGCTCGATAAGAGACTTCTAGCAGCTTCTGGTGTCAAGCTAACCAATGCTCCTCCACTTGCAGCATCAATCATGTTTCTATCAAAGGTCAAGAGCCCTTCATAGAAGTATTGGATGAGTAATTGCTCCAGAATTTGATGTTGAGGACAACTAGCACATAATTGCTTGAATCTTTCCCAATACTCATATAAATTCTCACCACGTTGCTGTCGAATTCCACATATATCTTTTCTAATATTGGCTGCACGTGAAGCTGGAAAGATTTTTTCAAGAAACTGCTTCTTCATCTCATTCCACGTGGTAATAGATCTGGAAGGTAGATAGTAGAGTTAATCCTTAGCTTTGTCAGCTAAAGAGAGTGGAAAGGCCCGTAGAGAAATTTGGTCTTCCGTCACAGTTTGAGGTTTCATTGCAGTCCACACAACATAAAACTCCTTCAAATGCTTATGAGGATCTTCACCTGCAAGTCCACAAAAGGTAGGTAATAAGTGAATAAGACCGAATTTTAACTCAAAAGTAGCATCTCTAGGAATTTAAATGCATAATGGTTGTTGATTAACATCAGGGTTATCCAATTCCCTTAAAGTCTGTTGAGCTGGAGCTTCATATCTTCTTCCTTTTTCTTACTTTCTTCAGATTCAATATCTACTTCAGGATCAGACTCAATCCAATCTAAAGCCAAATTCAAACCAGAGGATGATGAAGATGATTGTTGAGCTCGTAGTCTAGCTTCCTTCCTTAAGGCTTTAGTAGTTTTCTCAACTTCTGGATCAAATATCAATTTAGCTGTACGAGAAGAGTGAGGAATAAACCAGAAACAAGGAAAAAACCTAACTCAAAAAAAATTAATTAAACACCGTCCCCGGCAACGGCACCAAACTTTGATAGGTTGTCAATTCACCAAATATAATTAACCTACTTCCAAAATACGAGTATAGTGGTGAGCAGGGTCGAATCCACAGGGAACAGGAATTAAATTCTCTTGAATAAAATGAAACAAAAACGGGGGTTTTTGAGAGATTGTCACCTAATTAACTAAATACTAAATTAACCAATCTAGCAATCACAAGCTTACACGGTATCACTGCACACAAAAAAATTTGGCAAGAAAAGCTATCAAAATAGAGACAATACTAAGAAAGAGAAAAATTTGATATTCAATTATACTATTGATCATAGACTAGCAATTAAATTCTTGCAAATTCAAGCAATTAACCTTGGAATTATTAGGATAGCCTGATAAATCCTTTGTTTTCCTAATTAATTAACCTAACCTAGCATCCGATCAATTCTTATTATTAATTAACTGGGCACGATAACATTCCATGTTAATTAATAATAACATTAATCTTAGTGAAAACAGGTTAATACTAATATCGATAATTAGGATAGCCATAAATATCAATATTAGCCCTATAAGTTCAATTAGATTAAATAAATTATGATACTCTAACGGTACAAGACTTCACTCATTTACACTACTAGGACTATAAATTCATGAATAGCTATAGGAGAATAAATAATCATTTGATTTGTCAATTCAAATTAATATAAATCTCCATTAAAAATCATTTGAACCTATTAGTACTTGAATATAAAACAATATAATCAATACATATCACAAAGCCTCACAATAATATAATCGAAATACGAAACCCTTAAATCAAACCATAAAATTAGCCACTCATATTATAATAAATCCTAAACATAACCAATATCATTTAATACAAGAAATAAAATAAAGGAAAAGAAAAAAGATAAATAAGATAAAAACTTACTACAAATAGGATGGAGAAAATGTATTCTTTCCTCCCAAAAATTGTCTCTCTACAAACTTCCTCTAAAGAAGGAAAGGAAACAAAAAAGTGTATTCTCTCTCTTTCCCCCACACAAGTTCTCGGCTGATGTTGTGAAAAAGTGGGAATAAGTCTTCATTTCCCTACTCTTTTGTTTCTTGGGCCAAAAATGGGCTTTTTGCTCTTGGGCTTTTCTTCTGGACTTTTTGTTTTGGGCATTTTGTGTCTTTCTTTACAATTAATAACTTAAGCCCACGAAAATAAAATATGTTGTGCCCTTCACTTCCGGATATCTTCGCTTCAGCTCGTTTCTATCTTTAATTCCCTTTCTTTCTCGATTTTTCTTCAACTGCAATTAATTATTTTCCTGAAATAAAGAATGATTAATTAGATCAATTAATTGCAGTTTTAAAGACAAAAATACGGAGGATATGAACATAAAATATAGAATATTATAAACATATAATATCCCCCACACCTAAATCATGCTAGTCCTCTAGCATTCATAAGAAAGTAGCACAAGGTGATAACCAAGAGAAAAACTCTCCTACAATTGTCTTCAAATTGCTATGCAGTGACGAAATTAAGATGACAAATCTACAAGAGTAAGTGATCATGATTCCATCTAAATTCAAGAATAACTCATATCTCATCAATTCTTAACAATTTCAATAAACTCCAATGTGACAAATTCAACACCTCGCTAATGGATTCACTCAATTTTCTCATTTGTGTATGAATGGACTTTTTAATTTTTTGTTTTTTTTTTTTTTTTTTTTTTTTTTTTTTTTTTTTATTGTGACACTCAATTTCAAAGCATAACACATCATTGCCATAAGCTTGCTCATCAATCAAATCTCCACCACTTTATTATATATTCATGCAAAAAATCAAAGGGTCTTTCCAAGGGTTGTAATGAGGCCATGGGTAAAGGTAGGATAAAATGAAGGGAATATAAGCTAAACAAGTTAAGAAGATATATGAATTGATACACAAAGTTCAAGATGACAAATAATCCACCTCCATTTGCACTATTCAACATGAAGTCTCTTTATCCCATTCTCACTTGATATTCTCCCCATCAAGCTCAAACATATATAAACAACCAAGTAGTAATATGTATATTACTCTATTTACAACTCCCTATCACCAAAATAATATTTCACCATGCACCATCAGGGAGTATGACGAAAAGCAAGCCAAATATTTTTTTTTAACTAGTACCCCTTTTCATCGTGTTAATGAATTTTTTTTTTGTTTTTTTTTTGTTTGGTGCCCAACCTCTTTTTAACCTCCTACTCTTTAAGCACTATTGCATTTCATTCACTTACTTCTTGACAAGAAGGGTTCGATCAAGATGGATAAAATGAACAAAAATGATTAAGAGGTTTATCATGTACTTGTTAAAGCAAGAAATTGGCTAAAGGCCCAAATGAGCAAACTAGGGGAAATTGTATAGGTATGGATTCAAAGAAAAGGCCATCAAGTGGTTAAGCCTAAATGCCCTTATTATTTTTAGTGCATGAACACATTATGTGGTCTTAAAATGCATATTAAAGCAAGTTCTAAAATGAATATGATATGTTTGATCACACACAAAACAAAAGATAAGGCTCAAAAGCTCACAAAAAAAGGTGATTATGTGATTATTCATCAAATTTTGAAGGTAAGACAATAGAAATTGGTTGTGAAATTGTTTTGAGTGGGTCCTAAATCATCAAGAACATGGGGAGACTAAAAGAGTCGACCTTTTCTTTTCGATCGGCGCTAGACATGAACTGAAACCCCATATTATTAACAATTCTCACAAAACTATCGTACAAAAATAATCAATAAAGAAAACACGTGGTTGATCGACGAAGCTTGTTGGAATTTCAGATGATAGAGGGTGCCTGTGAAGATGCTGCGGCGAAACCTGATTCTTTTTATGTAGTGCCTGTTGGAATTTGGGACGAAGGCTAGGGTGCTTCTTTTTTTCCTTGCCTACGAATTTGGGAGTAATGCTACTCTGGTTTTCTGTGTTAAAGGCAAACTATAAATTTTACAAATATTTGAAGATATTTTTGACATTTTACAACTCTTATACCCTCGGGATAACTTATCACACCCTCATTGAAAGGCAGAATCAGACGTTTTACCTTGATTTTCAAATCAATTCCAAAGCTCCAAATTTATAGCCATACAAAGTAAATGAGGGATTGGCTTGGATAACATATCCTCATCCAAGCTAATACCCCAAAGTAAACACACCTCTAATGTGATATTTTGAAGACATTCTTTTGCTTGTAATTTAATTAATTTACATTTTCTTCCTTGTATCTTCTCTCTCATCCCTCCCTCTCATTATTCTTCTTTTTCATTTTTTAAAACACTTCCAGCCTCTTGTTTCCAACTTGTCTCATTTCATAGCAACTATTGCAAATAAGTTTAGTTTTATTGTTTGAATAGATAAAACTTATTTAAACTACGGTATTTGGTGATCAATCAGTGCATAATTAAATCAAATGTGGAAATGTTAATTACCATCTAGACATGTGCTAAATCTTTTTTTGTTATTTGTTTCATACTCTAATTGTGAAAAAAAGTCCACCGGTGTAGCTGTTAAAAAGATTCAAAATTTATTTTCATGGTTAATCTTATCTATTAAAATATAATTGGAACTATAATATAATCACATCGAGATAACGAAGATTTGGATCTTGTTAGGCAAATGCATATCTTCTTGTGCTTGTAATTTATTTTCGTGGTTAATCTTGTCTATTAAATATAACTTGAACTATAATATAATCGGATTGAGATAACGAAACATGTCGTTATTAATGGCATATGCAAATAAGTGTAATGTATAAAATACTAAATATATTATTTTTGGTGCAGATAAATATTTGAAGAAAAGGGTAAAGTCTACCCGACAAGTTGGGTCGGGTCAGAAATTTGCAGTCCACTAAAATGACGAGCCACTCCACCACCCATTGAATGATGTGTTTTGGTGGATTGCGAATCCAAAAAATTCTATCATTTTAACTTTTATAAAGGTTTTTTTGTGGTTGAATGCATTCGCATATGTGCGCGTGATATATATATATATATATATTATATAAAAGTTCGTATGTATTATATGTATTGATTTTTTTTGTATGCAATAGTTTGGATCTTATCTCGAAATATAGAAAAAAATATGGATCTTGACCGATCTGTTTTGAATTTGTGAAAAATGCATGGATCAAGCGGTTGCTCTGTGAGTGTTGGTGCATATTTTGACCTAATATGTTTTTTATTGAAAAAATAATAATTTTAGCGAGACATAGTAATACTTCTTGAAGTTGTTCAAAATATATTACTTTGCTTAATAAAGTATTACTTGTTTGTGAAGAAATATTATGTTCTGTGTGTGCATAGTTTTTTTTAGGAGCATAATTGTGAGTTTTTTTAATTTTGTGGGTTGATTGGCCATTTTACAAGTAATAAAATTCATGCATTTGATATACATGAGACCAACTCATAAAAAATATTATTATTACTAAATTCATATCTATTATTATTACTTATTTGTATTGAGCTTGTGCGTTGAACGACTTATGAATATAGTTTGGTTCATAATAAGAATTAAAATGTAATTAAGTTTTATGATTATAAATAATGAAAATGAAATTAAGTACATAAAAGAGATATGATGTAAGACCCCAATTCGAAAATCTTGCATAATAAATTAGTTAAAAATTTGTCTATATTTTAAAATTTTAACTTTTTTGGTTTCCTCACAATTATTATTATTTTATTTTTTTGTAAAAAATAATATGTATAGAGTTTTACAAAAAAAGTAACCAAGATTGAGAACTCTGATTACTTATAAATAGTAAGAATGTGACAAATTAAGAATTTATTCTATTTTAGATTTTGAAATGAGTAAAATTGTCACATTATCACTGATAAACGTTATTTATACATGTATTTTGGGATGAATTAAGATACATTTTAAGATAAAAATTGTGTATATATACATTGTTTAACCTCATTTTGTTATATTGAGTGGATACAACGTGTTAGTTCATTTTGTAGCATTTTTTCCTCCATTTTTGAAGCTAAAAGACGAAGAACGAATAAACACGATCACATTAAAGACAAAAGAACTGAAATTGGAAGCCAAACAATCGAAAATACATAAAATGACAAAGGAGATGGGTCAAGCGAAAATGGTGCTCAACCAAGCCAAAATCTGCTTGATTGGATGAACGACACATATCCTACTAGATGTGGTTGAGCGCATCCGCTCAATCGAGCAGCCAACCAGGTGGCCAATCGCTCGATTGGGTAAAAAAATGGAGCCAATTCACCTGGCCACTAGATGCTCAATCGGGCGTTCTCCGCTCAATCAGGTGCTTGATTGAGTGCACCCTTTCGATCAGTTCAACCAGGCGCTTCACTGTCTGTTCAACCGGGCACTTGATCGGGATATTTTTTGCTCCATCTAGCTGATTGCAGCTCAATCAAGCACCGAATACAAAATTTCATGTATATTTTCATATTTTCGCCAGATTTGACAGCTAGGGACAAGCCCTAGCAGGTTTTTCTACCTATAAATAGATTATTCTTCATGTATCAGCCCATACTACACATTCGCATATGTCTCTACATTCTAAATACACACCAATTTATCAAGAGAAAAAAAGGCAGAGGTAGTCCACCATCCATTTAAGGTGCTTCAACGAATCGTTTGTCAGAATTCCTAAAAAGTTTTAAAATTTTCTTTATTCTTTTTATTTTATTTAATGCTAGATATAGTTAGAATTATATTTGTTATGATGTTTAATTTTGCTATGTTTGGCTACACTATCGTAGCCTTAGGGCATGTTCAATACAATTATGAGATTATATTGATAAATTATAAGTTCATATTCGAGTTTTTCATCTGAGTTCTTATTCATATATATGGTTTAATGTTACTTGTTTAATTATATGGCCAATAATTATGCATTTTTTTATATATGTTGAGTCAAGATTCGAAACATGAGATCCCACATAGATTGGACATATATGACATACATAATTATATGATCGTCTTTCTGCAATATTTATGAAGAATTATCAGTCTTATTATTCTTTTAGGAGTTGATTATTTATGTGAAATAGAGATATTGACATAGATAATTACTCTACAAATTGTATGTACTTTGAGAGAAAGGGTAATTTAATTTAGTGACTGTCTTATAACAATGAAGAGTGAATGAACTTGGATTGAACAGACTTAGCAATATAATTTTTAATTGTTAAAAGCATAATCCTAGGACTCATTTTCTCTTTCTGATTTCTCCAATATTTGCCTATCTATGTTTTGATTAATTGATTCATATGTTATTTCTTTTTATGTTTATTGGTAATTAGATGAACATATCTATTTATTTGATCATCTAGATAAAGTCAAAAATAAATTTGTAGTAATTAGTAGTCTCCCTATTGATCTTTATAGATACGACTTTGCTCACTATTATTCTATGAACTACCCAATACACTGTAGGATAGCATGTAGATTCAGGTGAACAATCACGAATTATGTATGAAATTTTTAATAGAACTTATACCCATAATTTTTACTATGGCATGTTTAATTTATGCAAATAAATATTTTTGAACCAAATATTTTATACAATCATATATTTAATTATAATGCATTTACAAAAATAATGACATTATATTAATGGAACTATATGATATAAATAATTTCATAATTAATTTAATAAATCTTGTTTTGCATGCTAATTAGAGGTGTTCTGCATCTAAGACTCTTTAGTGTCATATATTGTCTTATTCTACTAGTCCGCCCATTAAATACGTAAATGATAATAAACTTATAATATTGGACAAAGCACCAATGATGTATAGATATTGTTCTGAAGCATTGAAAAACAGTCTTAAAGATATCACGCAAATAACTAATCAACAAAACAAACACAAACCATTTGGTGGTACGATTGTTGTGTTTGGTGGAGATTTTCGTCAGATTTTTCTAGTAATAGCAAAAGGTACACGAAAAGACATTGTTCATGGAACCATCAATTCATATAGTATTTAGCAACATTTTATAGTACTGAGGTTGACCAAAAAAAAAAATACAAGGCTTGCAAATCCATCTTCTACTGTCCAAAATTGAGTGAATTGAAAGAATTCTCTGGCTGTATTGCAATTATAGGAGACAGAACAATCGGAGTTGAACATGATGGAAGAATTAAAGATTCCTACCGATCTTCTTCTACCTTCTTTGAATCCAATTACAACTATTGTGCATAGAACATTTACTTCAATGCGAAATTTTGCTAAGCACCAAGTTGTTTGAAGGATTGAGCCATACTAGCCCCTATTGTGGATGTTGTTGATTCTGTGAATGATTACATGACTTTCTTGAATTCTTGTGATGCAATCACGTACTTAAGTTTTGACAGTGCATGAAAATCTAATTCAAATTAATCTTATTGTGTTGGTTGATGTGCATAGTACTGAATTTCTAAATGGTCTTAAATGCTCAAGTATTCCAAATCATGAGTTAAAATTAAAGGTTGGGATTCCCATCATGTTAGTACGAAACATTGATCATTCGTGTGGACTGTAAAATAACACAGGGATCTTATACGAAGCTTAAAACACATGTCTTGGAAGCAAAGATCTTAAGTGGAACAAATGCAGGACACGGATTAATTTCAAGAATGTCATTAACTCCATTTGATCAAGATTGTCATTTAAATTTCAAATAAGATAGTTCTCTCTAATTATGTCTATGCTATGACAATAAACAAGGCTCGGTGTCAATCACTCTCACATGTCGGCCTTTTGTTGAAGAAATCTATTTTTAGCTAAGAACAATTATATATTGTTGTATCGTGAGTGACAAATCAAAGTGGAGTTAATTTGTGACAAACATAATGGAAGCAATAGTTCTACTAGAAATATTGTTTATATAAAAGTTTTCCAGAATTTGTAATGTAAGTTGGTCAGAGTACTTATGACTAACTAATTATAATTTGCAATCTTAATGTTATTATCCATTTTTTGTTGTCTTACTCTTGAATACGTAGATATATTATGTTTTTGTTTGAAATTACAATCATATCCAATGTTGTAACTTATAATGACCTAAATGTCATTTTTTAATGACTATAAAATCTAAGATTTGAATATTACTTCAAACATATAACATCAATTATATTATAATACAAAACTACTATACATTATAATATTATCAAAAAAAATTCAAGCTGTGCATTGCACGGTTGAAATACTAGTAAATTATAAAACTCAACTTCTCTACCACATTCTCTTTCCTCTCTTCTCTCTATTTTCAAATATTTTTTTCCACAAAAATTTAGGGTTGTAACTAAATCAAATTGAGTAGAGTATTAGGTCATCAATTTATGTTTCTTTAATTTATTTTTTCATTATGTTAGTTTGTTAATTTTGCAATTTGTATTTATGGCAATGTTTTTGTTGGTTTATTCAAAACTGACTTTGTATGCGGACATGTTCACAAATATGTTCATGAACACATTTTTTAGTAAGTTTGTGAATATTCTTATTCATGAGCAAAATCGTTCAAATATACCTCAGGGTCTAGGAGATTGTACATGTCCTCGGGATATAAGTCCAACTCACCCAACTAAAAAAACAGAAGCAACAAATTGTTTGTATAATTTGAAGTAAATTAATATTTTTTGTAGAAGAAATTAATAGTAGGATAAAAAATTTGAGAACCTCTAAGTTATGTTCAAGCAAGTTCAAAGCAGTCTTGCCAATTAACTCAGCGTAATGTGGATCATTGCCAATTAACTCAGCGTAATGCTGATCCACAGTAAAACAGATGCATTGTCCGTGTCATCTTGAATCAGAACTTGCATTTTATGCCTTTGAAAATATATATAATTAAATTAAAGACGAAGAATTTAGTGTTTATGAAAATAATGAAAGTCCTATTTCATGAAATACATCAAACCTTGGCATCCCAGTAGAATCAAAGAGGTCACAATTCACGCAATAAAATTTGTGTTCAGCTTTACTTATCTTTGATAGCACTTGGGGCAGGATAGATACCACCACTGTTCAATAGTTTCAATTGCCATTATTCGGGCAAAGACCTAGAAACTACCAACCTAGATGAAAATGTAGAAAAGACAATTATTAGTTACTATTTATATTAGCATATTAATAAAAGACCATTTTGAATGTAAATAGAAGCAACACATACCTCTCATAAGGTTCTGATATGTTTGATAGTGCGTACAATACCTGCTCTATTTACTAAATCATTAGTTTCTAGAGTGACAAAAGGAAACGACCTTGTGGTTACTGCATATTGTCCATTACTTTCCACTGAAAACTTGCATCAAATAATTTCATTATAATTTAAGTTAAAATCTTAGAATCTTAAACTAATAATACTTTAAATAAGAATGAATAATATTTATCACCTTGTCTTAAATTTTGAAATTTCACCTATGTCACCATACATTATTAACTTGCTTGCATAGTATGTAGTAGAAATAGATACTCTATATGTTAAGCGGATATAAAGAAGAAATTAAAGTGAGTTTGAGGCACTTTAATAGCCATCTGTATAAAAGTTTCATCAAAATTTTAGATGTATATAATATTAGACCTCTATAAAGTTTCCCCCGACAGAACTGCAAAACCATTATCGGAGCCTCATCACCAGCTCTTATACGATCGATCATCTGATCAACATATTTCCCCCAAAGTGTACAATACAATCTATTTTGTCTGCACATGAAGTATTAATTGTTCAGTTGCATATTACATCAAAACTAATGAAGTAATCAAGTTAAGTCTCAATGATAAAACTAATATAAGAATATTATATAAATATTAACTGAAGATCCTCCAAAACTACTTCCATCCAATATTACAAACCCTACCAATGACATCTGCCAAAGAAATGTAACATATATGAGAAAATAGTATGTAACTACATAGAAATAATATTAAAGAAAATGGTCATTTTGAGGTAATAATGCTAAACATCTCATTTTCTTTCATTTCAACAACATTGCAAATCTCCAGGAATGGTTTGAAATTAAATAGCTACAAAGGAAATGCTGTATAAAAAATTTCATTGATTTTTGTATCATGAATCATTATTAAAATATAACGGTGGTTAGTTGTCTTGTAATGCATCTTGTTGTTTGTTACAACAAAGTTTTTTACTGCAAAAACGCTTTCTTCTATCAAGGTGACATTGTATCTTTGCATTAGATCAGTTCTAATAGTAGCATGGATTCTTTCACCCTACATTATAAGAAATATATTGAGTAGTAGAAATAAATAAAATTAGAGGGAATGCAATTACTAAATCTGGAACAACTTTATTCAGTACCTTATAGACATGAAATATACAGTTTGTTCTCTGAATTCTCATAGGATTTCCATAAACATGGAGCTGGTAGGATCGAATAAGTGGAAGCTTCACTGCTCAATTCGTACTGGAAGGACCAACATCTTTCAGGAGACTGAACAGTGGAGCCATTTTCCTACACTATTATATGATGAAGAAAGCCAGAGGAATAAAAGGTGAGTTACCAAATCTGAAAGTAAATATATATAGAGGGAAACTCGAATTTGAAAAGGCACTAATCTTTGAAAAAAGAATTAAACTGTTAAAAAGAGCCAATCACTGCTTTCTTGTTCTTCGATAAACACACCAAAATTATGTCTGCAATCTATTTTATCTAATAACTTGACCATGTATATAATCTGTTTGTATTCTGAAACAAAACAGATCTTAAAAAAAATTGACTTCAAGTTTAAATTGATAAAATCACTCACTGACTGCCTTGTTAAATGCACCAATATTTGTTTGTGAAAATAATGTGTAAATATGAATAACTGTTTTTTGAGTTATTACATCTGTTATTTAAAATTTTACTAAAGCAAAGGTAAATTTCAAGAGTCCAAAAAAGGTCTGATTTTTTAAGTAGTGATTGCCTTCTTACACATACCAATGTTCTTTTTTTTTTCTTTTTTTTTTTTTCTGAAAACGTGATCTGGTAGGTTATCATTACTTTTATTTTGCTTGTTCTTGCTGAAGTTGAACAATCACTAAGGATTTTCGAAAAATACATACTATTTCATATTTAGATAATTGTAGTTTGATTTATTTCTGTAGAATATATAAAAGTTGAGTTTAAGTCTAATTGCACCAATATTTGTTTGTGAAAATAATGTGTAAATATGATGAATTATTTTTTTAATCTTTTTGTTTATAAAAAAAAAAATTCAGTGTTACTTATTAAATCTGTTATTTTATATTTTAATAAAGCAAAGATGAATTTCAAGAGTTCAAAAAAGGTCTGAATTTTTCAATTAGTGATTGCCTTCTTACACATACCAATGTTTTTTTTGAAAAACGTGATCTTTTATGCTATCATTACTTTAATTCTGTTTGTTCTTGCTGAAGGTGAACAATCACTAAGGATTTTGATAGAACACATAATATCATTTTTAGATAATTTTAGTTTTATTTCTTTGAATATATAAGAGGTGAGTTTAAGCCTGAAATTGCATGTGAAGTGTTTGATTCAAGTTTCCAGTTTTGTATTATCATAAATGTTTATAAGTTGTTTTCCTACTAATTGACTAATGCATTATTTATTTCTTGTTTTTTTTTTACAGGAACTATTTCAAGGAATCTGTAAATAAATGTTGGTCATTTTATGTTGGGGCTGCACATCTGCACAAATACTTAGTGTTGATTGATGAATTATATTATTTCAACTTTGGCATGTCCAATATTTAATTCAAGGGTTGAAAATTGTTATGTTTTTTTAATGTCAAATTATACTTCAATTGTAAAAACATTACATGTTATTTTTAGTAATAAGATAGTTCTACCACAAAATTTATTTTAAACATGACTGCTTTAATCAGATTTTTGTATACACTATTTTACTTTTTTTTTGGGCGGTTTTCATAGCTATTATTATGCCTATGAATCAGGTTTTCTAATACCTATTGATATTTCAACTTTTAACAAAAATACATACAAATACAAAAAAAAATTACAAAATAGATTCAGCACTACATGGGAAAGTAGATTGCTGAGGTGTAACATATTCAAAAAATTTGTTTAATCATTTTCTTCTTATAATAATTCAATTCAAGTAATGACACATCAGATAATATATTTTTTTACATATTCAAGAAAGATTACCATTTCAGGATTGCAAGCATTCTCCTAGAAGTCATTATTTTCTGTATTAGTAAATAGCAGGACAGTTTTGGCGAGAAAATGACATTCCTGTAATTTGGCCAAATTGTCCTGTTTTTTATATAGATATAGATATGCTACGCAAGTGTACAATAAGAAGTTTCATCTTTAGGTATATTGAGTCTGCAAGCATTGAAGCTTGCTAGATATTTGTTTGTGTGATACACGAAATATAATATTTTATTATACTAATAATATGTAGTGATATTATATTAATATTATAATAAAAATGTATATAAGTTATAATATTTATATAAATAGTTTCAATTTAAGATATTGTTTATTTATATTACACTACATTACCAATCTTTCAAAAGTAAGACATTCCGAAGTGAAATTTCATGGCCAAACTCAATGCAAATTGTTTAAGTCACTTTAATTTCTCCAAATCAATATAAATATTTTAAAACTATAGTAAATTAAAATAAAACAATAAATTATATAAATTAAATAGTATAATATTTTTATTATTATTTAAAAAAATTAATATGCTTTATGTTTGTACCTGAGACTCTTATAAGAATTTAATCCATAATTTATTTAAATCTAACATATATATCAAAATAAAAATAAATAATTAAATCCACAAAAAAATTATATTTCATATTTTATATATAATAATTTATTTAGATATATGCAATATTAATGTCAAATTAAAAATCAAATGAATGAGGATTAATTTGATATAACATTTGAAATAAAAGAAATTATTTAAATTGAAAACTTCTGTTAGAATAAAAAAAGGTGCATAACATCCGACTTTCACATCCTGGCAGTTGGACACAATTTATTTAATAGGTCTGTGCTTGCGTGGTGAGTAGAGAAGGCCCGTTTCGTAACCATGGAAAACTCAAACTCAGGTTCTATCTCATCTCTAATTTTATCATAGTCTTTGTCTCTTTCATTATCTTAACATTGTAGTAGTAGAATAAAAAACCTTATTGAGTACTCTCCTATTCCTCAAGATGCTGTTGTAGAATAAACTGTTCCTCCTCTCGTTAGCCCATATAACTTGTACAAGAAATATGGTAGCTTAACCAAGAGCATCAAACTTTTATCTCGTCAAGAAATCCTCCAACCAAGGAGTACGTTCAATCATCCAAGATGGATGATTGTGGCCTTCTAGCCATATCTCATAAGCAATATGTTACTCTCTTCATTCCTCTTGAGTATATTGATGCGTAGAAGCGAGAAGGATACACTCACCTCCATCTTGGAGATGTGAGATTGGTGGTATCATACCATGGCAGAAAAGGACTTCCTATTAGGGCAAGTATTGAACTCCTTAACACCAGATTCCTCAAATACAAACTAGCTATTGTAGGAACAATTCTGACCACTCTCAATGCCGAAAGTGTGGTAATAACCTTTTTCCCAAATTTTGCACTATATTTAAAGGATTCATCCTTAGCATATGTATTCAAGGTGTAAATCCAAATATCTGGAGTTGAGCAAATTTCAAACTCCATCATGGGAATTTTGCACCACCAGATTGTTTAGAGGCTGCAGAACCATGCACTTAACTTAAAAAATCAAGGGATAAAAGATGCTCTCATGGTCCTTATTGAATTTGGTTTGGAAATCCCCACCACCATCCAGGTCCTGAGGCAAATTAGCATGGGTGATCTCCAAGGATTGGTTCCTACTCAATGGATCACCAACTATGAATCCTTTCATCGGATGACGAGACCAATCCAAGCTACTGACTTTAGGTTTCAATGACTTAAGGATGGATAGGCGAAGATGATCTATAAGACAAAACCCGAGTAAAGCTCTTCTTCTATGTTTCAACATATGATTCGTCTAGTGTTCAAGGAAAGATATGTGGATATCCCTATCTCTTCATCCACATCAAACGGAAGTCATATGTACACATATAGTACTAACGGTCACTTTATTTAGGATATTGGTCCTTCCATGTGTGATCCTAGGTGCTCTTGTAGCTCCTTTGATAGTGATGATGAAGATGAAGAGGAAATTCCCAAGAGAAGAATGTGAAGGAGTTGTAAAGCCCCAAACAACAAATAGAATGATCTATTGGATCCACCTCCTCCAAAGATACCCATTATATCCTCCTACAAGGATGGCTATTCATGTTAACGTGAAGAGAAACCTTCACTTCCAACTCCACTGACTCTCCAACCTTTTTTTATGTTAAGAAGTTATGAGGAATATTTTCCTCCACTTGAAAGATGTGAAGATCGTATTTCTAAGGTAACTTCAAAACCTTATTTCCAAAGTAAAGTGGTGGAAGCAAGTGGACAACTAAGACCATTAAGCCAAGGAGAAGAAGTTCTCAACTGGCAAAACACAAATCCTGGAGTACAAAATCAATCGCTATAAAACATTGATTCCTAGATAACTCAGGTTCTTGAAAAGGTTCAAAACTCAAATAATCAAGTGGTTACTTGCAGACCCAACTCCTAAGGATAGAACAAAAGCTTAGTGGAAAGATTGCCTAGCTTGATAAGGAACTTAGAAGCCTTATTGCAAACATGCGAAATGGTATGGAGTTCATAACAAAGGAAGTAGAGATCTGACAACTCAAGAACGAGCTTTCAAGGATTGAAGATGATAAAGCCAAAAGAGGCTCAACATACATGGTGACTGAAAGAGGCTCCACCTTTATATATCCGCCAACCCCATACCAAGCTCCAATAGAGTTAAGAAGAGAGTCTCAACTATGTGCAATGTATTTTTGGATGATCTCTAACATATCTCTACCTTCTTCGAGACATAAAAGTACAGAAGGTGATCAATCAAAAGCTGAAGGAAAGAGGTCAACTGACATATTGATGGTACATTCCATGTCCACTAATCTCCCAAGAGAAATAAGTGATCTAGAAGAGATCAAAAGTTGCACATCAAATTCAACGGAATCACTTCCAGAGTCAAGTGGAACCGAATAAGAGATAGCTAGTGTCTGAGCTATCCTAATTACTGATCTAGAAGGAAGCCACTTCTAATGATTCAGATCAAGAGACTACTGATAGGCCCTTTTTAACTCATCCTAGTGAAAAACAAGGTAGAAAACTCCCTATTGGTCCTTGTCTTTCATTTGATGATGTCCCTATCCAATAGAGGAGAGAAAACCTGCATGTCCTATCGGTATGGATCGATAACTAGCTTAACAGGGAAGGAGCTAATCAAAGAATGGTTTTTCAAAGACTTCCCATCAAGATTTCTCAGTATACTATAAGAATGGATCTTAAATCTTGGATAATACAGATAAATGTAGTTAATTCATGCACCAACATTATCTGACGTACTTGGCAAAATCCATAGAGAGTTTATCGGTGAAATCTCTCTGTACACAAAGACCCTATCTAAAGAATATTTCTCCATGAGGTGTTGTTCTCTGTTGAAGAAGGATCTTGATAGACATTTTAAACAAATGTTTGAAAGATTCTATATGTTGGATGGCTACAATGATCCAGATCTCAAGAATGTCTACCTTGCCTTATTACCACAAGAACTTCAACTGGAGATGGCAAGGATGTTTAGTCTATGAAGAAGGATATGTCCCATCTCAGCATGGGACAAATCCATCAAGTATGTTTGGCTTCTCTAGACGAACTTTGCAACCCACAAAATCTTTTAAAGGAGATAATGGAGCGAAGAAAGATTCCAAAAATGGTATGTGATAAATCTTACCTTGAAAAAAAATGTAAAGAAAAAACATGTCATTGCTAAAAAAAAAGTAAGGAGCAAAGAAAAACAAAAGTTAAGAACGAAAAAGAAAAGACAAACATACAAGTTTTCAGAAGGAAGCTATTATGGAAGAAGTCAATAGATAGGTGCTACCTGTGTGGGCAAAAAGGCCATTTCGCAAAAAAATGTCCAAAAAAGAAAGAAAAGGTAGCAAAGCTCGCATCACAAGCCTTTCACTACCATGAAATATATTTTTAAGAAGCAAACATAGAATCTCTCTATTCAGAGCAAGATGGTCAGGATTTTGATACAACTTTCATTCATCAAGAAACCTCTGATGAAGAACATTCCACAGAAGAGAATGTTCCTATTCTCATGACAAAGAAGTGTCTAGTGCTGAGAACCAACATGATCATACAAGAATGGGATGCCATCGCCACATTTTGAAGTTCAACTGCTTCAGTCTAAATATGATAGACAGATTAAGGTGATTGGAGTCCTTGATACAGGAGCAAGAAAAACCATGAATAACCAAGTGAAGCTTGACAACTCCATCATGAATACTTCGTTGTTGCAGATGGCCAGACCTTTCATATTACCTTGATATCTAAACAATTAGTTGGAATCCGAAATTCTTTGTTCATCTTCCTTTTAATAAGAATGAAGATATTAATGTCACAAAAGCTACACATCCAGGCATAAAACCAAAATAACTCAATCTTGCTAGACAAGAAGAATATACTGATCTCCTAGCTTTAGGTCTCATCGAAGTCACATATTCAATTGGGTATGCCTAACTTTTTATGTCAATAAAAAAGTAGAATAACTTCGGGGAAAGAAGAGGTTAATAATTGATTACAAAGGCCTTAACTATTACCATCTTGATGATAAATTTTCCTTACCTAGAACAAAAGTATTGTTCTCCTATCTTTCAGAAGCCCAAATATTTTCTAAATTCATTCTCAAATGGGGTTTTTGGAAAGTGAGCCTTGATCTAGGTGAAAGATATAAAACAACTTTCTATTTACCTATGACCCAATACCAATGGACCATTTTACCCTTTGGTCTTAAAGTTGCATCATGCCTTTTCCCAAAGACCATGATTAAAATATTCGAACCCGTATTAAACAATATCCTTGACTATATTGATGTCATTTTGTTATACTCCATAAGCATAGAGAAATATGAACAACTTCTCAAATATGTTCATAGACTTGGTTGAGAAATATGGAGTTATGCTTTCACAAAAGAAGAGTATGGTATAAAAGAAGTCTATCGACTTCCTGGGTATGAAGATTGCAGATGGAGAGTATGAACCAGGCTTGCATCTATCACAAGAGCTACTGAAGTTCCATGATGAGCACTTATCTATAAAGCAAGTTCAACAGTTTCTTGAGATTGTCAACTATCTCAAGGAATTCATTCCTAAATGCTCAGCCAATACAAGCAAGCTCTCAAAGCTTCTTAAGAAGAGTCCAAATGCTTGGAATGATGACCAAATGGTTGCAGTGAAACATCTTAAGGATGTTTTTTTAGAAGCTCTTTCCATTAAGAATTCTAGAAGATGGTCAAAGAATTCTACAAACAGATGCTTGTGAAGATTGCTAGGGAGCCATACTTCTAGAAAACAAAGGTAGAAAACTTCACTATTGTGAACATGCTAGTGGCTAGTTCTAAAAATATGAGACCCATTACCATGCTTTCTACAAGGAGATACTAGCTGTCAAGAATGAATTAAAAAATTTCAATTCCATCTTGGGGGACACAACTTTATTATCCAGCTAGATAATACATCTTTTCCTACTGTAATGGAGTTCAAGAACAAAGGAGTTCTAGAAAAGCAATTTCTTAGACTCAAGGATTGGTTTCAAAATATCAATTTGAAGTTCAACACATAAAAGGTAAAGATAACATTGTCCCTGATTATCTCTCTAGGATAAACCAGCTACAACTCATATCATCTACAAAGGAACTACCAATTCTCTTAATGACAAGAAAATGGAAGAAAATTATATCTTCTAGAATTGTTTTTCAGCAACAAGCTCCTATTCACCTTATCAATCCAGATTTGTCTTTCCCTCCAAATGATGAGATGTTCAAGACTCTTGGAGATATTTGAAAATATGCCACTGATAATTTATTTTGATATCTTTCAAAATATATTTTTGAGGAAGGAATTGAAGAGAAACAAGCTTGCTACCATTTCCACACACCATTTCTGGCTATAACACATGTTGATCTTACAAAAGACCTTACATTTAATGATTTGCGGTACTTATGGTGTTTGTTTACTTTATATTTCCATCTTGTTGAATTTTCAGTTTGGGATATGCTTATATTCTTCCAAGACACTGAATATGATGCAACACTGGTAGACATTCTTGCTATGGTACACTACTGTTGAGGAATGAATAAAGGTACTCCAAGACAAATATCAAGATGATGAAGACCCACCTATTATATTCCTTTGTCACAGGCCATATTATATAGGTATCCAAGAAGAACTTCTCTAGTTCCCTTACATTACAAGTTGAAGATCATCAAAGAACTAATCCATCACAACAAAGAAGAACATCGGGAGTTGTATGTTCATCTCTGCTTTGCTAACCAGAGCCATCCAGATGAATCTACAACAGAATTCACATACATGCCATTTGTTTTCAATCCAATAAAGGAAGATCTAGAATCAGATAAAACTGGAACTAGCCATGATCAAAAGTTCAAGTATGAGCCTGAATATTACACTAGATAAATTCAAAAATAAAGAGACCTGCATATCAAGGAGAGTACATTTTTTAGCTTTAAAAATGTTGTAATAATACCCATGTGATAAGGGTAATCTTGTATTTTGTTTTTAGTAAGCTGTTGGAGATGATAACTCATATTGTGAGGTGTCCTTAAGGGTGACTTGTTTTGCATGCAGCTAGCATGAGGTGTCTTACATGCAGCTAGCATGAACTGTCTTACATGTAGCTACGACAACATTTCTTACATGCAGCTAGCATGGTGTATCTTACATGCAACCCTCCTAGAATGAGTGTCTTTGCATGGAGAAGGTGGGTTGCCCCTTCAAAACGTGTCTTTATAATATGAGATGACTCATCAGTCCTAAACCTCTATAAATAGAGGACTACAGTCAGTTCTAAAATACACACAAAAATGAATAAACTCTCAATTTTCTTACTTATGAGTTTCTAATCATTTGGTTAGCTTCTTAAAAACCTTTAAGCTAGCTTATAGCTCATTATATTCTTAGTCGTGTTATTACTACGGTATGAACTATGCTCTATACTCGCTTCTTAGGAGGATCACGACCTATGAGTCTGATTAATGGTCCCGTAAGAGGTAGTCAAACTCTTAATAGGTTGTGATCCTCCTAAGAGACGAGTATAGAGCATACTTCATGGCATAGTAATAAAAGGACTGAGAATATATTGAGCCATAAACTGACTTAAGGGTTTTGGAGAAGACAACCAAAAGATTAGAAACTCATAAGTAAGGAAATTGGGTGTTTATTCATTTTTGTATGTATTTTACAACTAACTTTAGTCCTCTATTTAAAGAGGTTTAGGACTGATGAGTAATCTCCTATTACAAAGACACGTGTTGAAGGGACATCCCACCCTTCTCCATGTAAATACACCTCATGCTAGGAGGGCTGCATGTAAGATACGTCATGCTAGCTCCATGTAAGATAAATTGTGCTAGTTGCATGTAAGGTACCTTATGCTAGCTGCATGTATGACACCTCATGCTAGCTGTATGCAAGACACATCACCCTTAAGGATACCTCACTATATAAGTTGTCATCTCTAACAACTTACGAAAAACAAAATACAAGATCACCTTTATCACATAGGTATTATTACAACATTTTTAAAGATAAAAAAATGTACCCTTCTTGATGTGAAAGTCTCTTTATTCCTGAATTTATCTTTGGTCATATTCAAGCTTATACTCGAACTCTTGATCGTGGCTAGTTTCTATTTTATCTAGTTCTGGATATTCCTTTATTGGATTGACAATAAATGACGTATATGTTAGTCCTTCTGCAAATTCATCTGGATGTCCCTTGTTAGCAAGGCATAGATGAATATATAGTTCCTGACGTTCTTCTTTGCTATGCTGGATTGATTCCTTGATAGTCTTCCACTTGTAATATAAGGGAACTCGATGGAATTCTTCTTGGATTCTTGTAAAATACAGCCTGTGATAGATGAATATAACATGTGGGTCTCCATCATTTTGATATTCATCTTGGAGCTCCTTTATCCATTCCTCAATAGTAACGTAGCATAGTAGAAATACCCACCAGAGTGTTGAATAATTTTCAGTGTCTTGGAAGAATATAAGCATATTCCAAAATCAAAATTCAATAGGATGGAAATATAAAGTAGATAAGCACCATAAGTGCCACAAACCGTAAAATTTAAGATCATTGGTAAGATCAACATGTGTTATCGCTAGAAATGGTATCTGGAAATGGTAGCAAGCTTGTTCCTCTTTAATTCCTTTCTCAGATATATATTTTGAGAGATATCAAAATAAATTCTTGGTGGCCTGTTTTTATATATCTCCAAGAGTCTTGAACAACTCATCACTTAGAGGAAAAGACAAATCTGGATCCCTAAGGTGAATAAGAGCTTGCCATCAAAAAACAATTCTAGAAGATATAATCTCCTTCGGTTCTCTTGTAATGAAGATGATTAATAGTACCTTCATGGATGATATGAGTTGTAGCTAGTTTTTCCTGGAGAGATAATCAGGGACAAAGATATCTTTACCTTTTATGTGATGAACTTCAAATTGATATTTTGAAAACCAATCCTTGAATTTGAGAAGTTGCTTTTTTGGAACTCCTTTATTCTGAAGCTCTATTATAGTACGAGAAGATGTATTATCCAGCTAAATAGTAAAGTTGTGTCCCATAGGATGGAATTCAAATTTTTTTATTCTATTCTTGACACCTAGTATCTCTTTGTAGACAACATGATAATGGGTCTCAAATTCATTGAACTGGCCACTTGCATGTCCACAATTGTTAAATTTTCCACGTTCATTTTCTAGAAGTATGGCTCCCCCGTAATCTTCACTAGCATCTGTTTGTAGAATTCTTTGACCATCTTCTGGAATTCATAATAGAGAGAGCTTCTGACATACATACTTAAGATGTTTAACGAAGCAAGTGGACTCTTCTTTAGAAGCTTTAAAAGCTTACTTGTATAAGCTGAGCATGAGGAAATGAATTCCTTTAGATAGTTGACAATCTCAAGTAACTGTTGAACTTGATTTATTGATAAGTGCTTATCCAGGAACTTCAGCAACTCTTGTGATAGATGCAAGTCTAGTTTTTAATCTCCATCTGTGTTCTTCTTCTCAAAGAAGTTGATAGACTTCTGTTTAACCATATTATTCTTTTATGAGAGCATAATTACATATTTCTGGACCAAGTCTATGAATAGATTGAGAAGCTTTTCATGTTCCTTTATGCTTTTGGAGTATAAGAGGATGTCATCAATATAGACAAGGGTACTGTTTAAGATTGGTTCGAATAATCATGGTCTTTTGGAAAAGAGAGTGTGCAACTTTAAGACCAAAGGGTATAACATTCAATTGGTATTGGGCCATAGGTAAATAGTAAGTTTTTTTATATCTTTCACCTAGATCAAGGCCCACTTGCCAAAAATCCGATTTGTGATCGAATTTAGAAAATATTTAGGTTTCTAAAAGATAGGAGAACAATACTTTTGTTCTAGGTAATGGGAATATATCATCAAGTAGGTAATAGTTAAGGGGTTTGTAATCAATTCCTAACCTCTTCTTTCCCCGAACTTGTTAGGCCCTTTTATTGACCTAAAAATGTGCACATGCCCAATTTGAATTGGTAGATTCAATGAGACCCAAAGCTAGGAGATCGCTACATTCTTGTCTGGCAAGATTGAGTTCTTCCGGTGTCATTCTTGGATGTGTAGCTTTGGTGGCATTAATAGCTCCATTCTTCTTAAAAGGAAGACGAATAAATAATTTTTTATTATTCCATAGAGGATGAGGATGGTTGAAATCTGTATGAGATTCTGCATAACATTCTTGCAGCTTCTTGGTTATAGTATCAAATTCTTCTGATGCCTCCATCAAGGTAATTAGTCTTTGTGTTAGAGTGAAGGCCTGGAATGCCCTTTGTATTTGACAGCATGAGATCAAAACCTATTAAAACCCATTACTAAATCATGCCTATGGAGCTTGCTTCCAATGACTTTAACCCAAACGACACAATCTAGAAAGATTTGGATTCCAATAAGTTGTTTAGATATCAAGGCAGTATGAAAGGTTTGGCCATCTACAAGAAAGAAATATTCATGATGTGGTTGCAAAGCTTCACTTGGGAGAATGTCTGGGTTCATCTTGGTTTCTCTTTCTTGTGTATCAAGAACTCCAATACACTTGATTGGTCTATCATATAGATTAAACCACCTTAGCTTCAAGATGTGGTGATTGCATCCCTTTTTATACGATCATGTCATGAGAATATGAACTTTCTCTTCTGTGGAATCTTCTTCATCAATCATTTCTTGAAGAACAAAAGCTATATTAGAATCTTGGCCATCTTGGTATGAATAGAGGGATTCTATGTCTACTTCTTCAACATTTACTTCATGGTAGTGAAAGACCTGTTATGCGAGCTTTGTTGCCTTTCCTTTCTTATTTGGGTAATTTTTGCGAAATGGCCTTCTTGCCCACACATACAACACCTATTTGTTGACTTCTTACTCAATGGCTTCCTTCTGAAAAACCTGTATGTTTATCTTTTCTTTTTCTTTCTTATCTTCTGTTTTCTTTGCTCCTTTCTTTTTTGGAGCAATGATATGCATTTTCTTTACATTTTATTTCAAGGTAAGATTTATCACATACTGTTTTTCGAATCTTTCTTCACTCCATCATCTCCTTGAAAAGATTTTGTTGCTCGTAAAGCTTGTCCGGAGTAGACAAACAAACTTTATGGATTTGTCCCATGCTGATATAGGCCATATACTTCTTCATAGACTGGAACATCCTTGCCATCTGTGGTTGAAGTTCTTGTGGTAATGAGACAAGGTAAGCATTTTAGAGATTTAGATCATTGTAGCCATTCAAAATGTAGAGTCTTTTAGATATTCATTTTAAATTCCTATCAAGATCCTTCATTGACAGTGAACAATACCTCATTCAGAAATATTCCTGAGATAAGGTCTTGGATGTATCAAGAAATTTCACTAATAAACTCTCTGTGGCTTTTGCCAAGTATATCAGCTGCTGTTAGTTCATCAATTAACTGCATCAATCTGTATTCTCCAAGACTTAAGAACCATTCTTGTAGTACACCAAGAAATCTTGATGTGAAGTATTTGAGAACCATTCTTGGATCAGCTCTTTCCATATTAAGCTGGTTATCGATCCACGCCGATTGGACATGCAACTTTTCTTTTCTCTTCTGGATAGGAACATCATCAAATGAAAACCAATGACCAATAGAGGTTTTCTACCTTCTTTCTCACTAGGATGAGCTACAAAGGGCCTATCAGTAGTTTTCTAATCTGAATCATTAGAAATAGGGTCTATGAAGGACTGACTACCTTCCAGATCAGCCATTATGATAGCTGAGACGTCAGCCATCTCTTCTTCGGTTCCAATTAATTCTAGAAGTGATTATGTTGAATCTAATGTGCAACTTTGGCTCTCTTATGGGTCACTTATTTCTCCTAGGAGAATAATGGACTTGAAATGAGCCATCAATGTATTAATTGGCCTCACTCCTTCAGCTTTTGATTGGTCGCCTTCTATACTTTTCTATCTCGGAGAAGGTAGAGATATGCTAGAGATCATCCCAAAATACTTTGCATATAGTTGAGATTCTGTTCTTGACTTTGCTGGAGCTTGGTATGGGGTTAGTAGAGATATAAAGGTGGAGCCTCTTTCAGTCACCATGTATGTTGAGTCTCTTTTAGCTTTATCATCTTCAATCCTTAAAAGCTCTTTTTTAAGTTGTTTGATCTCTACTTCCTTTGTTGTGAACTCCAGGCCATACCACTTGTTTGCTATAAGGATTATGAGTTCCTTATCATATTGGGCAATCTTCCCAATAAGCTATTATTCTATTCTTAAGAGTTGGGTCTGCAGGTAACTCACTTGATTATTTGAGTTTTGAACCTTTTCAAGAACCTAAGTTACCTTAGAATCAATGCTTTGCAATGATTGATTTTGTGCCTGAGCATTTGTGGTTTTCCAATTGAGAACTTCTTCTCCTTGGCTTATTGGCTTTAGTTGTCCACTTGCTTCCACCACTGCACTTTGAATATAAGGTTTTGAGGTTACCTTAGAAGTATGATCTTCATGTCTTTCAAGTGGAGGAAAATCTTCTATATGGCTTCTAAACATGAAACATGGTTGGAGATTGGAGTTGGGAGTAAAGGTTTCTCTTCATGTTGACATGAATAGCCATCCTTGTAGGTGGATATAATGGGTATCTTGGGAGGAGATGGATCCGATAGATCATTGCATCTATTTTTTTGGGCTTTACAACACATTCTCTTTCTTCTCTTGGCAATTTCCTCTTCATCTTCATCATCGCTATCAAAGGAGCTACAAGAGCATCTAGGATCACAAATTGAAGGATCAACATGCTAAATAAAGTGATTGTTAATATGATCTATGTTTACATGACTTCCCTTTAATGCGAATGAAGAGACAGGGATATCCTCATTCTATTCTTTGAATATTAAACGAATCATAAGTTGGAACATAGAAGAAGAGCTTTCCTAAGGTTCTCTCTTATATATCATCTTCACACATCCATCCTTCATTCATTGAAACCCAAAGTTAGTAGCTTGGACCGGTCCCGTCACCTGATGAAGGGAATAATATTTTGTGATCCATTAAGTAGGAACCAATTGTTGGAGATCACCCCTGTTGATTTGTCTCCGGGTCTGGATTATGGTGGGGAATTCTAAACCAAATTCAGTAAGGACCATGAGAGCATCTTTTATCTCTTGATTTTCTAAGTCGAGGGCATGGTTCTGCAACATGTAAATAATTTGGTGGTGCAAAGTTCCCATGATGGAGTTGGGAATTTGCTCAGCTCCGGATATTTAGATTTGCACCTTAAATGCATCCGCTAAGGATGAACCCTATAAAGATAATACAAAATTAGGAAAGAAAGTTATAACCACACTTTCGCCATTGAGAGTGTTCAGAACTATTCCCATTACAACATATTCGTATTTGAGGAATCTGGTGTCTAGTAGTGTAATCCTTATAGTGATAGGAAGTCCTTTTCTGCCATGGTGTGATAACACCAATCTCATAGCTCCAAGATGGAGGTAAGTGTATCCTTCTCTCTTCCATTCATCAATATACTCAGGAGGAATAGATAGAGTAACATATTGCTTATGAGATGTGACTAGAAGACCACAATGATCCATCCTGGATGATTGAATGTACTCCTTGGTTGGAGGATTTCTTGATGATACACGAGCCTTGATGCTATTGGTTAAGCTACCATATTTCCTATACATGCTATATGGGCTAACAAGAAGCGAAATAGTTTGTTCTACAATACCATCTTGAGGAAAAATAGAGTACTTAACAAGGTTTTATATTCTACTAGTATAATTTAGGTAATGAAAGTGATGAAGAATGTGATAAAATCAAAGATGATAAAGAACCCTAGTTTGAGTTTTCCATGGTTATGGAGGAGGCCTTCTCTACTCACCATGCAAGCACAGACCTAGTTCCCTAAATATTCTTTGATGGAAAGATGAGAGCATTAGGGCTCTGATACCAAGACATGGTATGGAAGCCCTACGAGTTCACACCCTTGGAAGACCATAGCCACTGTTAGTGTAACTTGACAGCTACTATGGTTAACTCTGAACTTCATCCCTCTTTGGCACACATGGCCATATGAGATTACCCTGCAGCACATATGAAGAATCTTCGAAACATTAGATACTTTCGGGAATTGCAAAATATGCAAAGCTTGATTGACGAATCTTGATGATGATAATATTTACATTGGAATTATACGATAACTTAGATAATAGATAAGAAAATATACACCAAGTCAAAACTCAAGTTTTTTTTTTCACAACAATCATTTTTCATGGTAAAAGACAAACATCGGAAGATTTGTTATGACAGTGTGGTTTTTTATATAAAGTTAAATGATGCAATATGTATGAAGTATTGTAATACATCTGAATTTTTCAAGTTTTCATCCCAACTTAATTTATATGTTGTGAAATATCTTGAAGTTAAACTAATATTTTAGAACTACATGTTTATTTATTAGTTACGTATTATGTATGAATTGTCTTGTGAAGTTCATATAAAGTTCTTAATGTAAATTATTTTAATAAATGAGATATCAGAATCTAAATTAAATAAAGTTTATAAAATCAAATATTTTAATTATTAAATTAATTTTGTAGAGTATGCATTAATAAACCAAAAAAACTAATGTCTGCATTTGTAAGCCAACCACTTCCGCCATGTTACACGTAAGTTCTATACATAAAAAATATATTTATATGAACATAATATGAATTGAGATTTTTAATGGTTTGTTGTAAAATATGTAAACATAACTAAATACTCGAACTCTTGATCCTGGCTGGTTCCAAGTTTGTCTGGTTCGGATTCTTCAGCTATAGGGTTGACTACGAACGAAGTATAAGTAAGCCCTTGTGTGCATTCCTCTGGATGGCTTTTGCCCTTGATAGTCTTCCACTTATAGTGTAGGGGAACTAGACGAAGTCCTTCTTGGATTCTTGTAGAATATAGCCTATGACAAGAAATATGACGTGAGGGTCTTAATCATCTTGATATTCATCTTGGAGCACCTTTATCCATTCTACAACAGTTGCATATCATAGTAGGGATGACCACTAGAGTGTGGAGTCATTTTCAATATCTTAGAAAAAGATGAGTATATCCCATACTGAAAACTCGATAGGATGAAAGTATAAGGTAAACAAAAACCATAGGTACCATAAATCATTGAAGGTGAGATCTTTGGAAATGGTAACATGTTTTTTATTATCAGATTCCTTCTTTAGAAATATATTTCGATAGATATCGAAACAAATTCTCCATAGCATGTTTTGAAAGGATTATCACGAGGAGGGAATGATAAATCAGGATTGATAAGATGGATGGGAGCTTGTCTCCAAAAAATGGTTTTAGAAGATATTATCTTCTTTTGTTTTCCTGTCATAAAGATAACGGGCAGCACCTTTGCAGATGATATGAGTTGCAGCTGGAATTTTCGGGAGAGATAATCAGGCACAACATTGTCCTTATCCTTTATGTGTTGGACTTCAAACTGATACTTTGAAAACCAATCTTTGAGTTTGAGTAACTGCTTTTCTGGATAATAAAATTGTATCCCACAAGATGGAATTCAAATTTTTTAATTCCAATTTGAAAACTAATATCTCCTTGTAAACAGCATGATAATGTGCTTTAGATTATTTTCCCACCTTTGTTCTCTAATAAGATGGCTCCCTAATAATCATCACTGGCATCTGTACGTAGGATTCTTTGACCATCTCCTGGAATTCCCAAGGGTGAGAGCTTTTGATGAACTTCATTAAGATGTTTTACTGCTGCAGTTTGGTCGACATTCTAGGAAAGTGGACTTTTTCTTAGAAGCTTTGACAAATTGCCTGTAAAAGCTGAGCACTTGGGGATAAAATCTTTAAGATAGTCGATGATTTCAAGGAACTGTTGAACTTGCTTAACAGATAAATGTTCATCCTGGAACTTGAGTAGTTCTTAAGATAGGTGTGATCTCGGTTCGTACTCTCCATCCACAATCTTCATGCCCAAAAAGTCAATAGATTTTTGTTTGATCACACTTTTCTTTTGTGACAGCATGATTCCATATTTTTGAACCAAGTCTATGAACATATTGAGAAGTTGCTCATGTTCCTCTTTATTTTGGAATATAAGAGGATATAATCTATATAGACAAAGATAATGTTTAATATGGGTTCAAAGATCTTCGTTATGGTATTTTGAAAGAGGGATTGTGAAACTTTAAGACAAAATGACAGAACTGTCCATTGGTATTGGGCTATGGGTAGACAAAAACTTGTTTTATATCTTTCATTTGGGTCTAAACCTACTTGCTAGAAACCTGATTTAAGGTCAAATTTAGAAAAGATCTGGCTTCAGATAGATAAGAGAACATAACTTTTGTTTTAGGTAAGGGGAATTTATCATCAAGCAAGTAATAGTTGAGAGGCTTGTAATCGATGATTAAACTCTTCTTCCCCCGACCTTCTTCTGCTCTCCTATTGACATAGAAGGTTGGGCAAGTCCAATTTGAATTGGTGGCTTCAATTAGGCCCAAGGATAATAGCTCACTGCATTCTTTTCAGGCCAAATTCAGCTCTTTAGGTGTCATGCCTGGATGTGTGGCTTTAGTTGCATTGATATCCTCAGTCTTCTTAAAAAAAGTCGAACATAGAATTCTGAGTTCTTCCATAGCGGATGAGGATGGTTGAAGTCTGCATGAGATTCTGTATAACATTCTTTCAACCTCTGGATATGTGGATCAGACTCTGTTATCTCCTTCAACGTAAGCAACTTTTGTGTTGGTGTGAATGGTAGGAATGTCCTCTTGTATTTGACTCAATGGGAAAATATTTGTAACTTCTGAGCTTTGAAGAAAACATCAACGCCCATTAATAAATCCTGTCCGTAGTTTGCTTCCAATGACTTTAGTCCAAATAACACAGTCTAGAAAGATTTGAATTCCAACTGGTTGTTTAGATATCAAGATAGTATGAAAAGTTTGGCTATCTGCAGTAAAGAAATATTAATGATGGGACTCCCAAGCTTCATTAGGAAGGATGTTTGGGTTCATCATGGTTTTTCTTACTCCTTTATCAAGAACTCCGATCACCTTTATAGGTTTGTCATACTTTGACTGAAGCACCTGGACCTCAAGAAGAGGTGATGGCATCCCGTCTTGTATGACCATATTGGATCTCAGCATTGGAGGTTGTTTCATCATAAGAATAGGAACATTCTCTTCTAAATAATTTTCATCAGATGTCTCGTGAATGATAAAGGTTGTGTCAGAATATTGGCCATCTTGTTCGGAGTAAAGAGATTCTATGTCTGGTTCATCAACATCTGCTTCTTGATAGTGAAAAGTCTGTGATGCCAGCTTAGCAACATTTCCTTTCTTTGTGGGGCAGTTTGTTGCGAAATGCCCTTTTTGTCCACATAGATAACATTTATTAGTGGACTTCTTTCTTAATGGCTATTTTTGAAAAAACCTGTATGTTTGGTTTTTCTTTTTCCTTCTACCTTTTTGCTTATATTTTTCTTTATCTTTTTTGGAGCAATGACATTCTTTCTCATGACATTTTATTTAGGTAGGATTTATCACATACCTTTTTTGGAATTTCGCGCCTCTCCATCATTTCTGTAAAAAGATTTTGTTGCTCACAGAGTTTCTCTAGAGCAACCAAATAGGTTTGATGGATTTGTCCCATGCTGATTTGGGTAATGTCCTTCTTCATGGCTTGAAACATCCTCACCATTTCTGGTTGTAGCTCTTGTGGGAAAGAGGCAAGGTAGACATTCTTGAGATTTTGATCATTATAGCCATTCAAGATGTAGAATCTTTCAGACATTCATTTGAAATACCTATCAAGATCCTTTTTCAACAGCGAACAACACCACACAGAGAAATATTTTTGAGACACAACCTTGGTGTATAAAGATATCTCACTGATAAATTCTCTATGTATTTCACTAAGTACACCAACTGGCGTTGGTTCATCGATCAGTTATAATTGTCGATATTCTCCAAGACTTAAGAACCATTCTCTTAACACACCAACAAATCTTGATGTAAATTCTTTGAGAACTGTTCTTAGGTCAGCTCCTTCTCTGTTCAGTTGATTGTCTATCCAGGCCAATATAATATACATCTTTTCTCTTCTCTTTTGAATAGATACATCATCAAATGAAAATCAATGGCCAATAGAGGGTTTTGTACCTTGCTTTTTAGTAGGATGTGACACATAGGGTCTGTCGGTAGTCTCTTGATCCAAGTCATGAAAAATAGGTTCAGTGAAGGGTTGGCTTTGTCTTGTATCGGCTATCAGGATTGCTGAAACGTCAGCTATCTCTTCTTCATTTGATGATGTACCCATTCAAAAGAGAAGACAAATGATGCATATTCTATCAGCCTGGATTGACAATCAACTGAACAAAAAATGAGCTGACCTAAGAACAGTTCTCAAAGAATTTACATCAAGATTTGTTGGTGTGTTAAGAGAATAGTTCTTAAGCCTCGGAGAATATAGACAATTACAATTGATTGATGCACCAACGCCATCTAACATACTTGATGAAATACATAGAGAATTTTATTGGTGAGATATCGTTATACACCAAGGTTGTGTCTCAAGAATATTTCTCTATGAGGTGTTGTTCGTTGTTGAAAAGGGATCTTTAAAGGTATTCAAATGAATGTCTGAATGCTCCTACATCTTAAACGGCTATAATGATCCATATCTCAAGAATGTCTACCTTGTCTCTTTAGCACAAGAGCTACTACCATAAATGGCAAGGATGTTTCAAGCCATGAAGAAGGACATGACCCAAATCAGCATGGGACAAATCCATCAAACCTGCTTGGCTGATCTAGAGAAACTTTGTGAGCAACAAATTCTTTTTAAAGAAATGATGGAGAGGTAGAAAATTCCTAAAAATGTATGTGATAAATCCTACCTTGAAATAAAATGTCATGAGAAAGCATGTCATTGCTCCAAAAAAGATAAAGAAAAATATAAGCAAAAAGATAGAAGAAAAAAGAAAAACAAAATATAAAGATTTTTTGGAAGGAAGCCATTCAGAAAGTAGTCCACTGATAGATGCTATCTATGTGGACAAAAATGACATTTCGCAAAAAACTGCCCTACAAAGAAAGAAAAGGCGGCTAAGGTGGCATTAGAGACCTTTCACTATCATGAAGTAGATATTGATGAAGCAGACATAAAATCTCTTTACTCAAAACAAGATGGCCAAGATTATGACACAGCCTATGTCCTTCATGAGACATCTGATGAAGAAGATTTAGAAGAGAATGTTTCCATTCTTATGATGAAACAACCTCCAATGCTGAGAACCAACATGATCATACAAGAAGGGATGCCATCACCTCATTTTGAGGTCCAGGTGCTTCAGTCAAAGTATGACAGACCTATAAAGGTGATCGAAGTTTTCGATACAGGAGCAAGAAAACCATGATGAACCCAGACATCCTTCCTGATGAAGCTTAGGAGTCACATCATGAATATTTCTTTGCGGCAAATGGGCAAACTATTCATACTGCCCTGATATCTAAATAACCAGTTGGAATTTAAATATTTCCAGACTGTGTTGTTTGGACTAAAGTTATTAGAAGCCAACCCCACGGACATGATTTATTAATGTGCTTTGATGTTTACTTCAAATCTTAGAAGTTACAAATATTTTTCCATGGAGTCAAACAGAAGAGGACATTCCTACCATTCACACCAACACAAAAGTTGTTTACGATGAAGAAGATACCAGAGTTTGATCCACTTATCAAAAGGTTGAAAGAATGTTATGCAGAGTCTCATGCGGACTTCAACCATTCTCATCCACTATAGAAGAACTCAGAATTCTATGTTCAACTTTCTTTTAAGAAGAATGAGGATATCAATGCCACTAAAGCCACACATCCAAGCATGACACCTGAAGAGCTGAATTTGGCCTGACAAGAATGCAACGAGCTATTATCCTTAGGCCTAATTGAAGCCACCAATTCAAACTAGCTTGCCCAGCCTTTTATGTCAATAAGAGAGCAGAACAAGTTCGAGAGAAGAAAAGGTTAGTCATTCATTACATGTCTTTCAACTACTACTTGCTTGATGATAAATTCTTCTTACCGAGAACAAAAGTTATGTTCTTTTATCTATCTGAAGCCCGGATATTTTCCAAATTCAACCTTAAATCGGGTTTCTGGCAACTGGGTTTAGACCCAGATCAAAGATATAAAACAGCTTTTACCTACGCACAGCCCAATACCAATGGACAGTTCTGCCATTTGGTCTTAAAGTTGCACCATCCCTCTTCCAAAAGACCACGATGAAGATCTTCGAACCCATATTAAACAGTACCCTTGTCTATATAGATGATATCCTCTTATATTCCAAAAATATAGAGGAATGTGAGTAGCTCCTCAATATGTTCATAGACTTGGTTCAAAAATATAGAATCATGCTGTCACAAAAGAAAAATGTCATAAAAAAAAAATTTATTGACTTTTTGGGCATGAAGATTGCGGATGGAGAGTACGAATGAGAATCACACCTATCTCAAGAACTACTCAAGTTCCCGGATTAGCACTTATCTGTTAAGCAAGTTCAATAGTTCCTTGTAATCGTCAACTATCTTAAAGATTCTATCCCCAAGTGCTCAACCTATACAAGCAAATTGTCAAAGCTTCTAAAAAAAAGTCCACCTTCCTGGAATGTCGATCAAACTACAACTATAAAACATCTTAATGAAGTTCGTCAAAAGCTCTCACCCTTGAGAATTTCAGGAGATGGTCAAAGAATCCTACAGACAGATGCGAGTGATGATTATTATGGAGCCATCTTTTTAAAGAACGAAGGTGGGGAGCTGCGTTATTGTAGACATTCCAGTGGTCAATTCAAAAATTCTGAAACACATTATCATGCTGTCTATAAGAAGATATTAGTTGTCAAATATGGAATTAAAAAATTCGAATTCCCTCTTGTTGCACAGGTTGCATCATAGGATGAGTTAATACGTCATTTCCAGCGATTATGGAGCTCAAGAATAAAGAAGCCTCAAAAAAGCAGCTACTCAGACTCAAAGAATTGTTTTCAAAGTATCAATTTGTAGTCTAACACAAAAGTAAAGATAATATTGTGCCTAATTATCTCTCTAAGCAATTTCAACTTCAACTCATATCATCCACAAATGTGCTGCCCGTTATCTTTATGACGGAAAAACAGAAGAAAATAATATCTTCTAAAACCTTTATAATTTAATCTCCAAATTCAAGAAAGTTAAAAAACTTTCTAGTTGGAATTTTTTCATTGGTATATTTTTAACTTCACATTAATTTTATCGACAAATAAAATTTTCTACATTAAAACTTTGTTTTTTCTTGTTCACGCGCACATATATATTTTGTAAGGTAATTTCAATACTTCAGAAAATTATTTATATTTAAAAAAAATTTGAAGATTGTTCATGAAAAATATGTCAATTTTCTTTATATTTGTATTTGTTAGCATATTTATTTCCAGTAAGGTGTTGACTAATAATTTTAAAATTAATGAGCGTGACCATACATGCATGTAAGTTAAAAGGCACATCAAACGCCTTTGTGATAGGGTTGTTTCTATATGTAAATGATATGTTGATTAACACTAGTCATGACATCATTGACATGAAACACTTGTTAAAATACAAATTCAACATGAAAGGTATGGATTTAGTGGATATGATTCTTGGAATCTAAATCGAACAAACATCTGAAAAATATTGTTTTATCACAATCTCATTGTGTTGAAAATTATTTAAGAAGTTCAATACTTGCAACGATCCACCAACAAAAACACCATTCTAACTCGATCCACCAACAAAAACACCATTCTAACTCGACTCGACGTACATTTAAGTATGAACACAGAAGATGTACAGGTTCAATTTAATATGCAGGATCATATGAAGCTTGATGTACATCACATATTATATGTGTCTCGATTTTGCATGCTCAATTAACAAGTTAAGTAAGCTCAAGAGTAATTCAAATAAGGAGAATTTGATAACCTTTCATAAGGCTAGTAATATTGGATTGCATTACAAGACATTTCCATGAGTGTCTGAAGGTTGGAATGATGCTGATAGAATATGAGGCACATAAGATTCCTTATCTACTGGTGGTATGTTCACTATGAGAGATGGTGCAGTGCCTCAGTGTCTTGGAGATTTATTGTGGAGACAAGTAATTTCTGACATTTAGGTATGTAACTATTCTATTTTTTATGTGGCCCATTTTAAATTTGGTGTATTGACCTAATATGGAGTTTCTCTTTTTCATTTTTTGTTTTTTATGTAATAATTTGGGGTCACTCTTTTGAATTTTAGGACGCTACATAAGATCACTTATGTTATAGTGTTCGATTTCTACTGGAGCTTCCCTGCTTTAGTCATTTCCCTTGACATGATGATTCATGTTTGTTCTTGTTGCGAACGGACCAGATCGAGAAACCTACGTGAATCCAATTAGCAACATGATAATAACACAATGGACATTGATGGATACAAGTAAGTTCTGGATCTGATCGGAGCTGCGTAACAAGCATGAATGAAGCAGGGAAGCTTATGTAGACCCAAGCCAATTCTGTAGACACTAATTGGGTACACTGTGAGGAGAGAAAGACTCGGGCTCAAAGATTTATTCATAGAAAAATCAACGTCAGTGTATGCAATGGCTTCATAATGTGTCCTGATGGAATTGGAACCCCTCTTCCATCATCACCAAGATAGTTAGGGATGTGTTTAAATGTGAGTTTGGGAAAGATGGTCATCTGCTCTAATGATACATCCACCAACAGCTGAAGCTGGTGTCCCAGCACTCTCTACCCACCCCAATATTCCAACTATAATTATTCTATAGGGTAGTAGCACTATAATTTGCTGCTTCATCATCAAGACTTTATTGATAATAAAAGGATGACTACATCAATCGTTAAACCCCACACACACACACACATGTTTGAAGTCTGTAAACAACTTACATCCATTAAATGACACAGCACATAACTCACTCCCTCACCTAAGTTCACTTCATCTTTCCCTCAGCTCCCATTTGCATCTTTGCACAGTAGTCGAACAAACTCCCATCATAACACCGTCTTATTGCCTCTTTCGACAAGAACCCATCCTGATCCCTAGCTAGAATGTACAGAATTCCCCACTCCATTTTGCTTGCGACCCTGCAAACGCATAACTCAGAACAGCACGGATGTTGAACAGGTTAGAAATTGCAATGATGCACACACATACCACCCAAAAAGGTCAAATGCTTCTCTATTGGCTTCAGTCATGCTCCACACCTCCCCCAGTGTGAGCTTGTCTGGGAACGTTCGAGCATGCTTGCTAAATACATTCTCGAAATTCACTGGAGAATACCTGGCAGAATGGAATCATATTCTTTATTCCACTGTCAAATGCAGCTGGGTTATAATATATAGACACAACACACAAGCAGATACACACCGTCCTTCGTTGTCATAGGTTTTCGAATCGCTTCCATGCTTGGCCTTGTGAATGTTGTATAGGTATATCGGGAAGAAAGGAGAAGGAATCCAACCCTGTTGCCGTCAAACATATACCAACAAAAACAACAAAGGGCAGAAGAATCATAAATCATGAACGACCAGAAGGCTAAAACAAGCTTAATTATTAACACCTAATGGCTCATTGTGGAATATAAACATCAATTCTTACGGGGAGTGTAGGATAACTGAGGCCCACGTTAATGACAATCGCAACTATAAGGGAAGCAATCATATTGAACCCAATTTGGCGAAGCCCTGCAAAGATTTGTCAATTAATTCTACATATATATCTGATTGATTCCGATAATATAAGATGCAAGAGAGAGCAAGGCAATCAAGAAATGGGATTCAAATATACCAGAATAGGTCTCCCATGGATAGATGATGCCATTATCATCCTGATCAAAGAAAGCACAGTGCTGCTGCAGCACGCTCAAATCGTTATGCACGTGGCCGGGTGTTCCGTTAGGGTGATCCATATCCGGTGCCACCAACCCCCTTGCCATATCTGGAAATTCCATAATGTTATGATACATTCAACTCTAAATCATTTATTGGAACAAGATCTACAAATTCAGTAGCAGAACGATAGAAGAAGGCAGGTCCAGAGACTAATAAATATGTATTCAAGCGTGGTTGTTTCTCAATTTTTGTTATGAGTAATCGGTATTCAAGCGTATTACCCCTTCTTTCTCTCGTCTTCCATTGACGTTTGACAAACTAAACCGTGAACGGTTTCAGCCTCAATGTCAGTATTCACAAGTTTCCTTCTACTTTATAATCTAAGATAATCAATACATAATTCTACTTGCATATTTTTATATTTGGTGCAAAAGTTAAGGTAACTACAATATATATACATTGTATTAAATTTAAGCTCCAATTTTAAATTGAACCCTCTTTTCTTATTTAAATAATATCACGTTATCTGCACCTGAATTAAACTTGCCATTCAGAGCCAATATCAAGAAATTAACTAAACGTGGAAACCAAACTCTGAGGTAGGCCACAAACACCATTAGTCACTGAAGAAGAACCCATGGCATCTTGAAACCTAAATCCCAATATCCAGCTCCCAAAAGAAATAAAAAAAGTGGGGTGAGAGAGAGAGAGAGAGAGAGAGAGAGAGCAACTGACAGGGCTTTGGAATTGAAGTTTCCAAGTCTGTTCGCACCGGTCGCTCAGCAGTCACCGGAGCAAGCGGTGCCTCCGGCGACAAGGCGGCATTTCTTTCCACCGCTGGCGCAGCTACCACATGAGTCGTTGCCATATCAACTAATTAATTTGCAGAATAGCTCTGTGAATTTAATGAACGCGATTCCTTTTGCTAAAGGATCAAGCAAATGAGTTGTTGATATATAGATATAGAAAGCTTTCAGATTGTAATGCACGAGCGTGGCAAACATGCAAAGCAAAGTGACGGCTTGCATGACACTTCACACACTTACATTTGACACGTACTCTCGCAATGTGTCCATCCATGCAGCGTTGAACAACACAATCGACAAAATATGATATTTTTAAAATACATCGCATTAATTTTCTTTTGTCTAGAAAAACAACATCCATTAATATATAGGAGTATTAAGACAGATCCTGTGAACTTATATATAATAAAAAGAAAAGTCCATAAATCACAAATCAAAGGAAAACATTAGAATGATAGATAAAACATCTATTTCTATCCCAACCTCCCAATACTATGGTCAATACAAGATTTTAACCCTATAACAATTGCAAAACATTATCAGCTTCACCAATCAAATGAAGAAATAAAAAAAAAAAATTAGGTGTACCACAATTATCTCGAAGCAAATCCCCCAACACCAGCGATGTTAGTTTTTTTTTTTTTTTTTTTTCTTTTGCAGCTCCATCTGAATTTGGGCTGGGGTAATTTTAGAATAACCTCATGTGCCCAATAGCCTCATCCATGTTTGGCTATATTCGTCCACATACGGATCTCACCCAACCGTGGCGTGCCCATTTCAACCCGTTTTTACCCAGAACCTATGTTTTTTTGTACTTGAATTCAACCTAATATGTATAATATAACACTTATACCTTAATTCAACCTAACACTTAGTCTTGTAATTTGTCTTTGAGGATGGGGAAAGCTTATAAATACTCTTTATTTTCAAGACGATAATTCTTTAAATTAGATCCTACCCTCCTTTTCTCTTTCTCTTTCTATCGTTAATTTTGTAAATTAGCTTTGAGCTCTGTTCTTCAAGGAGACCCATTTTGTCTGAAGAAGGACTTCATTGTTCAACCATTTAAGACATTGAAGAAATACCAAGGGTCTATATAATTAAGCATTTTATCGTTCCTCTCTGTTTAGTTTTATATTTTATTGTTTGATTATGATGAGTTTGATATTTTCTTTCATGATTGTGAGTAGTGTTGAGGTCTTTAATAAGGGTGGGAGTAGTCCAACTTTGGCTTTATCGATTTGTAATGATTTAAAGATTTATTTTTGAAATATGCCTATACTTTATCTTTGTAAATTTTGTATAAATTGATTAGGTGAAAATTTGACGTGTTCACAATGGTCAATATCATCACCTGAAATACAAAACCCAAGCAATTTAAGTTTTTTGGTATAAATTTGGGGAGGAAATTGGGGATACTTAAATTGGTATGATTGTGTAAGATTCGATTTTTTAAAGATATAAAAATACTTCTTTTGTAAATATTATGAAATCGTTTATTTAAAACAATCATATTAAAATTGTAAAAAACTTGATTAGCTCCTCAACAAAGAACGGAAAATAAGAGGAGCGAGACATTTCCAAATCGTAAGGTTCAGACATTTCAAAACTAAATACGAAGGAGTAAAAATATAGAATTTAAGCAATATTAGAGTGTATCATACATAATAATGCATATGAATAACCAGCCAACATAACATAAGTGCATTAAATTAATAACCCGACATCAATTTGAATAAATTAATGGTACTGTATCAAGCATATTTATTTATATAGCAGAAAAACCTTACTTAAACAGTGCATATACTTAATAATAACAACACGCAGAAGGAAACCTCCACCTCATAAATAACTTCTCGTAAAATTGCAAAATTTGATTCAAGTAAATGCTTCCTAATCCTCGTGCTTTATCTCCTTGTAACCTTGCCTGCTCTTTAATTTTTTGTATGAAAAACTAAAGGGTTGTATTGATGTATTTTTAGGCTTTGTAAATCTTGAATCCTATTTGAAATAGAAATGTAATATCGTAAGATGCCATTCCTTAAAAGTGATATTATAATTATAACTATAGTTTCTTGTGATGATAATACTTAAAAATTCTAATAGCATTAGAATTTTAATCCTACATAAAAACTCTACATGATATTTAGCTAAGATTTGTGGGCTAGAAATTTAAAACATAAGCTTGAAAATTATATTTTTCAAGGCTCAATTATTTAAAATAAATAATAATAGACTCTATTTAGGTTTATATTAACTGAATACATACTTATATCTTTTAATCCATAGCTAAAAATAAATAAATCAATCAATAAAAACCTATAAATAATTAATTAATCAGAGTATTGCATATTGTCTTGTGTAGTGTTTGAAAATTAAGACCTAAAGAGGATATGATGGTGTATAAAATTATTTAATGTGGTTAACATGTCATGGTTTATCTTTATCGGCATAGTCAAAGTGCACTAAAATTTGAAGAGTGACATATATGTTTTATTTTACGAAACAGATTTACCGAACTATGTCCACTCTTGGAACGGGGTTGGGTGTTGTGGTCTGCAGTGTTAATGGGCAAGTCAAAAGCTGAGCACCATTTTGATTTAGGAGGTGCTACAAATTCATGTTGTTGAAGCTGAGTGGAGAAGGTGGTTTTGGATGTCTACTTCTACGTTTTTTATTTTGTTCAGCTACACAAACATATTGTTCTATATGAGATGGTGGCTTTCATATCCTAACTCAATGAATCCTTTCACAAAAGAAACAAAATACATATTAGCTTACCAAAGGATCGACACGGATTAATAAGATAAGATAGGAACTTGTAGGTTTTGAAACATGCATGTCCTTAGAATTAATATAATATTTGTATTTTTAATTTAATTATTTTCAATTATTTTAATAATTATTATTGTACAAGTGATAATTAATAAATCAAAATAAAATTTATTTTAATTTTTCAAATAATAAACAACTTATTTTTAGTTTAGTTATCCCCCAGCTATTAAATATCCTTTAAAATTATTGTGATGTTCCCTCTACTCAATAATCAACAATAAGCTCTTGGTCTAATTGTCTCGTAAATGTATTTAGCCTAATCAATCTCTTAAATTAATCTATTTTATTAGATCACCCAAATAAGCTCTTTGGAATTTAATAAATGAACAAATTCAAATTTGAAAAAAAGGTAGACAAGCTATTGAATATATAAGCTCGATTCAATTAATTCTGAATTATGATATCTCTAATCAATTAACCATCAGTTGCTACATGTGAAAATTAATTAACAACAATTACGAATTTCAAATTATTTTCTAGCAATTAATATATCAAAAATCTAATAAATTCGATCAATCTCATTTAAGCGATCATACATATATAATTTAATAATTATACTAAATATCATAATTGATTTTAACATAGAGGAAACATCACCAAAATATTAAGCAATAATCAACGATAAAACATCCCTATAACCAATATTAAAAGAGACTAGCCACACATCACATTTTTGTTCTACATTCAAAATAGTATGTACACCAGCGCTCAAAAATAGAAGATAGAAAAAGGAATTCAGAACACTTCTCTCCAAAAAGATGGTGTAACGATTATCCTCTCTCTTCTCGCAGCAATTGGCCGAATGTTGCTTTCCTCATGATGAATCTGCCTCCGAAACCCCTATCTAAGTCTCTCTTAGGGTATGTTTGGATAAGGTTAGAGGAGCATGTAACATAATCGGTTGTGAACAATCAATTGTATAACAACTAAATGCATAGTTAAAAGTATTGTTTATTTTGAATTCAAATAGGATAGGTTGTTACTATAGATATAAGTCACTAATTTTTAGCACATACTTTTAATATTATAATACTATAAAAAGTAATGTGTGTGATGATTAAATGATTGATTGAAAATTAAAATTATTGTTGAATTTGTAGAGTTGATGGATGATAATTGATGATATATATATTTATATTTATATGTCATTTATATATATTAAATATCAAATTAATTTATGGTACATTATTATTATTAAAAGAAAAAACCTAGAAGAAATAGTAGTAGTCTGAAAATTTTAAAACACTAAAAAAATAGTCATAATTTATGAAAATATAAAAATATTCTTGTAATTTCTGAAACAAATTTAAAATTTAAAAAAAAATATATCATAATTTCTAAAAGGGTAAAAAATTGAAAAAATAGTTAAATTCTTGAAAAATAATCAACTAAAAAATAATTAAATTCTTTAAAAGTTATATTATTGAAATTTTATATTTTTAAAAAATTATATACCTAAACTTGTATTATTTTACCAATCTCTCTTTATAAAAAATTATTCAATTAACCTAAATATTATTTTTATCATATAATCGAACATTTTTATTATATATAAAAATATCACAATTAACCTCATAAAAATATATTTTATATTTAAATATTAATATTATATTTTTATATATAAAAATGAATGTCAAAATAAAGATCGTAAAATAAGAATTAATTTGATATACTTTTCATAAAATATGGAGGTAAAACAAAAAAGTTATATGTATTTAAAATTTTAAGTAAATTTTAAAAAAAAAAATTATTTGATTGGTTGATATTTTAAAAGTGGTGGAAGATGAGAGAGGAAAGAGAAGAGATGGGAGAGAGAGTTTTGATTTATTATGAAAAGAGAGAGAAAGAGAATAGGTTTGTGGGGGAGGTGTGTCGGTGGGTCTAGGCTATTTTTTATTGTGGGTTGGGATCGTAAATACCTATTTAGTTGGGGACAACCTAGCCCAAACATGAAACTAACATGGTGGGCAAAAGGAATGGCCCACACAAGATATATTTATTATCTTGGATAACTCATCATTTAAAAATGGGGTCCGAATGTCAAAGGATCCAGTAATTACGCCATTTTTATTGAAGATATCTAAAACTCACAGCAAATATTCACAAAACTACAAATGAAGTCTTTGAAGATGAAATAATTAACACATCGAAGACTTTAAGGTGCACGTAAATACAAGTTTAACAATTAAGTGGACACATATTTTTCTTCTTATCAAATCCCCCAAACTTAAATATTTGCTTGTCCTCAAGCAATACAAGACTCAAACATTTGTAGAAGTAGGACAATATGTTGGAAAATTAGTTTATTAAGTGGGTGTCAAACTTATTTTGATCTACGTTTTAAGTGGTTCAATATTTAATTTTGGAAGAATTAAATAGCGTATAATTTTACGGAAGTGCGTTAAATTTCTCAAAATCAATTTTTGGTGAGTAAGAAATTAATACTAACTCATCCCACATTAAGTTAATTTGGCATTAATTCTAGTATCAATACTAGAACACATGATTTAATTATGTAACTTTCACCAACGGGTGACCAAGTGGAGCCACACGCACGTGTGTGCTTGGCTCAACTTCACTCTATCTCGGACTCGACCTCGACCTCGATCTCGGCTGTGGTCTCTGGTACGTGTTTCGTGGGTCAAGGGCAGTGGGCCTTGGCCTTTTCTTTGTGGCTTGTGCTTTGGGCCTCAAGCCTTGGGCTTTAGGGCTCTCGAGCTCATGGGCCTTGGGCTTTGGGCTTTATTTTGGCTTGGGTCAGTGAAGTAAAGTTTTGTCACTTGCACTACGCTCCAGCCGAGTGTAACTTTTGGCTGCCCGCACACACATGGACAAGTAGACGTCCGGGTTCATTGTAACTGTCAGGAGTTACTCTTTTGAAGTTATGGACATCATAGTTGGGGAGAGGAGAGAGTTACTCCGCCCGCGTGCACTAGACAAGTGGATACCCGCATGCACCTAGACAAGTGAACGTCCAAGTTCATTGTAACTTTAAGGAGTTAATTTCCTGAAATTATAGACATCATAATGAATGGGGTGTAACCTTTGGGAGTTACTCCCAGGGGCTTGAATTCCCACTAAATCCATTAGTTTTAGAGAAGTTAATCCCCTTTTTCATTCTAGTTCTAATATCTCAAAGCCATTCCCAGAGTCCACAAGTTAAAGAACATTCATTCGCCATTGCCTTTAAAAACTGAGAAAGAAAGTATTAAAATATTTTAAATATTATTTTCCTTTCTCATTACACTTTTAAGCTATCTTTGGGTGTTGTCAACATAAATTGCAAAATGAGTATAACTTCTATTAACTTCTTTTTGTCATATTCTCTATGGCGAGTTCATCAAGAGCTATTGCTCCTGCCCAAGGTGAAAAACTCGAGAAGTTCATGAACTCTTACTTTAAGAGAGGGCAACAAAATATGTTGTTCTACCTCATGACTCTCATCCTGGTGAAATTCCTCAAGGAGGACCTGCCTGTGGTGTTGAAATTAAAATTGACAATGAAAAATGTGTTGCGTTTGAAGCATTGTACTAGGGAAACTTCATGTGCTGTAACTATGTCCTAAATGGACTTGGTGATGTGCTACACAATGTGTATAGTGGGGTTAAATCCTCCAAGGAGTTTTGGGAATCTTTGGATAAGAATTACAAAGCTGAAAATGCCGACACAAAGAAATTTATTATTGGCAAGTTTTTGGAGTTCCACATGGTGGATTCTGAAAGGCTAATGGAGCAAGTTAAAGAGTTCAAGATGATTCTACATGACATAGATGCTAAGGGAATGTGTCTACCCAAAGGTTTCCAAAGTTGCAGTTGTGATTGAGCAGTTGCCTCCTAGCTGGGAGGACTTCAAGAATTATCTAAAACATAAATGAAAAAAGATGACTTTCGAGGATCCTATTGTCAAGCTCAGAATTGAGGAAGACAATTAGAAGATCAACTCCAAGCCAGTGTGGGTCTCAATGGAGGCCAAAGCCAATTTGAAGGAACAAGGCTCCTTAGGCAAGAGGAATATGCCAAATGACAAAACTTAAAGGTCTATAAATCAGCCGTAGCTGAAGTTCCAAGGTATTTGCTAAAATTTCGGATAACTGAACAACATGTCCAAAGACCATCATTAGCCCAAGAAAGAGCGGAAGTAGCCTTTGAGTACCAAAATGGTGGAGAACAAAGAGCTCATCGACATGAACATGTTCGCGGTGGTGTTCGAAGCCAACATGGTGGATAACCCAATGGTTTGTGGATACCGATGCCATTTTCCATGTTTATTATGAAAAGGAGGCATTATTCTCCTGCATCCCTACTACCGGATTATGTAGGTCCATTTGCAGTCATAGAGGTAGAAAAATGTATCTCCATTTGAACAGTTATGTTCTGAATTGGATATCATTTATCAAACGACAACTCCATATTCGTTGCAGTCTAACGGTGTTGCTAAACACAAGAATCATACTCTAAAAGAGATGATGAATGCTATGTTCATAAGTTCTGGTTTACCAAAACCATGTGGAGGGATGTTGTCCTAATGGCCAACCACATTCTTAACAAGATTACACTAAAAGGTAAGGAAAAAACTCCTTATGAAATGTGGAAGGGTAATAAACCCTCTTACAAATACCTCAAAGTGTGGGGATGTTTGGCTAAAGTTGAGGTGTCTGGTCCCAAACAAGTATGAATTGGATCTAAGAAAATTGTTTATATTTGTGGGCTATGCTCTCAACATCAGTGCGTATCGGGTTTTGATTCAAAAATCTAAATTTTTTTATATAATATAAGGCACTAAAATCGAATCAAGGAATGCACTATTCTTTGAAAGTGTCGAGGCTTGCAAAGAAAGGTTAGAGGTGAGTTTTCATAAAAGAACTCGAGAACTGCAACTAGTTTTGCTCCAGAGAGTGAAGAACCAAGACGCAACAGGAGAGCTAAAATTGCTATAACCTTTGACCTTCACTTCATAACTTATGTCTTAGAAGATGAGCCAAAGATGATACAAGAAGCTCTGTCAAGTAGAGATGCTTCGCCCAAAAATAAACTATAAATAGTGAAATATATTCCATTATGCAAAATGATACTTGGGAGCTAGTTGATCACCTACGAGTTTGCATGACTTTAGGATGCAAGTGAATCCTTGAAAGAAGATATAAAGCATATGGAACAATTGACAAGTGTAAAGTCCGGCTGGTAGATAAAGGATTTAAACAATAGGAAGGTTATAATTTTTTTGACACATATTCTCTGGTGAAAAGAATAACATCCATTTATGTGTTCATCTCAGTTGCTGCTCTACACAATCTTGAAATTCACCAGATGGATGTAAAAATTGTTCCTAAATGACGAGTTGGAGGAAAAATTCTATATGGATCAACCTGAAGGGTTTGTAATACCTTGTCAAGAAAGAAACGTACGCAAACTTGTCTGGTCATTATATGTGCTAAAGTAAGCTCCAAAATAGGGGCGTGTGAAATTTGATAACACGATGTTTTTTATAAACATAAGATTCACATGCAATTTGAGATTATTATGTATAGTTTTTTAGGCAATTTCATGTACCTAAGGGATGAGTTCATCATGATTTTGTTATATTTTGTTGCATCACGTGTTTGTTGAAGTTTTGATAGAAAAAATAGATAATTAAGGATATATAGACCACATCTCAAGTCACATGGACTGTATTTATCCTCGTGATATGATCTTAACTGTCGCAATTTGGTGTGATACGGGCATATCTTCTTAATTTTGTGTGATTTGGGCATATATTCTCGATATGGTGTGATTTGGGCATATCTTCTTATTCTATATTGAGATATGACGGCTATCAAAACCCTAGTAATTGTCTATAAAAGGAAGGGTTACATCAGATTATGGGGAGATGATACATCACAATATACAACATATTTTAGGGTAAGAAACATGGATACAAAGAAGGATCAACCAACCAAGTTATCAGAGAGAGAAACGAAGATCATTTGGGCTTCAATAGTCTTCTTTTCTTTTATTTTCTTATGTTAGCCATGATTATCAATATGTTTTCCATGGATTATGTATTGCATATGTGTGGCTAAATATCTAGTGATTATAGGGAGTGCACAATTATGGATTTATAAGTTTTTCTTTAATGATATTATTTCCCTTCCTATATTTGTTTATGCTTCATCGATTTGAATGTCATATTGAATTATGTGGCGACTAATTGCATATGTCTAGTTAATCCATTATTACCCAAGAGGGAGTAATTAGTTAACAGATTAGGAATGCAAAACATAAAACGTGCTAGATCGAGAGATTGGTAAGTATTATAATGAGAATAGATCCTAGGCATGATTCGGAGTTAGATAGTATCTTGAGAATAATCAGTGTTGTCTAATATACTTTTGGATCCAACTCGAGAGAGAGGATCCAAATATCTTAGTGATCCTCATACAAATATAGAAATTAAATATGGTTTGATACATTAAAAGGAACTCATATGAGCCATATGAATGCATGTCCCTGGAATCCATATAATCTTTGAATATCTTTAGTTGTTTGACTTGCTTTGTTATCTATTTCTTCTCTTTATTTGTTTTAGTTTATTTTATAAAACTTATTTCATAAATTGAATTCTTTAGATAAAGGAAAATATCATAAACAAATACTCATTCGATTTTACAATATATGGTCTCTGTAGATACGATACCTGGTCTCACCATATTTTACTATAATTTACCTCATGCATTTGCTAGTCGTATTTTAAGTGAAATAAAATAGCGAACATTTGTCAAATGGTTTCAAAATAAATGAGTGCAACAAATGTGTATGTTAAAGGAACATCTACCTCATTTGTAATAGTTTTCTTGTACATTGACGACATGTTAATCATGGGGAGCAATCACAACATAATCATTGATACAAAATGCATGTTGGAATGTAAGATATGGGATTAGTCGATGTGATTCTCGGAATCAATATTGAACAAACATCCAAGGGAATTTTCTTAACACAATCTCAATATATTGAGAAATTGCCTAAGAAATTCAATGTTTATGATGGTTCACCTGCGAAGACACCCATGGAACTTAATGTGCATTTGAGTAAGAATAAAGGTGATCCAATGTCTCAACTGGAATATGTACGGATTATAAGAAGCTTGATGTACAATGCAAATTGTATGCATCCCGATCTTGCATGCTTGATAAAGAAACTACGTAGCTTTGTAAGTAATCAAAATAAAGAGCATTGGAGAGAACTAACAAGGGTTTTAAGATACTTGAAGTACACCCTTAATTATGGGAGAGGTACACAAGATATCCATCTGTACTTGACGGGAGAACGATGTAAATTATATATCAGACACCAAAGATTCATTCTCCACCAATGGATATGTTTTCACTGTTGGAAGTCGAGTCGTGTCATGGAGATCGACTAAATAAACATGAATACTTTGGTCTACCATGGAGTCATAGTTCATAGCTTTAGACAAAGCTGTAAAATGGATTCATAATTTTCTTGAAAATATTCCATGTTGGAACAAGCCTATGTCAGCAAGTGATAATACACTGTGACTCCCAAGCTACCATTGGTAGGTTATAGAGTAATATGTACAACAGTAAGTCTAGACATATTCATCGTAGACATAATACCAAAACACATTTGATCTCATGTGGTATAATATTGATCGAATACGCAAAGTTGAAAATAATTTAGCGGATCTGCTCACAAAAGAGTTAAACCAAGATCAGATGAACAGTTAAGAATGGTTAATTATTAATTAATTATTGTAAATATTAGGATATGGTTCATGTATAAATACATATATAGTATATGAACATGGAGATATTGAAACTTATTATTTTGTGGCTATGTTCACAAGAATAATTTATATACTAGCATATTATTGGTTTAATTTGTCTCCATCTTACCTAAAACCATGTTGACATACGAGTAAGGAGTTTCAGATAATTACTCATGGAGACAAGGTAAGTAGAAATTCATTTACACCTACAATACTCTGAGATGAATTTTCAACTAGTACTTTTGTGGGTTATTCTATTATGTGAAAGCTGAGTCTGATTTTATGGTCCTTGATATTTATGGATATGAGTTATGTGGTATGAAAGGGTGGTTTCGGATTGTACTTAATATAACATTCACGAGCATTAACATGTGCATCCATAAGGAATATATCATGTGATTTGCATGCACTATATATGATTAAAAAGAAAGGAAAAAAGTAATCACGACCACTACTAGTTTACCGAGACTAGTGGCATGTAACACATGGATAGAATCTATGATATGTTGAGTAGGTGCCATGTGAGATATGGATAGACTCGATTACTCGGGCCGGTGGCATGTGAGACATGTATAGACTCTATGATTTTGATTGTTTATTGAGCTAGGTCTTTTCTATGCATAATAGGTGGGTCAAGGGTCTCATAAATATAAAAGATTCTAAAACACATGTTGTAATTTCATTAACGTGCATTTAACATCTCTTTGAGAGCTCATATAGACATTTAAATTAATTTACATGCATGAGTTCTGCTTACTGAGCTTTAGTTCACATAGTTTGTGCATTGTAGGTGAGCATGATGATGATCTGTAAGCTCACAGCTTACTGGGCATGGTGTTTGTGCTTCAGCAAGCTTTCGGAGATCTGTGTATATAGATGATGATCTTTGGGGCTAAACCATAGGCTGATAATGCTTTTGGTCTTTATCTCTGCTTTATGTTTTGGGCTTGTATAATATTATTGGATTGCTGATATATAAAATTATGTAAATATGAGTGTTAATGGGGTGTGATACTTTTGCACCTAACGTAGCTCTTTTTATTTTGATATTGTTGAACCTTTATGTATGGAATGAGTTATATCTCGTAAATATGTTATAGGTGTTAAAAAAATTAAAAAAATATGTACATCCTTTATCAGGTTCAAAGTAATTTATCTTCAGGTTTATAAGGGTGGGGTGTCACACAAGTGGGGACACACGCACGCGCGTCTCGACTCGATCTCTATTTTTGATTTGGACTTAGCCTCGATCGTGGTGCGTGTTCTATGTTTCATGGGTGGTGGGCCTTTGGCTTTGGGCCTTGAGCCTTTGGCCTTTGGCCCAGGCCTTGGGTTTTTGCGCTCTCGGGCCTTGGACTTTAGGCTTTATTTCGACTCGTTTCATTGAAGTAAAGTTTTGTCTCTCGAACTGGCTCAAGCCAAGTGCAACCTTTGGTTGCCCGCACACATATAGATAAGTGGACGTCCAGGTTCATCGTGACTGTTAGGAGTTATTCTCATGAACTTATGGACATACTAAGAGGAGGGAGTTACTCCACCTATACACACTTGGGCAAGTGGATACCTGCACGCACCTAGATAAGTGAGCGTCTAGGTTTATTTTAACTGTTGGAAGTTAATCTCTTGAAGTTATCAAAGTTATAATGGATGGGGAGTCATCTCCGGGAGTTACTCCCAACAGTTTGAATGGCCACTAACACCATTAATTTTGGAGACTTTAATGCCCAGTTAAAAGTGATATTTATAAATATGACCATATGTGCATACAAAATTCACTTGAAATCCTGCATTGCATACAAAACCAAAGCATATTTTCAAAGCATTTTAGTGAGTGCCCAGTTTCTCACGTTCTTCTAGTTCGTCGAAGCTTCTGATCTAGTGGTGATACTACCAAGAGATATAAATTGTTTAATCTTTAAGAATGATATGTCAAACAGTGAGCAATAGTTGGGACTTACTTGTTTTGCGGAGAAGGGTCTTCCTTGACTCGATTTTTACAATCGAATTTATGTTCGAGTTCCAGTATCTCCAAGCCATTCTCAGAGCCCAGAAGTTAAAGAGCAATCATTTGACATTGCCTTTAGAAACCAAGAAAGAAAGGAGCAACATATTTTTGAATATTATTTTCCTTTCTCTTTACTCTTTGTAAGCTATTGTTGGGTGTTATAGCCAAAACATTATTTGCATCATAGTTTAAAAAAAAAAAAAAAAAAAAAAGAACCAATTTTTTCAAGGAAATAAAAAGTTCAATACTAAATTCAATTTAATCTCCTAAAAATATTAGTTGTGGAACAGTATCGTAGACTAAAATTCCTTCATAAAAGAAATTAATAAATATGCTCTCATTACTTTTTTGTTGGGTTAGAATTTCATAAAACACTATCCATTTAATATATTTCTAGCAAGATTGACAAAATAAGGCAGACTAGCCATCAAGGCATGATGCCATAATATCTTTTTCTAAACTAAAAACAACATTTTTTTACATCCTTCAAGTGAAGGAGAAGAACAAAGAAGAATTCCATCATCATGAGAGATAAGAGGTCTAATAACACAAAAACTAGGACATATATATCATGTTGACCATCAAAGATATGGTTCTTGTGTATTTTTTTCCTTCACCAAAGCACGGAAATATATTGTAGTTTTAATTCTCCCATAGTCATTTGTTGTCCTCAATAGCAAAGTTAAGCATAAACTCAACTTGGAATATAAAATTAGGATCATATGAATCATCAAGGAAAACTTCCTTCTTTGGGATAAGTTTATGTTTAGCAAACCTAACCATATAAAAAATGTGGCCAAAGGACTTTTTATTCAAGATTTTAAGATAACCCTTTAATGTAAAAAGTTTTCATTGCAGATTAATTTTCCATAAAGCTCAAGTAGGATAAGATTAGTTCTCCCTCACAATATTGAAAACATCTAAGATACACAACTTAAGTGTGAAAGAATATAAAAGATAGTGTAGCAGCACGTTGAGTATTCTGAAATGAGATAAGCAATGCACATGATCTAGTCACCCCTTACTATGATGTCTCACCTCAAATGAGTTGAAAGAATAAAGCCAAGAAGAATAAATTAAGCCTCTCTTTAATCTTATATGATTTGCCTCCCAAGTATATGTTGGGCCAACAAATCCAGGATCATTTAAACTACAATCCATAGTCATAGAAGCGAAATTATCCATAGATCAAAGAATAAGAGCCCCACCATTTTTTTGTCAAAGAGTGAAGAATAACATCAAAGTCCCCACTAAGAATGAAATGATCCAAAATAGGGTTATAAGCTTTAATATCCTCTTCACAACCCTCAACCTCAATTTTTAAAAGATAAATTAGGTTTTTCTTCACCGAGAAAAATAATTCTAAATGCGTAAATTTAGAGCTTAAATGTCAGTTTCTTTTCTATGAAGTTGAAAGTTCAAATTTGAATGATAACTTCTTTCTTCATGATAGATTGATTAGTTTAGTTATTTTCCTCTCTTTAAATTCTTCATCCTTTTATAGAAATAAGATTACGTCCCTTGAATATTTCACTAAATCTTTGACATTTAATGCTTAGTATTACTTTTGATGTATTCATTTTCTTTCGTTGTAATTTTTCAATAATAGTAAATACTTAACGTGTTTTTGTTTTAATCCATCAAGACACATTTCTAACTCACATAGGTTGACAAGTAAAACTTCTTTGTTTTTCCTTATTGGCTAGTTTGTACATTTGGAAATGTAGCTCAAAATCCAATGGTTGTTCTGAACTCTTTCTGTCAAACAAAATATGTTCCCCTAGAAATTTTGTAGTTCTAGAGATGAAAACTCTTTAATCCTCTAGATCATTGAAATAATACCTCCGTCGATTCCTCAGGGTATCCCAAAAACTTACATAATCTAGACCTCACATCTAATTTGTCGCCAACCAACTTCTTGATATATGCATCACATCCCAAATCCTCAGGTAAGAGTAAATGGGAACCTTCTTATGCCACAACTCATAAGGGGTCTTTGAGACCAAACTTGAAGGTGCTATGTTCAGTAACTTTGCTATTGTCTCTAGGGCATAACCCCAAAAAACAAAGAAAGATCAGCTAAAGCTATCATGGAGCGTATCTTGTCCATCAGTGTACAATTTCTCCTTTCTAAAATATCATTTAAAATTGAAGTACAAGGAGACATCGACTCTGATAAGATCCCGTGATCTTTTAAATAGTTTTAGAATTCGCTACTAATGTATTCGCCACCTCAATCCAATTAAAATGCTTTCATTATGTGTTCCAATTGTTTCTCTAATTAATTCTAAAACTCTTTGAATTTAGCAAAAGCTTCAGACTTGTACCTTATGAGGCACATGTACCCATATCGGTTGTGGTCGTTAGTAAATGTAATGAAGTAAGAATATCCTCCTCATGCTTCAACACTTAGAGGACCACATATGTTTGTATGGAACAAGTCCAATAGACCCTGTGCACGTACCATTTGGCTGCCAAATGGAAGCTTAGCCATATTTCCTTTAAGGCAAGATTCAGCTCGAAGAGGCCAGTTTTCCAGTTGGTTTACACTCGAACAAGAAGGGGCTATCCTACCAGGTTTCCATGAAAGATTTGAGAGATCTAAACTTTGACCTAAACATTAAAATCTTTTGGGAACACTAATAAACGGGGTTTATACATACATTTTGGGGTTGATTTGAAAATATTTTTTATATGCAAAATTATGTATAATCATCTCGTTTACTCCAAAATTTGTTATATCAAGTGGATGTTACATATTTTATCATTTTGCAGCAAATTTCATGTATTTGAAGTTTAAAAAACTAAAAGCGGCTTTCATAGTCATGAAAGCTTTGGCGCATAATTAAAAAATAATAAGTATAACCTTCAACATGGGCACTCAAATCTATTGAATCTTATTATTTTGGAAAGATAAGTCAAAAAGCTACAACTTTCATGCAAAACACATCCACCAATAGTGGCTTTAACATAGTCCAAAATCCAATCAAAGAGAAAATTAGATAATAATTCATCTTGATATACCTCTGGTATTTTTATCATGACTTGAGCTACAGTGATCCAATTTAACTTAATCTAATTACATTCGATAGTCAACACATAATAATATTTTGAGAAGTACCAGAAGCCCAATTCGGACTAAAAGACCTTAAAAATCACTTTAAAGTTGGCATTTGACCAGGTGCTGGACTAGTCACTCGATCGAGCAGATTTTCACACAGATGTTCAATGTTTCACTTAATTTGACAGTTGGTTGTTTGCCTATAAATAAATGGCCCTTCATCAATACTTCAACATCTCTCATTCTACGCAACAAAATGCCTCTCTACATTCGAATACAGGCCAATTTATCAAGAGAGAGATATTCAGAGGCAATCCTCCATCCACTCTAGGCACTTCAACGAATCATTCGTCAGAATTCCTACGAAGTTTCATATTTTCCTTTTTCCTTTTCATTTTATGTTATGCTAAATATAACGGGAAGTAGAATTATATTTCTGTTTAATTCTACCATGTCTGGCTAAACCAACATAATCTTAGGGCATGTCTGATAAAATTATGCAATTATATTGATTTATTTCAAGCTCATATGAGTTCTTATTCATATATATGATTGTATATTACTTGCTTAGTTATGTGGCTAATAATTATGTGTATTTGATATGTATTGAGTTAAGATTCGAAAGATGACCCCACATAGATCTGATATATATATATATATAATATAAATATTTATATGATTGACTGTCTACAATAATTATGAATAATTATCATTCTTTTGATTCTTTTAGGAGTTAATTATTTATGTGAAATACACATATTGGCATAGATAATTAATCTACGAATCGCATGCACTTTGACAGAAAGGGTAATTTAATATAGTGATTGTCTGATAAGAACAAGAATGAATGAACTTGGATTTTGTTTAGCAATATAATTGTTAATTATTGAAAGCATGAGCCTAGGACTCATTTCTTCCCTTTGATCTTTGCCTACTTATCTCTTGGTCTATTGATTCGTTTGTTGTTTCTTTTTATCTTTATTAGTAGTTAGATACATATAACTCTTTTATCCGGTCATTTAGAAAAAGTAAATGATAAATTTATAATAGTTGATAATCTCCACCAATCCTAACGGATATGACCTTGCTCATTATTATTCTTTAAACTACCCTATACACCTATAAGATAACGTATATTCCGCAAACAACCACTCGAGGAGATTGCTAGGACTATCCCTAGCTTACTACATTGACAAGGTTGTTAAACACTTCTGAATGGAGAATTTCAAAAGAGGCGATCATATAGAATGCCGCTACATGTTCCTATTCAATAATATGTCTCCTAAGATAGATGAGGAGAGAGCAAAGATGTATTGTGTCCTATATGTTTCAGCAATGGAAAGCATCAAGTATGCATGCTCTATACTAAACTGCATATAGTGCACGCACTTGGAGTAGTTAGCTGCTATCAGCGTCATCCAGGCGAGGCCTACTGGAAAGCGACGAAGAGCATACTCAAGTACTTAAGAAAGACTTAGAATCTTATCTTAGTGTATGGGAAATATGAGTTGGCCATCAAAGGATTTATGGATTCAAGTTTCCAGTCCATTGTGGATGATTAAGAAGCCACATCTGGATAAGTATTCCGACTTAATGGTGGGGTGGTCAATTGGAGATCATCCAAGCAGGCCAGTGTCGCTGACTCTACCACTGAAGCGGAATATATAGCTGCATCGGATGTAGCCAAGGAAGGTGTTTGGATGAAAAACTTTGTCAAGGAAAAGGACGTGGTACCTAGCATCGCTCAATTGGTTGTTTTCTACTAAGACAACAACGGTGCGATAGCACAGGCTAAGGAACAAGATCTCATCAACGACCCAAGCACATACTCAAGTGCTATCACTTAATTCAGGAAATTATTAATAGAGGGGACGTGAAGATGGAACACTTAGCCTCAGCGGACAATACAGTGAACCAAAAGCATTAGCTTGAAGTGCAAGCATTGCCTCGGGATGGGTCTTAAGTATATGGGTAGTTGGCTTTAGGGCAAGTGGGAGATGTAGAAATATATGATGTTAGGTTAGCTTAAAAAATATATTCCAAGTACAATCTTTATGAATATAAAAAGTTTAAGGCATTTCTTCGTTATCATATTTATTTGTGAAAAATTAAAAACATTATAATAATTATTATGTCTTGCCACAAAAAATTATATTACATAATTTTACATAATATTTTTCAATTAAATAAATAATATCATTATATTTTTAATAAATAAATAATATCATTTATGTTTGAGCGGTTATACATTCATAGTTGAGGATTGACTAAGATTATTAGAAATTCCTTGGTTATTATATCTATGTATATTTTTAGGAAGGATGAGTAGGCATAGATTACTTGATCATACTCTCATGGTTTATTTTTTATTTACTTTTTCTCTCTTTTCATCGTTACCCTTATCATTAGGTTCTTCTTACTTAGATTTACCATGTTTGTATAGCAAGAAATTTCTTGGTTTATTTTTTTTAAATGTGAGGTGTGGAACACTTCCAGTACTGCAAACTGTTGATTATAACATCCAACAATGGCTCACAATGATAAAAAAAAAAAAAAAAAATATAACTATTACTCCTCTTTCCTTTCTCGAATTATGAAGAGACGAGAATGGTGATCCTTGCTTTTGAACTCCGGGAAAGGCTTCGAGATTCTGGATTTAGAACAAAAAAGTTTGAAGTCGAATCGAGGAAGACATCTCTCCGAAAAATGAATATGTCCCGGCTAATGCTCAAGGTTTGACGTATTGTTCCCAAGATTAAACGATTTTCTTCTTCTGGGTATAGCACCACTAGGACAGAAGTTCCAATAAACTAGAAATGTATCAGAATCTGGGTGCATACTAAAATGCTTGATTTTAAAAAATATTGGAATGTAGGAATTTTCAGGATACTTTTGCATGAAGACATGGTCCTATTTAAGGAATCAACTTTAATTGGGGATTAAAGTCTGTGAATTAATGGTGTTAGTAGGCATTCAAGTCCCCGAGAGTAACTCCCAAAGGTGCATTCGAGTATCCACCTATCCAAATGTGTGCGGAAAAAGTAAGTCCGAGAGGTTACTACTCCATTATGATGTTCATAACTTTAGCAGATTAACTCCTGGCATTTACATGAACCTGGACGTCCACTTGTCCAAGTGCGAGCGGAGAAGTAACTCCTGGAGGTTACTCTCCATTATGACGTTCATAACTTCAGGAGATTAACTCTTGACAGTTACGTGACTCCATGAAAGTACTCCCCCATTATGATGTTCATAACTTTTGGAGATTAACTTTTGACAGTTACGTGAACCTGGACATCCACTTGTCTAAGTGCTTGGAGGAGAAGTAACTCCTGGAGGTTACTGCCTTATTATGTTCACTTGTCCAAGTGCGTATGAGAGAAGCGGCAAAACTCAACTTGTTATTGAATCAAGCCAACAAAGCCTAAGGTCATGGACCACGCCTGGGTTCGAGCCGAGCGAGTGCACATGTGGCACCACTAGATCACCTGCTGGTGAAAGCCATTTAATTACATCATACGTGTTTTAATATTTACATAAGAATTAATGCCAACAGTAATTTAATGTGGGATGAGTTAATATTAACTCTTCATATCCTACACACATCACCTTTTGTAAGTAGTATATTTTGAGCACTAATTTTCATTGAACGAAAATTGATTTTGAGAAATTCAACTCACTAAAATTATCTAATCGGGACATAAATTAGTTATATGTTATTTAATTTCTCAAAAATTAAATATTTAACCACTTGAAAAATTGGTCAAAATAGGTTAGACACTTACTTAATATCCCAATTTTCTAACACAACATAGAACTATTAGGGAAAAGAATTAATTCATTTGTTGGAAAGTAAAAACAACATTTAAATTAAAAAACAAGAAAAGTGGAACCTTTGAATTTTCTTGCTTTTATAAAATATTTCTAATGACCTTAAATTTTTAGTTACTTTAAAGTATGCTCAAATTTGCAGAAAATATAATTTTTTTCTTCAATTATAAATTAAAAAAAAAAAAAGTCACAAAATTGCTAGAAATTTCAAGCTGTTATATCACTTGATACACAAGAGACCCACTCTTTTTTTAAAATGTGAGGCTTGGAGCACTCCCAGCACTGCAAACTATTAATCATAACACTAACAATGAATTACCATGATAATAAAAAGAAAAAGAATAAATATAGATTGAATTCTAAAGAGAGGAGAATAGTGATCCTTGCTTTTGGACTCTGGGAAAGGCTTTGAGATTCTGGAACTAGAACAAAAATGAAAGGTTTGAAATTGATTTGAGGAAGACTCTCTTTGCAAAATCAATACGTCCCGGCTAGTTTGATGTATCGTTCCCAAAGATGAAATAATTTCTATCTTCTGGGTATATAACCACTAGGCCAGAAGCTCCAACAAACTAGAATTGTGTTAGAATCAAGGTGCACACTAAAATGTTTGATTTTCAAAAATATTGGAATGTAGGAATTTTCAAGTTAATTTTGCATGAAGACATGATCCTATTTATTGGAATCAACTTCAAATGGGGATTAAAGTCTCCGAATTAATAGAGTTAGTGGGTATTCAAGCCCCTGAGAGTAACTATTGGAGGTGCATTCGGGTATCCACCTGTCTAGGTTTGTGCAGGAGAAGTAACTCCGAGAGGTTACTCCCCCATCATGATGTTTATAACTTTGTGTGCGAGCAAAACTCGACTTCACTTAATTGAGCCAATAAAGCATTAGGCCACGAACCACACCCGAGTTCGAGCCGAGTGAGCGCGTGTGGTTACACTTGGTCAACCACTGGTGAAAGTCATTTAATTACATCATAAGTGTTTTGATATTTATATAATGTGAGATGAGTTAATATTAAACTCTTCATATCCTATACACATAACACCTTTTGTAAGTGGTAAACTTTGAACATTAATTTCTCGCTCATCGAAAATTAATTTTGAGAAATTCAACTCACTACAATTATCTACTCGGAACGTAGATTAATTATATGTTATATATTTTCTCAAAAGTTAAATATTTTACCACTTAAAAAATTAGTCGAAATAGGTTTGACACCTACTTAATACTCCAATTTTCTAACACAAACATCAAATTATTAGGAAAAAGAATTAATTAATTTTTTGGAAAGTAAAAACAATATTTAAATTTTAAAACAAGAAAAGTGGAACCCGTGAAACTTTTTGACGTGGATAGGAGGCAAAAACTTACTTGTTTCTAACCTACTATAATAGGTAAAAAAATACACATTTACATTATAGAACTACACTATATATATTTAGAACATAATCTTGTGATGAAGTCAGTGAAGGAATTGATTTGTGAAAAATGATAATACAAGTACTTAAAATGAGGATCGAGCATCATGTGAGTACTTGCGTATGTGGTTATGATACATCAAATGTATTTAATTATGAAATGAAAAATTGCTACTCATTTTAGATGTATTAATTGATATTCTAAGAAAGAAGAGCAAGATATAACAAGCACGCAAAGTCGTACACATATGTTTTTAGTTGTGAGGGCAGTCCGATTATTATGATATGTCAAGTGGACTAGGATCGGAGGTAGTAAAAGCCCTCAGCTCCTCGCAGCCGTCGAATACAGACATGTATTTTTCTTCTAGATTAATCCACGCCTCTATTCCATCTCCATTTCTAGTGTCCATTAACGATACCTCGTTAAAGAACGATTCGTTCCATCTTCTTCCAACGTTGCACTTAGCCACCCCAGATCGGCTTTCCCCATCCAAAATCAGCATTGTAGAAACCCAGCCCGGCCCAGCTTGTAAAGCTCAACAAACTGACATCTTGTTTAATGTGGCGCAGGCCCAGTTCAATATTCTCCTGGAGGCCCATAAGCCCTTCATCGCCACGCATCCTCTCGATGAACCCATCGCCGATCTCTCCTGTGGCTTCCCTCAGTTTCCTCACCAACTCATTCAGTGTGCGCCTGTTGGTGTTGCTGCTTGTTGCCACAGCCGACCCCACCATGTTTCCGAAGGAGTCCGACGGGAACGGCGGCTTGGCTCTTCTCCTGAGGTTCACTGCCTGAGACACCGTAGATGCTGCGACGTCGTTTGCAAGAGATGCAGCCATGAAACACTTCCAGATGAGCGCCGTCACCATCTCGACTCGCGTGGGGCATTGCAGGGCGGATTAGAACTTGAGTGATGATATGGCCGACGAATCGAACACGTAGCGCCTCAACACCGATCTTCCTGTCTTCATAATGTATTCTGGAGGGCAGAATTCTGAGACCCCTTCTTTGTGTGGGAACATGGACTGGAGAATGTAATTAGGGCAAAGGGGTTCGTTATAGTAGCCTCCCCGAGTGCCAGAAGCCCAGGAGTTGAGAAATGCCGATACTGTGACGGCGTCTGCCACCTTGTGTGTGAAAACTGCTCCGACGGAAATGCCGCCGCAGTCGAAGCAGTTGAGTTGCAGCTGTACAACAGCATCGACGCCACACGGGAGGAGGCGATGCAATGTGGTGTAGTCTGGATTTCTCAGAATATCAGACAGCGTGTGGCCTCTAAACATGGAAACACTGAAAGGGACACCTTCATCGTTGCAATCAATGAATTGGCGGTCACTATTCACTCTCCCAGCTAAAGGATAAAATCGAGTTAAAATCAAAGAAAGAGATTGTTTCAGCATCCCACAAGCAAGGGAGAAGTCAATGCAGGTAGTATTTGGGAAAAAGAGGACAAGGGGAATCATCATAGGTGGAGTGAACTGGTCTAGCATCGAAAACTTGTAGGTTCGGAGGTTTAGAGGTGTTGGAGAAGATGGCCTCACATTCTCACTCCAGATTTCAACACATTCCATTTTCTTCCCCACTAACAACTGTATTTTTCAAGAATGACTGTAAATCTGAGTGATTTTGCTCCATATATATATATATCACAAACCAGCTCTTACATCTCATGTTATAAAAGATATATTAATGATGTCACGTGTCATCATGTCATGCAGTTAAATTGAATCTTCTGTTTTATATAATATAATATATGGTGCTGAAGTTGCACAAATTTAATAATACATTATAAATAAACATGGGTCATGCATTCATGTTTCTTATCTTGGAAATAAAGAGTACATCAAGTTAATAGCTGGAGATGAGATACGGAGAGATTCGTTATTAAATTTAAAAAACTAATAATTACTTTAAATAAATTAGAGACTATGTTAAGGAATAATGAGACTTAAGCCACAAAATCCGGGCAATAATTTGAGATGTATCTTCCCTTTGCGTTAATCATGGATCAGCGTGTGTGTGTGTGTAATAGTAAAAATGATGAAATGAATATTTTAATTTTGGTGTTCCTACCCAAATTTGGTTTTTATTTTTGTGTATATATAAAAAATAAATTTATTAATTTTATACAATAAAATTTAGATTTGCGTTAGATATATTTGGAAGATATGAATATTTTCAAATTATAAAAGTATCAGATTTGTTGGTATATAAATGAAAAAATATATTAATATTTTTATAAAAATGTATATAACAAAATATATTAATTATTTAAGTTTGATGATCTTCCATGAGCCATGGAAATCCAAATTTTGTCCAAATTTAATATTGTAAGTATGATGTAATATATATGTATATATATATATATAATAAAAAATTCACTTTTTTTCTTTATGTTCAATGGTACTTCCTAAATTTTTATTTTTACTTTTATTATAACTATTAGATCATAATTCGTCTGCGTGTGTATTAGTTCAATAGAAGTTCGAACTATAATTGAAAGTACGGAAACTAAACCAGAAATTTTGTTGGTTACGAGGAAGAATCCCTTCTTCCTCTCAAATATCTTTATTAGAAGACTATTTGTTACCACAAACATTGCAGATAGAAGTTACACGTATTTAGACTCCCCCTAAATACTTGTCTACTCTATAAATACATCTTCTAATACGTTACTTGACCTTCTAGACCACTAGAAGGATTTTGTTGCAAACTCCTGTTTACAAGTCGATGGACTCTCCCGAGCACAGCAAATGGTGCATTAATGTAGTTGAACAGTCTCTATGTTATTCATTGACAGTTCGCCTTCAAAATAACTCTTGTACTATCATATTCTCCCGAATCAAATAGCTTCACCATGAAAACCCCACAACTCTCTGCATATATCATTTTAATCAAATGTAACAGAGATAATTTTATTTTCTCTCGACTTCAGCTACTTATATTAGTTGACATCCACATCCAATCACCCAGGATCTTCACGCGTGATTTCATCAACTGTCTTCCTTAATTTCAGCAAGTCAGATCCTGCCATATCTTCATAATATCCTTTCCTCATTTATCTCTAATTAGTTAACTTTTACTTCCTTGAATATCTCCTAATTTGTTTCTCCCTTGACTTCCTTTAATTTGTATATCCTCACAAGATCTTGAAGCCAATTTATAATTACGCTAGATTTTTTAATATATGCCAATATCGTTACCTCAGCAATCTTCCCCTTTGGCATTAGGTTCGAAAATATGCGCACATGTAACCATTTTATCACTGCAGGATAAGAGCAAGAAATAGGGATAATAAATCGATGAACAACAAGTGAACTTTGATCAGAGCGTGAAGCATCAGGTCCAACCATTAACAAAACAAACAGACAAGATAAATGTCTTAACAACCCATTACAAAGAAAGCTAAAAGCCAACACATTGTTTTAACAAATCCATGACACTGAAGTTAAAAAAAAATATAGTCCATAGTTAGTTCAACTCTCCCCCTTAGTCTGTACTGGTCTCACTGGCCAAGTCTTCTTTCTCTTCTGATTTGACTTTGGAGTCAAACTCTTCTTCTTCACTGTCTTCATCAACTAGACAAGACTTTCCCTTTTTCTTCTTTTTCTTCTTAGCTCTTCCTCCTCTAGACTTTTTTCCCTTTCTCTGACTTTCCCTTGTCTATTTTGCTTCAGCAGATGTCTCCCCCTTTTTTGAGCTTTTGTTAGTAAGGTAGAGCTTTTGTGCGGAAACTTCAGCAGGGAGAATGTCCAAGATCTCAATCTGCTAATGGAGAAATAGGGTTAGATTGTCTGCTACTTTAGAGGGCTTTAGAGTTGGTTCAACAACTCTTGGCTTTGAATAGATATTAGTTTCTCGCAAAGACATTTTCAGTGGTGGTGCAGCCTTGAGAAGAACATCGGTGGTCCCAGCCTGGATCCCTTGATGCGACAAAAGACCCCAGATGAGACTAGGAAAATACAGTTTCTTATGAGGATTGGGGCGTTCGTCGAACCCAATAATAACATCAAACACTTCTTACCAAATCAATGGGTTTGTTGTTCAAGACCTTGTAGATAAAGGTATCCTGAGTGGTATTCAAATGCGACTTATTGAACATGGGAGTCTAATTGTGATGACCAATCTTAAGGAGGAGATTCCCATCAAGTGTAAGAACCAAAGGTGAAAGCCCCGATTTAGTCCATTTTCTCAGTTTAACACTGCTCAAAAATTATGCAACCTCCCTTAAATCCAAGTCTTCTTCCTCCTCTTCATCTACCTCATTCAATTCAAGAAAGTCATTAATAGCGCTAACATTAAAGTTCACAATCTTGTTACGAACAAAACTCTTCCCAAAGCGAGGAGATTCGGGGTTTTGTATTCCTGTTACTAAGTTGAAATAGAACTCATGTATAATCGACCCATAAAACAACCTGAACTGAAAGTGGTTTACGTCCAGCTTTACCCATAATGGGCACGGTTATTATAGCAACAGGCTCAAGTGAAGGTATCAATCCCACGAAGAATAGGTATATGTGGAATTCTAGATGACTATTTAAATATAAGTCTGACTACTATTTAAACTATCAAATTTGGAGGGGTTGGTTAATTACTAAAGTTTCCTAAATGAATTCAACAAAAGCACAAAATTATCTTGATTTAAATTAACACTAAAATTGATTTTTGGATTTTCTTAATTAATTTAAAGGTGGCCTTGGGAAATTTGCCAATATGTTATATCCGAACTTAATCTAGAGAAGGATTCAATAATCAAGTTGGCTACACTTTCATATGGGGGTCTCTTATGTTGAGTAGATTAATTATTTCTAATCTCTCTAATCATGTAGATCAAGGTAGGATAAATCAACTTTTAGTCCTCATTTTCCATGCTTAACTCCAAAAGGATTTTAAGACTTAATAACCCATCATATTTAATAACATATTTTTCGATCATAAAATTAAACATGCCATTTAATTCAAGACATATGAAGAATCAACTATTACATCTATTAATTGTACACCTAATAGACATGCAAAAATTAATCAAGTTCTCTCACATCACATATAAAGCATGGAATAAATGGATAGAAACATAAACATCACTATATTGAATCGAATACTAAATTTTAATACATGAGAAAATTATCCCAAGACCAAAAGGAAAACTACTCACTAATTAACATTATTTTCTCTCCATAAACATCCATAATACACATAATAAAGATTAGTAAAGGTAAGAAGGAACCTAGGTGAAGAAATAGGAGCTTGAATCTTGGAAAAATCTTCAATGAATTCTTTAATCTTCTTCAAATTCTTCTTTTTCTCCAAAACCCACTCAACTATGTGCAAATGTGTGTCCAAAAGTGGCTAGTTAAGAAGTGTGTTTAAAAATGCAAAAAAATTGACTTTTGACCTAGGAGCAAGTGAGAAAAATGGGTAAAAATCGGGTTAGACCCAAAAACTTGCAAAAAAGGGAGAAAATGGTACCACTCAGTCGAGTGATCACTCGGTTAATCGAGTGGTGTCTGTGACTCGGTTGCCTCACTCAACCTGGCAGCCACTCGGCTGACCGAGTTGTGATGTTGAATCGGTTGACTCACTCGGTCAGCCACTTCACTTGGCTGGCCGAGTGATAAAAACTTTCTGTAATTTTTTGACATTTCCCCACTCTGCCGGTCCACTCGATTGTCAGTCTACTCGGCTGACTGAGTGGAGTTTCTCTTTTCTTCATTTTCTCGGTTTTTTGGTCATTCTTCCATTTTCATCCCTTCTCTTGTTTCACTGATTTGATCCATGAGTTTGTTTTCTCCTACGATTTTCCTGAAAAACTTGTGGAAATGGTGCACTTGTATACACTTTTCGAAGATTGCAAAATCAAGGTAAAAGTGGTAGAAACGGGTTAAATTTACACATGAATGTTAGAGTAAACCATGATTTCTACCCTAGATAAACTTGGTTAGTCAAACCCCTCAAACTTAAACTGTTGATCGTCCTCGAGCAACAAGGAAAGAATTATATCATGTTCCAGGGCATGAGAGCAAGATAAAGAGTTGAAGATTACTTTGAGAAGAAAGATTGTTAAAATCATCAAGAAGTGCATTCAGAATTTTTGTTCTCTAAAAAAATAAAGTTCAACCAACCTTTTGCCAAGTAGCGTAGAATGAAAACAAAAATTATGACTCTCTCGAATGAATACGTATGTTCCTCACTCAATGGTGTATAGGTAATATTTTCAGTCATTCCTTGGCACAAAACATGATTTACCATAAGCTTGTTTATCATCAATTTTTAGTTATTACAAAATACACAAGCACACAAAAGATCATATAGGTCTTTATTTTGGATGTAATGGGGCTATTTAGTTTAAAGGTGGGAAATTTTTAGGCTAGTGACTTATCTTGAACTAGCAAGTGTTAACACAACTCAACGCTATAACTAACCTAAAAGTTTTCAACTCTCTTCAAAATGACAGCCTACGGCGAATAGTGATTTAATCACAATCTGATGACTTGTTTAAAAAAAATTAGTATCAATAACAAAAGAAATGTTTGGGCTTGACTGTACTTAAACTGATAATATTTTGGGAGAGAAATTTTTTCAAAACCAAATTGACTCAAAATGGAATAAACATGTCAGAATTTGATGATAATACACTTTAAAGTGGAAGAAATACTTTGAGATCCTTCAAAAATTAAATAATTTGAGATGAATTTCTAAAGCAAATTGAAATTTTGTCTGGTCAGCTTACTTGAAAATGATAAAACAGTTTTGCCTTGATTTTGTTTTTGAATAGTGGAATACGAAAGGTGAGTTCTTTCATAATAAATTAAAATCAGTGAGTTCTTTCATAATAAATTAAAATCAACTCGCAAGATATTCTAAATTATCATAGTCGTTGGAAAACATTTCAAGGGGAAATTGATATTACTAAATAAATCATAATGACCCATAGGTTATTGATCTTTATCTATTAACTCTACATTTTCTTACTCTACTTTATTTTAAAATATAATAATAACTTATACGTTTATTTACCATTTTATGAAAATGTCAAACTGATAAACTCACATAACTCGAAAGACTAAAATATTTTCCTTAATTTAAAAATAACAGTATCCTCTTAAAGCCAAAATAAGGACACTAATAAGGATTAAGACATAGCTTCCTCCATCAATAACCAACCAGACCCGAACATACATTGGTTTATGCCATATTTAGGACATTTAAGGGTGTCCTTGTGGCACTAGGTCCTTTGTTACCTCACTTGCTACTTTTTATAAACATAGTTTAAGTTTTCACAAAACAAGTACTTTATAAATCTACTCTTATAATTATGAAACCTAAAAAAATGATTTTTCCTCAAATATATATTTATTTTTTCTCAAAAACAAGAGCAACTTTATAACTTTATTAAAAAATGTTGACTTATTATACATAAAAATAAATAAATAAACAATATCATCATGACGTTGAAGAAGCTTCATTTTTGTTATGAACTCGGATTTTCAAAAAAAAATATTTGAAATCTTAAAATTTATAGAAAATTCTGCTTTTATCAAACTCCTAGTCATAACAACGTAGTATAAAAGAACGATTCTTAGATTTTCATGAAATTTTCTTTCACATTACACCATAAATAAAAGTTTGAAACATTGAATACAAATTAAAATAATTTGAGGAAATCTCAATTTGGAAGTAGCCCTTTGGATAATATTGTAACAATGTTCTTGAAAATCATACAGCTTATCGAAATTCGCTATCGGATGAACAGTAGGAATATAAAATCATAGTTTAGCTTTTGTCCCTTGAAAAGAAAAAATCAGATATTAAAGAGCTCGTGGAGTTTAAAAGTAATTTTCTCAATAGGAGATTTGAAATACTCTCAAAATTGAGAATGAGTAAATCTTTTCTTGGAATCATTTTGATAATGATTGTGAAGATGATTTGTGAAATTTTAGTGGACCAGCTAGAATCAAAATTGAACCAACTAGTTTTTTATTTTGGTTTCGGCTTATAATCAGGTCAACAATTAAATCGAACTATTAACTCATGATTTGAACCACCAATTTGATTCCAAACTGAAATTGTGCACACATCTAGGTGGACATTTCTTTTATGGGTATGGTGGTACATGAAAAATGTATGTTTCAAAGAATTAGTCTACAACTATATATTATCAGTGGGAGATATAATATTTTTAATAGGAGCTTTAAGCGTCATGTCTCACTTCTATTGCTTGGAGACAGAACTACTCACATAAGATTTGTCATTACACTTGATCCTTCAATAATGTAAAAAAAGAATCATGAGAATTCTTTTGAATTTTTTCGACATGTGTCTCTACCATTCATTGACATGTGTATTATTTTCTCTCTCTTCTATATTTATTTTTTTACTAATATTTAAAAACTCAAATAACTTTTTTTGTTTGAAATTCATTTTTATAAGATATATCAAATAAATCATCTTGTTGTGAGCTTTAATTTGATACCAATATTGCATATTTTAAAATAAAAATTATATGTAAAATATGAAATATAATTTTTATAGATATAATATAGTTTTTTTATGAATTAATTTTTTTAATTTATGTGTTGAATTTGAATAAATAGTATATTAATTTTTATATGGATTTGATCAAAAAATGTAAATATTCTTTTATAAAAATAAACATAATATACTATTAATATATATAATACTATAATTTATTGTTTCACTTAATAGGTTTTAGTGAATCAAAATTTTATATTGAGTTTGGAATACTCTAAAATTCACTTCAAAATGTCGTATAATTTATTATTTAATGAAGATGACTTTAAAGAGATTGGCAATGGAATATAACATAAAAAAATTCAAATCGCATAATATATATATAAATATAATTGATATAAATTATTATTATGTACATTTTTATAAAGATATATTATGTGATGTGTTTTTGTGCAATGCATTACCTGAACAATCATCTAAATTATTTAAAACTTAGCATGTTTTATTAATCAAAAGAAGCCAATTAGTAGAATTATTGTGATGGTCAAACTTATTATATTGGACGAAAATCCGATGATATCCAATATTACCTTGAAGTGCTAGACAAAAAAACTAAAGCTATCATGCAATTGAACAATTCATATAACAAAAATAAGATATTTTGTGGTAAAACAGTTGTCTTTAGTGGAGACTTCCATCATAAATCTATATATATATATATATATATATATATATTATAGCAGAAGTAGAACATTTTTAGTAACCCATGCATTTTCCCACCTAAATGTTTTACTACTTTTGGTACGCTATGTGGCATTATTTTATTGGTTGTCATAAATTAATTACAAAAATTTATATATGCATAATTTATGAAAATTTAATTATTATGATAACCAAAATTTTTAGGTATTAATTTAGCTGCATCAAAGAATATATATTCCTAATGAACCGTAAAATATTAAGAATCAAAATTAATGCCTAAATGTTTACTAATAAATTACCCTAATTAGGTTATAAATTTTATGCCTAAATTACTGTAAAATATTACATATATATATATATATATGCCTAAATAGTTACACTTATTTAAGAAAAGTCTCATGTGGATCAAAATAAGTATGCCAGAACACATTGCCGTAGACAAAGGCCTGTGACTATTTTGTGCCCAATATAATACATTATGTGTGTAAGATAAACACACTAGAAAGCTGTTGCGGACAGTTGCTAGTAGCATTATCGAAACCCAATACACAAATTGAACATATAATTCACATAAATTCTAGCTCTATGTAATCATCATAATAACATACATCTTTACATATATGTGATGCAAGCACAATTCTTCATGACTCACATAGTTCTTGCATAAATTGTAATCATATCACAAAAACTTTTCAAGATCATCTTGTAGAAACACATAGATTATCACTCATTAATAGCATCATAATGAAATGCATCCTTTTAAATCATGTGGTGCACGCACCAATCGTCAAAATCATGTCATTCATAAATAAGTTACAACTATATTGTGAGCATTCATTAAATAGTTGAGCATGTCATGAAGCATCTTGTAGAATCACATAGCTTGTATGAATACACTTACACATCTACAGTCCATTTAAACCTCAAGTACTAACTCGATGATGGATCCTCAACTATGCAGGTAGCTTATTAAAATACTCAGAAGACTTGTTTCTCCTTCTATTGTTGAACTTTGAGAGGAAATCATCTCAAGTGTACATTCTGAGATGAATACATGTTTCTAACTCGTTGAGAATTTTGAGTAAGTAAAAATGACAGCCTACGGCGAATAGTGATTTAATCACAATCTGATGACTTGTTTAAAAAAAAAATGTATCAATAACAAAAGAAATGTTTGGGCTTGACTGTACTTAAACTGATAATATTTTGGGAGAGAAATTTTTTTCAAAACCAGATTGACTCAAAATGGAAGAAACATGTCAGAATTTGATGATAATACACTTTAAAGTGGAAGAAATACTTTGAGATCCTTCAAAAATTAAATAATTCGAGATGAATTTCTAAAGCAAATTGAAATTTTGTCTAGTCAGCTTACTTGAAAATGATAAAACAGTTTTGCCTTGATTTTGTTTTTGAATAGTGGAATACGAAAGGTGAGTTCTTTCATAATAAATTAAAATCAGTAAGTTCTTTCATAATAAATTAAAATCAACTCGCAAGATATTCTAAATTATCATAGTCGTTGGAAAACATTTCAGGGGGAAATTGATATTACTAAATAAATCATAATGACCCATAGGTTATTGATCTTTATCTTTAAACTCTACATTTTCTTACTCTACTTTATTTTAAAATATAATAATAACTTATATGTTTATTTACCATTTTATGAAAATGTCAAACTGATAAACTCACATAACTCGAAAGACTAAAATATTTTCCTTAATTTAAAAATAACAGTATCCTCTTAAAGCCAAAATAAGGACACTAATAAGGATTATGACATAGCTTCCTCCATCAATAACCAACCAGACCCGAACATACATTGGTTTATGCCATATTTAGGACATTTGGGGGTGTCCTTGTGGCACTAGGTCCTTTGTTACCTCACTTGCTACTTTTTATAAACATAGTTTAAGTTTTCACAAAACAAGTACTTTATAAATCTACTCTTTTAATTATGAAACCAAAAAAAATGATTTTTCCTCAAATATATATTTATTTTTTCTCAAAAACAAGAGCAATTTTATAACTTTATTAAAAAATGTTGACTTATTATACATAAAAATAAATAAATAAACAATATCATCATGACGTTGAAGAAGCTTCATTTTTGTTATGAACTCGGATTTTCAAAAAAAAAATATTTGAAATCTTAAAATTTATAGAAAATTCTGCTTTTATCAAACTCCTAGTCATAACAACGTAGTATAAAAGAACGATTCTTAGATTTTCATGAAATTTTCTTTCACATTACATCATAAATAAAAGTTTGAAACATTGAATACAAATTAAAATAATTTGAGGAAATCTCAATTTGGAAGTAGCCCTTTGGATAATATTGTAACAATGTTCTTGAAAATCATATAGCTTATCGAAATTCGCTATCGGATGAACAGTAAGAATATAAAATCATAGTTTAGCTTTTATCCCTTGAAAAGAAAAAATCAGATATTAAAGAGCTCGTGGAGTTTGAAAGTAATTTTCTCAATAGGAGATTTGAAATACTCTCAAAATTGAGAATGAGTAAATCTTTTCTTGGAATCATTTTGATAATGATTGTGAAGATGATTTGTGAAATTTTAGTGGACCAGCTAGAATCAAAATTGAACCAACTAGTTTTTTATTTTGGTTTCGGCTTATAATCAGGTCAACAATTAAATCGAACTATTAACTCATGATTTGAACCACCAATTTGATTCCAAACTGAAATTGTGCACACATCTAGGTGGACATTTCTTTTATGGGTATGGTGGTACATAAAAAATATATGTTTCAAAGACTTAGTCTACAACTATATATTATCAGTGGGAGATATAATGTTTTTAATAGGAGCTTTAAGTGTCATGTCTCACTTCTATTGCTTGGAGACAGAACTACTCACATAAGATTTGTCATTACACTTAATCCTTCAATAATGTAAAAAAAGAATCATGAGAATTCTTTTGAATTTTTTCGACATGTGTCTCTACCATTCATTGACATGTGTATTATTTTCTCTCTCTTCTATATTTATTTTTTTACTAATATTTAAAAACTCAAATAACTTTTTTTGTTTGAAATTCATTTTTATAAGATATATCAAATAAATCATCTTGTTGTGATCTTTAATTTGATACCAATATTGCATATTTTAAAATAAAAATTATATGTAAAATATGAAATATAATTTTTATAGATATAATATAGTTTTTTTATGAATTAATTTTTTTAATTTATGTGTTGAATTTGAATAAATAGTATATTAATTTTTATATGGATTTGATCAAAAAATGTAAATATTCTTTTATAAAAATAAACATAATATACTATTAATATATATAATACTATAATTTATTGTTTCACTTAATAGGTTTTAGTGAATCAAAATTTTATATTGAGTTTGGAATACTCTAAAATTCACTTCAAAATGTCGTATAATTTATTATTTAATGAAGATGACTTTAAAGAGATTGGCAATGGAATATAACATAAAAAAATTCAAAGCACATAATATATATAAATATAATTGATATAAATTATTATTATGTACATTTTTATAAAGATATATTATGTGATGTGTTTTTGTGCAATGCATTACATGAACAATCATCTAAATTATTTAAAACTTAGCATGTTTTATTAATCAAAAGAAGCCAATTACTAGAATTATTGTGATGGTCAAACTTATTATATTGGACGAAAATCCGATGATATCCAATATTACCTTGAAGTGCTAGACAAAAAAACTAAAGATATCATGCAATTGAACAATTCATATAACAAAAATAAGATATTTTGTGGTAAAACAATTGTCTTTAGTGGAGACTTCCATCATAAATCTATATATATATATGTATATATATATATATATATGTATATATATATATATATATATATATATATATTATAGCAGAAGTAGAACATTTTTAGTAACCCATGCATTTTCCCTCCTAAATGTTTTACTACTTTTGGTACGCTATGTGGCATTATTTTATTGGTTGTCATAAATTAATTACAAAAATTTATATATGCATAATTTATGAAAATTTAATTATTATGATAACCAAAATTTTTAGGTATTAATTTAGCTGCATCAAAGAATATATATTCCTAATGAACCGTAAAATATTAAGAATCAAAATTAATGCCTAAATGTTTACTAATAAATTACCCTAATTAGGTATAAATTTTATGCCTAAATTACTGTAAAATATTACATATATATATATATTATATATCTAGATGTGCACAATAGGTAATTAATTCATAATTAATATATATCAATTCTTAAAGAATCGTAAGACATGGCAAAATGATTAATACATAAAACATAAAAAGTAAAGATAGAAATGATTCTATTTATACGGGTTAAAATATATGAAACTAACAATAACTAAAATATATGAAACTAACCGTAATTGTGATTCTATTTTTGGAGCATATATTACATGCCATTTTTTTATATTTTATGTTATGATGATGGTGGTGGTGGTGGTGGTGGTGGTGCTAATAATAATAATAATAATAATAATAATAATAATAATAATAATAATAATAATAATAATAATAATAATAATAATAATAATAATAATTGATTGTGTGTTTCCTAGCCAATATGTTAAATGTATAACAAATTTAGATAATATATTTTGCTATATTAATTTTAATATGCAATCGAAATTTAATGGACCACATAAATCAAAATATGCGATCAAAATGTATTATCACTGAAATAAAAAATTTCAAAAGTCAAAACGCATTAAATTAGTATCTATATTTAATTTAAATTGCAGACGAAATTCTAGGGCAATAAATATGACACATCAATCTTTGTATACCGTTATCAATTTTGAAAATAAACCCATACTAGGGTCAGCATATATAGTTCTTATATAGATATAAAGCTATTCAATCATATCATCCTAATTGAAAATAGATTCTCAATTTTGTTGCTCCATTCAACAATATAAGTTACCAAAAATGAGTAATTTACCATAATATAGGATCTCACATAAATAAGAAATTATTATGTCAAACTTTCCTTTGGATGTATTTTTATTTAATAGATTGTCAATATTTTATTTATTAAGAAATATTTAATGTAATATTATTTACATGTAGTATATGTCGCTTTTTTATTTATTAAATTGTATAATTTCATGTGGAAGTATATAATTTTTGTATCTCAATTATTTATTCTTAATTATATGGAAAATATATACATATTTTATTTATTAAAAAAATGTTCAATTTTTAAGCTTTGTATACAGTATAATCAATTTTTAAAAAAATTTATTAAACGTTATTTTTTAATGTTGATTTTGTAATCCTATTTATATGGAAAATGTATATATCAGTAAAATATGTTTTAAAATGATAGTTATTGTCATTCAAACTTGTAATAATTCATATTGTTATTTCAAGTAAACATATGATACAAATTCTTTAAAATCCTACTTCCACATTTTACAACACACAATATATGACTTTTCAGTATCAATATTTTTTCTTGAATCACATTCCCTCTCATTTTTTCCAGGTTGCACGCCAATTAAATTTGATTGAATATTGATTTTTCACATTTTCTATTCCTCAGAAATCTTCTTAATTTTTCAGTTTAATCGACGAAACATATGTATAAAACAATCTTCCTCATCAGCCTTATTTTTGCTTGAATATTAATTTTCTGATATTTTCCCTTTCTCATAAATCTCATTCATTTTACAGTTTATTCGACAAAACTTATGTATGTTTCTCACTCATTAGTTGTAGTTAAGTTTTTTAATTCTTTTATTAAGTATTATTTATTTTGGTGAAGTTTACCCGTTGTCATTTTCACCGATTTAAATAAATTAAAATTGATAGCTCACGCATATTTTTTATGTTTTTGTAAATGCTCACATTTTGCGATTCTCACTGACTAAAATGGCTTCTAACTTTGTACTCTGAATTTGTTTTGGCCTCTTGATATTTTTTTTGAATTAATCATTGGTAAGTAATAACAATTTTTTTTAGCAAATTTATGGTTATTATCTATTAAATTTATGTTTTATTCTTTTCGATTTACTATGCATACAACAAACTACGATTTGTTAAAATCATTTACATTTTATTCTCAAAGCACTCTAGGTATTTTCTTTTTCTTTTTTTCATTTTTCTTTTATTATTTTGATTTTATCTCTGTTTTATTTTGAAAAGGTATAAATAAATTTTTTCGGGCTATGTATGCAATACATTTTGTTAAAAATCGAAAGCAATCTCGATATGTTTGGACTATAGACATAACTCATGTGGAGGTGTTGTTTTATCTTTCTTCAATATTTTGAATTATTTATTGTTGTATTATGAGCATTCATACATATATATATATATATATACATTCATATGTATTATTTATAATTTTTCAAAGGTAATGGTTTATTTTTTTTTATTATTTACAGATATTGAATTTGGAAAATTATAATCTAGCTATGATAATTAGGGATATATCATATTTTTATTCCTTAATTATCTTGATAATTGAAAGCAACAAAATCTAAGAAAATAAATTGTAACCTATGTATGGAAAAAAAAAAAAAAACTCTAACTATTACAATTCTAATATATTAATTATAATCCTAATTTGAAAACATATTTAAATATCATATAATTTCACATGCACATTTTTTTTTTCATATATGTTTTCAACAATACATGATAACTTAATAGCTAACTATACAAATTAAGAAATGAAATTCAAATTTCAAAGTAAATGATGTTATAAAAACTACCTTGATATATATATATATATATATAATACATTTGTTTTCTGATTCTTTTATTTGGCTTCTAACTTTTTTTTTTTTTAACTTTTTTATTCTGAAATCATATTTCAGTTTAAATCGAAACCATTATCAGTAGAAGGTATGTTTTTATATAAACTATTTTTTCATATTAATTATTTTTTCAGTAAAAGTTTAACTGCTATATTCCCACCAAATTATTGGAAACTTTTTCTGTCGTTTTTTCTTAATCAAAATTCTTCTTCAACTTTCTTCGACTATTGAAAGTTCAGGTCGAATTGTTCACATTTTTTAGAGAATTCAACTTAATTTTTTGGGATTTAATGTTTAAAATTTTCATGTCTTATTATACAATATTTTTCTTTCACCGTTGAAGGTATGCTTTTATTCTTGAAGAAAATTTCAATTTTTTATTTTTTATTTTTTATTCTTTGTCATATTTAATGATATGTATCTTTATTATTGTTGCATGTAATATATTTCTCTACTATGGATATTTTCCTTTTATATTTCATATCAGTTTTCTTATAATTTTTGAAATATTATGATATTTTATTTTAGTTTTTTGCATACATGTATCTAATTTTACTACAGTTTAAATCCATAATTGCAGGTAGGCTATTATTCTTCAATTATATTCCATAATACATTTGTAGTTAGTTAAATTTGGTATGGCACATGCTTAAATCTCAATCAAACATTTTATATTATAAAATGTAAAACAGGGTTGATATTTTACTACAGCATTTTCGGTCATTTTGGTTATATTGCCAAACTAAATATAGAGTACCATATATAAATTTAATTGATATTTATGACACATACTAATAATAATAAATATAATCTATAAAGGAACATCCAATTTATTATCATTTACAAATTTTGGATATATTTAATAACTTTTTCCCCTGAATTTCAATATTTCAACTCGAAAAAGTTATTATTCAAAAAATGGAAACTGATGGTTTAGACATATATTTTACATTTACGATGTCATTATTAAATATAAATCAACTTGAAATTAATAAATATAATTTAATATTGAAATTATGATGATTCCTTATACATGTAAATTACATATCGTTACATTAAGGGTTTGTATGAATAAAATTTAGCAATGATCGTGGATATATATCAAATCTTTTTAGATCACTCGGATTTTAATAAGGTCATATATTTTAAGAATATTTTATTTAATACTTCTACGTAATACTATATTAATAAATATTCCAAAATCTGTAAGTATTAATTAATTAAGGTAATAATACTTAAATACTTAACTTATCACATTTGAAATCTTAAAGATGTAATAATTTTGAGAAAAAGACATTCCTTTAATCCTTTTAAATTCATTCACATAATTAGCTAAATCAAAAACTGTTTTTCAACCATTGCATATATAATAAAATCTATTAAAGGATATTACGTTACAACTAAGTTTGTAATTCTATAAATTGGTGTACCTAATTCATTTCTTCTCATCATCATGAGCTTGCATCAAACTCATGATTTATTTTGCATATTTAACTCCATATGATTAACTTAGTATTATTGTTGTGCTGATTGTTTTATTTGGTGTCAACATAATAATGGAATGTATTCCATTTTCATAAATTCTCTACTTTTCCCACCTTAGACACCCTTTCATTTCAGGTAAAAAACAATTATGTATTGATTAATTATTATTTGTATAATATGTTAATTTTTTTAATATTAATTATCTAAATTACTGCATTAATTATGGTAATATGTTGGTAAAAATTCGGTAAAACATATCGCCTTAATAAACCAGAAGATTTTATGGTTATGTTGATTACTCATTCATATTTCATTTCAAACTTCGAAATATCAAATCTCTCTACAATATTTTTTACAATAAACTCTCAAATCAAATTGGTGAAAATACTTTATCCTTTCATATATTCTTCCATTTATAGTTTATTATGATTTAAGAATGATGCATGCATTTTTTTTCTAAGATCATTTTAAGAAATCATATAATATTGCCTTCAAAATTTGCAAACCTCAAATCCATAAAGTATGTACATTTAGATTTCTTATTTCATCAGGTATTTTAAATTTCTTTATAATTTTCATTTATTTATCACACCCCCACACATGTGTATAAATTAGGGAAGGTAATTTGCGACATTAACTAATAACCCGATACGAACCAAAAATGAATATAGCGGGTTAGGGTTGACCCTTAACGGGTTTGGGGTAGAAACGGGTCAGATCCGAATAAAAAAGGGGTCGGGTTGAATCAACCCACAAGTCAACCTGCTGACCCATATAATTATTACTTTTTAAAAATATATGTATATTTTATGTAATTTCATAGAGTATGAACGGTGATATTATAAAAATCACATATATATATATATATATGTAGGAATAACTTTATCACGTGCTATTATATATTGTTAATTTCAATTATTATTCTTTGAAATTATAGAATTTTACATTGACAAAAATTATATTTTATTTTTTATAAGTTTTCATAGATTTTTATTAAAACAATTATTATTTGGGTCAATTGGGTTGGTCGGGTCAATCCGCAAAATAAATGGATTGTGTTCAGGTTACAATTCTTGACACAATTAGCTAAACCGATTGGGTTTGGGTTCATGCAAAATCTGTAATAATTATGTTCCGACCCAACCCCTGAACCCGCAACCCAACCTGTTTGACAAATGTTACGCACAATTTCATATTTTTTCTATGTTTCCTATAGATTAAAGGTGAGTTGTATTATACATTATAAATATTCTTACAATTATGTTTCATATATTTTTTAATTATGTTTGGTAGTTCCCTTATTATTAATTTTTTCCATATGAAAATAAAACTTATATTTTTTAGTTTTTTATTTCTATTTTTCCAAATAATGAATTGAGCTTAGATAATATCATACATTTTGTTTAACTTTTTAAAATTTGTAGATTTATAAAATCTACAGATTTGCCCTTCTTCGTACACCAATTAATTCAAAGTTATTAAGAATTTGATAATTTTACAACTTTTATTATAATGATATTAGTTTTCTATTTCCATATATGGAAGCTAAATATCTCTATATTAATGAATCGATTTCATATAATATCATACATGTATTTAATATTTTTAAATTTTCATATGTATAAATCTGCAGATCTGCTCTTCTTCATCCACAGGTAATTCAAAGTTATTATGTTTTAATAATTTTATTGATTTGACACTGTTGGCATTAATTTTCTATATTTAAAAATGTATTCAATAAATGTCTTGAATATTTCATTTGTTTGATTCTACTTATTTTTATTTTATTGTTATATATGTATATATATTGTAATAATTATTTCATTGTATGTGAACTTTTTTTTCTTTTTATTTTTATTTTTTATTTTTTATTTTTTATTTTTTATTTTTTAACGAAAAGGTTATGTAATATATGGGTTCATGAATATGATATGGTTCTCCCATCTATACCCTTCACGAACAACAATGAAATCATGATTCTAACTCATTCCTTATTCTTCAAATCCTTTATTGGTTTCTTCTTTTAAATTAATATCCATAAAAATTAAATGGTAATTTTTTTTATATAGGCAATTTCTCCAAAGTTTGTGCATGTTGTGGTAGTATTCTCTCTAACCAATCCACTATGAAATTATTTTATAATAATGAATAAATTGTTGAATTGAAGAAATATTGAGATAGGATAAATTTGAACAAATAGGTCTAAATTTTGGGTGAGAATTCAATTTGTTTTGCTACCTTCTTGAGAAGTTCGGCAACACATTAATCAAAAATGCAACTTTTAAAAGTAAAATATATGATCAGGTAAATATTACGTTATTTTTTAATTAATTTAAAATATAACTAAATGTTTTTTAACTGTGCAAATGGGCATCTTTAGCTTTTATGGGCATCGGTTGATTCGTATCTATTCTGGTGGTGCTATTTAGATTTTGAGACCAGTGATCATTGTCCAGTAGTTTGTACTTATCATTAGCCAATTTGTTTATTACTATTTCAATTGTATTTACGAATCTACTATTATTAATACATTTTATTTTATTAATAACATAGTATTATGATCTAATTAATTATTTTCAATTTCATATTCATAATGAATTCAATATTAATTATTAATGATTATAATCATAATATTAAAGATTTACAGAATTATGTTTTCATATAATAATAATTATGATCAATCTTATACATTTTTTTGTTAGTTTACGGTAATAAGTTTGTAAGTATAAGTACATAAAGATTATTAATCTTATACAAGCAGTTTATCAATCCTTCACAAAAATTTATAAATTTTGAAATTTTAAAAATATTAACTTATATATATTTTTTATAACACACACACAAATATATATATATACATTCATGAATTTCACGTTAATTAAATAAATATTATTTGTACATTTAGTTTATATTATAAAAGTTTTTGTGCATGATTATGAGATTTTATCAACATTACCATTATTAAGATCTATAATGTACTCGCTAATTAATTTTCTATATAAGTACGAATTGACATTGTGTTTTAATTTTTTTTATTATTTCCTATATTAAGAATCTTTAATTTTATTATTGTAAATATTTGTATGATTTTTGAAACGCATGACATCGTAATAATTGCATTATGTAGAATATAATATTATATTAACTTCTGATCTTACATTTAAATTATTAACAATTATGTAACAATAACAATTGTCTTACATCATCTGTATTATCATTTTATGTTTTTTGGAATTAATGTAAATTAACAATTGTCTTACGATTTTATTTTTTTAGATTGTTGGATTTTGACCATCAAATATTTCATCTAAATTTTGTGTAATTTTAATAGAGAATAATAAATTAATTGACATATAAAATAATAAAAATTAGGTTAAAATAATACTTAAATTTTTATTTATATACAATATAGGATCATTACTATACAAATAAATAAATATATTTTAAGTATAAAAATATAATGTTTAAAAAAAATTATGTAATTGTATCATACACAATGTCAATCAACTATAGTCAAGGACGATCTTTATCTCATATTGAAATTTTCCTGAAAAGGCCCGTGTTCAGTTATTAACAATTGTATGTTGTAGTATCCAGCGTTACCAATACACGTGGTTTAAAAATTTGATTTGTTATGAAAATAATGTTGACAAAAGTACAACAAAACATTGTGGTGTTTCTAGAAATTTTCTGGAATGTATAACTTTTTCATCATATATAAAATCAGTTATTACAAAGTTCTCATTTGATCTCTTTTATAATTTTCTATTAAATGTTATGAATATATTTTTACATATTTTACCCATCTATTTAATTTCAATGTATAAAAAAGATTATTATTTTAATGTAAATATAATTAACTAAAAGCCTTAATTTAATTATATACAATTATAATTAACAAATAATTTTATCTTCGTGAATTTGAAAAGATCAAAGATGTTGACAGATGTTAAATAAGATTCATAATTGTGAATGTTATGGCTTTATATATATCTATATATATATAGATAGATACACACACACACACTCTTTTACATATATACATATATATAAGTATCTACTCTATATTTATTTTGTTTTCATCTTCTTGTGCTTATTTTCACTTTTTGACGAATAATTCTGATATATGTTTCTGTTATCATAATTTTTAATTTTATATATTAAGTGATTCAAATTTTATTTAATTTTGAATGTCTTATTAATTGTTTTGAATGTATTTGTGTATATAAATATTTCTTTAATTATATATAAATAAATATAATAATTTAATATAAATACAAGTACATTTTATTAAATTAAAACATTATTATCAAAATACTGATTATATAATATTAATTCAAGAAATAAGTAATGAATTTTTTTTATATATTATAAATTGTAAAAAGTACTAGCGCAATACTAGTTATTGATAATATCAAAAGTACATGTTAAGACATTACTCATGCGACCATAAGTTCATCCAGCTTTTGGCCACATTGCAGAATACTACGTAATTTAATAATTATCATTAATGTTATATATATGGTACATTATTTATTAATATAAAAAACTGCCACAAATTGTGGGATTTTATAATAAGAAATAATTAACCAACTTGATAATAAATTCATTAAATCAGTAATACTATATATAATGACATGAATAGTTTTAATAATATTAAATTATGATTTTTTTTTGATAAAGTATGACAAATAAAATTGGAGATATTTTATAAAACCAAAATTTGAAAATAAATTCAATCTACCTATAGTAATATATAAATATTTAACAGCAATTAAATGCTCATATGATTTTGTATTTATCTGTTAAATAACTTATATTGGGATCAAATTTATAATTTGTTTATGTTTATGTCAGATAATAAAAAACATTAATTTGAATTAAGCATCTATTATGGAATTAATAATTTAGTAATTCTAATTAGTATTCACATATCATCATGCAATAATAAATATGGTATATTATTTATCAATATAAACAAACGAAAAAAATACTCAAATTTAATAATAGAAAAAAAGTGACCATTTTGAATAGAATAAATTTATTAAATTTGAAATATCTATAACTATATAAAAGCATGATAAATGGATTAATTTACAAAAATGTTATTTTTCTCCTAAAATTAGCTTTGTATTTTTGGAAAATATCATGTCTAATCAGTTTTTTTTTTTTTTTTTCATTCTAATTTTCAAATGCTTATAACTTTTCATCTCAATTCCGTTTTTTATGAAAAAATATTAAATTAGTCAAATTTTCATAATATTCAATTAATATCCATATTCAATATATAATAAAATATTAATTTATAAATATAAAATACTTTTTTCATATATTAATTGTGATAGATTTTAATATTTAATATATTTTTATATTGTTAGATATTTTTATTTAAATAATTTGTATCAAAATATATTCTATATAATTATGTGTTTTATTTTAAAAATTATATTACTATTTTTATAATAATTTATTATATTATTATATTATAAATTGCAATGCACGGAGAAATACTAGCTACATACAATAACAACATTTTGACTCATTTAATAAATTTTAAACACTATTTATAATTTTTGTTTTATTTGTGTTTTATATATTATATTTAAGTGATAAAGCATTAATATAATACATATTACAATTACAGCACAATGATCAAATTCACATGTAAACAAATATTAAATCACTATCAATAAAAAAGTTTATGTCACAATTAATTATTATATTACAAATTTTATTTTTATTTATACATTACAACATCAATATGAATATTTATTTATTTTGAATGGATTACAACATTTTTCACAATTTTAATACGTTACAACAATTTTTATATAAATAATAATTATTAATATGTGAATTTGACAATATATCTATCATCTTTAACAATTGATCTACAAAAAAAAAAAATAATAATAATACCTTCAAATTATTAGTGAATTTAATTTTAATATTTCGTAAATATAATGGATGGACACATCTACCCCATATCACCATTAAAGAACTAAAAATAAGGGTAATAGCTGTAAATATCGTAAACCCTCTCACCAAAGAACATCGAACATTCAAATCCAATCCTCCATTCTCAAACCCCTCCTCAAATCGCAGCCATCTATTACTCAGACCTGCGGAAATACAACTTCACTCTTTCGCGTGCGCAGTCGGCTGGCTTCACGGGAGCCAACCTCAAACCCTCATTCTTTCCTTAAGTCAATCACCTATCCGGCAATTACTTTCACACACCCTTTACGGGTATCAATGGATTCAGATCAAGGAAAACTGTTTATTGGAGGGATTTCATGGGAGACGAATGAGGAGAAGCTGCACGAGTATTTTCAGGGATATGGGGAGGTGCTGCAGACTGTTGTGATGAGAGATAAAATGACTGGGAAACCGAGAGGCTTTGGCTTTGTTGTATTCGCTGATCCAAGCATTCTCGATAGGGTTCTTCAGGATAGACATGTTATTGACGGCCGCACGGTGAGATACTTCGCAATTAATTTAAAATAATGCCTTTTTATTTTCCGTATTGCGCTCCATTTCATCTGTTTACAGAATTGTTTGGGTCTTTTTGATAGTGTGTTTTGGTTCTTGTGTGTTCATTTTATGTGTCGATATCTTGCCTTCTCTGTTGTAATTTGGTTATTAAACTTCTCGGTGACTGGGGCTTATGGGATTACAAGTTCTTCTTACTACGGTGTTAGGTTTTGCATCTTTATTATTTTCAAGTTACTATTGTGTCCGAGCACAAGGCACCTCAGCTTAAACTTGTGAAATTTTAATTTATCATTTTTTCAGCTTTATTTGGTTTCTTTACGCTGATTCATTCAGCAGTGTCCATGCCCGACACGTTTTATCGGATATTTTCACTTGTGTCCATGATATGTCTTGAACTTTATAATTTTTTTTTTTTACTACTTTCTTGGATCTCTCTCTTTAAATATTTGAGTGTCTTCGTATTATATTGTCATATCAGTTCTGTTTGTTATATTTACACTCTCTAGTTCAGTCATTTTAATGTGTTTCTCTTATGAATGGTTTCCTGTATATATCTGTTGGGTTTATTAGCATAAAAGTATTCTTGTGGTACAATAGGGGGTTTGATTCGAGCTACTATTCTACTCAATATTTTGCGACAATTGGGGTTCTGTCTCGACTGTTACTTATTTATGTCTCCTAATATCAAATTCTATTTTGTGTGAGTTTAGAGGGGATTCAAGTAAGGCCTTTCTTAGGGTAATAATCATTAGATCCAGGAAATTTCATCTTATTGGGGTTCTCTAGCATAGAGTATTCCTTGTCCATATGCATTGCTAGTAGTTTACTTGATACTATCATTTTGTGCCTTTTCTGTCCGGAAAGTGAAGTTTTTCTCTTGTGAATGGCGACCTTTGTGCTATGTTGTGAACGGTGAGCTTTATGCTATCGTGTGAACAGGGGCCCTTGGTGTCTTTGTGTGGGATGCAACCAATCAGTGAGTACACTATCTGTGGCATTACATGGTTCTCTTAACTCCATTGGTTTATAAGCACCAGGCTTGTCGCTTTCCAGGGTTAATTTTGGTTATTATAGTCATTTCTTTATTTTGACTCTAAATCTTATGTGAACTGATGTCTGGCATCATACTGTTGCAAAAATAAATAATAGTGAATTTGTTAGAACTTATTTGCGTATAATGCGTTTATAGTATAGTATATTCAGAAGTAATTATGAAGTTTTGATGCATGGATCACTCAAGCTGCACTGCTGCAGATGTGTTTTGACTAACGAACTGTATCTATTCATTGTTGTCTGGGAATTCTATATCGAAGAATCTGCCTGTATGCTTTCCATGTCTACATTATTTACATGTTTTATGCTTGAAGTAACATCTTGAATGTCTGCTTTTATTTTGTGGTTATAACTCGTGAATGTTTTAGGCAGTTTGTGTACTATGGTTCAAACTTTTCCTTCTTTTAGGCATTGGCTGTTTATCATTCATTAAAGTCTTGAAAGATATTGCAATATGGTACGCTTAAAGGATTGTTTACTGGGGCGAGTTAACAGAAATGAGGTAGAATTTTCAAAAAAAGGGATTATAACCAGCAACATAATCATGGGTTTTAATTGATCTAACTCAAGTTCTGTAGTTCCTTCCCTGCTCAAGTGATAAATTTGCTTCTTCAGTGGGGAAGGTGTATCAATTTCCTTGTTTCAACTAAATCAATTTTTTCTTTTATGTTACCAATTATTATTATTATTATTATTATTATTAGTTTTTATTTGGGCTAATCAGAACATATTTCCTTTCCTGCATATAGGTAGATGCTAAAAGAGCTTTATCAAGAGATGAACAACAGGTTTCAAAAGTTGGAAACTTTGTTGGTGCAAGAAATTTTGGAGGGGGTGGAAGTACACGTACCAAGAAGATATTCGTTGGGGGTTTGCCACCGACTCTGAATGAGGATGGTTTCCGTCAGTACTTTGAAGCTTATGGTGTCGTAACTGATGTGGTAATAATGTACGATCAGCAGACTAACCGCCCTCGTGGATTTGGGTTCATTTCTTTTGATTCTGAGGATGCAGTTGATCGGGTTTTGCATAAGACCTTCCATGATGTAGATGGCAAGCAAGTGGAAGTTAAGCGCGCTCTTCCTAAAGATGCCAATCCGGGTGGAGGTGGACGGACTATGGGTGGAAGTGGAGGTTTCACGAGTTATGGGTCTTCTATGGGTAATTCTAGCTCTTATGATGGTAGAATGGAATCCAACAGGTATACGCAGTCTCAAAATGCTGGTACGGGGTATCCATCTTACGGCTCATCTGGGTATAATGCCCCTAGTTATGGGTTCAGTCCTACCAATAACGGTATGGGTTATGGTTTTGGAAATTATGGTGGTGTGAATGCTGGGTATGGTGGTATGCCTGGCGGAGGTTACGGAAATCCTAATGCTGCATATGGTGGTCCTACAAATGCTCAAAGAAATTCATGGGGTTCACAGGCTGCTGCTGGATATGGTTATGGAAACTCTCAGTGGGGTACTCCTGGTGGTGGTGGTGGGGCCGTTGCTGGGCAATCTCCGGTTGCCTCATCTGATTATGGGAATCAAGGTTATGGTTATGGTGGGAATGATGGAGCTTATGGAAACCAAGCTGCTTACAGTGGTCTTGCTGGTCGTGCAAATGGTAGCTCTCCTGCTGGAGATCCACAAGGAGGTAGTGGTGGTTATGGTGATGGAACCTCAGGTTGGCAGTCTGATCGATTACAGGGTTCTGGTAACTATGGAGGTGGCTATGGAAGTGGATCAACTTGACAAGCCCAGTAGCGGTGGTTCTTGCGGGGTTCTATTATGTTAATTTGTTGCTGGTTTTACCATTCGTGCAGAGTATGTTGCTCTTGCAAGAGCCAACTATAGTATGGGGCTACTTGGATTAGTTTATTCTCTTTTTTGCTAGCCTATAACATGTCATACGAGTTAGCTTATTTGTCATGTCTTTCAACTGTAGTCTTAAATTCGGCTTGCTAATAGCTTATCTGTTTAAGATATACTACTAGCTTGTGTTGAACTTAATGAGTATTTGCTATGTGTTATGTTTGTGTTTTGACAGTGTTTTCACAGGGTCCATATGATATTGATGTTTCATGACTTGATGATGGGGGTGGTATTAACTGTTTCTGAACTTGTTAAATGTTGCTTATGATAGACCGAGTTCACTGTTGGATGAAGTGATATTTTTGTCCTTTAAGGTCATTTTCTATGGAGAAGTTGGGCATAGCAAGATCGGGTCTTGTAATAGATATCGATAGCTTAGACTAGAGATGGATAAATCTTGACAAATGCCATAATTTTCTCCTATATTTGGCCTTGTGTTGTACAGGCAAAGAGATGCTTGTGTGCTGAGGTTGGTGTGGCATGACAACCTCAACAAGGTCATAGTGCACCGTATGTTGAACATCGATCACAATTTATTGCATTGTGTGAATCTAGTCATGGAGTCGACAAAAATCCATCACTTGGTGTGTTGGTTTGGACGTCAGTCGCGAGGTATGTTGGTTCTTGCAGTTGATCTACCTAATTTGTGATACTATTTCATGTTCCGGCCATGTTTTAGGTTTCTAAGTGTGTAGCTGATATATAATTTCTATAATTTTTAGCAAACCTTCCTAAACTGCAATGTACCGATTCTTTGTGGTAGGTGGTCTACTACTTTAAGTAGAGAAAACATAAAGTAGTGTCCTGTTTTACGAATTGAGGTTAACTTAATTTTTACTGTGAATTTCTTTCAGCTTGCCATGATAACTTATAAAACTTTTTTTTTTCAATATGAAAGTTGTGTCCTGCATGCTCGAGAATTCCTTGGCGTTAGCTGTCTCTGCTACAAGATAATTTAATTTCCTTCTATAATATTTTCCTGTTTCCTAGCTTTTAAGGTTTTCTTGTTTCCTATATGTTCTTAAAAGTGTTAAAAGAGTATGAATGAATTAGAGGATCATGCTCTCATTTTTTGGGCCCAGAAATGATGCAACTAAAGTTGCATCATTAAGGAGGACCAGTTACTGTTTTGGAAGGTCTATTAACTTTAGTGGAGACACTTGAAAGTCTTCATCCAGCCCTGTTAGAAAGGAGTTGGATCTACACAGGTATTCACGATCTTGATTGCAGCTGTGACGGTGGAACAACGCACACTCACCAGCGCCCATTACGGCCTCTTGATGAAACCACATTTTCAGATATTTGTTTTGGTTTTCCTTTTGCTTTTTTTGGAGTCTTGGGGTCAATAAAATTTTAATGCTTGTTTAAACACTAGTTTCCATGACTAATTGACTTTTGTATATTGAATTCAAATAGAATAAATTTGTCTCGTAGATAGACAAATCTTTAGTTTGACAACGAGTTTAGGAGTGGCGTCATTCTTATTTTCAATTTGGTAATAATTTTTTGTTAGAATGTAATCTTAGCTAAATTGAACATAATGTTTCCAAGTCGCGAAGTTTTATTAAAGGAAGATTATGGAATTAGGACTCTTTTGATTTTAATTGGTACCTATGTTATTGGGTTTTTTTATTTTTTTATTTATTATTTATTATTTTTTAAGGCGTGGCCATTGTCACCCCAAATTCTCTAATTACACTTCATTTAAAATTTGAATAAAATTATATCTTATTAAAAGAATTAATATATCCTTATATTCAATTTGTTCAACTTGTCTAAAATTTGTTCGGAACATTCGTTGAATAAGTGAATTAATGTTCAATAGATGTTGAACAAATTTGAGTAGACGTGTAAATGGATTCAAAATAAAATGTCAAAAAAATGAATAACATACAAATGTTCTGAACCAAATTACCTATAAGAATTCAAGAACACTATAGAATTAATTTGGATGACGAGTTTGTTCTCTTTTTCTTCTTGTTATTTTCTTCTCATTTTTTTTATTTTTTTAATTACAAAAATATAATTGTTTAAATAAAATATTTAGTCAAAAATAAAATTAATTTTAAATAAAATATATTTAGAGAATTTGGAGTTCGCTACATCCAATTATTATTCGTACGTGCTTTTGTGAATGAGGACATGAGTGCTCTTATGCCGCAGCGAGTGCTTCACAGTGTAGTCTGTCAATTTGGAGGCTTCATCCAATCAGGGATATGGTTCTTTCTTTGGTAATTCAAGCTCTTACGCTAAAAGGATGGAATCCAATAGGCACATGTACTCACAAATTTTGTTTGGTGTGTATATCTATCTTATGGTTTGTCAGGGTATTAATAGCATAAAATAACACAAGATATTTTATTTGATTTTGTATATTTTTGCATAACTATAATTACAGATTCTTATTGATCCTTACCTTGTATAGTTTAGATGATATCCCTCTTTTTATTGTATTAAATCAGAATGTATTGTTATGATCTTTAAGGAAAATTACTTTTTTCACATTAACATGGTGTTAGCCTAATAAGCATCTGAAGCCCTTAGATTTTCCATTCTTTTCTTCTCTTCCTCACGCCATGGCTGGTGCATCTTCTTCAACTAATCTCACTTCTGATTGCCCTATGACACATTAATTCATATATTCACCATCAAGTAGTCTTCGAAAAACTATCTCTTATGGAGGAGAAATTTATCCTTTTCTCATCGGACATGGACTCATTGGGATCGTAGACGGATCCCGTCCAGCCCCTCCAACCACTTGGGATGATGGCAGCAACCCAGCGCCGAATCTAGCTTATAATTTATGGCGCGTTGATGATCAGCGGCTCGTTAGTCTCATCTTCTCCTCCCTCACTGAAGAAGTCATGGCTATTGTGGTAATTTGCACTATGACACGAACCGTATGGCTTGCTTTAGAGCACGCTTTCAGCCACCAATCCAAGGCTCGAGAGCTTTGTCTTAAGGGACAACTTCAGTCCATGCGGAAGGGCAATTGATCTGTTATAGATAATAGGCATGAGTTTAAACTTTTTTGTGATCAATTATCGGCCATTGGTCGTTATGTTGATAAACCGACAAAATTCATCTGTTCTTGAAGGGCCTTGGTTCGACTTTCTCAAGTTTTTCAGCCACACAAATGGCCTTGTCTTCCCTTCCGCCATTCTCTAATTTGCTGAATAATGCTGAAGCATGGGATATGTTCCAACAGGGGCTTGATTCAAATTCCCTGCCTCTAGCGGCACTTATTGTGACTAACTCCAGGTCCTCCACTCCATTCTCTCATGGTAACCTAATATTCAAAAGAAGGGTGGTCGTGGTCTTGGTCAGAAACGATCACCACACTGTCATATTTGTCGAACAAATGATCACTACGCAAATGCATGCCCGGGCCGATTTAGTCACTCCGTTGCTATTCCAACTGAAGCAAACATCACTGAGGCACTTTCTGTAACCTGCTCTATTTCAGATCGTCTCGCATCCGACTGGTACTTGGATACGGGAGCCTAGGCCCATATGGTACCCTCTTCGACGCATCTGCAATCCTCCACACCATACATAGGTTCGGATTCGGTGGTAGTTGGTAATGGTGCTCTTTTACCTATATCACATATTGGGTCCTGTTGTTTGAATGGTTCAATATATTTATCTGAAGTATTAGTTGTCCCTGCATCACTAAGTATCTACTTTCCATCAGCAAGTTAACTTCTGATTTACCTATTGATGTTATGTTTACAGATACTTCTTTCAAAATTCAGCATCGGGTCACTCAGACAATACTTGTAACACCCCATTTTCCCAAAACTACATAAGAAATTATTTTGCATTTAAAATCTCTTTAAATATTTTATATCAATTTGTTGATGAATATTTTGGAAAATACTCGCTTTATAATGGAGATTATCGATTTAAAATATACTAATAAATTTTGTACAAAGAGGTGTTGAGTTTTCAAGATAGGCTTTCGAGGAAACCGACACGCGATTTGACTCACTTGACACGTGAATAACAAATGAAATGGATTAGCAAATACTTTATATTGATATGAGAATATTATACTTGAGTTTGGTAGAAATATATGTGTAGGGTATATATAAATTTCTTTTATTGTTTTTACGTACGATTTTACGTGCGTACTTTTCCAATTGAAATTTTAAAAAATCCTAGCTCTTTAATCCCCAAAATTTCGAAACTTGCATTATTATGACATTATAATTTATGTGTATCATATTTAAATTATTTATATCATGTGTGTATCATAATTATATTATTTACATATATGAGATTTTTATTACATAATTTATTAATACATGATTTTATAAATAATGTACTAATACACCTCATTAGGCATAATCATCACTTGCATTAGAATGAGGAGTATTAGTACATTATTTATAAAATCATGTATTAATAAATTATGTAATGAAAATCCCATATATGTAAATAATATAATTATGATACACATGATATAAATAATATAAATATGATACACATAAAATTATAATGTCTTAATAATACGAGTTTCAAAATTTTGGGGATTAAAGAACTTGAGTTGTTTTTGAAATTTCGATCGAAAAAGTGCACACGTAAAATCCTACGTAAAAACGATAAAATAAATTTATATATTCCCTACACATATATTTCTACCAAACTCAAGTATAATATTCTCATGCATTAATATAAAGTAATTGCTAACCCATTTCATTTATTATTCATGTATAGAGTGAGTTTAATCGCGTGTCGATTTTCTCGAAAGCCTACCCTGCAAATTGATATATAATATTTAAAGATATTTTAAATGAAAAATAATATGTTATGCAGTTTTGGAAAAACGGGGTGTTATAGTCCCCCCTCCTTTTAGAAATTTCGTCCCCAAAATTTGGACTTACTGGGGAATAGGTCAGGGTACGTGCTAAGAGTTTCTTCTTCGCATTCCCACGTCGCTTCCTCTTTTTCATGGCGATTCCAGTGTACTAGAACTAACGGGATTTGCTTATTCCTCAAAGCCTTACTCTTTCTACCAAGAATAGCTATGGGTTGTTCTTCGTACGTCATATCCTTATTAACGTTGAACTCTTCAAGCTTAATGTGATGGGTATGGTCTGGTATGTATCTTCGAAGCATCGACACGTGGAAGACGTTGTGACACGCTGATAATTTGGGGGAAAGGCAAGTCGATATGCTACGTCTCCAATTTGTTCTAGAATTCCGAACAATCCTATGCAACTAGGCTTCAATTTTCCCCTCTTCCCAAACTGAATAACTCATTTGATATGTGCTACCTTTAGAAACACCTTATCTTCTACTTTGAAGTGCAAATCCTTCATTCGCTTGTCAGCATACGACTTATGTTGGTCTTGCGCGATTCTCATTATGTTTTGAATTTTTGTGATCGCCTCGACAGATCTTTCTACCAATTCTCGTCCCAATATCTTCCTTATACCAACCTAATTCCGATGAATTGGAGTTCGACATCTCTTTCCATAGAGTGCTTCATACGGCGCCATTCCAAAATCTAAGGTACATGCCTAAGTAGGTCTTCTAGCTTTCGAATGGTCCCTTTTGATTGTCCGTCCATGTCTGGATGAAAGGTGGTACTGAAGTTGAGTTTCGTGCCCATAGTTGACTGTAGGCTCCTCCAAAATCTCAATGTAAATCTTGGGTCACGGTCAGACACAATCTTAACTAGTATTTCGTGCAACCGTACGATTTCGTCAATGTACAGATTCACAAGACGTTCCATGGAATACGTCATGGATACAAAGTGGGCTACCTTTGTCAGTCTATCGACAATGAGCCATACTGCTTCGTGTTCTTTGAGAGTCCTTGGCAATCTCGTAATTAAAGCCATGGTCACATGCTTTCATTTGCACTCTAGAACTTCCAACGGATTCAATAATCCTGATGGACGTTGATGATCGGACTTGATCCTCTGACATGTAAGACAATTACTAACGAATCGAGCTATTGATCGTTTCATGCTCCTCTACCAAAAGTTATGTTTGAGGTCTTTGTACATCTTCGTTTCTCCTAGATGCGCAGTGTACGGGGTGTTATGAGTTTCACTCATAATCCCGTCTTGCAATGCATCATCCCTTGGTACACAGAGCCTTCCTCTAAACATTAACGCTTCATCCTGGGCTATAGCGAAATCCTTAGTGTTATTTTTCTGAACTTTTACTCTCATTAACTCAAGAAACTTATCGCTTTTCTGGCCCTCAATCAGCCGTCCACTTAATGTGGGTTGAACGGTTAATGCATTTATGGTTGTCGTTGGATATCTCGATTCAACGACTATTAAGTTCATTTTGCCGAATTCTTCAATCAGTTGCTCCTGTCGAGTAGGCAACCATGCCAACTGACCTTCTTTGCGACTTAACGTATCTGCTACGACGTTTGCCTCACCTGGATGGTATAGTATACAACAATCGTAGTCTTTCTATCTTGTCACTTTCTCTTTATATGCATTATCTACTACCTTCGAAATCATTATACATTATAATAATAATAATAATAATAATAATAATAATAATAATAATAATAATAATAATAATAATAATAATAATAATAATAAATTAATATAAATATATTGTTGTTTATATTTAGAATTGAATACAAAATATAATTAAAATATATATATAATTTTTAATTATTTTTATATTACACAAACCGTACAACACACAAGTGCATTACTAGTTATATAAATAATTAATGGATTTGAAACCTGCACGTATCTCTTTTCTGTAATAATTGTCAACCTTGCCTATAATATAAATTCCAAATGATATGTAGACTTATTAATCGTTTTATTAAAATTATTATTCTATATTATCACTCATTTGATTGTTAATTTTGTAAATATGTTCACTGCTTAAATTAAAAGAGCATTAATACTAGAATATTATTTTCAATCATATATGCAATTATAGAAATGTTCCAATCCCAATTAATTGTTCTTTATATGTGAATATATATATATAAATATTAAATATTGCTTAAAATTAATTATGTAATATTAGTAGTTTTCATTGTTAGAATTATTAATTTTTATAGAAGAATAGGTTCGATCCTTAATCTACTAAAAAATAAATAGATGGATTTTAATATTGAGTACGTTGAATATGTCATCAACAAAAAATATTAAAATACGCAATCGAATTACTAATAAAAGTGGAGCATTATACATGTATTGTTAAAAACGCAATTGTGAATATTGCCAAAATATAAATCTATAAATTATACATCCTTCATAAAGCATTCAATATAAATTTTATCATTCTCAAAAAGCTTTCAAGGTATGAAGAAATTTGCAAAAATCCCTATTAGGTTGCGAGTGTAACTTTCTTCCATGTCGAAATTCCAATTGCATATCAAAAATCAAGAATTAGTCGAAAAATAATAAATTAATAAATGATTTGAAAAAGAAAAGTATAATACGTGAGGGATAATGCTCATTGTGTACGTGTTTTGGAATTTCAATATTTATTTTATGAGTAGTATTTTGTGTATTGGGTGCACCATACATCCAATTCATAATATTACTTATTTAACCAAAAATATTACTTATTTACTTAAAACATATCACTATTTTTTTTAAGATAACGAATCGATAGCAATATTTTTCAAGTAAAGAAACAATACTTTTAGTTAAAAAAATAATGTTCTATATCATGTTGCACGGTATACCTGATGCATATAAAGTAAGCATTTTTTGTTGTGAATACAATATATTTGAATTATTCATTATTAATTAGGTCCACCACATATAACATATATATTTATTGAATTCTTGTCCCAGAGCAGGCCGAATAAAATTAAACCATTTAAATAATTAATAGAAATCCATTATATATTGAGTAATTTATAGAATTGAAAATCAATCATATTAGTGATGATAAATGAATTAAAATAGATTGTCAACATTGCCATAAATTAAATACTTATACCTTTTGTGGCGACAATTAAATGTATTGATCCCACAATTAGTGATTTCTTGTTACAATTTAAATGACTTGGATTAATTCTATATTTTTAATTGTCAATAAAACTAGCTTTAATTTTGTACCATGTGGCACATTTCGTGGCTCAAAATGTAATATAGGTAGATTAATATAATTGCGCTATATATTTAATTAATTAAATAATTTAGATATTTAAAAAATAAGGTTAAAATTGTTATTTAAATGTTAACCCAATTCAGAACATTCATATAAATTATTATTTTATTAATATAAATGTCAACCCAATTCTCTCATTAAACAAACATTTTAAAATTTTGTTTATAATATTTATAATATATGCATAAACTAATCGATTTGAGGATGTGTGAGGAAGCCTTGTTGGACAACACTTTGAAAAATGGCAAGAAGCAATGAATGTTGTGATAGAATCCATGCACTTAAACAAAGTTTGGATGCTAGTCGATTTACCTCTTGGGGCTAAACCCGTGGAATATCAATGGATATTCAAGTGTAACCTAGGTGTGAATGGGAACTTAGCCACGTATATGGCAAGGCTAGTAGCGAAGTGTATACTCAGAAACGGGGAATTGCCTTTGAAGAAACCTTATCTCTTGGAGTCATACCTAAGTCTATTCGAATTCTACTTGCCATTGTTGTATATCATGACTATAAGATATGACAGATGGGTAGTAAAGACCACAATCCTTAATTGCGACATTAAGGAAGAGATCTACATGGATCTGCCAAAAGATTTCACATCCAGTGGGAGCGTAGACATAGTCTGCAAGCTTAATAGATCTACCTATGGATTAAGCAGGCCTCCAGGAATTACAACATAAGATTTGACGAAGCCATAAATAGCTAAGGATTCATCAAGAATACGTATGAACTGTGTGCGCACATAGGCTAGTGGGAGCTTGGTAAATATGATGTAAGTTGTGAAGACCATACTCAAGTGCTTAAGAAAGACTTGTAATCTTTTCTTAGTGTACCGGGAAGATGAGTTGGTCATTAAGAATTTACGAATTCAATTTGTATTTTCAATTATTCAATTTAACTTTTAGTTAAAACCTTATATTCCTCTTTTGAGCATTTTCAACTTGAAGTTTTCGATAAAACCTGAAAAATTACATTTTGGAGCTAGCTTCAACATATTTATTAGGTATCTATTATTACCTTCCAACCTAGTTTTTATATCATATTTATCATTATTAAAAAGACAAAATCGATTAAAAAAAAAAAAAAAAAACAAAATTTTTAGCTTGATTTTACTGAATTTGTAATTTCAGTAGTTCAATTTTGAGTTTAACTAAACCTCACAAGTTTCTCTTTTTCATCAAGTTAACTTCAAATATCTCAATTTATCTCCAGTTTCAATTTTATATCCCCAGAATATGATTTTTATCAAATTCCTCCAAGAATATGGGCCAGTTGTTATTTAATTTTAATTTTTTGCCGCTATACCATTTACATAAAATCTATTTACCATTTTGTTAATTTCTACTAAATAAATAAGCCTCAATCTTTCTATCTCTTTTTTCTTTCTTTCTTTCAATTTTTTTTTATTTTTTTTATTTTTTATATTTTTTATATTTTTAGGATAACTTCTATTTTGGTCCCGGGGTGGTCAAAAGCGGAACCGCCACAGTCGGGGCCTTTGCCACCTAGATGTAATTATAAATAAAGTTTGTAAGTTAAGTTAATGGATAAGCACGTTCAACTGGTTTTGGTCTGTTTTTGTTATAACCTGTAGGTCCAAGGGTCGGGTCTGGTGTTTGTCAACTTGTGATTTTTTTGCCTGCCCCTATTTCAAGTCCTTTTTTTTTTTTTTTTTTTTTTCTTTTAAATTATTTTTTTCTTTGACCCTGCTTTTTTTTTATTTAATAAAAAAAATAATAATCATATATATATATATATAGATATATATATATATATAGATAGATATATATATATAATCTAAGATTTATGCAACCGGGTCCATCGGAACTATGACTTGCTATAAAAATAAATCACTGCTGCTAAGCCTCCAACGCACTGTTGGGCTGTGGGAAACGCTGGGCCGTTGGACTCGCTGCAGGGCCGCTAAGTTGTCGGGTAGAATTCAAACCTTACACCTTATAGTTGCTGCCCAAATCTCGTACCACTAAGCTAGGTTAATTTTTAATGTGGAATTTAAAAATATTATATTATATCAATAAATTGAATATACTTATAAAAAAAATGTTAAACTATGGTAAAAGTTGAATTTGAACTCATGTCTACTCTAAAATTCTATATTTTATATCTCCATCTTTTACTACTAAATCAATGTATAATATTCTAAAATTTAAGCAATTATTTATATAATAGCAATGAGAGAAATGCTTAAGTGCAGCAAAATTTCATAGATACTTAAATTTTTTTTTTTAAAAAAAAAATAAAATCTATTTTCCTGATAGGTATAAGAAAATATTTTTCTCTAAATTTTTATCACTTAAATTTTTGAAAGTAATATAAAATATAGTTTTAATTTAAATAAAAAATACAATTATATTTTAGGTTAAAAAAAGTTTTAAATGTTCAATTTAAATATATTGCGGTAAGAAGGAATTGACTCCAAAACCAACAAGAAAAATAGTTTTTATCAGGATGCTCAATACCATTAGGTCAACAACATATTTAATGCAATAGGATTAATGGATCATGTTCCCATGATTGGTTATTTTTTTTTTTTTTTTTTGTCATTATCTACCAAGTTATGTTCTTTAATGATCATTTTTTATCTACTACTATTAAATTGTTAATTGGAATTGCGATTTTGGGTTGCATCAGAGGAGCTAATTTATGAATTATTTTAACAACAAAAAGAAAATAATAATAAAAAAACTCATGGATCATGCATGTAGTTTATAATGTGAATAACTCAATCTACATATTTTTTGTTATTTTTTTTATTGTGATTGAAATTTTAAAAAACAAAGATCTAAAATTTCTATGTAGTGTGAGTGGTGAAGGTCAATGCTTGAGAATCTAAATTAATTTCATCATTTCGTCCGTCATTTGCTTCTTATTCAAATTTTATTATTATTTTGAATTTAATTATGTTGAAAACTAAAAAAAAAAAAAAAGTGTTGAGAATAATATTATCTTTCAAATTGCTTGTTTGATTTTGATGTTGAGTCTTCATATTTGTAATTTTTTCTCTCTTAAAATTTTAACTCGTTATGATATGATATGTTTTAATTAAACAAAGAATACTATTAAATTTTAGATAAGGAAGTATAACCTTCAAGATCAAGTAGTAATATATTTATGTTTAAAACAATCATACCTTCACGGTTAAAGAATGATACCTTTTAATAGAAAAAGTAATACATTTAATGTTAAGTCGTAATACATTTCAACATATAGAGTAATACATCTACAAGTTAAGAACTAATACATTTCAACAAAAAGAGAAATACAATTACGGTTAAACAATAATATACTTCAACACAGAAGGTAATACATTTGTTATTAAAAAATAATACATTTCAACACAAAAGAGCAATACATTTACGGTTCAACTATAATACATTTCAACACATAGAGATTAACCTTTACAATTAAGAAGTAATATCCTTTTACATAAAGAGTAGTACTGTTATGGTTAAACATTAATACCTTTCAATACAAAGAGTAATATTTTTACAGTTAAGAAAGAATATCTTTCAACATAAAAGGTGTTACATTTTATAGTTAATTTAATGTCCTAAATTCACATTTGGAACATTACTACTTGACACTTAATTTAAATATTTTTTAATGTTCCAAAAGATGTTACTTTAAAAGAAAGAAGTTTAATTGATAAATTATATGGTGGATATAAACATAATATAATTCGTTCAAAATTTTTATCACACAACATGAATAGGTTTGATAAAATAATTAAATTTTAAACACTTGATTAATTGGAGAAGCCTACACAGTCGGAGTCGAAACCACGACCAAATTCATCCTTCCTAACCTCTTTACCTGAAAAGGTGAGGGGGTGAGTATTGGAAAAACTCCGTGAGCTAACTCTTTTACCCATGCACAAGAGTATATACACATGAAAATATAACATTTACATCGCATGGAGGTACAGTGTACATTGAAGCACTTCACATATGACTATAAATCATAAATCTTGTAATATGCATATTATTTACTTATTATAGTACACATAAGAGCACAACAATTTTTCTTGGGACGTGCTTTGTCCCGCTCGAGCATGATGAGTTCAGGAGCTACCCTAAGTGATCTTCCATCAGAATTTTGTAGGGGTCAAACCCGCAAATCTTAGTCATATGTATACACAATATTATCTGTATACTTTATACATTGTGTGACTTTACCGCGACTCTTGCAAATAAGAAACCATATATCAACATTCTGTTCATACAATCATGTCATCAAAACTAACATCATGTCACATTTAACATTCACAATACCAATGCATAGCATAGATAATTGCCATATTATCATGCATATTTCTCTATAGGATAATCTAACAAACCACAACACATGATTAGTGTGAGAGTATAACTCACCTCTTAAAGTAGTAGGATGATATCTTCAATTATGCCTTGTCGTAAACCCGAGGTTCCCGGAGCTCCTACATAGGGATGAATTGTTTACTATTAACCCCTTAATTAAATAAAATCTTAATCTATAAAAAACCGAGATGCTAATGACTGGAAAACTGTATAAATTGACTTAAAACACTTTAGAAAGTGGAAAGGGGACTGATTTTTATAAAGATTGTGAAAACAAGCTTCCAATTGAAACTTAGCCACGTTCTACTTTCGAAGTTTGTGCAGGGCATATAAGTACAAAACTTCTTTTTTCTCAACACCAACTATAGATAATGATATTTGTGACATATTTCCACTGATTTGAGTCCAATCGGACTTAAAACGAAGATTTTACGACTATTCGAACGTATGATTTCATTACACAACAAAGAATGAATATTTTATAATTCACAAAATATATGGAGGCACAAGCTATATTTTAGATTGTAGAAACTAGAATCATGTATAAGTGTGCTATAAAATTTTCGTATCCTTTTGAGAAAATTTACTATTGAATTTGGATTTTTGAAATCAAAATAACTGTAGCTGTAAATCCTGCAGACCTGCACTGCCGAAGGAAAAATATCATAACTCATAAATTATACATTGGATTGACTTGAAACTTTTATGAAAGATTAATAACACCTATAGGAACTACATATTAAAAATTGAAAAGATTTGGATAACTATAAAGCTGTATTCCGAATTTCAAAATAAAAAACGTAACACTTTATAAATCTAGATCTAGAGTAAGAAAGAACTCATATAAACTAAAATTGATATCCAATTGACCTGAAATTTTAAATGTTAATTGAAATCATAGAAATGAACGACATATTCAAAATTCAATAGATTTGGATACCTATAACCATATATTCTGAATTTTTAAAATTAGAAATGCTGGAATTTGTAAATCTGAATATCTGAGTGGTAGAAAATTCATATAAAATAGAATAGATATCTAGTTAGGTTGAAATTTTAACTGTGGCTCAAAATCACAATAGGTAACAATATACAAAAAGTTACTAGAATTCTGAGATGCATTAGGACTTTCAAATTTTTAAACAATAAGAGTACCTGAAAGTTGAAATATAGAAAGAAAAAAGGAAGAAATATATTAAATAAACCATGGCGGCTCAACTGGAGAATCCCAAACTGATATACCCTAATTTATGAGTATTAATCTATAATTAATCCTAATAATTCATATATATATATATATATATCCAGTCTTGTCATCCTATTGGGTTCGAGGCCTTGTAACTTGGATTTTTAATATTAAATCTAATTTTATTAAGCCCAATTATAGCTTAATAAATTTAAATTATGACCCAGTGTTAATCAAATAAATTATTCATGGTTTTTTTTTCTCAATTTCATTCCACATAAAAATTATATCATCATAAGATAATAATCAAATTGCAATAATTTTATAGATCGCAAATTAAATCATAAAATGATTTTATAAAATCATGAACTAATAAAACTTAATGCATTCATAATCTCAATTATCATTTTATAAATCTAAGTCAATTAATTATACATAAACCATAAAAATCAAAATCTTATGATTGAGGAATGTATGCTTATGAAATATTGATATGATTTTGCAAGTAAAAGTGCAACAAACTCATTATGTGAATAATAAATGAGGCTTATTTCCATTCATTTGTTATTATCATTTCCATAATAATTGATACATTTTATTTGCTTACCTTTAATTTCATGAATGATTGGGTAATAAAATGATGCTATACATATGTTTATTTCTCTTAAATATTTATTAAATTCAGATATGATACCTCTGTAAGGGTCTATTTATCTATAGCTAAAATTTTGGATTTTTCCTTCATATGTTTTATGAGATAAAACTATTCATTTTGTGTTGTATATAAATATCATCAAGAATATCTCGTCTAAGTCCTAACTTTTCTATTTGTTCCTTCTTAAGCCATAATTTAAAACCAAGACATTAAGTTGCTAAGGAATACCTACATTAATTTAGGTGATGATGAAAATAAGACACATATAGAGTAGTAAATTGCATTTCTTGAAAATTTCCAAGTCTTACCAAACATCAAGGTGCGGTTTTTTCTTTTAATATTGTCAATTTTTTACTGCATATATTATATTTTCTTAACAAGATCTATTAGTCGATTTTACAAAACTTTGTGATACGTTAGTTGATCCAACAAAACTATGTGATCTCAGAATCAATCCAACAAATTTTCTAATGTTATGAATGATATGCACATTATGATTGTATGTTCGACTTAATTTCTATGTATTTAACTTTGACAATCTAACACCATAAATTGGATGTAGCTCACGCTCAATGATTTTCCCATATAGGTTCAAGGAGATTTGTTTAGTTTTGAACTAGTTATATATCAAATACTTCATACTAGTTATTTTCAAAACATTGCTTATAAAATATTGATATTTCTAATAAAGTTTTTATTTTAATTATGCATATGGTTTTGAACAAATATAGTTTTATATATTTGACATGCTTCTGCTTCTTTACGAAAATTCTATTTATGATTATTTTTGGTAATTAAATAGGTTTTTAATTGTATATAGATTTGATTAATTGTGAAGGACTATTAGAAGGATAAAAAAAAGTGTCATAAAATAGAATGGTTGTGAAAGGACGCATTCCTTTGACCCCGGATATTTTCGATGTTTAATATGATCACCTGGGCTGTGTTTATTTTGGAAGAAATGAATTATGGGGTGTATTGAAATGAAAGATTTGATGAGAATTTGTTATCTTATCTAATGTTTACGTCAAAAAAATTTAATCGATAGATAACCATATATTATCATTAACCTTCATTTACATCATATGTCTTTGTTGTAAGATAACACTAATTACCTAAACACCCAACTTTCCTTCCTTTTTCCAAAAGCCATTGTCAAGAATCAGAAAATCCCTCTTTCTTCATCACGACATGAATAATTTCTACCCACGAACATGAGAAATTAGATACAAGATCTTTGAAACAATTATATCTTTTCTGTAAACCCTTTCTCCACTCTTTGTCCAATTTTAATGTATATATATGTGTGTGTTTTGAAAAGCTATAGAATGAAAGAAGCTATCAGCCTCTAAAGTAGGTAATGGAAGCAGTTGCATTGGAGGCCAACGATCCATTCAAAACTACACCATTTTCTGCAATAGCTGCATTGCTGATTGAAATTGCACCATATTCGACCCTGCCGTTGTTTCCTCCAGCTAGATCTTCAAGCATGAGTGCAGAGATGGTGTCATTTTTTATTCAGACTCAAACGCCTCCATTGATGAGTTGACTCGCTAGATGGCTGGGTGTATTTAGAAAGAAGAAAATGAAGAACAGTCACATACTGCACAACTTGTGCGAGATCTAAGTTAGTTGGACTAGTATTTGCATTTTATTTTCCAGTTTTGGGGTGGGATATTGTTTGTTCCAAGAATTTGATCCATGTTGAATATAAGGTTTTGTGATAATATATATACATTTCACTGCCACTACAATAAAAAGTCATTTTACTTAAAATAAGACTATAAAAGTATAATCAGTTGAATGCACATAATATATTTTGTTTCTATAGAACTATGTCAATATAGATTATTATTACTTATTCACTTGTAGGAAAATGAACTGTGAGATTCAAATTACCAAAATTTCAAATATTTCAACGACTTCTTACTAGTTTGACATGAAAGCTATCCAATTTGTTTTTATATATCACCGTTATTTAACGATATGACATCTAAACTTACAAATATCGATATTTCCTCGTATTTTCCAAAATAAAAAATAACTTGTCTCCCCACTTGGTGTGTCCAAAATCAACAGACAGAAATTCAAGTTTTAAACCTTGTACGCTCCACAATTTTAAAGAATTAGATAAGGAAAAGGAAAGTAATAGAGATGTACATGTATTTGCCTACGTTCATGACCATTTCCTTAATGTGTACCTTGTTAAGTCTTCTGATCATTCCACCCAAAGAGTGCCCTCATTTATTTCATCACCATATACATAACATCGAAGGCTAATTAACTTTTTCTTCAACATATTGTGCATCTCTTTTTATATAAATTCTATAGGTGTATATATTTGCAGCTCACCTTTCTTTTTGTTACTCCTTTTTCTCTAGTCCAAAATCATCCTTTTTTATGTCATGAAGCCTTTACATAGCCGAACAATGTATTGGTTTGTTGCATCTATGAGTTCTTTGTTAATTCGTTTCTCTTTGATTGCGACATTATTTTATCATCCTCAATCTCATTACAATTATTGCCCTCGTTTACTTTTGTTTCGATTTCAAAAATGTTTGGAATTGTGTCTTTATTTTGTACCCTTCTAATAAGTCTCATCATGATCATGCTACTTTTTTTGCATACTACAGGACACCGTAAATGCATAAATCTTAGAAGTACATAAAGTTCAAATGAGTTAGCATAAGAACAAACATAAAACTAATATTTTAAAAAAAAAGTTCAAGTCAAGAACAAACTTGTAAACAAATATGACCAACATAACTTCAAACTTATACCGCAAAAATAACACATAGATGATTACATAGTCAACCAAATGAAAGTGCTATGCATTGTAAATTACGTATTTTCATTATAAAATCAAGTTCTATCACAATCTTCACAAATACATGGTGGTTCAATTTCATATGTGGAATCAATAGATGTTAAGAGTAACCCTTTCATTGAATATTGACGGTGGATTAAAATCTAGCGCACAACTTTTATGTGTATCTAGTATGCTCTAGTAGGTGTTTCAATCGTTTGTCTTCAATGTAAAATATTTTTTTTCCTTAGGTAGCAAAATTAAATGAATCCTGTTGGAATCATGTTTTATTGAGATTTATTGCAGTGTTTCAACATTTTTGTCCATATATTATTTCAAATATTATCATGCATTCAATTATTTATTTGGGTTATGCCTTATTATATGATTAAATTAATTGAGTTTTGGACTCTGAACAAGTCTTGATCCATATAAACGTAAAATGAGATTAAAAAATACTAGTTGATACGATTTAATATCCTACATTAAAAAAAAAAAAAAAAAACTTAACTTAAATATTTTGCAAATTATTAAAAAATGCGCATGCGACTTTTGGCTTAAAAAACACACAAAAGAATGTTCACAAGTATCTATTTGTGCTTCTACAATAGCAGAAAATATATAATCTTAAGCAGAAGCTAGAAGCACCTTCTAGCATAATATTTTTGGCTTATGACATTTTTTTTTAATAATTATTTTGTATTAATTTGTTAGGTTTTGTGCAATCCAAGACTATCCATTTGTCATGGAGTGCTTCTAGGGAATGAATGAAATAGTGCGTCGTACCACTAGTAATCCGATGCCTTTGACTATGTCCACCTATCTCAATATAAACATGCCCATGAGCAAGTGACGTAGTCACATCATGTGGAGCTCTAGTAGCATAACAAATAATATATCCAATTGGAAAGTTGAAATCTTGAATTCAAAATAAAGTAAAATAAAATGGTTGGTGTGGGTGGAGATGAGGGCCTCAACAATGCGCAGTTCTGAAAACTCTTGGAATATCCTATTCCACAATAACAGTTTTAAAGAAGTAAAAGATAATTATTACAACACTAAACATTAAAAAATCATAACAAATTCAAACTAAGGGACGTACTTAAGATACTTGCATGTTCACAAAAATCTTGCACCCGAAGACTTAGACTTTGAAAGATTATTGGGGAGTGGCAAGTGCTGGTAAGCAAACTAAAATCTGTGTCCACTAGTGAAGGTTGTTGGGCATCTCATTTAGGCATCTGAAGTGCAGTAGCTAATCATGGAAACTTGGGTTATCCAAGGGGCTCAGAAAATGAAAGATTGGCATCTTATAATAACTCTCACATGCCTAACATGGTGATGTACGCGACAATACTAAAGCAAGATAAATATCAATGAGAGTTGGAATACCTTAAGTGTCTTCGCCCACCCCCAACTATTCTCTTTTGTACTACAACCATGCCAATTTACCAAGTACTCATAATGTAGCTTTTTTCTTTTTACCTATATCTCAGTGGTTAAGAATGTTTTGTGCTAACATTTTATTCATTCTTCATGAAAGTGTCATTTGTGGGTGACTTGGTATGTCACATGTATCGTCTTCCTCATTGGCCTAATATGGCTTGAGCTAGCTAAAATGAAGATCATTGTGAATTTGCTACCAAGGAGGTTACTCTAGCCTATAGATATTCTTCCCAATTCTATGAAGAAAAAATCCATGTCTAACATATTTTTGTATTAGACATGGTTCTCTAGTTCGAGATAAATTGAAAAACATTTGATTTGGATCCTAACAAACACCTTATTACCAACATGATACCTAACAAAACAACATTTCATAACATAATTTTTCATCCACTTTAAATTTTTCTCTACTGATCTTGCTGTAGGGGCACGTCAAAATTAATTATATTTATTTTCCTGGATTTCCTCTACTATTTTGTAGTAATGGAAAGTATGAGCCGATCACACAGAGAACGGTTAATTATATGCTTTGTTTGTGTAAAATTCACGAGTGTAAATAAAAAGCGGGAGCTTGATTGATTTTATCCTACCAACTAATATAATTTCAATATAATCTAATAATATAAAATCAAAACAAGCAAACAAATAGTGGACAATAATATATAACAAACAATTCCAGTTCATGGTTTAGTTTTCCCTCTATTCAAAATTATATTATTATGTTACACCTTATCAATTTAATTGTGGAATTTCTTCCCCTAAACCAACAACAAGCTTTGTTGATTTGTTTTATTCCTTAAGTGTAATTAATTAGAATGTACTCTCTAATTAATCTATTTAATTGAACAGTCCAAAATACACTCTGTGGGTTTAATTCATTAAACGCATTATCAATTAGGATAATAGGGCAGGCATGTTATTGAATTCATACGCTCGATTCAATTAATTATGAATTATGTTGATTCTAATAATAAATTATTATTAGTTGCTACAAATGGGTTCAACATCACAATAATTACGGATTGAAACTTAAACTGCAACACTAAATATACAAACTATCAATTAAGTTAATCAATCACAATTAACAATCTATATATCATAAATCTATTCAAGTAATTAACGTAATAAATTCGCACATAGTAAATCAATACAATGTCACAGAAATTAAATTACATAAAATTGAAATAGAATTCAAACATCTCCTAAACCAAAATATAAAATTTAGTTATACATTATCAAATCAAAATCCATAATTGTTAATTAATAATAACATAGAAGCAAAATATAAAATTTAGTTATATATTATCAAATCAAAATCCATAATTGTTAATTAATAATAACACAGAAGAGTATTTGGATCGAATGACCAGAAAATGGACGCAAATCTCTTTCTCTCTCTCTCTCCAGCCAATTCTCTTTCTCTCTTTCCTTTGGTCTCTCCAGCAATCTCCTGCCTCTCTGCTCTCAATTGGGTCTATCTTTCCTCCAATTCGTCACCCAGCAGCCGCTTCTCACTTGGATGATTCATGCCCCCAGCCTTTGGTGGTTGAATAAAAATCTCTCCTATGCCCTAATTTTCTTATGGACTTAATTATTAATTAATTAAGTTTTTAACTTTTAGCCCTTGAACTCCTCTTAATGCAGCAGCTATATCTTTTTTACTTGGGTGGGTGAAGGAGTGACCCACCTCTCATGTAGGTTACTGTCCGAAATTGTCCATAATTCGATGCAAATAACCACAAAATAAAAAGAAAGTAATTCTCGTTGAAATATTAAAAAAGTAGGAAATATAGGGTTCACAAAAATTAATTATATTAAAAGTACAATTTTATCAATTAAAAATACGCATAATTTTTTTACCTACAATCTACCAAGGGTGAGATAAAGATTTTTCTTCCACTCCAAAAAGAAACTCATCTTAGGAGGAATTCTACAACCATGTAAGGAGTCGGTCATGTATGGGAGGAGTGACTGTTCCCTGTATAAATATGTAAAGGGCTCTAACTGGTAGTAGGGCACTTCTAAGAGTTCAAGCAGTACCAAATATCATCCAAAACTTTTAGTCCTTCTAATTAGTGTGCACATAGTGTCAAGGATATTCTTCTAACATTAAGTTGAAGAGTTCCATTTGCCCGTCAAACTATTAGTGGTAACTAGAGCAAAAATTTAGTTTAGAACTAAGTAGTTTGAATTGCTCAGTTTAAAACTCGCTAGTAATCTTGGAGTCCCTAGGGATGTCTCTCTACAATCCCTAGTATTTGACAATGTGTTTAAAGAAGAGTTGTAGTGTCTCTTACACTGTAAATGCTTTTAGGGACAACAGGAAGGTAGTATATTTGGAAAAACTATTTACCACAACTTCGAGGTCTCCAACATAGGTTAGACTAGTGGTGTAGTCTATCGAGCCACTCTCTTGGGCCTAGTGGGAACAAGGTAATTCTCTTTTGCTGGTCTACCTTCTTCAATTGACATAATAGACAGATGTGAACAAAGGTCTCAATATCATCTTGTATATGAGGCAAATATACACTCATTGAATGAGGACTACAACGCACTCTTCTCTTGGATATCTTGCTATAAGGTATCGTGGCACTCTTCAATGATCAATTTATGTAGGTCATTGCCAGTAAGATACATATAAATAGTTTCCCTTGTTCCTTGGAATTCCATCTTCAATCCAAAATGTCAAGTTTCCTCCAAATCAAACTTGTAACTGGGGCATTTGAGCATGATTTTTGGAGCAAACACGGAACTCTATCACCATACGAAACTCAAAAAGTAGATATTGCCATTGTGCTTGCTTTTCTAGTTAGCTTCGATTGTGTTAAAGAAGTGGCTACACTTGTGTTGCCAATCTTCAGAATGAATGTAAGCTCATTAAATAATGTCATAGCAGTGTGGGTTTGAGATTTTTCTCTCTCCAAGGATGCCCCCTCCATTGCCATTTCTTCTCTCATTGATTTAAATATTTTGAGAAGAACCAATCTTGGTTTTTGTCTGCTATTCATCCATTTTATTGCATAATCTTACAATTCATCAATTAAATATGTTATTCCTAATTTATTTCATGTATACCTAATCATTACATCACAAAAAAAAAAAAAAAAAAATATCACTTACATTTATGTTGCACCTAGGGTTACTACTTTTTCATGTCGTTGTATGCATGCCCTAACACTTCACCGACATTGAGATGGTATACTTGAGATTTGAATAAGATGTATTGCTTGAGAACATCCACACATTTCGATACATTTATCATACTATGGGAATATGTGCGCTCGCAGCCAACTATTAGGCTGACATAAAAGACATATTCTAAGTACAATCTTTATCACTTTAAATAAAAGTGTAAAGCTACTTCTTCTTTATTGTATTCATTTATGTTATATGTTATGTGAAATTGAGGATCCCATGATCTTGGTAACTAGCAGAAATAGCCACACACGAGTTGGTGGTCACGGAATATGTCTTAGTGGTTGAGATTATAAATGTTCCAAATCATAAAATCTAAGGGAATGGATATTGTAGAATTCAGATAGGCTTTCATTAAGCAGCACAACTTGGAGAGTGGATATCATTTTCTATATATGTTAGTGCACAAAAATTACGTAGGCTAGTGGATGTGATATTCGTCCAGAACGATCACATTGAACTATTCCCGCATCATAACTCAAAATATTTGGTATCTGGAGTCGCAATGGGAAAACAAGACTCTGATTCAAGTAGGTGCTTTAATTAGTCTTAGATTATACGCAAACATGTGATCTTGCATAAGGGAAGTCATATATTTGACTAGTTCTTTAAACCTTGCTTGAGGGACCAAACATGGCTCATTGGTTACAGTGGAACTAGGTTTATATCAGTGTAGTGGCAAGACATAATTCACTAGCCCACAGAGTAATCTATTGGGATTATTTCTATTTATTATTTACACTCATTGAATCCAATGAAGACTTTGCACAAGACACCAATCATAACATAAGAGATGAGACCTCGTTAAGGGCCAACATATATACAGAGTATGTGAGGATCATTATAATTATTAATATAAAGATTTGGTCATGATAAATGACTATGCCCTATAAATTAATCGAAGAAATGAGTGAAGGGGTTGTATTGCATGCTAAGTATGGATAAAAGGTTTGCACGTTGGATTCATCTTTTACCTATGAGTCCCCCTAGTAGTGTTTGTAGGACATGAATGAATAAATATATTCGTAAATGCAAATGCGATTGATTAATTGGATTAATCAATCTTGCAATTGAATTGCTTTCTCTTGCACTAAGTGAAGTAACAAACCTTAGGGTGACATGCTTAACTAGAATCCGGTGCGTTGGAAGAGAGATAAATTATTACTTAATCATGGATGCATTGATTATTAGGCTAAAAATATTTGTTGGACAAATTAATCATTGAGCTTAAGTAACATGAAGAGGATTAATTGTCAGGCTAATTTTATTTGTTGGACAAATAATTAATTAGAACCCAAATATTTTTAGATATAAATAATTACTTCGGAGTAGTCTTTGAGCTTAGAAGTTAATTCTATGAATTAATTAATGCCCAAGAAGACACTTAAGGTCTAGTCATGGTGATATGCTTAATACATGGAGATATGAGAAGAGGTCCATAAGAAAACCTATGGGATCAATATAAATATATCCCCTAGAAGAGATTTTGGTCACCCAAGTATATGACAAGAAAAAGACATGAACTCACTCCCCATTTTGTGCTCCCTTCCTCTCCTCTCATGTGTTGAGATTCCTAAATATTTTTTTTTATCTAGATTATTCATCTCATTCTAGAAAAGATATATGAGAATCAATTTACACCATTTGTCTATGCATTAAGGCTAGGCGTGGATAAACTTAGAAATGAGGTTTCAAACGTCTTGGACAAGGTGAAATCCAAGATCTGTGGATTCTCGCAAATAGTATATGGAATCACAAATTATTATATTTCTAAACTGTGATTTAAATTACGTATATGGGACGTGTAAGATCATACATAGATCATAGAAATGCTTTAATACTTTTACTACATATTTTGTTTGATCTACGGCCTAGATATTCCAACATTGTGGACCTTTCACTCCACAATATGTGTGGTGCCATACTAGTTGGTACATAGTGCTTTAGAGAGTGTGTGTGTATGTGTGTGAGTTTTTTTTTTTTTGTTCTATTTGTAGCTATCTAAAGGCTCTCACTCAATGTCCTAAAACCCTCATACAATATATTGGGTAAGCCTTGTCTAATGCACTCTAAGAAAGGGTTGAGTTACAGTGGTGGCCAATGAAAATAATGAGTTGATTCGCACAGGAACAATGACTCGATGGCGTCTTTGCATGGACTATTGGAGCTTAAATAAGGCCTCAAGAAAAGTTCATTTCCTGGTACCATTTATCGATCATATGCTAGAATCAAATATTATTTTCTTGATGGGTATTCTGGTTACAATCAAATATCTATGTCTCTTAAACATTAAATAAAGACAACCTTTACTTGCCCCGATGGTGCATTCACATTTCAGAGAATGTCGTTTGGGTTATGTAATGATGGACATTTTTCTGATATGGTAGAGACTTTTCGGTACTTGGTGAGACTTTTGATTCTTGCTTGGCTAATTGGGAGCAAATATTAGGAGAAATGTTATTTTATGGTGCAAGAAGACATTGTTTTAGGTCATCGAATTTCACATAAGGGCATCAAAGTGGATAGAACAAAAATTGAGGATACTGAGAAGCTGCCACCACCTACCATAGTTAAAGGTTTTCAAAGGTTAGTGGGTCATGTGGGATTCTGTAAGAGGTTTATCGAAGACTTTTCAAAGATAGCCAAGCCTCATTGTTATTTATTGAGCAGAATCGATCATTTGAGTTCATTAAGGAGTGTTAAAAAGCATTTTTGTCCTTGAAGGAAGAACTTGAGTCCACCCTTATTATTATTCCTCCGGATTGGTCTCTTCCCTTTGAATTGATGTGTGATACTAGCGACTTTGCAATTGGGATGATCCCTATCTTTACAAGTATTGCTCATATCACATTTTGAGACGTTGTGTACCCGAAGAGGAAGTTCCAAGCATTCTAGAGCATTGTCATTCAGCTTCATATGAAGGACATTTTGGGGGGCCACAGACAACATCAAAAAATTTCAATAAGGCTACTATTGGCCTTCTATCTTCAAGGTTGCTCATGACTTCACAAAAAGATGTAATAGATGCCAACAAGTTGGAAATTTTTCAGCAAGGGATGAGTTGCTATTGAACAACATGCTTGAAGATGAATTATTTAATATATGGGGGATCAACTTTATGGGGCCATTTCCTCCTTCTTTCTGTAATTTATACATATTGGTGGCTGTTGACTACGTGTCCAAAATGAGTTGATGTTGTGGCAAGCCTTACAAATTATCTCAAAGTGGTTATGAAGTTCTTACAAAAACATGTATTCACTTATTTTGGCACTCCAAGGTCCTTTCTAAGTGACAAACGCACACACTTTGTGAGTAAAAATTTGATAACATTTTTTGCTAAATATAATGTGAGAAAAAATATTTATATGGCCTACTATCCTCAAACAAATGGCCAAGTTGAGCTATCCAATAGAAATATCAAGGCCATACTTGAGAAAGTCGTGAACCCTAGTCGAAAGGATTGGTCCCAAATATTATAGGATGCTCTACGGATATATTGAATAGATTTAAAGACACCATTAGGCATGGTCCATATCATTTGGTATTTGAAAAAACATGTCATTTGCGGAGCATAGAGCATATTGGACCATTAAGAAGCTCAACATGGACCTTCAAGCTGCTGGAGAACTTCGAAAACTACAATTGAATTAGCTCAAAGAGATGAGGTTGTTTTCATATGAATATGCTTAAATCTACAAAGAGAAGATCAAAAAGTGGAACGATAGGAGGTTTCAGCCTCAGATTTTTGAGAAGGGACAATGAATTTTGCTTTTCAACTCCCGCCTTAGGTTGTTCCCTGGGAAATTAAAGTCTCGCTGGTTTGACCCTTTTCTTTACATCGGTATAAAGTTGTTGAGTTAAAGAAGACCACTCAAGTAGGGAGTTCAAAGTGAACAGGCGTTGAGTGAAGAATTATTGGGAAGGGGAGGTCGATCGCATGATGACCTCCATACCTTTATAAGACTCATGATGATGAAACCAGTTTTAGGTTGTTCATGGAGTTAAAGAGTCATTTTTAAAGCAGCCCAATTATTTATATATACATATATATTAAATTTCATTATATATATATATGAATATGTAGATATTAATATCTTTACTCATTAATACTTATTTTTTTCATTAAGTTTTAGTTTACTGGTCTTTTCTCCCATTCAAATTTTCATTAGGTGTGGTAGGGGTAGGAAAGCATGAAGCTTGAGCAAGACTCGCTGTTTTGAAGGTCAAGTCAGTGCAAATTTTTGAACTGAGAGAAGTCTGGTTTATAGGCGTGTAGAAAGGATATTGAAGAGAGAAAATAATATTGTCCATATTTTTGCAGTATCACTCTTAGCAACTAGGCACCGCAAAAAAAAAAAAAAAAAAAAAAAATGAAGGGCAAAATGGCACTTCAACTTTTTTTTAACCCATGGTCCCACGACCCCAGAACTGCTCCAACATCCATCTTCACCCACCCAACCAGCAACCCGATTCCACCCAACTACCCCCAGTGCCGCCGACAGCAACCTGACTTCATCACCCTTCCTACACTTCACTCATTTCATAGGTATAGGTGTCATCTGTATTCACAGATAATTGTTCACCATACGAAAAAGATATAAGCAGAGTGCGAAAGTGCAAAGAAACTCCATACCATAAACCCTTTTGTGTCAAATGAAGCCCAAGAATGGTATAACATATTTATTTTGAAGAAGGACATATATCCTAACCATGGGCTTTTGGCAAGATCAAATTCATTTGTAGGCATCTAGGAATGCCTAGAAGATAACATTAAACAAAGAAAAAGGCAAGCATTTTGCTTGCATTTTAAGGAGGCAATAATATCATTGGTAAGGGAAACATTACTAATTTTGAACTTGAGTATGTTATTGTGCGTGAAAAAAAGATCCTATTCTCTGCTATTCCATCTAATAAACTGTTCAAATTGTCTAATGTCAAATGTGAGTACTGTGAGTTAGTTAATAACACCACTGATAAAACAATTGGATAAAATTATGAGAACCCTAGCTTGTGAGGAGGGCAGAATGGAATATAGGCATTATTCATCTTTCAACACACTAATTTGTAGCCTCAAGCCCGTATTTGGTACAGTTTTATCAAGACGAGTCTTCTTCCCACTTCTCATGACTATATGGTCAATAGGGAGTGCATGATTCTGGTCTACAACATTTTAACGAGAAATCTATAAATATGGGTCACATCGTCTCTTGAATGATTTATGATTGTGCTTCAAAAATCAGTGGAAATTTATTTTTTCCTTCACCGATCACCTAGCTTTATCCGGGCCAAGGAGTATCCACATCTTATCTAGAAGATACCCTTTGTAATAAGGAAGTATTAAACACCCAATCATCTACACATTAGCAGGGTGTTTTGTCGTCTTCTAACATCCTCAATGTTATGGAACACCTAGATAGGCATGAAGCTTGGCAAAACCAAATGTATGAGCACTTATATGACTCATGGGATTACGAGCAGCAATAGGATGTGGTATTGCATCGAGCACTCTAGAGGAATGTCCCCAAGAGGGCACCACCATTTTATGTCTTTCCTGACCACATTCTAGGACCATGGACCGACGACACCAACCAAAAGAAAGCACCATCAGTAGAGGACTCCGAGAGGCACTTCTTATGCCCTTAATTCTGCTTTTTCTTTAGTTTTTTCAGTTGTTTATTTTACATTGCTGTATCTTGTAGTTTGCGTGTCATGTCTTATGTTTAGCTACTCATATGTATAAATTGAGAACCAACCTATTGTTGTGTGCCTAACGGTGATTACTCTTGTGCATATCTTAACCAACTCACTATTGAATCCCTAGAGCTGGTTAGACTTTTTGGAGAGCTTAAGTCTCCAAAATTCCTTGGTGTCTCCTTTGAGGTGAAATCATTGACAACATTCAGTTGATGATATGATATAGGCCATATTTGGACTGTTAGAGCCTTTATAGCTAATCCTTATACATTTTATCCTCGTCACACATTTGAGCTTAATTGATCCTTTTTTTTTCTTACTCACTTACTAGCCTAGCCTATATAACTAATGCCCCATCATACCTCCTTCAGCATCTCGATCTTTCTACGACTGCTATTATGGGCTGCTATTAGAGAAGGTGAGAGGTGTTTGTTTCGTATGAAACATATTTATAAGAGCTACTACATTTTTGTTCCTTCTTTTGGTGCCATATTAGGGACAATATCTTCTTAAGTTTGGAGGAGAGTATATTATATTTGTGTTGTTCTTGCCACTTATATGTAACTCTATGTGTTAAAAAAATTTGAAAAGGAAGAAAGAGTGCACTTGTTTGTGTATATATTTTTTTACAAAAAATAAAACAATTATTTAAAAATCAGTTGTATGGAAGTGTAGCATATTTATTAAAAAAAAATAACAGATCATGGATTACTAATAGTGGTAAGAATAAATTTCAATGATATTGGGGTAATTTTGTATGAATGTGGGAAATACTGAAAGAGTTATTGTGGGTCCTAGAAAGCTGAGATGTTTAAAGTGATTTGAGCCAATAATAATATCCTTTATCCTACCATCAGCTAAGCCTAATAACACAAGCTTAATACAGTCGTATTGATCTTTGGTTCAAGTGCACGTCTACATTAGTGGAGAAGGTACCATTAAGTCAACATATGGAGATACAACATTAAGATTCAAGATGGAGATCTGACTTGTTCTTGGGAAATCGAGATTGTTTGGGAAGAGCTATGAATGAAATATGGAGAGGCACTAGCGTTGTAATTTCATCATGCTATTAAATATTTAGGAAATTTGTTTAAAGCACTTGTAAAAGGCATCATTTTCATCGCTATTGAATAAATGTCTAAGAGTATTTACCCTTGTTAATTCATATCCTAGATTAAGATAACCTCTCTTTATCTTATGTTTTTTGTGTTATCTTATTTCTTATTGGTTGTCTATATTCATAACCCAAGAATGAGCAATGACTTAAGTTTGGGGGTGTGACAACTCTATGTTATAGAGCTATTAATTTTACCTTTGAAATTAATTTTACATAGAAATAATGATGACTTTAGCATTTTTAGTTTAGTTTAGCTGAATTAAGTCTTCATATTTTGTTTTGTTTGACCATTGGATATAAAAGTGTTTTAAGTTACATTTGTATAGTTAATTGTCTAATTTGTTTATATTTTTCTATGTAAAAATGGTTGGAACTAATTTTGGAAGAATAAAATTCGATGGTGCAAGCTGGAAGTTAGGAAAGAATGAAGTTCCCAACTCCTAAATCTATGTTACAACATTCTATGTGACACCCAACCTTATAACCCACAACATAGATTAATTTTAACCTGGTTAAACCTGTATGTTTTTTTCATTCACCTATGAACACCTGTAACATATTTACAAGGTACAATTTATCTCCCAAACAATAGTTCATTCACACCCAAGCAAAATCCACAATAGATGTAAAAGTATTCACCACAACCACACCAATATTTACCCGCCCAATAATTGAGTAATATTATACAAGTCCAAACTGAATCACAAAATAGAACCCCAAAAGCATAGTAAGCCCATGGCTTAGCCCCAAAGGTTGTTATCCATGTATACTGAACCCCAAAAGGTTGCAGAAGCACAACCATAATACCTGGTAAGCCGTGAGCTTACACATCATCATCACACTCACCTACAATGCAAAAACTAGATGAGCTAAAGCCCAGTAAGTAGAAATCATACATGTTCAGTAAGTCAAATGTTTGCAGAAACTTTAAAAGAGACGTGAAATGCTGACTAATGAAATCTTAGCACATATTTTAGAATCTTTTATCTTTACAGGGTCATGACCAACATAATGTGCACCGAAAAGAGCTAGCTCAATAAATAATCATAATCATAGAGTCTATCCATATCTCACATGCCACTGAACTAAAAAATCGAGCCTATCCATATCTCACATGCCACCCACTCAATATTTCATAGAGCCTATCCATGTCTCACATGCCACTGGCCTGACGAATCAAGCCTATCCATATCTCACATGCCACCAGCTCAACATATCATAAAGCCAATCCATGTCTCACATGCCACCGGCCTGACAAATCAAGCCTACCCATGTCTCACATACCACCGGCCCAAGTAGTGGTCAACATTATATTTTCCATTTCTTTTCATCACATAATGAATGCAAAGCAGACTATATACAACTTATGCATGCACATGTCAATGCTTGTGAATGTTATGTTTATACAATACCAAATCAGTTGTTCACCCCACGTAATTCATATCCATCAATATCAGGGAGCACAAGTCACAAATATCTCATAGCCAAATAATACAAACAAGTATTATGTTTATGCATTACAGGTGCAAATGGATTTCTACTTACTTTTGCTCGACATAATTGTTGAAACCTCTTATCTCTTGCTTGTAAATACAATTAATTTAAACAATAAATTAAATATTAGTCTAACAATAGGAAATTTTGTTAAACCAACTCAAAATATGAAATTTTGCATCGTTGTCGCTTAATATTTTAGGTTATAAAAAGAAACTTTTATAATAATTTGTTGTCTGATCATTATTTAAGTCTCAAAAATATTACATTCATTTATTAACATTCAGTGAACCTTTTTCAATGAATATAGATAAGTTGTCTAACTAACTTAGATCATACCTACATCAAGGACTTTCAAGATTTCTTTCTTCGCTACTTCCATCATAGGTGGATTCAATCTACGTTGAGCTTCTCTAGAAGGCTTGTATCATTCTTCCAACAATATGCGGTGCATGCATATATGAGGACTCAATACCTTTATGTTTGTAATTGTCCCTCCAATGGCTTCTTTAATCTCTTTGAGCACTTGAATTAACTTCTCCTCTTCCAAAGTGGAGGGCTTGCTAGAAATGATCGCCGGTAGAGTTTCTCCTTCTCCCAAGAAAATATACTTTAAATGTTCAGGGGAAGTTTTAACTCCAACTTAGGTGCCTGAACAAGAGAACGAAGAAGTTTAGTGTGAGAAACAGGTAATTCAACATAAGAAATATTAAACCTCCAAGGTGTTAATGATTCTAGCTCACAAATTGCATCATACAAATTAGAGTTAACATCAAACTTTTTCATGTACTCGTGTGAACTTTCAAGAGTTAAGTTCTTACTAAGTACAACTTTCAACTTATCATCATCACTCATATCAAAGATATTCTGTGCTAGAGAATCAATGACATCCACAACAAAAATAGAAGACACATCACTTGGATATCTCATGGCCTCAAAGATATTAAACTTAATAATCTCACCATCAAATTCCATAGTAAGTGAACCATTAAACACATCAATTTTCGTTCTAGATGTTTTCACATAAGGTCTCCCTAACAAAATCAAAGAATGAGATGATTCATCCTCTTTCATATTTAGCACATAAAAATCAGTAGGAAATATTAATTCACTCACTTGAACTAACACAACCTCTAATACGCCTTCAAGATAAACATTAGACCTCTCAGTAAATTGAATAATCACACTAGTTTCTTTTAAAGGACCAATATTCAAAGATGAATAAATAGATAACGGCATGATATTAATTGAAGCTCCGAGATCTAACATTGCTCTTTCAACTCTCACGTTACCAACTTTACAAGGAATGGAAAACATACCCGGATCCTTGAATTTAGGAGGTAACTTTTTCTGGAGAACAGCCGAAACATTTTCACCCATACTTACAAACTCATTACCTTTTAGCTTTCTCTTGTTTGTGCACAATTCCTTCAGAAATTTGTCATACCATGGTACCTGTGGTACCTATTTTATTGCATCGAGTAAAGGGATATTTAACTCGACCTTACGAAAGGTATCCAAGATTTCTTTTTTCTCTTCCTCCTTGTTGGATTTGGAGAATCTAGCAAGGAAAGGAGGTCTCGGTGTGATAACTTTTGGTAGTGTCATCGAATGAAGTTCTTTGGGTTGATCGCTTTGAGTTGGAGGAACTTCAACTTTCTTTTCCACTTCTTCCACCAAGTTCCTTCCACGAGATAACTCGAGAACATCCTCTAGTCTTTTTCCACTTCTCAAAAGGATTGTGTTTGCATTTTGCTTTAGATTCACAATCGTTTGAGATGGTAGTTTACCTTGAGACTCCATTTGGCTCACAGATGAAGCCAGTTGGCCCATTTGGGCTTCTAGTTTCTTTATACTTATCCTTGTTTCCTGTTGAAATTGTTGTGTGTTAAGTGCAAGATTATTAACAATGTCTTCAAGAGACATACCTGAATTCGAGGAAGACTGTTGTTGATGAGAAAGAAGTTGCTTAGGGCTGAAAGTTTTGGAATTGGGGCCTTGAACCATAATTGAACTTTGGATGATCTCTCCAATCGGGATTATATGTGTTGGAGTACGCATCATACTTTCTTTGTGTTGATCCTAAAAATCCTCTAACTGCATTAACTTGCTCTTGGGGCTCATCTTGAAGCGTCGGGCACATGTCAGTTGGATGTTCCATAGAAGCACAAATCCCACATGCCTTAACTTGTTGGACATTTCCTGCAACCATTTTCTGAACAAGTGTAGTTAGATTATCAATATCAATTTCAATAGAAGAAGAACTTACCTCATTCAATTTTATGTAAGACATATCATGCCTAACTCCAAATTGTTGATAGTTAGCAGCCATGGTGGTAATTAAGTCTCTAGCCTTAGTAGGCGTTTTGTTCACTATAGCACCTCCACTGGCGGCATCCATCATCCTTCTCTCTATGGGAAGCAATCCTTCATAAAAATATTATATGAGAAGCTGCTCTGATATTCCATGTTGAGGGCAACTTGCACTAAGTTGTTTAAACCTTTCCTAATACTCGTGAAGCCCTTCTGAATCTTTTTGCACTACAAGAAAAATGTTAATAGACAACGCTATAATGACAACGGTTTTTAGTAATTTGTGTTGCCGTTTAATGTTTTACAACACTTTTTCATAAAAGCGTTGTCTTTTTGCTTAAGTATATGCACAACGACAACGGTTTATCCCTTAAAGACAACACTTTTATTTGCCTGTTGTCTTTATGCATTTTTTCGCACAACGACAACACTTTTTTTACAACAATAATGTTTCATGCGTTGTCTATCAGGGTGAGAAGCGCTAAAAACATAACACTTTTGGACAACACTTTTTGGTAGTGTTGTCTTTCACTTTTTATGTATTTAAAAGACAACGATTTTTACAACACTTTTGTAAACCGTTGTTGTTTTTTAATAATTTTTTTTATTAATTTATATAATTTATTAAATATTATACATTTAATAATATTTTTATTTTAGTATTTTATAAACTTCAATTAAAACAAACTTACTTGATTAAAGAATTTCCCAATTATAACAAAATTTATAAATTAGCAAATATTTTCGGTAGCAAGTTTGGTACTAAATTAGCATATTTTTTTAAATTATTATTTAAATTTAAATCTAACACCATCCACTTTAAGCTAGGGTTGGCATTTAATTTTCTAAAGAAAAAAAAAATTTAGAAAGGTGAAATGGCACATCTCTACTGAAATTGGACAAAATAAATAAATTTGGATTTTATAACAAAAATATTAATTGAGTCCAGACTTAAGTTACCTAAATAATTAATATGAACATACGTTTAGATATTATATATTTTTACGTGCCCATGTCTACGTGCACATGTCTACGTGCACAATGCCTATGTATAATTATACTAAAAAAAATTATATACAAATATTATATGCACATTATCTTTTAGTTGACAACATTTTTTTTCTTGAGAATATTAAATTTATACATATTATGTTATACATAATTTAAATAGAAATTGCAAATGATCTGTATAATAATTTCTAGTAACCATTTTTCAAAAGCTACACCAGAGACAGATATGTAGAGGTAGAGAGAGAGAGATAAACCTTCATCTATTCTCTCACTTTCTTTTCGTCAAAATTATTTTGACCCATTTTCTCCATTTCTTTAATAAGTTGTGAGCTTTCTTCTCTGCCTCACCACAGAAAACCTTACGCAAATCTTTGAAACCCACCATTTTTTTCATTCGCTCTTTCCCAACATTTCCTTGATTTCTCGAACCAATTATGGACGACAAATCTTGGATCCCTCACGGCATAACGCCGGAAGAATACGCGCAGCTCAAGCACACAATTCACGCATACCACGTGTTCGATGCATTGCCCAACACATGCACGTCCCTCATCACACAGAGCATCGACACGCCGGCGAAGGCGGTCTGGCCTCTCGTCCGCCGCTTCGACAACCCCCAGCGCTACAAGCACTTCATCACGAGCTGCCAGGTCACCGGCGACGGTGGCGTTGGCAGCATACGCGAAGTCACGGTGGTTTCCGGCCTCCCCGCGTCCACCTCCACCGAGAGGCTGGAGATCCTCGACAACGAGAGGCATATACTGAGCTTTCGTGTCGTTGGTGGCGAGCACAGGTTGAACAATTACCGATCCGTAACTTCTGTTAATGAATTCCAGAAGGATGGAAAAGCGTATACGGTGGTTCTGGAGTCATACATAGTAGATATACCGGCGGGGAATACGGGGGAAGATACGAAGATATTTATGGATACGGTGGTGAAGCTGAATCTTCAGAAGCTTGGAATAGTGGCGATAGCAAATATGCATGGGAACGAATGAAATGGAATTTCTTCGTTACTGTAATCTCACTGTGTGTGAGATTCGACAACTTTGCAATGACCAGGTAATCTCTATAGGAAGATGGTGGAGATGTGGAGGCACTGAAAGTTGTTGCTGGGCACGTGCCAGCTAACGCAGTGAGGCTTCTGATAGCTGGTTCTCAAGCAGGAGGTTTGATTGGGGTTTCAGGTCAAAATATTGTGAACTTGAGGCAGACTTCTGGAGCATCCATCACTGTTCTTTCTCCTAATCAGATGCCTCCTTGTGCATCTGCCCATGAGTCTGATCTAGTTGTATAGGTTAGTTTGTCATCTAATAGCCAAATCTTAGGATAGATTTATGTTTCTGAAAGGAAGAAAGTCTAGCCAGTGACTTCTACACCAGCCTTCTATCCATAGTCTTTTAATAGAACATCTCATTCTTTCTATCAACAAATCTGCAGCTCTTCTATTGTGCATGCTGCTATACCTGTTAAGTTGCTATGTACTCTGTTTTCGCATCGGATAAAAGCATCAACTAACTCCACTCAAAGAATTCCAGTTAACTGGTGCACATCATTATGTATTATTATGATGAGGAGGTTTGGCACTATCAGAATTGAGCATCAAATTTTTGTTAAAAGGAGTTTTTTTTTTTTGGTGTTTTTAGTAACTTTAGGTTATGTGTTCTTTGTGGATCTGTGAATAATGTTAATGCTTCTGTTCTTGCAGATATCATGAGAAATTCCAACAGTATTGAGAGCCGTAGTGGAAATTGGGTGCCAACTTAGGTAGACAATTGTGGTTTGCGTCAATATCTGTTCCTTACTGGCTTCTTAATTTTTGGTGTTAATATTACAAAAAAATTCTTTGGCAATGTTCAGGGATAACCCACCTAAACAAGTAATATCAAGTAGCCCACCAAATAATGGTGCTAATCGGCAACCTCAACCATATGCAGATCCTACCTCAGGTAATTAAATTCTTTTCCTCACGAGTCATAAATTTGATTGTTTCATTCATCTTAGTATCACAAGGACACCCTCATTACGAAAAATAATCTTGCAACTGATTATGTAACTTTGGAGCTTATGGTTCTTGAAAATCTGGTGGGTGGGCTGATTGGAAGGTTTGGGGCCAACATCTCAAGGATAAGAAATGAGTCTGGAGCAAATATCAAGGTAATTTTTGTCATCACAATTTAGGTCATCTAACCAAATACATCTTGGGTTGAAATCCTCCTCATGGTCTGCCCATTCATTCGGTCTTTATGATCAATCATGTTTGATTATTTCTCTCTACCCACTCTCTGCAGGTTTATGGTGGGAAAGGCGAACATACACAAATGCAAATCCATTTAGGTGGTAGCACTCAACAGGTAAAAAAAAGCTTTGTTTATATCTAATTGTTCATTTCTTGTTGTAGTACATCTGTAAGCATTTCACTTGTGATATGTTGTAATTCACAATGTGGACATATTTTTCATAAATAGGACATACTGTGAGAAATCTTTTAATGTCCAAATGTTGTCTTCTGTAAATAGGTTGCCCTTGCCAAACAACGGGTTGATGAATACGTGTATGCTGAGTTGATGCGACAAGCAGGAGGGCAACTGCAGCAAACTGCTGCTCAATTGCAACAATTTTCCAGTCAACAGCCGATGTAAATCATCTGAACGTCCAATTTAAGACATGCCTACAATCTCGTTGATCACTATGAACTATTAGATCACACCAATTTTGTTTCTTGTGCAGGCCCAACTTGTCAAATACTCTATACCAAGGTTATGGACACGTCCATTCCCTGTACACTACCAGGTTTAAAACATCATGATCCCATCTTGGTTTACCACCTTTTTTCTTTTTCAAATCACGATCTCAAGTAAATTCTATGTCAGTTTTAGTGTTGGCTGCCTTTTCTAAGATACAGGTTATGACATCTTATCGATTTTGCAGCAGTTATGAAGCTGGAATGATGGCGATGCTTCCTCCAATCTATGCATCGACTGCAACAACCCAATCTCCTCCTTACTATGCTCATCCATCTTATCTTGCTTCACAATTATAGGTGTGAAACGAAGCATGTTTTTTCCCTTTTTTTTTCATCTTCTAACATAAAATTTATGAACTTTGGGTGCTTTGATTATGTGTTGACGTTGTTGTTGGATCCTGAATCTTGTTTATAATAGGGAATGCAACCAATTTGCTGCAAGCTTTTCTTCTTTCTTAGGACTAAACTATGGTAGTGTGAGATGCAACTTAATTAGCCAATAATGGCGCTTGTCCACATTATAATATTTTTATTTCTTCCTTTTGCAAACAATTCTATTAAAATTTATAATTTATGTGCAATAATTCATTTTTACTTCTCCCTTACGCATGTCCTAATTCTTGTTTTAGTCCCTGTTTTTTACTTCTCTCTTTGAATGTCGTAAAAGATATTAACTATTATAAAATAATCCCATCAGTCGAGAGAATTGTGTACATCACATGTTCAATACTATTTTTAGTTATTGTAGCTATAGCTTCCTAGCAGTTTACATGGATCATTTGTTGTTATTTAGTGGTTTACTTATAATTAATATATGATTTGTTATATACATTTGACAGGCTGTGGTGGCAGCTATATGGAGTGGTAGATCATAATTTGCAGTGACATTTATCTTTAATTAGTTTGTGACTTTTAGAAATGACTATTGTAACCGTTAATTGGATACTTTGTTTTTATTTTTTAGGATTATGTTGATATTTTTTGTGGACTAAGTACATTTTGTAGCGATGTTTATTAGTTTATAAATTTGGATGTATTCGTTTTGTTTTAAAATTTTGGATATATAATAATTATAATAAAAAAGATTCAAAATAAAAAATATTGTATAAAAAAACAAAGCAAACAACAACAATTTTGAAAGACAACAGTAAAAAAACTGTTGTTGTAACATTTTTGCATAAATTTGTAAAAGACAACAGTTATGAATCGTTGTGTTTTAAGTGTTGTCTTAATGGGCATAATTGTAAAAGACAACGGTTATAAACCGTTGTCTTTATAGCATTGTCATTTTAAAAAAAGACAACGCTATAAAGACAATGATTTATAACCGTTGTCTTTTTACAAAAAGACAACGCTATAAAGACAACAGTTATAAACCGTTGTCTTTTATACAAAAAGACAATGGAAAAAATCCGTTGTCTTTTAGCGCCACCTTTAACAACGGTGGATTCAACAACAGTCATAAGTTTTAAAAGACAACGGAAAAAATCCATTATCTATTAGCATTTTTGTTGTAGTGTTTCTTAATTCCACAAATTTTCTTTCTAATACTTGCAGCTTTTGAAGCGGGGAAAAAATTGTCAAGGAACAATAAAACCATTCCCGTTCATGTAGTCATAGAGCCAGATGGAAAATAAAATAGCTAATCCTTTGCATTATCGGCTAGGGAAAATGGAAAGTATGTAGTTTGATTTGTTCCTCCGTGACACTCTATGGTTTCATGCTATAGCAAACTACGTGGAACTCTTGGGGGTCTTTATTTTCTATTCCATCGAATCTTGGAAGAAGATGGATTAACCCCTCCACAATTGGGAATTGAATGCAAAGTGGTTGTTGATTTACATTTAGTAGTGGAGCCAATTCCCTCAACGTCCTTTCTGCATTAGCCATGGTTGGCTCTATTTTTGTTTTAGAATCACTTGAAGAGTCAACCAACAATACTTCGAAATTCAATCCAGGAGAGGATGATGATAATGCTTGCTTTCTCAATTTTTTTTCTCTCCTCAATCTTCTAGCAGTCTTTTCAATTTTAGGATAAAAATGAAGTTCACCTGTACGAGAAGAATGGGGCATAAAAAGGAACAAATAAAAAATAAAAAAATAAAAGAATAAATCAACTTGACACCAATCCCCGGCAACAGTGCCAAAACTTTGTTGGCTGTCGAGACCAATAAATAATAAACACTTGTTCTTAAAGATTTATGATAGTGATGAACAAGGATCGTATCCACATAGATTGATAGTTTTTATTCTTTTGTTGTAACTAAAATTAAGGGTGTTTGAGATTTGGTGAATGACAATATTCAATTGAATGAGAAAAATGTGTAATGTGAATGTAACTCAGTTTAAGTAAATTGAACCAAGGGTTAACTTCAGAATATGTTCGTAGAATTGATCATGGATACAAAAATGGTTCTTTCATTCAATCATTAAATTGGTTATAGTTGCTAGTACGACCAAAATAACCTATCTCTCCTTAGTTGTTCCATAATTAGGGTACGACCTCTAATTATCAATAAACAATTCTAGATACGATCATAAAATTTAATTTACTAATAGTATTAGGTAGAGAGAGACCACCAATTCTAGCCAACAAATGCACATGTAAGTTTATTTAAGCTAGATCATATATCTCCATAACAGATTGGTTCAAATAATCATGTTATTGCACCACAAATATTAGAATGGTTAAAGAATTACGAGTTTCACAATCTAATTGGCAACATATTATTTCAACAGTTGAAAGATTGGCCACCTCATTCAATCATCAAAACAATAAGATTTATCACTCACAGAAGATATATGAATAACAAAGAATGAAAGACAAAATAAAAACTAATTAGATCTCACAATTTGGATGAACATAGTCTTTTGTAATTCCCTTGGATGAAAAGATGAAGCTTAGCCGTCCATGGAGAATTGCAGCCAAAATCAAAATCAAAAGAGTGTATCAAATTATAGGTTGTTTCTTCTCTGCATAACTCTCCAGAATATAAAGTCTCTTCTACCCCCCACTAATTCTAACAAGAATTATCATTATAAATCAGATGTAACTGATATCACTTAGTGAAGAAATAAGAATGGGTAGTTATGTTCATTTTCGTTAGTGGACGTTTCGAGCTAAGGCGTGCCCACGTCATACGCGATTTTTGTTTGACTGCTTTATCCGAAGGTAAGGCGCGCCCACGCCTTATGTAAAAACTTTGGCTGGTCCTTGCATATCTTCAAATCCAACGGTAAGGCGTGCCTACTCCTTACTTAAAAACTTTGGCTGGTCCTTACACATCTTCAAATCCACTAATTTATATCCAAAATCCATCAATCCATTCAATTACCCTATAAAACACAATCTTTAATCAAAACTCAAGAACTAAGCTTGATTATAAATCAAAACCAAGGGAAATAAGATAAAGAAATATAGATAAAATATATCCTATCAATCAATATACCTCAGACTTAGCTTTCCTTTCTTACCAAACCACATTATTCCTTTCATCGGAGAAACTTTCAAGAACACCTGATCCTCTACTGCAAATTCCAACGTTCTCCTTCTTTTATTTACATGACTTTTTTGTCGGCTCTGAGCAATTTTCATTCTCTCTCAAATCTATGCTGCAGCTTCTGACATTTCTATGATCATATCTGGACCCAAAAGCTTTCGTACACCAACCTCATTCCAATGTACCGGTGATCGACATTTCCTAAAATATAATACTTCATATAGAGCCATTCCAATAGTTGACTGATAACTATTGTAATAAGAGAACTCTACCAAAGGCAAATTCTTGCTCCATTATCCCTAAAAATCTAATACACAGGTCTGAGCATGTCCTCTAATGTTTGTATTGTCCGCTCTGAGTGCTCACCTAACTGAGGATGATATGCAGTACTGAAGGACAATTGTGTCCCTAATGCCTTGTACAGAATCTTCCAAAAGGTACACAGAAATCTTGAATCCCTATCAGAAACAATGGATAGTGGAACTCCATGAAGTCTGACTATCTCCTGTATATGTAGTTGAGCATATCAATCCATTGAATAAGTAGAACAAACAACAAAAAGTGAGCATATTTTGTAAGTCGATCCATAATAACCCAGATTGCATCATAACCTTTGACTGTTTTTGGTAAGCCTACGACAAATCCATGGTAATGTTTTCCCATTTCCATTTCGAAATTAGTAAGGGCTGCAAGGTTCGTGCTGGTTTTTGATGTTCTGCCTTTACCTTTGTTCTATGTACTGAGCAACATCTCTCTTCATACTTGGCCACAAATAATTCATTTTCAAGTCTCTGTACATTTTAGTAGCTTCTAGATGTACTGAATACGGTTTTGAGTGTTCTTCTTCCATAATATTTTTATGTATATCATCCACATTAGGTATACATAATCGATTTCTGAATCGAAGGACCCCTTCTTTTGATATCCGAAAATCTAATGCTATTCTTGAAGCAAAATCTTTCTTTACTTTAGCCAAATATTCATCTATGAGTTATCCTTGCTCAATTTGATCAAGTAAGGTGGGTTAAAGAGTTAAAACTGCTAGTTTGCTTCCACAAATCCATGCATTACAACTTTGACGTTCATTCTCTGCATGTCCAACGATTCTTGTCTCTGAATTAAGGACATCACAGTAGTGTTATGAGTTGACTTTTGGCTTAATACATCTCCTACAACATTTACTTTTTCAGGATGATAGTTGATAACATAATCATAATCTTTCACTAGTTGCAACCATCTTCGTTGCCTCGTGTTTAACTCTTTCTGTGTGAAGAAATACTTTAAGCTCTTCTGGTCAGTATAGATCTCACATCGCTCTCCGTATAGATAATGTCTCTAAATTTTAAGTGCAAATAGCACTGCAACAAGCTAAAATCATGAGTAGGGTAATTCTTTTCATATTCTTTCAGCTGTCTAGATGCATACGCTATTATCTTTCCATTCTGTATTAATACACAACCCAAACCATTCTTCGAAGCATCATTGTAAACCACAAAACCTTCATTACCTGATGGATTTGCAAGGATAGGTGCTGATGGAAACCTTTTCTTTAGTTCTTGAAAACTTTGCTCACATGCCTCTGTCCATCAGAAGGTTACATTCTTTCTAGTCAATTGTGTCAGTGGAGATGTAAGTTTTGAGAATCCTTCTACAAATCTACGACAATACCCGGCTAGACCCAGAAAGCTACGTATCTTGGAAGGAGTAGTAGGTTATGGCCAATTGTTAATTGCTTCAACTTTACTTGGGTCAACTGAAGTTCCTTCTCCTGACACAACATGTCCCGAAATACTACTCGGTCTATCTACAATTCACATTTCTTAAACTTAGCATACAACTATTTCTCTCTTAGAATTTCTAACACTTTTCTCAAATGGGTAGCATGCTCTTCTTTTGTCTTTAAATAGATCAAGATATTATCAATAAACACAATAACAAACTTATCCAAGAGATCTTTAAATACTTGATTCATTAGATCCATAAAGGCTGCTGGGGCATTTGTTAGATCAAACGGTATTACTAGAAATTCATAGTGTCCATAGCTGGTATTGAATGTTGTCTTTGAAATGTCTTCCTCTTTAATTTTTAGCTGGTAATAACCCGATCGCAAATCAATCTTGGAAAATATTGCTGCACCCTGAAGCTGGTAAAATAAATTATCGATTCTAGGCAAAGGATACTTGTTCTTGATTATAAATTTGTTTACTTCTCTATAATCTATACACATTCTCATACTGCTATCCTTCTTCTGAACAAACAAAATCGCTACACCCCAAGGTGAAAAGCTAGGTCTGATAAAACATTTGTCTAGTAAATCCTGCAACTGTATCTTCATTTCTTTCAATTCAGTTGGTGCCATTCGATAAGGGGATTCTGATATCAGGGTAATCCCAGGGTATATATCAATTACAAATTGAATTTCTTGGTTAGGTGGTAAGCCTGGAAGATCATCTGGAAATACTTCAAGATATTCTTGAACTATCGGCACTTCATTAATAGATAGGCAATGTTGTTCTTCAATGGTCACAACACTCATCAAGTAGCCTTCACATCCACTTTCTAATAACCATTATGCTTTAACTATCGATATTAGTGGGAATTTGAAGTTTTTCTTAACTCCCGCAAAGATAAAAGGTCCTTCCCCAGGCAACTAAAATGTAATTATATTTTTCTGGCAGTCTATGGAAGCATAATATTTGGATAACCAGTCCATACCCAAAATTAATCATAATCATTCATGTCAAGTATGATCAGGTCAGCATAAAGTTCTCTACCATCAATAGGGATATCATCCATAGGAAATCACTACATTGCAACCATTCTCTACTATATTAGGTTCTCTACCTAGCTTTCTCACATAATGAGTGGATGCAAATGAATGCATAGCTCCAGAATCAAATAGTACGAATGTTAAAGTACCAAAGATAAAAAATTTACCTGTTACTACAAATGGGTTTGCCTCATCATCTTCTCTGGTCATGGTGAAAACTCTAGCTGGTACTCTCCCTTGTGTCATGGAGCTCGGTTTATTTGGGCACATAGTAGAAATATGTCCTTGTTTCCCACACGAATATAATGTTCTATTACCCACAAGACAGATACCACTATTTGTTCCCACATTTAGAACAAAGGGGTAATGGTCCTGGTGCACCCTAGTTAGTTCTCAGACGCTTGCTTGCATCTCCTCGTTCCTGTCCCTGTCCCTGTCTATACTAAAAATTAGGTATTGGGCCCTGAAATTGATGTGTCCTTTTTTTTTTCATTTCCTACCCAACGCTGTCCCTGTCTTTGTGTGAACTGACATCGAATCTTCTGTGCATGACGTATTCTCTGTTCAGCTTGCTCAGCCACCAATGCCCTCTCAGCAACTTATGAGTAAGTAACTTCCTTCATACCAGCCATATAAACATCTCTAGAAAGCTCTGGTCTCAAGCCTTCGATAAATTTTTCTACTTTTAGTGCATCCGTTCTAACCATATGGTCAGCAAACATTGACAGCTGTTCAAATTTGGAGATGTAGTCGATAACTGTCATAGGCCCTTGTCTCTGTTGTATAAACTCATTCATTTTCATTTCACGGACCAGAACAGTGAAATATTTGTTTCTGAAAAGTTCTTTAAACCTATTTCAAGTCATAGTAGCTACATTCTCGATGGCCTTCATTGTATCCCACCAGTATCCTACACTCCCCCATAACATAAAAGACACACACAACACCTTTTTCTCGTCTAGTACTCTGCTGTAAAGAAATATATTTTCTATGGTCCTGAGCTAGTCTTCAGCAGTTGTGGGATCCACTGCATTTTCAAATGTTGGCGGGTTTAGCTTTCTGAACCTTTCCCCAACTAGCTCTTTTTGTTTAATTCGAGGTTGTGGCTGGTTCATCTCATTTCTTTGTTGTCCACCAACATTTTGTTGTTCAATTAGCTACTGAATTTGTTGTGACTGTTGTTCCACTAATCTTGTCAATCCTTTGATAAGTGCATTGCGATCAGTGCCTGCAGCTTGTGCATTTTGTTCTGTAGCTCTATTTTCCCCGCTACATTCAACTCTAGTTCTCACCATGGTATTACTGATTGTATCCAATCATAGTTCATAGGATAATATAACATATGAAATATATAATACAAAACAAAGAGAAATAAAACTTACTAGCATGGTTATGCTCCACAATTATTGAGCTCATATACTTGGACAGTCTACAGGGCATAAACCGAGTTCTGATACCTCTTTGTGACACCCCACCCTTATTACCCACAACATAGATTACTTTAACCTGGTTAAACCTGTACATTTTTTTTCATTCACCTATGAACACCTGTAACATATTTATGAGGTACAATTTATCTCCCAAACAATGGCTCATTCACATCCAAGAAAAATCCACAATAGATGCAAAAGAATTCACCACAAACCACACCAATATTTATATGTAGAATAATTGAGTAATATTATACAAGTCCAAAATAAATAATAAAATAGAACACCAAAAGCATAGTAAGCCCATGGTTTTGCCCCAAAAGTCATCATCCATGTACACCTATCCCCGAAAGCTTGTTGAATCATAAAAAACATGCCTGGTAAGCCATGAGCTTACACCTCATCATCACACTTACCTACAATGCCACCGGCTCAACATGCCACCGCTTGACGAATCAAGCCTATCCATATCTCATATGCCACCAGCCTCGGTATACTAGTAGTGGCCAACACTATATTTTCCATTCTTTTAAGCACATAGTGAATGCAAAGCAGGCTATATACAACTTATGCATGCACATGTCAATGCTCGTGAATTTTATGTTTATACAATACCAAATCAGTTGCTCACCCCACGTAATTCATATCCATCAATATTAAGGAGCACAAGTCACAAATATCTCATAGCCAAATAATACAAACAAGTACTATGTTTATGCATTGTAGGTGCAAATGGATTTCTACTTACCTTTATTCGACAAAATTGTTGAAACCTTTATCTCTTGCTTGCAAATACAATCAATCTAAACAATACATTAAATATTTGTCTAACAATAGGAAATTTTGTTAAACGAACTCGAAAATATGAAAATTTGCATAATTTTTGCTTAATATTTTAGGTTTAAAAAAAAAAGAGACTTTTATAATAATTCATTGTTTGATCATTATTTAAGTCTCAAAACTATTACATTCAGTGAACCAATGTCAATGAATAAAGGTAAGCTGTCTAACTAACTTAGATTACTTTGTTTTATTAGTACTTAACTAAAGTCATCAAGTACTACTCCAAATTTTGGTAATGCTGGACAACTATATTCCACACACATAAAAGCTTTAAATTAATATTCCTTTATATCAATACTAATGTATGCATGTATGGTTATACAAATAAGCCATATCCTTTACTAAATTTACTTAAGGCAAAGTTAGTTAATTAAACTTGCATAATTAATCACATGATTCTTTTCTAATTCGTTCAACAATATTTAAATAGGGGTTTACTGAGACTCATTAGACCTAGTAGTTTATTAACTAAAATCATTTTGGTAACTTAAATAAAAGGATTTTATTATATTCCTTTACTAATTATCATGGTCACGACATCATTAATTAAAAAACATCATTAACGAATTAAAGAAAATGAAGCTTGTGGAGATTCTTAATTGATTTCTTTTCCACTCCTTGTCCACCGTCTAACTACTCTCCTAACTAAGCTATTTGTTTCCAAGAAATGATAAACACCACTTACTTATAATAGTGATACCACCGCCTTTATGTTTCTTAACCTAGTTGTTGTTGTTGTTGTTGTGGTTCTTATTATTATTATTATTATTATTATTATTATTATTATTATTATTATTATTATTATTATTCTTAATATTATTATTATTATAAAATTTCCATGGGTAATCTTGTTTTATTAATACGTGACACCTAATTTCTCCCTTAACAATTGGCCTAGGGGCTTCCAACCTATATTGTAAACCCTAAAATAAAGCATTAACTATACACAAAAATAATCAAATACGGCTGTAATATAAATAAAAATACAATTTCAATAGCACATAATATCATAAAATGAATGTAATGATGAACTATATTAGCCAGTTAGTAGTGAGAGGCTTGGGGTATCACATTCTAGAGGATAGTCCTTGACGTAAAAGACTAAACCAAACTAAGGACATTAACTTTGTTGACTAGACAAATGGCATGGGCCAGAATAAAATTAAGCGAGCATCAAGGAAAAAATTAGGCCATATTTATATTAAAAGTAACAGGATTCCTAGTTGGGAAATGAGAATGTGGGCCATCTAAGCTGAAAAAGAAAAGAAAAACAGGGTTACGCAATAGAGAAAGAATAGTGCAACATAAGGAACGAACCAGCAAGCGACAGAGCAAAAAGATGAATGAAAAGGAAAAAAAGAAGAGTGAGCACAAGGTGAATACAAAACTGGAAGAAAAATAAGAAGATATGCACGAGACATCACTATCGACATCGTTCTTTTTTCTTTCTTCTCTTTAGTTTTGAGTATCGATTTGTGTAGCCATGGATCAACTTCTAGATTTAAATACTAATTTAGTTATTAGCTAAATCCTTTGAGACTTGGACTGCTGATGGACCTTGAGTTATATTTATGAAGTTTTTGTGCCTTATTAAGCAAATTATGCCATTGTTCATTCAAGTGTGCTTTATATCAATATTTGGTGTTGTTTGGTCATGAATGGCAAATTGCTAAGTTGGACGTAATTATGGAAATGTTAAGTCAAGTGGAAATTGCTTGGATGATGCAAGAGTATAGTCATTGTTAGGTTGTATCAGCTGGTAATATAGAAATATATTATTTACCTTGCATAATCTTGAGAAGTTGAGCTTGTATTGGTGTTGCTAAATTTGGTTGGGCATAGGAATATGTTCAATTTGGGTGAGGAGCTTATGTCATAGCATTTTGAAAAAATCCTATGTATTATGTGGAAATTCTGGTTAACTTTTGTGTGTTTTGGCAAACACAATGTTGAAGCATATCGTTCAATAAATTGATTCAAGGGAAATTAGTAATTCAAGTCCACTTTTCTCTTTCATAATCTCTCTTGATGTCGTATACCTTTGTTAATCGAAATTATTTTTGGTCACATTTTAATTTCTTTTATTTACACTATAGTTATAAAAACCATTCCCTGATTTATCTCTTTTCTTTATTTCTAAATTGCTTAGTACTTGATATTCACAATACATTTTGGATGCAATCCTTGTGCACATGATTTACTCATCATTATATAACTTGTGTTACTACATGCACTTACATACTGATATCAACATAATCATTTCATATATCATCACATTTTTCACAACACTTATTCCCCAATAACAGTTTTAAAGAAATAAAAGCTAGTTACAACACTAAACATTAAGAAATCATAAAAAATCCAAACTAAGGGACCTACTTAAGATATTTACATGTTCAAAAAAACCTTGCACTCAGAGACATTGACTCTAAAAGATTATATGTGAGTGGCAAGTGTTGGCAAGCAAAATAATTTTTTTTTTATCTACTTGTCCATCCAATCTAGCCATTAAGTATGGAAGCAAATCTTGGAAATCGGAGTTATTCAAGGAGCTTAGAAAAATGAATGATTAGCATCTCATTACAATTCTCACTTACCTAAGATGGTGATGTACTCGATGCTACTAAAGCAAGATAAACATCTATGAATGGTTAGAATACCTTAAGTATCTTCGCCCCCCCCCAACTATTCTCTTCTGTACTACAAGCATGCTAATTTACCAAGTACTCCCAATGTAACTTTTTTCATTTTACCTGAGGTTGGTGAGAATGTCTTAAGCTAACATTTTCTTCTTTCTTCTTGAAAGTGTCATCTATGGGTCGCATGTAACATCTTCCCCATTGCCCTAATATGGCTTGAGCTAGCTAAAATGGAGGGCATTGTGAATTTTCCACCAAGGAGGTTACTCCAGCCTATAGACCACCTTTCCAATTCTTTGAAGTATCAATTAGTTCTAATATGTTTTTGCATTAGGTATGGATATCTAGCTCAATATAATTTGGAAAACCTTTGATTTGGATTTTAATAAACACCTTATTTCCAACACTATACTTAACAAAACAACATTTCATTACAACATAATATTTCATCCACTTTAGAGCTTTCTCTACCATTGGTGAGATAAAGATTTTTCTTCGACTAAAAAAAAAAAACTCATCTTAGGAGGAGTTCTACCACAATGTTGGGTGTCTATCGTGTAATTATTACACGACTGATTGTAGAGCATATCTAAGGGTTCAAGAACTACTGAGTATCATCCAAAACCTTTAGTCCTATTAATTAGTGTGCCCAATGTGTCAAGCAAATTCTTCTAATATTGAGTTGAAGTGTTCCATCCATCAGACTATTAGTGGTAGCTAAAGCTCAAATTTAGTTTAGAACTAAGTAGTTTGAATTTGTCTATCCAAAACTCACTAGTAAAGCTGGAGTCCCAAGGGATGTCCCTCTATAATCCCCAGTGTTTGAAAATGTCTGTAAAGAAGAATTGTATAATCTTGTACATTGTGAATGCTTTTAGGGACCACTAGGAAGGTAGTGTATTTGGATAATCTATCTAGCACAACTTGGAGATCTCCAACATGAGGTAGACTAGTGGTGTAGTCATTCAAGACAATCTCTTGGACCTAGTGGGAATAGGGTAATGGCTTTACTAAGCCAGTTCTCTTTTGTTGATCTGTTTTATTCAGTTGACATACTAGATATATGTGAATAAAGGGTCTCAATATCATCTTGTATATGAGGCAAATAGTACCCTCATTGAACAAGAACCATAATGCACTCTTCTCTTGGATGTCTCACCATAAAGGCATCGTGGCGCTTTGTAATGATCAATTTATGTAGGACCACGCCATTAAGGTACATAGAAGTCGTATCCCTTGTGCCTCGAAATTCCATTGAAAATCTATCTTACGTTTAGGAATTTGTGCATGATTGTTGGATCCAATATCAAACCCAATCACCAAACAAAACTTAAAAGGTAGATATAGCCAATGTGCTTGGTTTTCTAGTTAGCTTCAATTAGATTGAAGAACTGGCTACAATGAGTTATCTATCTTGACCATGGCCGGTAAACTCAATAAGTACTAATGGTATAGAAATGTGGGTTTAAGATTTTTCTTTCTCAAGCGATTCCCCCTCTATTACCCTTTTTTCATTCGTCGGTTTAAATACTTTGAGAAGAACCAATCTTGATTTTGTCTACTTTTCATCCATTTTATTACTTAATGCTACCATTCATCAATTAAATATATTATTCCTACTTCATTTTACCTAAACCAAAGCATTTAATCTCATAAAAAAATAAAAATACAAAAATCACCTGCATTTGTGTTCCACCTTGGGTTTCTCCTTTGGTTTACATGTCATTGTATGCATGCCCTAACACTTCATTGACATTTTGATGGTATACGTGAGATTTAAATAAGATGTATTACTTGAGAACATCCATATATTTTTTATACATTTAGCATACAATGGAAAATGTGCGCTCCCAGCCGACTATTAGGTTATCTTAAAAATATGTTCCAAGTACGATATTTATAACTTTAAATAAATGTTTAAAGATTTTTCTTATTTATTGTATTAATTTGTGTTTTATGTTATATGATATTGAAATCCCATGATCTTGGTAACTTGAAGACTTGTTCACTTACGAGTTGGTGGTCGTGGAATAATTCTCGGTCCTTAAGATCATAAATGTTTCAAGTCATTGAATTCGGGAAAGGGGTATCGTAGAATTTAGATAGGTGGTCACTAAGCGGTACATCACTCAAGGAGTGGATATCATATTCTATATATATTAGTGCACAAATATCACGTAGGCTAGTGGATGTGATGTTTGTCCAAAGTAATCACATTGAACTAGATCATAATCAAACCATTTTATATCCGTAGTGGTAATGAGAAAATTAAGGTTTTGATTTATATAGGTGCTCTAATTAATCTTATACTGTACCCATGCATGTGATCTTGCATAAGGGAAGTCGTATATTTAACTAGTTAATTATACCTTTCTCAAGGGGCCAAACAGGGCTCTTTGGTTTTGGTGGAACTATGTTTAAGTTCAGTGTAGTGGAAAGTATAATTCGATAGCCCACAGAGTAATCTATTCAGATTATTTCTATATATTTCTCACACTAATTGTGTTTAATGAAGACCATACTCAAGACACCGCCAGAATATAAGAGATCGGATCTCGTTAAGGGCCAACGAATTGATAGAGTAGGTGATGATCATTATAGTTATTAATATCCAGACTTGGTCATATAAATTGATCAGGCCCTAGAAATTAATTGAAGAATTAATTGAAGAGATTGTGTGGCATGGTAACTATGGATAAAAGGTTTGCATGTGAATTTATCTTTTGACTATGAGTCCCTCCAGTAGTGGTTTTTGACATGAATGAATAAATATCTTGGGAAATCCGAATGTGATTGATTAATTGGATTAATTAATCTTGCAATTGGATTGTTTCTCTTAGACTAGGTGAAGTGATGAATCCAAGGGGTCACATGCTTAATAAGATTCTGGTGCGTTGGAATTCAGATAAATTATTATTTAATCATGGATGCATTAATTATTAGGCTAATAATATTTGTTGGAAAAATTAATTATTGATCCTAAGTACTTAATTGATCATGAAGAGAATTTATTATTCGGCTAATTTTATTTCTTGGACAAATAATTAATTAGGCCCCAAATATTGTTAGATATAAATAATTAATTTTGAGTAGTCTTTGAGCTTAAGAATTAATTAATGTCTAAGAAGACACTTAAATATCTAGTCTTGGAGATAGTCATAATACATGGAGATATGAGGAGAGGTCCATAAGGAAACCTAGGGGATCAATATAAATAGACCCCCCAAAAGAGATTTCGGTCACTCAAGTACGCGACAAGGAGAAGATTCAAACTCACTCCCTTTTCGTCCTCTCTTTCTCTCCTCTCATGTGTTGAGATTCTTGAATATATATTTTTAGATTATCTTACTCTAAATAAGATATATGTAAAGCTAGCTACATAGTTTGTTTATGCATCAAGGCTAGGCATGGTTAAACTTAAAGCGGAGGTTCAAATGTCTTTGACAACATACAACCCACAATCCGTGGTTTCTTGCTAAAAATATGGAATCATAAATAGTTAAATTTATAAATTGTGATTTAAATTATGTATACGAGGATGTACAAGACCAAATATAGACCATAGAAATACTTTTAATCATTTACATAGGGATACTCCCGGCCAATCTATGTTAGGTAACATGAATACATTTTGTAATTGAAGTGGTATCTTTGTAATAGAAATTATGATGAACCTAAAGTTAAAAAATATATAGTATCAATGATGATGTTATCTCCTTAAATAAATATCATTGATAGTAAAATACATTATTATTTTTGTTCTATAGTGATGGTGTTCATGATTATATCATTTCTCACGAAATATATTATAATTAGTAATGAAAGTTGAATTTTCAAATAATTTTCTTAAGAAAAAATTATAAATGAAAAATATGTTTTAAATGATATTAGGTCCAATAAAAGTTTCCTTTTAATTTGATGATCATGATAGAGGATATTTTCATGAGATTCTTTATTAGGTCTTATGTATATGATATGATATTTGCATGGTTGGTTGATCTGTAATAGTTATGAGGAATTATCAATCATTAGTTCTTTGGAGTGTTAATTTCTTGTGTGAAATAACAATATTGGCATGATTAGTGAATATATGAATTACATGCACTGTGGAAGGAGGGATAATTTACTATTGCAAATGTCCTATAAGAAAGAGGAAGTACGGACTTAGATTAGATTAATTTAGTTAAATAATATTTGCTCATTGTTCTTATTTATTTAGTTACTAATTGTTTCTTTCTTATCTTATTTACTTCTTACGTTAATTTTTAATTAGTTAATCAACCATCAATTTTTAATCATCTAGATTGAGTAAAGATAAATCTCATAATACTTAGTAGTCTCTAGTAGCGTTTACTTTGGCTGATAAACCGGGATTTGGGGGAATAGTCCAGAGTTATCCAACGTTTACTTTCCAAGATTTTTTTGGGTCAATCCAGTTGACCCGTGATAAATTCAAAAATTCTGTATAAGAATACTAATCCTTCCATGACCCCTTGGATAAAAATTATCCCATCGGATAAGAAATAGGAATAGACTGTGCATATTTTAAATTATAGAAATGTCCTCATATATAATTCGTATTTTCTGAGCAAACCTTACAATTTTCATCCTCAATTTCTCCTGGGAGATTTCTCCTGCTATAGTCGCCCCTAGAGCAACGTCAGAACCACACGGCCGGTGCCGCCGTTACATTGGGTTGTCCTCCAGCTCTCCCCCAAACGGTTAGCACTCCCTTTCCGGCCCTCTCCCAGAAGCTTCCCTGCTATCAAACCAACCCCAAAATTCAGGTCTAATTGCAAGCCCAATTATATCTTTCTCTATTCTCTCTCTCTCCCTGCTCCTCGAAACCCTTGATCTCGGGCGCCGAAAAGTGTCTCTTCCGCCTTCGATTCCATCGAACATCTCAATTTTTTGCTTGGAGTTTGCTCGAAATCTCTTCTTTTGGCTGGTAAGAAATTTTTTTGACTTTGGTTACCAGGTTTTCTGAGGATTCTATCGTGCATGACTGATGTTATGCATTGGTGTTACTGTAGTAGAAGATCTGGATTGGGGGAGAGGGTGTTGTATATTAAGTTATATGAATGTAAAAACATATTTGTTTGGTTAAGTATATTGAAATGCTGTTAAAAAGATGATTTTCTTTGGCCCTACATCTGGATTACAGATCTTGCATAAAGTAAAGGAAGCTTGTTGATCATAAAAGGTAGACATCTGGAATCTGAGTGCTTTTTTTGTTTAGGTGGAGCATTAATGCGCTTAATAGCTCCGATTATTACAGAATTCGATTTAACATGTATTATTCATTTATTTTTAACTTATGTAAATAGGTTTGATTAATTCTTTTTTAGGAATAGTCAACACTATTCTGGATCTCATTTGGTTCCTATATCTGCCCACAAAACAATATTTAACTTAGCTTAGGTGGTTGTTCTCTTATACTAAAGCTTGTCCTACTTGTCAACTGAATCAATTCCCTTGCTCATGGTGTTTGTTTATTTTAGATTGGTTGTTAGTTGGTTTTCAATACAATATCATGTTCGTTGTTATGCATCCAGAAAATTTGAAGTATTCAAATTCCTTTTTGTTCATCACATTGAAACATAAAAAATGAATGTATTAGGCATATGGACTATATATTCATTGTATTTCTCTCCTCTTTGGTTAAGGTAGTCATTTATAGTGCCATCGTGTAAGTTACTACATATTTTCTTGGTTAATATTTAATTTCTAGTTGACGGCAAAAGACGTCAAATTGTAACATTAAAAAAAAACTCTGTTCATGGTACGATGATCCCTTTCCATCATTTGACAATAAATGTGTTATGACGGTGGTTTCCTTCTACTCTTCTATTTGTTAGGTTGAGGATTTACTAAACAACAATGAGAACGTCTGCACATTGTGAGTGAGGATGGCCATCTCAACTGATCTTTCTAACCCTCGTACTTTCATTACAAAGATCGCTCGGTATGAGAAGGTGGTGAACATACCGAACTCCATGACAATCTTAGATGAACTTCGACCCATATCCATTGAGATGGCGAAGAGAAATCTCATTGGGATCTGGAACTTCAAAAATCCTGGAGTAGTGAGCTATAATGAGATCTTGGAGATGTATCGGGAATATATAAACCCTAACATCACTTGGCAGAATTTGAACCTTGAGGAGCAGGCTAAGGTGATTGTTGCCCCAACGAGTAATAATGAACTTGATGCCACCAAATTGAAGAAATAATTTCCTAAATTCTTGTCCATCAAGGAGTCCCTCATTCAATATGTATTCGAGCCAAATCGAAAGATCCCTATAGCTTGAAGAGCAGAGGTTGTGATGTTTGTCATCAACTTATAGTTTTTTGTGTTCCTTCATCTAGGCTGATACATTTTCTTTGTATTCCTGTTGCTATATTACGTGTAAAAGGGTTCCATTTTGTTTAAATGGTTGTTGTAGTATTATTAATTGCAAAACTGAATAAGTAAGATGAAATGTTAATTACTTCTTTGTGTGGACTTCTGCTTTCATAAGTTCGCCTCTTCTGTGAACAAGTTTTAGCATATACTGTCCGACTTCATAATTTTCTTGTTTGATATCATCATAGGTGCTACTTGCTAATTCATATCCCACTGTTCCAAAATAAGAATTCAGTTATAAAATTATGAAATATATTTTGGGACGAGGAAGTATTTATTACACTAACGTCACTTCTATTATATGCATATGTAACAAGATTCTTGGTGATGTTAATACTCTTCTACAATTTGAAGATAACATACAGTTGGGTCCTTTGGGTAATTCTCGGTTGTCTTCTATGCCTCATCTGCTGTCTTCTTTTCTTAAGCATCGTATCAAACTATGCCCAGATGGAGCAGATGATGAATTCGATGAAATACAAAGAAATGCTTCCAGATGTCGATTGTGAGTAAGGAAGGCTCAGCGGCAAGACGGGAGCAGCAGCTGGGAAGTGAAACTGAAAATGGTAGGGTGCAGGTTTGGGGAAGAAGGGTTTTGAATATGGTATCATATATTAACGATAATTTTGTAATTTTCACCTTATCTGAATTAATCCAACGAAGTAAATGTTGGATAGTATAAAAATGTCTTCCTCTATCCTATCGTTATCCTACGAAGTAAACGGAGGATATAAATTTTGAAAAGATCCCTATCCCAACTTTAATCCCACTTTATGTCCAATCCTGTCCAATCATGTCAAATTCTAACTTTTTAAGTAAACACAACCTCTATTGATTCTTGTGGGATACAATCTTTCTCATTGCTATCAATAAACTCCTTACACTCACATAATAACTTACAAATTTAGGAAAACAAATAGAGATTTATTGAATTAATTTGTGCTACTTATGCAAACGAGGTGCATCTTCTTTTCTAGTGCCATATGAGGAGAACCCCCAAGTGAAGCATTCTTGGTCTAGAGAAATTGTATGATAGTTGAACTCTTAAGAAGTTTTTCAGGATGCATATGAGTGAGGACAAAGAACACTAGAAAAGATTTGTGTTGGTTTGTGGGGACAGTAACTCTGATGTTTTCACTATCCAACATGAATCATTTTTTCAGTATCTTATCATGCACTATTTGTCAGAATATCTAGGCCACAAATTATACGAAATACACAGCAGAAGTAAATAATTAAAATTATTTATATGATCTATGTCTATACTTGCACAACCCCATATAAGAAAGAGGAAGTATAGACTTAGATTAGATTAATTTGGTTACATCATATTTTCTCATTATTCTTATTTGTTTAGTAACTAATTATTTCTTGCTTATCTTATTTACTCCTTTAGTTAATTTCTAATTAGTTAATCAACCATCAACTTTTAATCATCTAGATAGAGTAAAGATAAATCTCATAATAATTAGTAGTCTCTATTGATTCTTGTGGGATACGAATTTCTCATTGCTATCTATAAACTCCCTACACTCAAAGAATAACTTACAAATAACAAATAGAGGCTTATTGAATTGATTTTACTACTTATGCAAATGAGGTGCATCTTCTTTTCTAGTGCTCATATGAGGAGAACCCCCAAGTTAAACATTCTTGGTCTAGAGCAATCCTACGATAGTTGAACTCCTAAGATGTTTTTCAGGATGAATATGAGTGAGGACAAAGAACACTAGAAAAGATATGTGTTGGTTTGTGGGGGACAATAACTCTGAAGTTTTCACTATCCAACATGAATCATTTTTTCAATATCTTATCATGCACTATTTGTTGGAATATCTAGGCCACAAATTATATGAAATACACAGCGAAAGTAAATAATTAAAATTATTTCTATGATCTATGTCTATACTTGCACAACCCCATATAAGAAAGAGGAAGTATGGACTTAGATTAGATTAATTTGGTTACATCATATTTGCTCATTGTTCTTAGTGGTTTAGTCACTAATTGTTTCTTGCTTATCTTATTTAATTCTTTTGTTAATTTTTAATTAGTTAATCAACCATCAACTCTTAATCATCTAGATAGAGTAAAGATAAATCTCATAATACTTAGTAGTCTCTATTGATTCCAGTGGGATACACACTTTCTCATTGCTATCTATAAACTCCCTACACTGACAGAGTAACTTACAAATTTAGGAAAACAAATGGAGGCTTATTGAATTGATTTGTGCTACTTATGCAAACGAGGTGCATCATCTTTTCCAGTGCTCATATGAGGAGAACCCCCAAGTTAAACATTCTTGGTCTAGAGCAATCCTATGATAGATGAACTCCTAAGGCTATGTTTACTATGGTAAATAAGGATTGGGGCATATATGATTGGATTGGATATGAGGTACAAAATTATGCATATTTCCCAATCCTATCCCATGTTTACATAGGATTTGTTATCCTATCCATCATTTACTTACATGTATTATCTTGATGAATTAGATTGATTTGTCATTTATACCCATGAATTTTTTTTTGATCTCCTCATCATCCATTTGAAAACAACGTCCTATGAATTAGGGCCATTTTCTTCTCATTTCTCCTGACCTTTCCAGCCGTGCAGTAAAAAGGAAAAGGTTCGATGGAGCCTCGATCTACAGATCGTCCACCTCTCTTTTGATCATGTACGCTTGCGGGATTATAACTATAACGCCCACTATTCGAACAAATTGCCGCCATCTAATGCGTGGTTAATTTCAGATTCGAATCTTGTGTATATTTTTTGTTTTTTCTTTCCTCCTCTAGTGTTGGTTGAAAGAAGCCCTAATCCATGTGACATGGTGTCTTTTTTAGGGAATTTGTAATTTAGTTAGTAATTTGTTCAACAAATGTCAACAATTTCCTGTAAGGGCTCCATCTCGAATGGTAAATCCTCTACAATCTATTTTGTACATCCGGACCACATGTCAATAATCATTGTTCCGTTACATTTAAATGTTCATACCTTAAACTAAATTCATTTTCTAAAATGGATATGTGTTTATTATATTTCTGATTTTGTTCTTGTATTTAGGAAATATGTGTAATGCTGATGAAATCTTTATATTTTAGGTTTCTAGATATGATATAAGTACAAGATTAATTGAACAGTTTGAATCTTTTTAAATGCAGCCTAACTTTAATTTTTTATATGCATTGTAACATAGGCGGTTACATACTTGTCTACTTGCTACCTGCTGTATATATGTTCATTCAGTTCTCCAATTTTTTGGGCCTAAGGTGCATGTGATTTTTGAGTTATGAATTGATATATTTGTTGCTTACAATCTTCAAACCTTGTTTTCAAGTGACTTTATAAATTCATGTTCTTTAAAAACTGAACATAATTTTAGGATTTGGACAATATTACCTCCATTTCATATACTAAGTTTTTGACGAAGAATAATACAGACACTCACGATAGTTGCATCACCCTGCCGATTATAACTGCAAGTATAGAGGATGGATTGGAGGGAGTTGCTTCATTGCGTAATACTAGTGTTGGTATGCCAATTAAACACCTTCATGAGAAGATAGAAGACCAACAGGTTGCAATCGATGTGCTACAGTGTCGGGAAATTGTTCTCATAGAAACAATAGATGAACAAAAGTGTAAGGAGGTTGAGTTGCAAAAGAAAATAGTTTAGCTTCAGCAGATTATTCTCAATTTAAATGAGTGTGATCGTAGTTTACGACTTTTGTTAACCTCTTGTTCATACAAAAAATGTTAGTGTCGGTTTATCGTGTTTGTGGCTGTTTTGAATACAATGTATAAATATTATAAAGTTATGTAAGACATCTTATTGAATAATTTATGTTAATTTTGTATTATGTAATGGATGAATTTTGTATTATGTAATGGATGATAATTACCTGGTTCCTACCAATCTCTACTTTTCTTTACAAAATTCATTTGATTTTTTTAACTTAGTCACACCAACTGGCAGGTGTACAACCAATATGTCATCCCGCATCACATGTATCTGCATTTCATTCTGAAATACATATTAAAAAAAGGATCCATTTTCATTAACATGAAGTAAGATGCCAAACATTAAGTCACATATTTTACTTAGCTTGCGTGTCAGCAATAGGGTAGTTCATTTAGCAGGGCTATACTACTCTACATATGTTTTTCCATAAGTAAGTTCCTATATATTTAATATAACATAACAATCTATTCATACATGATTTTTACAAAATGAATCCATCTTCTTCTACAAACCGACATCATTGATCCACGACAACGGCATGGACGGATGAGGTGGATAACAAAGATCCATGGAGGTGGCGGTATCAACAAAGAAAACTCCGTACTTTTAATGGCAGCCATTAATCGACTCAACACAGAATTTTGTACGGAATTTGACCTCGTATTGGCTCGATCAAAGTTACAACTTTTAAAACATCATTTTATTTTTTATAGTTGGTTGAATAATCTTAGCGGCGTGATGTACAATCCCTCTACCGATCAATTTTTTTGAACACATGGTGTGGAAGCTTGTTAAAAAGGTACAGTTCATCAATTCATTAACTACAATCATATATCAAGTTGAACTTCTTTAATTTGTTTTTCCTCATGCAGGAAAACCCCCTGCTATAATGGATAAAATTCGAAGGGGAGAGAAAAGGCCCCACAATCTCAAATTACTATTTGAAGAGTAATGTTTTAGCGCGTATACAGCAAAAAGTTTATACTGTAATTTACATTTTCTTGTATCCCTACCAATGGTGTTGTTTTTTATAATATGTTGTGTATTTTGTTGTATCCCTACCAATACTATTGCCCTCATATTTAAATATGAATATCTTGGTGTATTTATATGGCTTAATTAATAGCTAATCTATAATTAAACTAATATTAAATAATCACTTAACACTAGACATACTTACACATAGGCTTCTAGTTTTGAAGTGCTAATTCTTACACCATTCCTAATATTCTACGTAAATAGCAGTCGCATCCCGGCATTAGATGCCCAATGCTTTACACACAACACTAATAATACATTAGTCTAACATCACATAACAAACGTAACACACAAGTTCACACAGCAAAGTCATCTCTAGTGAGGTACATTTTACATTCTTCCAGCAGCCATCCACATCACCATACGACCTTGGACATCTTTTGGGAGACTGAAAAATAGCTCAAGTTCTTTGTTATTATTGATTAATACCTTTGCAACCATTAATTGCTGATCAATAGTCAATACGCCCAAGCTGCCCAACATTTCGAACAACTTCACTCATTTCTCGGACATCATGACCTCGTATCCAATTTATTTTTTGATAGTCTACAGGTTGTTATTCATTTGTTCATAAATAGTACCCATCAGATTAACCATCTGCTCACCCATTGTGTTCTCAGCACGGTGTTTCCTTATCTTGGTTTTCTTCCTCATGCCCACCAAACCTCCACCATCACAACCCGATATTATTTCGGTATCAACCAAAATTGAATCAATGAAAGCATTCAGTTCATCATTATCATTCTAATCACCTGCTTCTATATGTTCTTTATCAACGGTGGTCAGATCCTCTGCAAATACTCTAGTTGCGTGATCTTTTCCAAATACCTCACACCACTCATTATACAGAGGGTAAGACTTATTCTTCATACTCTTTGTATGCATATCAATCTATTGAAATTTTAAATAAATAAGGCACAATTGAAAATGAAGCATCTACTACAAAAATTATCAATAAATGAAGAAAAGATTCAGTTCTTACCGCTACATATTCATTCCATAGTTTCTCATCGTGTACTAAACCATGCTATTAAAATCGCCCCACTCAAATCTGGACCTGCTAAGCATGGATTGCAGACTGCCGTGATGCTTCTTCCACACATGTATCTTATTGCATATATGTTGATCAACCTTCAAATTGGTCTTTGGCAAGTGACGTTTCTTGGTGCGGGTAAGTGCACCCAAGTAACCTGTATTCATGATTGCTAGTTTCCTCGCTGCAACTGATTTCTTCCATATTTCTGTACACTACTCGAGATATAAAAAATTAATTTAAATTTGTTAAACTGAGCAAACATGTCCACAGAACGAGGAAAAATAGTAACATATTATACACTTTAAAATTTCAATAAAGCCCACTAAACCTGTTATAGATTATGCATAAATCACATAAAATGCATGTCCGTCACTCAAAAAACCATGTCACTACAATATCAGAAATTTTTCCATTACATAGTAAAATCAAGAAACAATGATCATTATACGAACAACCAACATCACAACAAATGACAGGTAGAACTAAATAGAGAAGACTGTCTACCGAACCTAGTCATTATACATGGTGGCTGCTAAATTGTCTCTCCATGCAGTCCACTCAGGACTACTCTCAACTATGTTAATGTAGCCATACAAAGATGCATTAGTATTCTGAAAATTTTATCTACTTCAGCTTCTAAAGGATCAATGACCATAGTTTTCCAAATAAAATTGTGAATGAGGCAACAGGCTAGGATAATTTGGATTTGGACTCTAATGGGGGTAGGAAGATGCAATTCTTAGTATTTCTCATCTTTTTTTTCAAAAATTCCTAATGACCTCTCAATTACGTTCACGCCTTTGCGTGCTTCTTATTGAAGAATTCTTCTTTGTTCTACGGGGCAGACGTACCAGGACCCCATTCATCCAAATGGTAGTGTATCCCATGATAGAGTGTCAAGAAATTAAACCCATTGGTGTATCCATTATCGTACAAATAGTAGTTCCCTATAACATCATAAATAGAGCAACTAATGTGAGTCACGATAATTAATGAATATAAAACGTTACTTCACTAATTTAAAAATTGGTTATCTTTAGGAACTTTTAAACCATTGTTTCTGGTGACAGCATCTCGGAATACACGACAGTCAGCAGCGCTGCCTTCCCATCCACTCAACACGTATATGTAACTCATATTAACATCACACACTGCCAGCACATTAATGGAAACATGACCTTTTCTATTTCGGTAATGGCCTCTATATGCCTTTGGAACAGTGGCATCAATATATGTCCCATCCAATGCACCAAAACATCACTGCATACCCAGAAATGTGTTCGAATGGGGTATATAAAATTAAAGATCCAATCCGGTGCAAAGTTATGTTATTTAAATGAAAATTACCTTAAAAAAGCTCCACCTATCATTCATGAAGGTTTCATCAATCACCTTTGGTTTAACTAACAGTAGAGGGTGCAACCGAATAATTGAGTTCAATACCCGATGGAAGTATTTGCTGATAATTCTACTCGAACGTTTATAATTTGACTTTATAATTTAATTCTTTGTATGATATGCAATTATGGATAGAAACATGGCCAATTGCTTAGGGGCACTAGCATGCAGAGTGGGTTTTAACCCACCATATGTCACAAGCATATGACACAATGAAGAGAATGCTGTTTTAGTTATTCTTAAGTCATCTAAACACTCTTCATCCAAACAACCAATGATATGACGTAGGTATCTTAGCTACCTAGGGGCCCTACTAAGTAGACTATATTTTGCTTGAATATGTGGTGTAGATCATGAGATAGTAATATGTCAATTGTGATTGAAGAACATGCAAACCATGTTAAAAAAGGAAATACATACATTCATTATGCCATGTAACAGAGCCAACATCTCCTCCTCAGTCATCCCCATTTCTGACTTAACATTACCGATGTCCATCCTAAACAAACAATTTGCATGTTAGACCCAACATAATATATTTAAACACCCACCCACTTCCATCGTATCCCATAAAAAATAAAATAATATATGAAGAAGAAAAAAATTTAAATGAGGGAGACAAGAACCCATTTCACGTGAGCTCGGAGTTGTTGAAAACCATGCGGTAGTGGGTAATTAAAAAATCAAGTTCTTGCATCGGATAATTAAAAAAATGTGACAACACGGTAAGAATCATCTAATTCGACGTTACACAATATATAATACAAAATAGATAACCTTAGGGAGGTGTTGGTGGATGTTGGTTATCTAGCAGCTAGGATTGACCGATATGGAAATAGACATAGGGTTATGGTGAATACCTTGTTTAGAAAGGCTGAGCACGGTTGTGTGCGGCACGGTGGTTGGACGGTTCATTCGTCGACAACAGCAACAGTAGATGGAAGAGTGAAGAACGGAGCTAGTTTTGGTGATTAAGCTTGATTGTTGGGGGAAATGTGTTAAAAGCGGGTTACCTGCTACTGCAACTTTGACTCCAATTTTGACCCACGCTTCATCCATTTTAATTCATGTAAAGATTATAAAATAATTTATTCTAATATAAATAATATAATTATATCTAATATAATTTTTTTACTTTAATTTCTTATGTTTTTAGGACAATATATTTTGAACTTGATAAACTCGGTTAGAAAAGAAATGTGTGGTGTATTTATAATGCCAGTAACCTTATTCATATAATTACATTTTAAAACAAAAATTATGTCGTAAATCAAAATTCCGACGTCCCTTATTATTAAATATTATATTTAAACTTTTAAATATATTTTGGTGAAAATAATTAATTTATATATAAATTTTTACTTATAAAGGATTGTTTTATATGCATTATATTATAATTCTTTTTCCTTTTTTGGCTTTACAGATGATGACAATTTCCAATTAAATATCACATGTCATTCAACAAGTTTTCAATGCTTTGTTGCAGAGTTTCATGTCCTTGGTTCACATGCCAAATAGTTTTCATACTTATTGCATATATAGACATTGAACTACATGGATTTGATACTTCCATATTTTTCTTATCTATATATTTCCAAATATAATCTAATCAAGTTAAATTCTATAAATTAAGTACATGTGCATAAAAAATATTGTGAACAACCGTATTTTGGAGCGTTGTCTTCTGAATCGTTATGTTAACATCATACAATAAAAATACATTATTTTTTTGTTTAATAATTTTAAAAGAAAAATTTAATATAATGGGATGGATCAAATGCCTAATAGTAGCTATTAACATGATATTGATTATCAAGTCACATTGGTTGTCTCCTTTTGGTTCACATGGTGCCGATCATACTCCATGCTTGTGTATAAATGGATTTCCACTTTGAAGGAATATGAAGAATGAAAAATTACATAAACAATGTCTCTAAGAAAAATCCCTCCCCAGGAAGAGTTCTTATACAACAATGGTTGGAATGACGAGATGGGTGCACGTTTTATTAACTGTCTTATGGAGTAGCGATAGCTTGGTAACTGGAATCCACTGTTACAAGGATACTTCCATGCCCTTCTCATCGCACGAGGCATACTAAATGAAGAGCATTTCAAAAATATTACTTTGGAAGAAATTGTGGAATGCCAGTGCATGTTAAATAGTCGGTATGAAACCTTTCAAATGATCATTGAGATGGATGGCACATGGTGGGATCGTTCCTACAACAAAGTACATGCAACTTGATCTACCTGGAAGAAATTGATGAATGTAAAAATTGGGTATAATTTTATGGTAGTTAATTACAAAAATTTAATTTTAGTTTATTCTTTATATAATATTTATCATATAAATTTGTTTTACTCTCTGAAACACATTTTATTACGCGATAGAAAAATGCATTTGTTGGGGCATATTTCCAGCATGGAGAATCACATTACAAGAAGCTTCAAGTACTATTCCATGACCACAATTCTTTTCCTATGCAACAAAATGAAATCATCAACATATCAGACGAAAGCGTGCAACCGGAAGAACATCCTGCACAAACAATTAGAACGGTGATTGTCATATCTGATGATGATGAGGTCATATCTCTAGTGGTTGCTTCTACACGTCTGCCTTAAAGGAAGCATTTTCATGAGGTCTATGTTGCTCAGAAGCGTAATGAGGTTTTATCAACGAATAATCTCCTGAATATAAGAAATGATGAAGCTGGAAGTAGTAGAAGTTTTCCTGCACATAAATTTTATCCGCCGAGCCTATTACTAGAGATGATACTTCAAAAAACCAAAGCTGTGAGAGCTCCTGTTCTTCTTCATGCCCCGTTACATGGTTTTCTTTTAAATGTGGTAATTTGTAAGTTTTTTATGTGAACTATGGCGGTGGAGAAGTCGTGTTCCCCAACACTCCATTTGCATCCTATAATAAAACATCTACCACTGGAATGGGATATATATGTATGGAAGTAATTACTGTTTAGTATTTTCATAATTAGTAGATCGTAACATAGTGATTTTGCGGTGTGTTTTGCATCCGTTGTCTATCCAATTTGTATTGTTGTTGATTACCTATGTTATGTATTTCTGAATAGCATCATATGAAATATTGTAGAACACGTTGGCTAATAAGTGTGATTTAAAAGAAGGTAGACAACATAGCAGCATATAAATTAAACAGGATCACATGTGTTTAAAAAAGTAAGATAATCCATAGAAAATAGAGCACGTTGGTTAATAAGTGTGATTTGAAGGAAAGTAGACAACATAACAACATATAAATTAAACAGGATCACATGTGTTTAAAAAAGTAAGATAATCCATAGCAAAATAAGGAAATAAGGGAAAAAACAGTTCAATGAATAAACAATTGACATTTTCAACCACTGTTGCAGCACATTATCATACGACTACAAAAGGGAAATAATAGAAAAGTAAGTAAAATTGTGTCTCCTAATTACAACTTAGATACAGATTGTTTCTTTACACGGACATTAAAACCCAATTCATAGGTAGCGGCCACCTTTATGATGCATTTTTTTCCCACCACTATACCATTCTCACTTAGGAAAACCAGTAATTTGTGCCTCATAGCAATACAAGATGCTTGCTTGTTCAGCCCAACAGACCATGTTCGTCCATTCATCATCACGTTGACGCATTTGCCCATAAGCTTTTTCTTAACAATCTATGAATTCCAAAATTCAATAGAAATGTGCTGCATGACAAATAGATGTCCGGTTAATACAATATGCAAGTCAATTATCATTTTTAACAACAAACTTTAATCATGTACAACTAGTACACGTACCAATCAAGGTGTATCAAAATCCAACTTGTGGAAAAGAAGTTCGTATCGGGGGTAATCATCTTGTTCGGCCTCCCTATGGCTCACCATTTCTGTCTTTATGTGAGGGAAACCATGCATCATGAAATCAATCTCATCGTCATCACTTGAATCACTTGAAAGGTCTATTAATCCATTTGGTTGAACATCGATCACGTGTTCGGATCCATCCTCTCTTAGTTCAATATCACTTGCCTTACTTGGTTCTCTTCTTAGAACACGGCAGTTAATGTCAGATTTCTCAAAAAAACTAACCTCAAAAATCTCAACCCAGATCCCGCCATCAACCAGTAGATTGAAAAATATAAACTCTCCAATTCTTATATTATTCTCCTGCACAAATTCCTGCCACCCATTATGTCAGTCTAATTTGATCTGTGTCCAGAATTTCCGACTTCATATTCCACCTAACACCATACTTGTTAACCAACCTGAGCTTGTTTGGGGGATTTGTAATAAAGTTTAGGGTGAACTTAGGCGGAAGATCCTAAAACACATAGATTAAAATTCAGTAGCTGAACATCATGCACAAAATATATGAAACATGTTTGTAAGATTATGTTGTTGAGTGAACACGTCCCAAATAAACATCCATCGACATTCTGGGACTAGGAAGGAAAACCTTGATGCATCGATTGAACCTTGGTGCCATATCAGGGTGACCTACACTGTAAATAATATGTATTAGATGAGAACCGAATGAATTGATGGGGGTGGTTAGTAATGTATGATGTATAAGGAATTTATTACCTTGCTGTGCTAGATGTGGTTTCTGCATGCATTTTTCATCAAGACAATCACATAGAAAATACAGCCTCCGTTATAGTAAAATAAGCACATGTCCAGATGGTCGATGTTGTTCGCATCCTGGAAGTTGGGCCACCCTTCCATCAGGTAGATGAACCCATCATCGTGTTTTTTTGTTGTTACACTCCACTGCATTACAAAGTGATTATGAAGTTTCACGTCAGAGGGTAAACTACCCCCACATTTCCTACATAATTTGGGTGGAATTCGCTGCACTGACATAAAATATTAGTTTCCAAATTGCAATGAATTGTGCATAATAATTTACTTATGTATGTAATATTAGCAAGTATAGAACATATTTACTAGTCCATTGGAGGAGAAAATGAAGTTCTTATGGAAAAACTTAATGAACTTAAAAATTCCAGCACGTTTAATTGTCAACCTCCAAAACATTCAATGTAGGTCAGTAAGTTAAATACGGCATGGGACATAAAACAATTCAATTCAGCGCTAGAATCTAAAGAAGAAGAACTAAATTACCATAAGAAATTATAATGGAGACATGATTACCAGAAAAGAGCAACAACCTCTTCACATAAAAACAATTATAATTTAATACCATGTAAGAGCATTAGTATTCACCAAATTTATCTATATATATAAAGTACAGTGATAAAGAATATGTAGGATAAAAAAACAGGGATAAAATTAATACAGATACAACAAAAATTCATTATAAATCAACTATCCCAGATTCCACATATACATGTGATAAAATAACAAAATTCACCCACAACAGAATCATCACAATTCAGTAGACAGACAATGTCAAACTAAGGAACCAATTCAGCCATACTTAGCGTACTCTATACATCAAGATCGGACTACAACAAAAACAAAAAGAAAATATTCGGCAAGACATACTTCATGGTGTACTGTATCTGCATCACATGCATTCCTTTAATATGAAATACATTTTGGAAACAATCTACCATCCACATATATAAGAAAAAATAAAGAACAGGAATTTTCAAACAATATGTATGGATCAAGAGCAAGGATAAAATTAATACAGATTCAGCTTATACAATAACTAATCTAGCCTCCACATATACATATGACAAAAGAAAAAACAGTCACACACAACACCATCATCACAATCTTTTCATATGAACTACATATAGGAAACAATCTAGCATCCACATATATAAGAAAAAATAAAGTTCATTCAGAACCGCATCATCACACATCAGTACACTTCAAAATTAAGATTTAACTAAGCAAGTTTTACACCTTGGAGAGTACAGAACAGGAACACGTCGTTGCCCCTTTCTACGATCCGAACACAAATTCTTAAAACAAAGAAATGAGAAAAAGTTCAATCGGATTTTTCCCTAAATAAAATGTATTTAAATTAAAATAATAATAAGAAATATATGGAAATTTCATACACCGATGGAGAACAAACAGTGGGTTGAGAGAGAAAATTGAATAGGAACGACAGGGGATAGGGTTTCAGGTATTCTCTGGTAGTGACTGCGACAAAGAATGGTGGATTGAAAGAGAAAATGAAACGAGTATAGCGGGGGGTTGGGTTTTTGGTATTCTTGAGTAGTGACTACGATGAAGAAGGACGGCGGATTGAAAGAGAAAATGAAACAGGAACGGCGGGGGTAGGGTTTCTGGTATTCTCGCGTAGTGACTGCGATGAAGAAGGATGGTGAATCGGGAATGATGGGGGTATGGTTTCTTGTACTCTTGACTGCGATGAAGAAACCTTGTCTCACGCGAGAGAGAAATTCAAACGACAATGGCGGGGGTAGTGACTGGCGAGAAAGAAACCTTAGAAATGAAATGTGAAAAATGACATTTAATTGCTCTTGCGGGGCAAATTAGGAAAATTGCCTTCCCAAAATGGATGGGATAACATATTCCACTTATGTTGGGGGAATGGTTTATCCCCCATTTTTCCATGAGGAACCGTGTCTATCCCAGGACCCAAGATTATTACAAATTTTCATTCTAACAAAGTATACGGTTGATAAGCCTAGATACTGTATCCAAATCCAGGCTTATCCACCGGAGTAAACGCAACCTTAGAAGTTTTTCAGGATGCATATGAGTGAGGACAAAGAACACTAGAAAAGATTTTTGTTGGTTTGTGGGGTCAGTAACTCTAAAGTTTTCATTATCCAACATGAATCTTTTTTTCAGTATCTTATCATGCACTATTTGTTGGAATATCTAGGCTACAAATTATACGAAATAAAAATTATTTATATGATCTATATCTATACTTGCCCGTATAAGAAACATGATGTATGGACTTAGATTAGATTAATTTGGTTACATCATATTTGCTAATTGTTCTTATTTGTTTAGTCACTCATTGTTTCTTGCTTATCTTATTTACTCCTTTAGTTAATTTTTTTATTAGTTAATCAACCATCAACTTTTAATCATCTAGATAGAGTAAAGATAAATCTCATAATACTTAGTTGTCTCTATTGATTCTTATGGGATACGACCTTTCTGATTACTATCTATAAACTCCCTACACTCACAGAATAACTTACAAATTTAGGAAAAAAAATATAGGCTTATTGAATTGATTTATGCTACTTATGCAAACAAGTTACATCTTCTTTTCTAGTACTCATATGAGGAGAACCCCCAATTTAAAAATTCTTGGTCTATATCAATCCTATGATAGTTAAACTCCTAAGAAGTTTTTCAGGATACATATGAGTGAGGACAAAGAACACTAGAAAAGATTTATGTTGGTTTGTGGGGACAAAAACTCTGAAGTTTTCACTATCCCACATGAATCATTTTCAGTATCTTATCATGTACTATTTCTTGGAATATCTCGGCCACAAATTATACAAAATACACAACGAAAGTAAATAATTAAAATTATTTATGTGATCTATGTATTTACTTGCACAACCCCTTATATGTAATCAAAAGAGAGTATAGCAATTATACCAAGTGATTCACATTCTTAGATGGAATCCTTTGGATGACCTGATTGCACTTTTGATGTGTAGATACACGATGTAGCTTGATTCTCACACACCTATATAAAATGAGATGTATAATCTTCAACTAAAATATAATTGAAAATCTAAACACATGAGAGGAGAGGGAAGGAATGAGAATTAGAAGAAGAAGAATTGGCGGCTTTCTTCTTGTAATCATTCTCTTCTTTTTTATTTTGTCTTTGGAGATCAATTTATATTGATCCCCTAAACTCTGTTCTTATGGACTTAGGAGTCCCACTCCTTCTAGGCTTAGTCTCATTCCTAATAGGCTTAGGAGTCCTGCTCCTTATAGACTTCTTGTAGGCTTAGGGGTCCGGCTCCTTACGTGTTGGGCCTATGTTCAAGATGAGAACATAAGTTATCTTCTTGGGCTTCATTAATTCTTAGAACTAATTCATAATCCTAAAAGACTACTCTCCAATTAATTTATTTAACTCTAGCATTATATGGGCTTAATTAATAATTTTCCAACAAATAAAATTAGCTCAATAGTTAATTCTCTTTATGATTAATTAATTACTTGGGCTTAAATAATTAATTTGTGCAAAAAATATTATTTAGCTTAACAAGCAATTTATACATGATTAATTAATTATTATCTATGTTCCAATGCACCAAAATCTGGTTATACGTGTGACCCCTAGCGTTCATCATTTCACCTAGTCCAAGAGTAAGTAATCTAATTTCAAGATTAATTAATACAATTAATTAATCACCTTTGAATATCTCAATCCCTCCAGCAATCTTTAGGTATTCAAGACATCCTTTAGTTCATATGGAGCAAACACTACTAGAAGGACTTATAGGTAAAAGATGAATTCAACGTGCGAACCTTTTATTCGTTGTTACCATGCTGATACAGTCCCTTTGCTCAGTTCTCTAATTAATGTCTAAGGCTTGGTCATTTCTTATGTTCCATGATTGACATTAATAATTATAATATCCTCACATACTATGTTGATCCATTGGCCCATAATGCGATATCATCTCTTATGTTCTAATTAGGTGCCTTGCACAAGGTCTTCATTCGATACAATGAGTGTAGAAAATATAGAGAAAAAATCCCAAGAGATTACTCTGTGGGCCAATAAATTTTTTCTTGCCAATACACTGATCTTAACATAGTTCCACCATAACCAACGAGCCCCCATTTATCCTCTCAAGAGATGTTTAAGGAACACGTTAAATATATGACTTTCCTCATGTAGGACCACATGCATGCATGCAATCTAAGTACTAATTAATGTACCTATAGAAATCATAAACTTTTTTTTCCCATTACCACTACGATGATGCAGAATCAGTTCACTGTGATTATTTGGCATGAACATCACATCTACTAGCCTCCATGGTGTCTTAGAACCAATATCCATCTGTCATACCGCTTAATACAAGCCTATTTGAATCCTACAATATCCCATCTCATCGATTCAATGAGTTGGAACATTTATGATCTAAACCACCGAGACTTATTCCATGACCACTTATTTGTGCATGACCATATCTCCTAGTTATCGAGATCATGAGATTTCAATATCATATAAAATGTAACCATAAATAAATACGATAAAAAAGAAATGTCTTAAAATTTTATTTATATTCATAAAGAATGTAATTGGAATATGTCTTTTACGTCAGCCGAACAGTTGGTTTCCGGGGCACATATTCCTACACTATTGTGATTTTCTTGTCAAGATCTATATGTTGACATTCAAAATTGCTCATAATAGTTAGTAATGACAAAGATTTTGATGTATTCTTGATAATCATTTGGTTGTTTTTACCCGAATTTGTAAAAGTTTATCCAAATCCACCTTGGTATTAATATGTTGCTATGAAATATCAAAACCTTATACTGACAACCATCACAAATTCAACTCCTCTTATTTGTAGTGTGTAGATTTGATTGTTCAATATTATTGTGGAAAATCTCATATTCTCTAAAATTTGGTAACGACTAGACCAATAAGTGAAACAATATTGGTCAACTTTTCATTCAAAAAATATCTTTCTCATCTCACCAAGTGATTTATGCATCTGATTGTTTTAATATCGAAGTAAGAATTACTAGTACTTAGTCAGAAATTAGAAACTTGTTAGGGTAAAAAAAAAAAGACATTTTTGTCACTTTAGAAGGCCATTATGGACTGAGAAATCCAGTCCAATCTAATTACGAGGCATTTTTTCATAACGGTTGATGATGGTAATTTATTAATCAAAATTTGTGTGATTTGTTAGATATTTTTGTAATTGCGTTTTAATTATTTTTTACCAAATTATTTGCTTTTATGGTAACTTATTCTAGACATAAATAACTGAAATTTTTGGAGATGCGTCTATGATATTGCGGTAAGAAATATGTGAACAATATTAAATCGTAATCTATCTCTCAAATACCAATAAGTAGATTTTCCATTTGACCAGATGTAGCAGATTTCATACATTATTGTTATTTGTTATAGAATTCTTTATGTGTGGCTATAAATTTGTGGTCTCTTTGTTTAAGTTCTCATCCCTTTCTCATTCTTACCTTCTCTCTTGCTCCTACACTTTTCTATGGCATTACCTTGGAATGAGTTAAATGCTGATAATAAAATTGTCTTTTCACAAGAAAGTGTAGGCAATGAAACGGAACAACAAGCAACGATTGCATGTCGCTTATGTGATGAAGTTTTCATTGACAATAAGAGCCTTCTAAGTCACTTTCAGTCTCATCTTCGTGAAGCTAGGACTAATGGAAGGCCCCTAATTAGGAGCTCTATGCCACCCCAAGGTAGTTCTAATCTCATTTCACGACCTTCACAATATAAACATTCTTTGTCGGTGCCAATTAATGCTCGTGATGTTGCACATGGAAATTTAAGCCCATTTTCTTGGAAAAACAGTTCTTCAAACATTCCAAACCTATCCTTAGGTAATTGTAGGGATACAACACTTTCACAAAACTTTGTGCAACTGAGAGGTTCTGCCTCGACCAATAGGCCCCAATCATTTTTATTACCACCTACAAGTCATGGTACCATTGCCTCAAAATCCAATCAATCCTCAAACATCCATTCAAGATTTACCTCACAATTTACTGGGCCACTAAACTTTCACTCTCCCATGAGGCCTACTGGACCTGATAGCTTTGCTTCAAAAACTGCCCAACAATCAAGCTTAAGTTTTCCAACAGACCATGGTACACCTTCTTCAAAATTTATTATTCATTTAAAATATTTTCACCCCTAACTATTCGTGTTTTATCTTTACATTGCATTCCAGGTACAGTTGGTTTAGCAGTGGGGCCAACCAGATCTATCCCACAAACATCTTGGAGAAATGAGGTGGAAGCTCATGTATCAAGTTATACGAAGCCATACCTCAAGCAACTAGAAAGACCCATTCAAGAGACAATTGTAGTCCATGATGATGATTATGTGGGAGGTAGTAATAACTCTAATGAGGTGGACCTGACATTGAAGCTTGGATAGTCTGATCTATATTGCCATTTCACAAACACAGAGAATAGTGCTTAGTTTTTTCTTGAATATTGATTTCTTTACCTTTTATTTAACATTGCATATCCAATCATTTGTAAGTGAGTTCTTCGTCTTGAAGAATTTGATGCCCACTTAAGTTTTGGATTATATAATAAAGTTATTTTTAATCACTTTTTTTTTTTCAACTAGAGAAACTGCACATACCTTTTATAATCTTTGAACGTATTATATGGTTCTACTATTTGTGTTGATGCTTATTCCCATGAACATAACTCGTTTTCTATTAATAGGATTCTACCCATAGTAGGTGTTGCGTTTTCTAATGCTTTGATTGTTGAATTGGTTTCTTGATAACTAGTATAGTAGGTTAAAAGCTCCTTATGGAATGCTTTGAAATCTTATCATTTTTAGTTGCAATGTATTATCTTATGTTTTGAATTAACAATAATCATTACATCATATGTTAATTTTTGCATAATTCATATGACCAAATTGATCGTGGAAAATTTTTGTTGTTTGTCAAAGTCAATATGCATTATCTGGTTTTATGTATTTTTATTACTATCTATAAACTTTTAGTTTTCTCCAATTTCGGTTTGATTATTGCAAAAGCTCTAATTTCACATCGAATATTGCTAACATGATAGTTTGTTTGCTTATGAGACACGCATTAAATTGGGAATGTTTTAAAAAAATAGAAATATTGGCTTATATGGCATAAGATGTATTTAATAAATCATTATAAAATATTCAAAATCTAGAATTATTAAATTAATTAGAAATATGGAATAAAATTAAAAATGATAATTCCTTTCAGAAAAATCTAGGAATTATTTGAAAAAATAAATATGAAATTAGGAATTTGTAAATGAAAATATAAAAATGAAAAAATGTATTAAAACAAAACAAATCAATTTTATAATACAAAAATAAATCCTATAAAGGATGAAAATTTGTAAGAAAATAAAAAGAAATAGTGAAATATAGAAATTATAAGTATAAATATTTTATCTATAAAATCTAGAAATATAAATTATGAAAGAAAGAACATCATTTTTTGAAATATTCTGAAAAAATGGAATAATTTCCCTTCATACTTAAAAAAATTCACTTTTTTTTTTTTTTTTTTCATTTCCACAATTTCCTTTCCTTCAATATTTTTAAAATTTTGAATAAAATTCAGACATTTCTTATTTTTTTAACTTCTAAATTTTGAGATATTTGAAATTATTTTCTTATAAATTTAAACTACAACTTACTAGTTTCTATTTTTTTTCATAATCTCCAAAATTTTAAAATTCTTTTTCGAAATTATTTGTTATTTAAAATTTTGATTCCACATTTCATTTTTTTTAATAATTTCCCAATTAATGATGAATAGAAAATGTCCCTCAAAAGTGTGACACATAAAACTAATTTTCTTGTTTTATCAAAAAAATTCCAATTTAATTAAACAACATCCCATGATAGTTATATTTGATGAGAAATTGAAGGTCTACTGGAAATCTGACCAAATTAGACTATTAAAAATAAAACTAGGATAATAAAAAACTTTAAAAGTAGAACAAGGATATTGAATTAGGAAAAATTGAAGGATGGAAAATGAAAATTTCCCAATTTGATTAGGGCTTTACATTATTGAATTTTTAACTTGCCTTTTTAATGGGCATTAGTAGTGTTTGACGGCTTATGTGTTTTTTTCCGAGGTCCACTGTTTTAAATGATTAACTTCTAACGGTTACAATTAGTGTGAATGCTTGCTTGTCTAGCTTTTTGCGGTTCTCAAGCATCACTTTAGATTCTAAATTCACCAAGTAATCCAAGTTGCAAAACTAGCTTCACTAAATTGAGTCGGCCATAAGCCCATAATGAGCTAAGCACGCGTTTATGTGGTCTCTTGCTTGGCCACTCATAGGTGTATATCATTTAGTATATTCCATTTTTTGTTCTAGTATTTATAGCATAATCAACATCAATATTATTTCAATGTGGGATGGACACTTTAAATAGGTTCTTCACATACCCTAAATTTATACACACAATGCCCTTAGTAAGTTGCAAACTTAGAGCATTCATTTTTCACTCAAGTGAAAATTATATGAAAATTTCAACATAGTATAGTTATCTACTCTGACTGTAGAATAAATATATACCATTTAATTTGTCATATTTACATACTTAACCATATATACTCCATCAAAGTTGAGTTGTCACCTACTTTATTGAAAACAATTTTTAAAAAATTGTCCACATGAGTAAACAATAATGCATATATGTATACCGACACGTAACCCAATCCAGAAGAGGTATTATGGAATCGAGAGAGGTGGCTTATAACTTTCAACCTTCCATAGTCTAAACCATCAACACATTGGCAGTTTAATGGATGATATGTCTTGAACTATCTGACTCTTGTGTATAATGACTCAAAACTATTAACATAATAAGGCCTCACAACCTTATGGTCCATGTATGTGTCTACTTAGCTATGGACAACCTCTTCAGATGCATATGTTATATTTTAAAGTGACTCGCACTTCTCACTTATGTAGATGACATTATAATTCGAGTATCTTTTCATATTATACATCATGGAGAGGTTAGGAATCGTTAAAACTTAAATAACTTATCATCACCACAATCTTGCAGGTTTTAACACTAGGTATTTGCCTTCTAAGGATGGATTGGAATAAAATTCTAAGTGTTCCTACTCAACCTTCACAACTTACTTTTCTCATTGAACTAATTTAATGGGATCTGCAATTTGAAAAATTTGGGTTACAACTATGACAATTATTTGGTATGTCAAATTTTAAACACATTTCTTTTTAGCAACTTATTCATTTGATCTAGATTTAGTCCTTTGGTGAGTGGATTTTCCAAATTATATTTTCACTTAACTAGCCAATTGATATTATACCAAGCGGGTACAAGAGCCCTACTCGTTCACACGCTTAGAGGACCATGGCCACCATGTATTCAAACTGCTTTGAGCAGGTTGACTCTGAACTTCCACTTCTTCTTCGGCACTCTTAGCCTTATCGAGCAAAACTTAGATCCACCGAGTAAAAGCAATTAAAAGCATGGATTATGATATTCGTGTTAACTAAAGGGACTGTTACTCTTTTATGGGTTATAGCATATCTATGACATACAAGACCCTCATAAGAGGTGAGTATAGAGCATACTTTATGCTATAAAGATAATAAGATGGAGAATACGATAAGCCATAGACTAGCTTAAGCACTTTGGAGAAGACAACTAAGAACTTAGAAACTCATAAGTAAGGAAAATTGAGTGTTTATTTATTTTGGTATGTTTTAGAAGTGACTCAACTCCCCTATTTATAGAGTTTCGGAAGTGAAGAGTCATGAATCCTTATAATGACACATGTCAGAGTGGAAACCTTCATCAAATGACTCCTCACTTTAAGAAGGTTGCATGTAGGACATGTCATGCTATGTTGCATGCAAGACACTCATCTCAAAGACACCTCACTAGATGAGATGTCATGTCTAGAAAAGTACACAACTACCCTTATAACATAGGTATTACATTATTTAAAACATAAAATGTTGCTTTAAGTACACCTCACTAGATGAGATGTCATGCCTAGGAAAATACAAGACTACCGTTATTATATGGGTATTTATAACAAGGTTTAAATTTATGGTTGAACTTGTCTTGGGTCAAACTCGGGTTCATATTCAAACTCTTGATCTTGGCTGGTTCCAGGTTGTTTTGATCTGGATTCTTCAGTGACAGCATTGACTACGAAGGAGGTATAAGTAAGTCCTTCAATATCTTCATGTGGATGACTTTTATTGGTAAAACATAAAGGGAAATAAAACTTTTGGCGCTCTTCCTTATTATCTTGGAGTGGACCTTTGATTATCTTCCATTTATAGTGTAGGGGGACCAGACAAAGTGCTTCTTAGATTCTTGTAGAATATGGCCTATGACAGAGGAATATGACATGGGGGTCTTCATTATCCTGATATTCATTTTGGAGCACTTGTATCCATTCTTCCACAGTTGCATACCATAGCAGGAATGACCACCAGAGAGTAGAGTCATTTTTAGTATCTTGGAAAAAGATGAGTGTATCCCATACTGAGAACTCAATCGGATGAAAGTATAAGGTGGACAAACACCATAAGTTCCATAAATTATTGAAGGTGTGTCTTTAGAAAGATCAACATGTATGCCCAAGAATGGTTTCTAGAGATGATAGCAGGCTTGTTCCTACTAGATTCCTTCTTCTGAAATATATTTCGATAGATATCGAAACAAATTTACAGTTGCATGTTGTCGGATATCTCCAAAAGTTTTGAAACGTTCATCACGAGGAGGAAATGATAAATCAAGATTGATAAGATAGATAGGAGCTTGTCTCCGAAAAATGATTTTGGAAGATATTATCTTCTTTCATTTCCCTGTCATAAAGATAATAGGCAGCAACTTAGTAGATGATATGAGTTGAAGCTGAAATTGTCTGGAGAGATAATCACGCACAACATTTTCCTTTCCCTTTATATGTTAGACTTCAAACTGATATTTTGAAAACCAGTCTTTTAGTCTAAGTAGCTATTTTTCTGGGACTCCTTTATTCTTCAGCTCCATAATCGTTGGGAAGGATGTATTATCTAACTGAATAATGAAATAGTATCCAACCAGATGGAATTCAAATATTTTAATTCCATATTTGACAGTTAATATCTGCTTGTAGAAAGCGTCTTAATATGGTTCAGATTCTTTGAATTTCCCGCTGGTATGTCCATAATAATAAAGTTTCCCACCTTTATTTTCTAATAAGATGGTTCCCCAATAATTATCACTGGTATCTGTTTGTAAGATCCATTGGCCATCTCCAAGTATTCTCAAGGGTGAGAGCTTTTGACACACTTCTTTAGATGTTTAACTGCTATAATTTTGTCGACATCCCAAGGAGGTGGACTTTTCCTTAAAAGCTTTAACATTTTGCTTGTATAGGTTGAACATTTGGGGATAAAATCTTTTAGATAGTTGATGATTCCAAGGAACTTTTGAACCTGTTTAATAGATAAATGCTCATCTGGGAACTTAATCAGTTCTTAGGATAGGTGTGATCCTGGTTCATACTCCCCCTTCTCAATCTTCATGCCCAGAAAATCAATAGATTATTGCTTGATCGCGCTATTCTTTTGGGATAGCATGATACCATATTTTTGTACCAAGTCTATGAACATGTTGAGAAGTTGTTCATATTCCTCTATATGTTTGGAATATAAGAGTGTATCATCTATGTACACAAAGGTAATGTTTAGTATGGGTTCGAAGATTTTTATTAAGGTCAAATTTGGAAAAGATGTGGGCTTCTGAGAGGTAAGAGAACATGATTTATGTCCTGGGTGAAGGGAATTTATCATTAACCAATTAATAGTTGAGAGGTTTGTTATCAATGACTAACCTCTTCTTTCCTCGAACTTGTTGTGCTCTCTTACTGACATAAAAAGCTGGGCAAGCCCATTTGAGTTGGTCGCTTCAATTGGGCCCAAGGATAATAGCTCGTTGCATTCTTGTGGGACCAAATTCAACTCTTCTAGTGTTATGCCAGGATGCGTGGCTTTAATGGCATTAATATCCTCATTCTTCTTGAAAGGAAGTCGAACATAGAATTCTGAGTTCTTCCAAAGCGGATGCGTGATATCAGGTTTTGGTAGCTCCTTTACTGTGAACAACTTTTTTTTGGTGTGAATGATAGGAATGTCCTCTTGTATTTGACTCTATCGAAAAATATTTGTAGCTTCTGAGCTTTGAAGAACACATAAAAGCCCATTAATAAATCATGTTCGTGAAATTTGCTTCCGATGATTTTGATCCAGACAACACAGTATGGAAGGATTTGAATTCCAAATGGTTTTTAGATATCAAGGTAGTATGAAAGGTTTGGCAATCGGCAGCAAAGACATATTCATGATGAGACTCCAAAGCTATCTCTTCTTATATGATCATGTTGGTTCTCAGCATTGGAGGTTGGTTCTGCATAAGAATAAGGACATTCTCTTCTAAATCTTCTTTATCATAGGTCTCATGAAGGACAAAGGCTATATCAGAACCCTGGCCATTTTGTTCTGAATAGAGAGATTCTATGTCTGCTTTATCAGCATCTGCTTCATTAGCATCTGCTTCATGATAGTGAAAGGTCTGTGATGCTAGCTTAGCTGCTTTCTCTTTCTTCGTAGTGCAGATTTTTGCGAAATGCCCTTTTTGTCCACATATATAATATCTGTTAGTGGACTTCTTTCTAAATGAATTCTTTAGGAAAAACCTGTAGGTTTGATTTTTCTTTTTCCTTTTGAGCTTTTGCTTATCTTTTTTGGAACAATGACTTGCTTTTTCATAGCATTTTATTTCAAGGTAGGATTTATCACATACCTTTTCAAGAATCTTTCATCTCTCCATCATTTCTTTAAAGAGATTTTGTTGCTCACAGAGTTTCTCTAGAGCAGCCAAGCAGGTTTGATGAATTTTTCCCTTGCTGATTTGGGCCTCATCTTTCTTCGTGGCTTGAAACATTCTCGCCGTTTCTGGTTGTAGGTCGTGTGGTAAAGAGACAAGTTAGACATTCTTCAGATTGGGATCATTATAGCCATTCAAAATGTAGAATTTTTCAGATATTCATTTAAAATGTCTGTCCATATCCTTTTTCAATAGCGAGCTACACCTCATTGAGAATTACTCTTGAGACACAACCTTGGTGTACAAAGAAATATTATCGATAAATTCTCTATGTATCTCACCAAGTACGTCAACTAGCGTTGGTGCATAGATCAATTGTAATTTTTTATATTCTCCAAGGCTCAACAACCATTCTCTTAGGACACCAAGAAACCTTGATGTAAATTCCTTGAGAACTGTTCTTAAAATAACTCCTTCTCTATTTAGCTGATTATCTATCCAGGCTGATAATCTTGTAGTTTCCTAAGCATGACATCTTATCTAGTGAGGTGTACTTAAAGCCATGTTTATATTTAATATAATATAATACTCATATTATAAGGGTAGTTGTATACTCTTCTAGATATGATATCTCATCTAGTGAGGTGTCTTTGAGATAAGTGTCTTGTATGCAACCTAGCATGACATGTCCTACATACAACCTTCTTAAAGTGAGGAGTCATTTGATGAATGTTTCCACTCTGACACATGTCTTTGTAAAGGTTTATGACTCTTCACTCCTGAAACTCTATAAATAGGGGAGTTGAGTCACTTGTAAAACACACCAAAATAAATAAACACTCCATTTTCCATACTTATGTGTTTCTAAGTTCTTAGTTGACTTCACCAAAGCTCTTAAGCCAGTCTATGGCTCATTGTATTCTCCATCTTATCATCCATATCGCATAAAGTATGCTCTTTACTCACCTCTTATGAGGATCTTGTATATAGGAAATATGTTATAACCCAAAAAAAAGTAACGATCCCTATAGTTCACATGAAGATCACAATCCAAGCTTTCATTGATTTTAAATGGTCGATCTGAGCTTTTGCCGAAGCAGGAGTGGAAGTTCAGAGTCAACCTGGTCAAGGAAGTTTGAATACATGGTGGCCATGGTCCTCTGAGGGTGTGAACGAGTAGGGCTCTCGTACCCACTTGGTATCAGAGGCAGGTTGCTCTTGTCTTGTCAGCTAGAGAATATTTTGAGAAGCAGATTTGTGCTTGAGTGGTGATTGGAGAAGGCCCTTCCACAATCATGGAAACCTAGGTGCTATTACTTCACAAATTTTATCATAGTCTTCATCTCTTTCATTACCTAAACAGTGTACTAGTAGAATAGAAAATCTTGTTGAATACTCAAATATTCCTGAAGATCCTATCATAGAACAAAAAGTTCTCCCCCCCCCTTGTTAGTCCTTATAATGTATACATAAATTGTATATCAGAAATATGATATAACCCATAAAAGAGTAATGATCCCTATAGTTCACATGAAGATCACAATCCAAGCTTTCATTACTTTAAAATGGAGGATCTGGGCTTTGTTCGATAAGGCTAAGAGTGCCGAAGAAGGAGTGGAAGTTCAGAGTCAACCTGGTCAAGGCAGTTTGAATACATGGTGGCCATGGTCCTCTTAGGGTGTGAACGAGTAGGGCTCCCATACCCGCGTGGTATCAGTGGCATGTTCCTCTCGTCTTGTTAGCCAAAGAATATTTTAAGAAGCAGATTTGTTCTGGAGTGGTGATTGGAGAAGACCAAAAACCAAGGTGCTATTACTTCTCAAATTTTATCATAGTCTTCATCTCTTTCATTGCCTAAACACTGTACTAGTAGAATAGAAAACCTTGTAGAATACTCAACTATTCCTGAAGATGTTATCATTGAACGAACAGTTCCCCCTTGTTAGTCCTTATAATGTATATAGAAAATATGGTAGCCTTACCAAGAGCATCAATGGTCTAATCTCCTCTCGAAAGTATGTCATTGTTCCAAAAAAGATAAAGAAAAACACAAGCAAGAAATCAATGGAAAAAGAAAAACAAAATATACAGGTTCTTTTGAAGAAAGCTATTCAAAAAGAAGTCCAGTGAAAAATGTTATCTATGTGGACAAAAAGGACATTTCGCAAAAACCTGCCCTACGAAGAAAGGGAAAGCGGGTAAGCTGGCATCACATACCTTTCACTATCATGAAGCAGATGTTGATAAAACAGATATAGAATCTCATTATTCAGAATAAGATGGCCAAGATTCTGATACAGTTTTCATCCTTCATGAGACATCTGATGAAGAACATTTAGAAGAGAATGTCCCCATTCTTATGATGAACCAACCTCCAATGCTGAGAATCAACATGATTATACAAGAAGGGATGAAATCACCTCATCTTAGAGTCAAGGTACTTCAGTCAAAGTATGACAGACCTATAAAAGTGATCGGAGTCCTTGATATATGAGCACAAAAACTATGATGAACCGAGACATCATTCCAGACGAAGCTTAGAAGTCTCATCATGAATATTTCTTTGTTGCAGATGGCCAAACCTTTCATACTGCCTTGATATCTGAACAATCAGTCCAAATTTAAATCCTTCCAAACTATGTTATCTGGATCAAAGTCATCGAAAGCAAACTTCACGGACATGATTTATTAATGGGCTTTGATGTCTTCTTCAAAGCTCATAATCTACAAATATTTTCCCATGGAGTCAAATACAAGAGGACATTCCTACCATTCATAAAAGCTGTTCACAGTAAAGCATATACCAGAACCTAATGCACTTATCAAAAGATTGAAAAAATGTTAAGCCGAGTCACATACAGACTTCACTAATCCTCATCCGCTTTTGAAGAACACATAATTTTATGTTCGAATTTGTTTAAAAAAGAATGAGGATATTAATGCCACTAAAGCCACGCATCCTGGTATGACACCAGAAAAGTTGAATTTGGCCCGACAAGAATGCAGCGACTTATTATCCTTGGGCCTAATTGAAGTCACCAACTCAAATTGGGCTTGCCCCGCTTTTTATGTCAATAAGAGAGTAGAACGAGTTTGAGGAAAGAAGAGATTATTCATTGATTACAAACCTCTCAACTATTACTTGATTGATGATAAATTCCCTTTGCCCAAGTCAAAAGTCATGTTCGTTTACTTCTCAGAAGCCCAAATCTTTTCCAAATTTGACCTTAATTTACTTTCTGGCAAGTGGGTTTACACACAGATGAAAGGTATAAAACAGTTTTTTGCCTACACATAGCTCAATACCAATGGACAGTTCTGCCATTTGGTCTTAAAGTTACACCATCCCTTTTGCAAAAGACCATGATGAAAATCTTCGAACCCATACTAAACAGTACCCTTGTCTACATAGATGATATCCTCTTATATTCTAAAAATATAGAGGAACATGAACAACTTCTCAACATGTTCATAGACTTGGTACAAAAATATGGTATCATGTTATCCCAAAAGAAAAGTCTGATCAAGCAAAAATCTCTTGATTTTCTAGGCATGAAGATTGAGGATGGGGAGTATGAACTAGGATCACACCTATGCCAAGAACTACTTAAGTTCCCAAATGAGCATTTATCTGTTAATCAAGTTCAACAATTTCTTGGAATCGTCAACTATCTTAAAGATTATATCCCAAATGTTCAGCCAATATAAGCAAATTTTCAAAGCTTTTAAGGAAAAGTCCACCTCATTGGGATGTCGACCAAACTGTAGTAGTTAAACATTTGAAAGAAGTGTGTCAAATGCTCTCAACCTTGAAAATTTGTGGAGATGGCCAACAGATTTTACAAACAGATTTAGTGATGATTATATGGGAGCCATCTTATTAGAAAATAAAGGGGGGAAACTTCATTATTGTGGACATGCTAGCGGCCAATTCAAATAATTTGAAGCACATTATAACGCTGTCTACAAGGAGATATTAAATATAAAATATGGAATAAAAAAATTCGAATTTCATCTAGTGGGATACCATTTCATTATCCAGTTGGATAATACATCCTTCCCAATGATTATGGAGCTCAAGATAAAGGAGTCCTAGAAAAACAGCTACTCAGACTCAAAGACTCATTTTCAAAATAGTAGTTTGAAGTCCAACACATAAAGGGCAAGGACAATTTTGTGCCTAATTATCTCTTCAGACAATTTCAGCTTCAGCTCATATCATCTACCAAGGTGTTGCCCATTATCTTTTTGACATGAAAATGAAAGAAGATAATATCTTCCAAAACTAATTTTTGGAGACAAGCTCCCATCCATATAATCAATCCTGACTTATAATTTTCTCCTCATGATGAGCCTTTCAAAACTCTTGGAGATATCCGACAACATGAAAGTGTGAATTTGTTTCGATATCTATCAAAATATATTTTAGAAGTAGGAATCCAAGAGGAACAAGCCTCCTATCATCTCCAAAAAACCATTCTTGGGCATAATACATGTTGATCTTTCTATAGATCTCACAATCAATGGCTTATGGTACCTATATTGTTTGTCCACCTTATACTTTAATCCGATTGAGTTCTTAGTTTAAGATACACTCATCTTTTTCAAAGATACTAAAAATGACTCTACCCTCTGGTGGTCATTCCTGCTATGGTATGCAACTGTGGAAGAATGGATGCAATTGCTCCAAAATGAATGATGAAGACCCTCATATCATATTCCTCTATCATAAGCCATATTCTACAGGAATACAAGAAGAACTTTGTCCGGTCCCCCTACACTATAAATGGAAGATAATCAAAGGTCCAATCCAAGTTTTTAAGGAAGAGTGCTGAGAACTTTATGTCCATTTATGTTTTGCCAATAAAAGCCATCCACATGAAGATACTGAAGGACTTACTTATCTAGATCAAACCAACCTGGAACTAATCTAGATCAAGAGTTCAAGTATGAACCAAAGTTCGACCCAAGACAAGTTCAACAATAAATTTAAGCCTTGTAATAAAAGCCTATATAATAACGGTAGTCTTGTATTTTCCTAGCCATGACATCTCATCTAGTGAGGTGTACTTAAAGCCATGTTTTATGTTTAAAATAATGTAATGCCCATGTTACAAAGGTAGTTGTATACTTTTCTAAACATGACATCTCATCTAGTGAGTTGTCTTTGAGATAAGTATCTTGCATGCAACCTAACATGAACCTTCTTAAAGTGAGAAGTCATTTGATAAAGGTTGCCACTCTGACACATGTCTTTGTAAGGGTTCATAACTCTTCACTCCCAAAACTCTATAAATAGAGGAGTTGTGTCACTTGTAAAACACACAAAAATAAATAAACACTCCATTTTCCATACTTACGAGTTTCTAAGTTCTTAGTTATCTTCTCCAAAGTCATTAAGCCAGTCTTTGGCTCATCATATTCTCCATCTTATTATCCTTATAGTATAAATTATGCTCTACACTCGCCTCTTATGAGGATCTTGTATATAAAAAAAATGTTATAACCTAAAAAAGAGTAACGGTCCCTATAGTTCACATAGAGATCACAATGCTTTAAATTACTTTTACTCGGTGGATCTGAGCTTTGTTTAATAAGGCATAAGAGTGCCGAAGAAGGAATAGAAGTTTAGAGTCAACCTGCTCAAGGTAGTTTGAATACATGGTGGCCATGGTCATCTGAGGGTGTGATGAAGTATGCTCCTGTATCCGCTTGGTATTAGAGCTAGGTTGTTATCATCTTCTCACCCGGAGAAGCGGTGATTAGAGAAGGCCCTTCTATAATCATGGAAAACCCAGGTGTTATTACTTCTCAAAATATTCTTTGGCTGAGAAGATGAGAGCAACTATGTCTGATACCAAGCGGGTACGAAAGTTTACTCGTTCACACCCTTAAAGGACCATGGCCACTATGTATTCAAACTGCCTTGAGCAGGTTGACTCTAAACTTCCACTTCTGCTTTGGCACTTTTAGCCTTATTGGGCAAAGCTCAGATCCACTGAGTAAAAGTAATTGAAAGCATGGATTGTGATCTTCGTGTAACTATATGGATCATTACTCTTTTCTGGGTAATAACATATTTTTGATATACAAGATCCTCATAAGAGGCGAGTATTGAGCATACTTTATGCTATAAGGACAATAAGATGGAGAATATAATAAGCCATAGACTGGCCTGAGGGCTTTGGAGAAGACAACTAAGAACTTAGAAACTCATAAGTATGGAAAATAGAGTGTTTATTTATTTTCATGTGTTTTATAATTGACTCAACTCCCCTATTTGTAGAGTTTTGGGAGTGAAGAGTCATGAACCTTTATAAAGACACATGTTAGAGTGGCAAACTTCATCAAATGACTCCTCACTTTAAGAAGGTTGTATGCAGAACATGTCATGCTAGGTAGCATGGAAGACACTTATCTCAAAGATGCCTCACTAGATAAGATGTCATGTTTAGAAAAGTACACAACTACCCTTATAACATGGGTTTTACATTATTTTAAACCTTAAATGTGGCTTTAAGTACACCTCACTAGATGAGATGTTATGGTTAGGAAAATACAATACTGACCTTATTATATGGGTGTTTATTACATGGTTTAAATTTATGGTTGAACTTGTCTTGGGTCAAACTTGGGTATTTATGGTTTAAATTTATGTTATGGTTAAATTTATGGTTTAAATACAAAACTCTTGATCTTGAATGGTTCCAGGTTGGTTTGATCCAGATTCTTCAGTGATAGGGATGACTACAAATGAGGTATAAGTAAGTCCTTCAGTATCTTCATGTGGATGACTTTTATCGGAAAAACATAGATGGACATAAAGTTCTCCACGCTCTTCCTTATTATCCTTAATTGGACCTTTGACTGTCTTCCATTTATAGTGTAGGGGGACCTAATGAAGTTCTTCTTGGATTCCTGTAGAATATGGCCTATGACAGAGGAATATGACGTGAGGGTCTTTATCATCCTGATATTCATTTTGGAGCACTTGTATCCATTCTTCCATAGTTGTATACCATAGCAGGATTGACCGCCAGAGGGTACAGTCATTTTCATTATCTTGGAAACAGAAGAGTGTATCCCAAACTGAGAACTCAATTGAATGAAAGTATAAGGTGGACAAACACCATTGGTACCATAAACCGTTGAAGGTGAGATCTTTAGAAAGATGACATATATTATGCCCAAGAATGGTTTCTGGAGATGATGGTAGGGTTGTTCCTCTTAGATTCCTTCTTCTGAAATATATTTCGATAGATATCAAAACAGATTCCCAGTTTCATGTTTTCGGATATCCCCAAGATTTTTAAAAGGCTCATCATAAGGAGAAAATGATAAATCAGGATTGATAAGATGGATGGGAGCTTGTCTCCAAAAAATGATGTTGGAAGATATAATCTTCTTTTGTTTCCCTATCATAAGGATAACGGGTTGCACCTTGGTAGATGATATATGTTGAAGCTGAAATTGTCTGAAGAGATAATTAGGCCCAACATTGTCCCTGCCCTTTATGTGTTGGACTTCAAACTGAAATTTTGAAAATCAGTCTTTGAGTCTGAGTAGCTGTTTTTTTGGGACTCCTTTATTCTTGAGCTCCATAATCACTGGGAATGATGTATTATCCAACTGGATAATGAAATGGTATCCCATTAAATGGAATTCGGATTTTTTAATTCCATATTTGTCAGCTAATATCTCCTTGTAGACAGCATGATAATGTGCTTCAAATTCTTTGAATTGGCCGCTGGCATGTCCACAACAATAAGGTTTCCCACCTTCATTTTCTAATAACATGGCTCCTTAATAATCATCATTGGCATTTATTGGTAATATCCATTGGCCATGTCTATAAATTCTCAAGGGTGAGAGTTTTTGACACACTTCTTTCAGATGTTTAACTGCCGCAGTTTGGTCAACATCCCAAGGAGATGGACTTTTCCTTAGAAGCTTTGACAATTTGCTTGTATAGGTTGAACATTTGGGGATAAAATCTTTAAGTTAGTTGATGATTCAAAGGAATTGATGGACCTATTTAACAGATAAATGCTCATCCAGGAACCTAAGTAGTTCTTAGGATAAGCGTGATCCTGGTTCATACTCCCCATCCTCAATCTTCATGCCCAGAAAATCATAGATTTTTGCTTGATCACACTTTTCTTTTCGGATAGCATGATACCAAATTTTTTAACCAAGTCAATGAACATGTTGAGAAGTAGTTCATGTTCCTCTATATTTTTGGAATATAGAAGGATATCATCTATGTAGATAATGGTATTTTTTAGTATGGGTTCAAAGATTTTAATCATGGTCTTTTGGAAATGGGATGGTGCAACTTTCAGACCAAATGGCAGAACTGTCCATTGGTATTGAGCTGTGGGTGGGCAAAAAACTATTTTATACCTTTCATCTGGGTGTAAATCCACTTGCCAAAAACCAGATTTAAGGTCAAATTTGGAAAATATTTGGGCTTTTGAGAGGTAAGAGAACATGAATTTTGTCCTGGGTGAAGGGGATTTATCATTAAGCAAGTCAAAGTTAAGAGGTTTGTATTCATTGAATGACCTCCTCTTTCCTTGAACTTGTTCTGCTCTCTTATTGACATAAAAAGCTAGGTAAGCCCAATTTGAGTTGGTGGCTTCAATTAGGCCCTAGGATAATAGTTCGTCGTATTATTGTCAGGCCAAATTCAACTCTTCTGTTATCATGCTAGGATGCGTGGCTTTAGTGGTGTTAATATCCTCATTCTTCTTGAAAGGAAGTTGAACATAGAATTATAAATTCTTCTAAAGTGGATGAGCATTGGTGAAGTATGCATGTGACTCGGGATAATATTTTTTCAATCTTTAGATAAGTACATCAGGTTCCATTATCTCTTTTACTGTGAACAACTTTTGTGTTGGTATGAATGGTAAGAATGTCCTCTTGTATTTAACTCCATGATAAAATATTCGTAGCTTCTGAGCTTTGAAAAAGACATCAAAGCCTATTAATAAATTATGACTATGAAGTTTGCTTTCGATAACTTTGATCCAGATAACATAGTCTGGAAGGATTTGAATTCCGACTAGTTTTTTAGATATCAAGGTAGTATGAAAGGTTTGCCCATCTACATGAAAAAAATATTAATGATGAGACTCCCAAGCTCCGTCTGGAAATATGTCTGGGTTCATCATAGTTTTTTGTGCTCCAGTATCAAAGACTCCAATCACTTTGATAGGTCTGTCATACTTTGACTGAACCACCTTGACTTCAAAATGAGTTGATGGTATTCCTTCTTGAATGATCATGTTAGTTCTCAGCATTGGAGGTTGGTTCATCATAAGAATGGGAGCATTCTCTTCTAAATCTTCTTCATCAGATGTCTCATGAAGGACGAAGGCTGTATCAAAATCCTGTCCATCTTGTTCTGAGTAGAGAGATTCTATGTCTGCTTCATCAACATCTGCTTCATAATAGTGAAAGTTCTGTGATGTCAGCTTAGCCACTTTCCCTTTCTTTGTAGGGCAGGTTTTTGTAAAATGCCCTTTTTATCCACATAGATAACATCAGTTAGTGGACATGTTTCTAAATGGCTTCCTTCGGAAGAACCTGTATGTTTGGTTTTTCTTTTTTCTTCTGAGCTTTTACTTATGTTTTTTTCTTTTGTGGAACAATGACATGCTTTCTCATGGCATTTTATTTCATGGTAGGATTTATCACATACCTTCTTAGGAATCTTCTATCTCTCCATCATTTCTTTAAAGAGATTTTGTTACTCACAGAGTTTCTCTAGAGCAACCAAACAGGTTTGATGATTTTGTAACATGCTGATTTGGGCCATGTCTTTCTTCATGGCTTGAAATATCCTCGCCATTTCAGGTTGTAGCTCTTGTGGTAAAGAGGCAAGGTAGACATTCTTCAGATTGGGATCATTATAGTCATTCAAAATATAAAATCTTTTAGACATTCGTTTGAAATGCCTATCCAAATCCTTTTTCTATAGTGAGCAGCACCTCATAGAGAAGTATTTTTTAGACATAGCCTAGGTGTACAAAGAAATTTCACCACTAAATTCTCTATGTATCTCACCAAGTACGTCAGCTGGCATTGGTGTATCGATAAGTTGTAATTACCGGTATTCTCCAAGGCTCAAGAACCATTCTCTTAGGACACCAAGAAACCTTGATGTAAATTCCTTAGGAACTGTTCTTAAATTAGCTCCTTCTCTGTTTAGCTAATTATCTATCCAGGCTGATAGTATATGTATCTTTTCTCTTTAGTTTTGAATAGGTACGTTATCAAATGAAAGCCAAGGACCAATAGAGGGTTTAGTACCATGGTTTTCAGTAGGATGTGTTACCTATGGTCTGTCAGTAGTCTCTTGATCCGAGTCATTAGAAATAGGTTCAGTGAAGGGTTGACTTTCTCCTGCATTAGCCATAAGGATTGCTGAAACATCAACTTCCTCTTGCTCTATTCCACTTAATGCTGAAAAGGTTTCTGTTGATTCTGATGTATAGCTTTGACTTTTTTTTGAACCACTTATTTCTCCTAGGAGACCAGAGAACATAAGATAGGCCATTACAGTATTAATAGGTTTTTTACCTTCAGTCTTTGATTGATCACCTTTTGCTTCTTTCTATCTTGAAGGTGATAACGGTATACTAGAGATCATCCCAAAATATTCGGCGTACAGCTGGGACTCTATCTTTGACTCATTTGGAAATTGATATACAATTGGTGAAGTCATAAACATGGAGACTCTATCTGGGGGCATAAAGGTTGAGCTTCTTTCTGCCTTATCTTCTTCGATCTTTGTAAGCTCCTTTTCGAGTTGCCTAATCTCCACTTCTTTTGATGTGAACTCAAAGACATACTACTAATTTACAATAAGGCTTCTGAGTTCTCTATCCAACTAGGTTATCTTCCCAGTAAGCTTCTGTTCCACTCTCAGAAGTTGGGTCTACAAGTAACTCATTTGATTATATGAATTTTGAACCTTGTCGAGAACTTGAGTACCTTGGAATCAATACTTTGTAGTGATTGATTTTGTGCCTGAGCATTTGTGGTCTACCAATTGAGGACTTCCTCTTCTTGACTCAGAGGCTTTAAATGGCCACTTGCTTCTACTATAGTACTCTGAATATAAGGTCATGAGGTTACCTTAGAAGTTTGATCCTGATGTGTTTCTAGAGGAGGAACATATTTTGCATTTCTTTTGAATATGAAACATGGTTGAGGAGCTTGGGGATTTGGAGATAATGGTCTCTCTTCATGTCTGCATGAATAGCCTTCTTGTGGAATTGATATTTTTGGTGGAGATGGATTAAGAGGGTCGTTGTATTTATTATCAGGGGTCTTACAATGTCTAATCCTTCTTCTTTTGGGAACTTCCTCTTCATCTTTGGCATCACTATCATCCCAGGTATTAGAGGAGCATCGGGGATCACACATGGAAGAGTCAACATCCTAGATAAAATTGCCATTAATTCGGTCTATGTATATATTGCTTCCATTTGGGTCGAATGAAGAGATGGGGATATCACTTTTCTTTCGTTAATGATGGTACAAATCATTAGTTGGAACATAGGAGTAGAGTTATCTTCAGGTTCTCTCTTATATATGATCTTTACTCGTCCATCCTTCAGTCGTTGAAAAATGAACTCTGTGGCATGAACCAACCTTGTCGCCTGGTAAAGAGATTCATAGTTGGTGATCCATTCAGTAGGAACTAATCATTGGAGATCACCTCTACTGATTTGTCTTGGAATTTGGATAATGGTGGGGACTTCTGAACTGGATTTAGCTAGTATAATTAGAGCGTCCTTTATCCCCTGATTTTTTAAATCAAGGGCATGATTTTGTAGTCGGTACATAACTTGATGATGCAGTGTTCCCATGATGGAGTTGAGAATTTTGTTCAGCACCAGTAATTTGGATCTGCACCTTAAATGCATCCACCAATGATGAATCCTGCAAGGATAATGCAAAATCGGGGAAGAAGGTTATTACCACACTTCCAGAGTTGTGTGGACAAAATAGTTCCCACAATAGCATGCTCATATTTGAGAAATTTCGTGTCAAGAAGGGCAATCCTTGCTATTATAGGAAGCCCTCTTCCACTATGGTATGATAATACCAGCCTCACAGCTCCAAGATGGAGGTGGGTGTATCATTCTCGCTTCCATGTCTCAATATATTCAGGAGGAATGAACAATGTGACATATTGTTCATGATTTGTGGCTGGAAGACCACAATGATCCATCCTAGATGATTGGACATACTTCATGGTTGGAGGATTTCAAGAGGAGATTAGAATCTTGATGCTCTTGGTAAGGCTACCATATTTTCTGTATACATTATAAAGACTAACAAGGGGGAACTATTTGTTCTATAATAGCATCTTCAGGAATAGTTAAGTATTCTACAAGGTTTTCTATTCTGCTAGTACATTGTTTAGGCAATGAAAGAGATGAAGACAGTGATAAAATTTGTGAAGTAATAGCACTTGGGTTTTCCATGATTATGGAAGGGCCTTCTCCAATCATAGCTCAAGCAAAAATCTACTTTTCAAAATGTTCTTCGACTGACATGATGAGAGCAACCTGGCTCTAATACCAAGTGGGTACGGGAGCCCTACTCGTTCACACCCTTAGAGGACAATGGCCACCATGTATTCCAACTGTCTTGAGCAGGTTGACTCTGAACTTCCACTCCTTCTTTGGCACTCTTAGCCTTGAGCAGTTTGAATACATGGTTGTCATGGTCCTCTAAGGGTGTGAACGAGTAGGGCTTCCCGTTCCCGCTTGGTATCAGAGCTAGGTTGCTCTCGTCTTGTCAGCGGGAGAATATTTTGAGAAGTAGATCTGTGCTTAAGGGGTGATTGGCGAAGGCCCTTCCAAAATCATGAAAAACCCAGGTGCTATTACTTCAGAAATTTTATCACAGTTTTCATCTCTTTTGTTGCCTAAATATTATACTAGTAGAATAGAAAATCTTGTAGAATACTCAACTATTCCTGAAGATGCTATCATAGAACAAACAGTCCCCTACCTTGTTAGTCCTTATAATGTATACAAAAAAATATGGTAGCCTTACCAAGAGCATCAAGGCTCTAATCTCATCTAATAATCCTCTAACCAAGGAGTATGTCCAATCATCTAGGATGGATCACTGTGGTCTTCCAGCCACAAATCATGAACAATATGTCACACTATCCATTCTTCCTGAATATATTGAGACATGGAAGTAAGAAGGATACACCCACCTCCATCTTGGAGCTGTGAGACTGGTATTATCATACCATGGTAGAAGAGGGCTTCCTATTACAGTAAGGATTTCCCTTCTCGACACCAGATTTTTCAAATATGAGCATGAAGTTTTGGCAACTATTCTGTCTACACTCAACTCCGGAAGTGTGGTAATAACCTTATTCCCCAATTTCGCATTATCCTTGTAGGATTCATCATTGGCAGATGCATTTATACTGTAGATCCAAATAATCGGTGCTAAGAAAATTCCCAACTCCATCATGGGAACACTGCATCATCAGGTTGTGTACTGGCTATAGAATCATGCCCTTGATTTAAAAAAACTAGGGGATAAAGGATGCACTAATGGTACTAGCTGAATCCAGTTCAGAAGTCCCCACCATCATCCAAATCCCAAGACAAATCAGCAGAGGTGATCTCCAACGATTAGTTCCTACCAAATGGATCACCAACTATGAATCTCTCCACCAGATGACAAGGTTGGTTCGTCCCATAGAGTTTAGTTTTCAATGATTGAAGGATGGACAAGTAAAGATGATATATCAGATGGAACCTAAGGAAAACTCTTCTCGTATATTCCAATTAATGATTTGTCCCATCTTTAAAGAAAACGAAGAAAATATCCCCATCTCTTCATTCGAGCCAGATGGAAGCCATATATACACAGACCAAATTAATGTTCATTTTATCTGGGATGTTGACCCTGCAATATGTGATCCTTGATGCTTCTGTAATGCCTGGAAAGATAGCGATGATGAAGATGAAAAGGAAGTTCTCAAAAAGAAGAAGAAGGAGACGTCGTAAGACCACTGATAATAAATACAATGACCCTCCTGATCCATGTTGGCTGTCGAGACCAATAAATAATAAAACACCCATTCTTAAAGATTTGTGATAGTGATGAACAAGGATCATATCCACAGAGATTGGTATTTTTATTCTATTGTGTAATGACAATATTCAATTGAACGAGAGAATTTGTAATGTGAGAGCAATTCAGTTTAAGTAAATTCAGTCAAGGGTTAACTTTAGAATATATTCGTAGAATCGATCATGGATACAAAAATAGTTCTTTCATTCAATCATTAAATTGGTTATAGTTGTTGGTACAACCAAAACAACCTATCTCTCCTTAGTTGTTCGATAATAAGGGTACGATCTCTAATTATTTCCCTTATCAATAAAAAATTCTAGATACAATCATAGAATTTAATTTACCAATAGCATTAGGTAGAGAGAGACCACCAATTCTAGCAAACAAACACACTTGTAGGTTCATTTAAGCTAGATCATATATCTCCATAACATATTGGTTCAAATAATCATGTTATTGTACCACAAATATTAGAATGGTTAAATGATTACGAATTTAACAATCTAATTGGCAACATATTGTTTCAACAGTCGAAATATTAGCCACCTCATTCAATCACCACAATAATAAGATTTATCGCTCACAGAAGATATATGAATAACGAAGAATGAAAGAAAAAATAAAAACTAATTAGATCTAATAATTTAAATGAACATAATCTTCTGTAATTTCCTTGGATGAAAAGATGAAGCTTAGCCTTCCATGGAGAATTGCAGCAAAAATCAAAATCAAAAGAGTGTATCCAAATTCTAGTTGTCTCTTCTCTCTATAACTCTCCAAAATATAAAGTCACTTCTCCTCCCCACTAATTCTAACAATAATTATCATTATAAATCAGAAGTAACTACTATCACTTAGTGGAGAAATAAGAATGGGTGATTATGTTCATTTCCATTAGTGGGCGTTTCAAGCTAAGGTGTGCCCATGCCTTATGCGATTTTTCTTTGACTGTATCATCCGAAGGTAAGGCGTGCCCACGCCTTTTGTAAAAACTTTAGCTGTTCCTTGCACATCTTCCAATCCACCATTTTATATCCAAGATGCATCAATCAATCCAATTGCCATACAAAACTCAATCTTTAATAAAAATTCAAGAAATAAGCATGATTATAAACCAAAACCAAGGGAAATAAGATAAAGAATTATAGATAAAATATATCCTATCAAATTCCCCCACGCCTAAACAATGCTTGTCCTCAATCATATATCTAAGCTCATGTTCATGATCCCATGTGATCAAACATCCACTCCTTCATTTGCTCATTCACATTCAGAGCGCCTCTCCCCTTTTTTATTTTTTATTTTTTTATTTTTTAAGTAAAATCACTCTTAGGAACACATACTTAATAACATCAACAATTGAATTGAATCCAAAATGCATAAGATCATACACCCTCACAAATGGTTCACTCATGTCACTTATAAGTGTATCAGATATAAACATATATAATTGAACTCTCGTGTCAATGCAAAAAAAGACTTTAACCATAAGCTTGCAAATATATCATATCTATATACCAATGAATGAAATGGAATGAAAAGATCACAAGAGGGTGTGTAATGGAGAATATGTAGTCGACTAAGGTAAGGTATGACAAAAAGATATATTGGTTAACAGAATCAAAGAAATCATACTTTCTTCACACTTAGCTCAATCAAACTAATAACTTAAGATTGCCTCGAATACTTATTATATGAATATATACAAAAGCTTGTATTCCTCACCCTTTTTTTTCTGTTTTGTTTTTTTTTCTGATTTTGTTTTTGATTTTTTTTTCTGATTTTGTTTTTTATTTTTATTTTTTTTTTTGGGAAAGAGGAGGAATACAACACACAAGCTTTACAAAATTTCAAATTTAGACAATTTATTCCAATGAGATGAATAAGAGCTAAATGTGACAAGTTTACATGATCTTCGACTCAAAATTCAATGGAGTATATCAACGAGCATGGCTAGTAGTGTGGCAAAAATTTTCAATGAAAAGGCTAAGGCACAAATATGGCTCACTAAGGGTATAAGATACAGGGTAGACTTGAAGCAAAAGATTAATTGTGACAAAGAAAATGGATTAAACCTAAATACCCATATTTTCAAAACATCCAATTCATCAATGGTTTAACAGAGACATGAATAACAATGCAAGTTCTAGAAAAATCAACTATACATGGTAATCACACCAAGAAAGAAATGGAGCATACTATAGGAATGATCATCAGCTGAAAAGCTCACAACATAAAGTTGTATATGTGTAATATCCATGCATTTTTGTTTCCAATCAATTGTAAAAATGATTAAACAAAGTGCATCAAAAGTGGTTTTTTTATTTTTCTATTTTTTCAAAACACATCAGAACATAGATATCAGTAGAAGAATTGGAACTCAGATAACAGGAATCACAAAAATGAACTAGATATCAGAACAGGCCAGAACCAAAATAGAAAAATCAACAAACATAACAATTAATTCCTCTCCCTCATACCTAGACTAACATTGTCCTCAATGTAAAGTAAGTAAAGGAAAAGTGAAGGACTTCCCTAGATAGTCTAGGTTGTGCAAACGTCATATCCTCTATTATGGAGGGGGAAATGGTGGATCAACGCCATGGTGCTTGAAGTAAGCCATTTGATTCCACTTCATTTTAGCCAATTGTGCCTACAGAAGCTCAAACTGTGTATGGTCATAATCCTGAAAACAAGGGTTAGGTGTGGTAGTCTCCTCATCCTCAGAGAGGTCACATGAAGTATGTAATCTCAGATGAGAGACCCTTCGTTTTTTTTTACAATTTCAATAGGTCTTGGTGCACGAAACAAATACACACCACCTACCTTTTCTAATAACAACATATTCTCTAAATAAGTTAAGTCTAAAGGAAACATTTCACATGCAACATGGAGATCATTATTATTAGGATCAATGAAATGCAAGTTCATGGCTAATTGAGTTATTAAAGAGCCCAAAATAAATTAATAAAATTGTTAGATAAGACATAAACAAATTGTGAAGCAAGCCAAAACCCAATGTTCACTTTAAATTTGCTCTCCATGCAAAATAGAAAATAAATCTCGGACTTATTCAACAATGCATAATTATCCTTACATCCCGAAAAGGAAAATGCAAGAAATCTATGAATGTACCTAAGTGTAGGCTTGTGAAGATATGTATAGGTAGATTTCTTTGGATCATAAAAAAATAGGATTATTAGACATGGATTCATATGCACTAATTGGACCAAATTGTGTAGCATAATCACAGATATTCTGTAGATACTCATCAGTTTTCGCATACTCTTATGTTACAAAACCAACTGCAATATTAAATTCAGTAAGCAAAAACTTGAACTCTTTCCCCATTAACATAAAGATAATCACTTTTGGACCATTCAAACTTAAATTGGCAGACTTCTTAAATTCAAAAGTAGTGTAAAATTCCCGAACAAGCTCAATATAGGCAGGATAATTAATAAAAATATAAGAATGTCATCCTATATTTTCAATTAACTGCACCACTTCATATTTTATATGCAAGAGCTCCATAGTAGGGAAAACAAGACACTTATAAGGAATGATATTCCATTTGTAGACATCCCGGTATCATTCCTTATCTTTTTTCTTTGTGATTGTTAGTCTGCCATTCAAATCATACACTAAAGGTGGAATAATTTGCAATTTCTTCCCTACTCGTGTGCTCTTTCGAATGGGGGTTTTATCCAAATTAACATTGGATGAATCAGAGTTCGGGATTGCACTCGGTGGACCGCTAGCTTTGGCTTTACCCTTCTGGGCTTGGGATGCTTGACTCATTGCTGCCAATTGCTGGTGGTATTGTGGTTATAGGCGATGTGGAGATAGAGAATATAGATGATGGTGAAGCAGACGGCAGCAGCTGGGCGGCAGTTTCGGACGGCAATGAAGCTGGACAACGGTGATAGACGGCGGTGGTGCTGGAACAACGATGCCAAATGGCGGTGAGGTGAACGACAGCGGCTGGGTGATGGTGATGCTGGATAGTGGCGATGCTGGAACAGCAACAGTGAAGTGGACGACAGTGGTTGGGTTACGATGACGATAGCGGTGAAGCGGATAGCAGTGAAGGGGACGGAAGCGAGCTGTTGGCCAGTGGTGAACTTGGAATGGCTATGCTGCTCTCTTCTTTATTTTTTGTTTTTGAAGCTTGTTGGTCTTTGCAAAAGAAAAAACAATGCTAGGGTTTCCTAAAATAAAAAGAAAAAGAATAATGAAAATAAAAATAAAAAAATTCAGAAGACCCAAATTCCTCCAGTGACGAATTGTAAATAAGGCGTGCCCACGCCTTACCCAAAATCATCAACTAAGGAAGAATCTGAGGTCTATGGATGAGCAGAACAATTTCAATAAGGCATGGGCACACCTTATGTAATTCCTGGTATGCTCAAAAATTGAATATCTCGATTTAGAGCGTGCCCACACTTTATGTGAAAATTTTCGCTGCTTCAATGAACGAACTAAAACAAGTTTTTTTTTTTTTAGCTACACTAAAAAACAAAAATTTGGGCTGCCTCCAAAAAACGCCTTTCTTTATGATCTTTGGCTAGACTCACTATTCATCAACCATGATAAACTGGAATTTTGAAGTCAATATTGTCAACATTTTGAACTAAAAAAATTTCATGAAAGATCTTTAAACGATGACCATTGACCTTGAAAATTCAGCCAGTATCTGGATTATGTGTCTCAACTATGCCATAAGGAAATAAGTTAGTTACAATAAAAGGCCTAATCCATTTGGAACGTAATTGACGAGAAGACAATTTCAATTTAGAATGAAAAAGTAGGACTGTTTTACCAACAAAAAAATCTTTCCTAGAAATCATACGATCATGGAATGCTTTCATTTTTTCTTTCTAAATCCTTGAGCTCTGGTAAGCTTCATGACAAATTTTCTCTAGCTCTTGCAATTATAATTTTCTCTCTTTACCCGTTTCATCAATTTTTATAATGCATTGTTTGATAGCCCAATATGCACGATGTTCTAGCTCTACCGGCAAGTGACAAGGTTTACAATATACCAAATTGTAAGGGGACATACCAATAAGAGTCTCATACACCATTCGATAAGCCCAAAGCCATCATCAAGTTGTATACTCCAATCCTTTTGGTTTGGATTAATAGTGTTCTCAAGTATAGACTTGACTTCTCTATTGGATATTTCAGCTTGCCCACTCGTTTGTTGATGATATGCAGTAGAAAATCGATGGGAAACATTATATTTTTTCAATAAGGCTTCAAAGACTTTGTTGCAGAAATGAGTGCCATGATCACTCACTATTGCCATGGGAGTCCCGTACCTTACAAAAATATGAGACTCGATAAAATCTACAACAATCTTAACATCGTTAGTATGAGTAGCCTTAGCTTCCACCCATTTCGACACATAATCCACAATAAGAAGAATGTAAACATTACCTAAAGATGAGGAAAAAGGACCCATAAAGTCAATCCCCCATACATCAAATATTTCACAAATAAGAATGGGATTAAGTGGCATTTGATCTCTATGTCCTAAGCTTTCAGTTTTTTGGCATTACTCATAACTCTTACAAAACAAATATGAATCACAAAACAAAGTAGGCCAAAACAATCCACTTTCTAGCACCTTATGAGCTGTTCTTTTCGGACCAAAATGTCCTCCACATGCATAAGAATGGCAAAATTGTAAAATGGAACAAGTTTAATGCCCGGGCACACATCTCTGAATAATTTGATCCGAGCAATATTTCCACATATAAGGATCATCCCAAGCATAATATTTGGCATCACTTTTGATTTTATTTCTTTGAGTTCTAGACAAATTACTTGGTAAAGTCCTAGTTAATATATAATTAGCAATGTCAGCATATAAGGACTGCTATTTTGAATAGAAAATAGATACTCATCTGTGAATTCATCTTTCAGTGGCGATGAACTTTCACTCGTGATCAATCTGCTAAGATGATCTGCAACCAAATTTTCTGTGCCCTTCTTATCACGTATCTCCAAATCAAACTCTTGCAACAAAAGTATCCAATGAATAAGTCTCGACTTGGACTCCTTTTTCTTGAAAAAGTACTTCAAAGCTGCGTGATCAGAAAAAACAATTACTTTAGCTCCAAGTAAATATGAACGAAATTTCTCTAAAGCAAATATAATGGCTAGAAGTTCCTTTTCCATTATAGAGTAATTGCTCTGTGCACTATCAAGTGTTCTCAATGCGTAATAAATGACATGTGGAGATCAATCAATTCTTTGTCCCAAAATAGCTCCAACTACATAATTTCTCGCATCACATATGATTTCAAAAGGGAATTTCTAATTTGGAGGTTGGATAATTGGTGTTGATGTTAGCTTTTCCTTCAAACAATCGAATGCATCCTTGCATGCATCATTGAATTCAAAATTCACATCCTTCTGTAACAATGTAGTTAGGGGATGGGTAATCTTGGAGAAATTCTTGATAAAGTGATGATAAAAACCTATGTGACCAAGAAAGGAACGAACATCCCGCACACTTGCGGAGGAAGGAAAAGATTTTATAACATCTATCTTAGCTTTATCAACTTCAATTCCTCTAGTTGAAACAACATGTTCTAAAATAATACCTTGATCAACTATGAAATGACATTTTTTATGGTTCAAAATAAGGTTTTTTTCTATGTGGTGCATGCATATATGAGTACTCATTCCCTTTATGTCCGCAATTGTCCATCCAATGGCTTCTTTAAACTCTTTGAGCTTTCAAATTAACTTCTCCTCTTCCAAAGTGGAGAGTTTGCTAGAAATGATTACCGGTAGAGTTTCTTCTTCTCCCAAAAAAATATACTTTAAATGTTCGGGAAGAAGTTTTAACTCCAACTTAGGTGCCTGAACAAGAGAAGGAAGAAGTTTAGTGTGAGAAAAAGGTAATTCAACATAAGAAACATTAAACCTCCAAGGTGTTAATGATTCTAGCTCACAAATCGTATCATACAAATTAGAGTCAACATCAAACTTCTTCATGTACTCGTGTGAACTTTCAAGAGTTAAGTTCCTAGTAAGTACAACTTTTAACTTATCATCATCACTCATATCAAAGATATTCTATGCAGAGAATCAATGACATCCACAACAAAAATAGAAGACACATCACTTGGATATGTCATGGCCTCATAGATATTAAACTTAATAATCTCACCATCAAATTCCATAGTAACTGTACCATTAAACACATCAATTTTTATTCTAGATGTTTTCAAAAAAGTTCTCCCTAACAAAATTAAAGAATGATATGATACATCCTCTTCCAAATTTAGCACATAAAAATCAGCAGGGAATATTTATTCATTCAATTGAACTAACAAATCTTCTAATACGCCTTCAGGATAAACATTAGACCTATCAGCCAATTGAATAATCACACCAGTTTCCTTTAAAGAACCAATATTCAAAGATGAATAAATAGATAACAGCATGACATTAATTGAAACTCCTAGATTAACATTGCTCTTTCAACTCTCACATTACCAACTTTACAAGGAATGGAAAACATATTGGGATCCTTGCATTTAGAAGGTAACTGTTTCTGGATAACAGCCGAAACATTTTCACCCATACTTACAAACTCATTACCTTTCACCTTTATATTGTTTGTGCACAATTCTTTAAGAAATTTGGCATACCGTGGTTCCTATTTCATTGCATCGAGTAAAGGGATGTTCACCTCGACCTTATGAAAGGTATCCAAGATTTCTTTCTTCTCTTCCTCCTTCTTGGATTTTGAGAATCGAGCAGGAAAAGAAGGTCTCGGTTTGACAACCTCTCGTAGTGGCTCCAAATTAAGTTCTTTAGATTGATCACTTTGAGTTCGAGGAACTTCAACTTCCTTTTCCACTTCTTCCACCAAGTTCTTTCCACGAGATGATTCAGGAACATCCTCTAGTCTTTTACCACTTCTCAAAGTGATTGTGTTTGCATTTTTCTTGGGATTCACAATCGATTCAGATGGTAATTTACCTTGAGACTCTATTTGGCTCATAGATGAAGCCAGTTGGCCCATTTGGTCTTCTAGCTTCTTCATACTTGTTCTCGTTTCCTATTGAAATTATTGTGTATTATGTTCAAGATGTTTAAAAAAAATTTCAAGGGACATACCTGAATTCGAGGAAGACTGTTGTTGATGAGGAAGAAGTTGCTTAGGCTGAAAGTTTTAGAATTGGGGCCTTGAACCATAATTGAAGTTTAGATGATCTCTCCAACCGGGATTGTTGGTGTTTATCCTAAAAATCCTCCAACTGTATTAGGTTGCACATGGGGCTCATCCTAAAGCATCAAGCACATGTCAATTGGATGTTCCATAGAAGCACAAATCCCATATGCCTTAAGTTGTTGGACATTTCCTGAAACCATTTTCTGAACAAGTTTAGTTAGATTAGCAATTTGACTTTCAATAGAAGAAGAATTTACCTCATTCACTTATCTATAAGACATGTCATGCCTAACTCCAAACTGTTGAGAATTAGCAGCCATGGTGGTAATTAAATCTCTAGCCTCGGTAGGCATTTTGTTCACTATAGCACCTTCACTGGCGGCATCCATCATCCTTCCCTCTATGGGAAGCAATCCTTCATAAAAATATTGTATTAGAAGCTGCTCTAATAATCCATGTTGAGAGTAACTTGCACTAAATTATTTAAACCTCTCCCAAGACTCTTGAAGCCCTTCTGAATCTTTTTACTTAATTCTACAAATTTCCCTTCTAATACTTGCAACTTTTGAAGTGGAGAATTTTTTTTCAAGGAACAACAAAACCATTCCCATCCATGTAGTCACAAAACCAGATGGCAAATAAAATAGGCAATCCTTTCCTTTATCGGCTAGAGAAAATGGGAAAGCACGTAGATTGATTTGTTCCACCATAATACCCGGTGATTTCACGCTAGAGCAAACTAGATGGAACTCTTTCACATGTTTGTGGGGATCTTCATTTTCTAATCCATGGAATCTTAAAAGAAGATGGATTAATCTGGACTTCAACTCAAAGTCACCCTCCACAGCTAGGAATTGAATGCAAAGTGGTTGTTGATTTACATTTGGTGGTGCAGCCAATTCCCTCAACGTCCTTTCCGCATTAGCCATGGTTGGCTCTATTTCTGTTTCAGGATCACTTGAAGAGTCAGCCAACGATACTGCTAAATTCAATTCGGAAGAGGATGATGATAATGCTTACTTTCTCAATTTCATTTCTCTCCTCAATCTTCTAGAAGATTTTTCAATTTCAGGATCAAAGTGGAGTTCACATGTACGAGAAAAATAGGGCATAAAATGGAACAAATAACAAAATAAAAATAAATAAAGAATGAATCAACTTGACACCAATCCCCAGCAACGGCGCCAAAAATTTGTTGGCTGTCGAGACCAACAAATAATAAAACACTTGTTCTTAAAGATTTTTGATAGTGATGACAAGGATTGTATCTATAGAGATTGCTAGTTTTTATTCTTTTGTTGTAACTAAAATCAAGGGGAGTTTGAGATTTGGTGAATGACAATATTCAATTGAATGTGAACAATATGTAATGTGAGTACAATTCAGTTTAAGTAAATTCAACCAAGGGTTAACTTTAGAATATGTTCGTAGAATCGATCATGGATACAAAAATAGTTCTTTCATTCAATCATAAATTGGTTATAGTTGCTGGTACAACCAAAACAAACAATCTCTCCTTAGTTATTCGATAATTAGGGTACAGCCTCTAATTATTTCCTTTATCAATAAATAATACTAGATACGATCATAGAATTTAATTTACAATGGCATTAAGTAGAGAGAGACCACCAATTCTAGCCAACAAACGCAGATGTAGGTTCATTTAAGCTAGATCATATATCTCCATAACAGATTGGTTCAAATAATCATATTATTGTACCAAAAATATTAGAATGCTTAAAAAATTATGGATTTAATAATCTAATTGGCAACATATTGTTTCAACAGTTGAAAGATGGACACCTCATTCAATCATCAAAATAATAAGATTTATCGCTCATAGAAGATATATGAATAACGAAGAATGAAAGAACAAATAAAAATTAATAAGATCTCACAATTCAGATGATCATAGTCTTCTGCAATTCCCTTGGATGAAAAGATGAAGCTTAGCCTTCCAGGGAGAATCGCAGCAAAAAATCAAAATCAAAAGAGTGTATCCATATTCTAGTTGTCCCTTCTCTCTATAACTCTCCAAAATAAAAAAGTCTCTCCTCCTCCCCACTAATTCTAACAATAATTATCATTATAAATCATAAGTAATGTTCATCACTTAGTGGAGAAATAAGAATGGATGGTTATGTTCATTTTCGTTAGTGTGTATTTCGACCTAAGGCGTGCCCATGCCTTACGCAATTTTTCTTTGACTGCTTCGTCCAAAGGTAAGGCATGCCCACGCCTTATGTAAAAACTTTGGCTGGTCCTTACATATCTTCAAATCCACTATTTTCGGTCCAAGATGTATCAATACATCCAATTGTCTTACAAAACACAATCTTTAATCAAAATTCAAGAACTAAGCTTGACTATAAACCAAAACTAAGGGAAATAATATAAAGAAATATAGATAAAATATATCCTATCAATCCACCGCCACCAAAAATATCAATTCCACAATAAGGCTATTCATTCAGACATGAAGAGAGACCATTACCTCCAAATCCCTAAGCTCCTCAACCATGTTTCATGTTCAAAAGCCGTGAAGAATATTTTCCTCCTCTAGAAAGACGTGAGGATCAAACTTCTAAGGTAACCTCAAGACCTTATATTCAGAGTACTGTAGTAGAAGCAAGTAGCCATTTCAAGCCTCTAACTCAAGGAGAGGAAATCCTCAATTAACATATGACAAATTCTCGGGCACAAAATCAATCACTACAAGGTATTGATTCCAAGGTAACTCAAGTTCTCGATAAGGTTCAAAATTTATATAATCAAATGAGTTACTTGCAGACCCAACTTCTGAGAGTGGAACATAAACTTACTGGGAAGATAACCTAATTGGATAGAGAACTCAGAAGCTTTATTGAAAATCAGTAGTATAGCTTAAAGTTTACATCAAAAGAAGAGGAGACTAGGCAAATCAAAAAGTCATTTGTAAAGATCGAAGAAGATAAGGTAGAAAGAAGCTCAACCTTTATGCCCCCTGATAGAGTCTCCATGTTTATGACTTCACCAATTATATATCAATCTCTAAATGAATCAAATATAGAGTTCCAGCTGTATGCCAAATATTTTGGGATCATCTCAAGTATACCCTTCCCACCTTCAAGACAGAAAGAAACAGAAGGTGATCAATCAAAGGATGAAGGTAAAAAACCCATTAATACTTTAATGGCCTCTCCTATGTTCTCTGGTCTGCCAAGAGAAACAAGTGATTCAGAAGAAAGTCAAATCTATACATCAAAATCAACTAAAACCTTTCCAACATCAAGTGGAATAGAGGAAGACGTAGCTGATGTTTCAGCAATCCTTATGGCTGATGCAGGAGAAAGTCAACCCTTCACTAAACCTATTTCATATGACTCGGATCAAGAGACTACTGATAGACCATATGTGACACATCATACTGAAAAGCAAGGTAATAAATCCTCTATTGGTCCTTGGTTTTCATTTGATGATGTACCTATTCAAAAGCGAAGAGAAAAGATGCATATATTATCAGCCAAGATAGATAATGAGCTAAACAAATAAGAAGCTAATTTATGAACAGTTGTCAAAGAATTCACATCAAGGTTTCTTGGTGTCCTAAGAGAATTGTTCTTGAGCCTTGGAATATACTTCCAATTACAACTGATCGATGCACCAACGCCAGCTGACGTAGTTGGTGAGATACATAGAGAATTTATCGGTGAGATTTCTTTGTACACCAAGGTTGTGTCTGAAGAATACTTCTCTGTGAAGTGCTGCGACAAAATTTTATCATTTTGTGTTGGCTTTTGAGTGCCACCACTTTCAATTTAATTGAATTTATGTTGTAGCTATGATCAAAATACCAAAGGTATGACTAGATGAATCAAAGTATAGTTTTCTCTTTGATTGAACTTTGGACTATGTTAGAGTCATAATTGGTAGATGCATGCTTCTGGCATATTTTTTTCAACAAGATAGCGTAAAATCAAGTCTCTCTGTTTTCCTCTAACTCTAGTGGAAACCATGTATGACATGGTATAGAGGTCAATCTTAGTTGATAAATATTGGGTTTTAGGCGCATCTAGATAACGGGGCCCTGATTCAACTAATCAAAGTTTCCATAAGTTCGTGAGATATTTAATCCCACTTTATAGCATGAATGAACATTTATCTCTATATTTGATGTAGGATAAAAGGAGTGTACTTGAGAAGGCTTAAATATTCGATCCATATTGGAATTATTTGTTCAATAAGTGAACTCCTAGACTATTTGCATCAAAGTCCTAAGTCTGAAGCATGTCCTGAGTAAACCAATCAAACCTCTGAAGCTAAGTACCAATAAAGATCTCACTCTTCAAGGAGCAATAAGTACTCAACAAGGAAAGAATAAAAGATATAATATAAATTAACTATGGTCAAATGGATTACCTTTATAAAGAGCAACTACAACTTACTATTTTTATTTTGTTAATATTTTGGATAGAAAATTGGGGCTAGTCTCTTAGTCTAAAAAATTTCTCTAAAATATAAGGTTTGAAGGTGCTTTGCTCGAAATTTAACACGTTAATCAATGAGGGTTTCTTGACTCTTTTGGTCCACCTCCTGGGTATGTATGAAGTATGTCTTTCTAGGATAAAAACATCATCTACTTGCTTAGATTTGTTCAACACTTAAAGATCCAATACTCAAATTACCCATTATGGAGCTACTAATCAAGTACAATATAGCATGTAGAGCTCGTACCAAATAAAGGGGACCACTCCCCTTAATAGTATCGGGCTATGCATCCTACATAATTATTTTCAAAGCATTTTTAAAACTTTACATTATAGAAAAATTCCTTCTCTTGAAAACGTTAATGAGCTAGTCCCAGTAAAGTGGACCCGCTCTAATACCACATTGTAACATCCGAAATCCACATTTGGAACATTACTACTTGACATTTAATTTAAATATTTTTCAATGTTCCAAAGGATGGTACTTTAAAAGAAAGAAGTTTAATTGCAAAATCATATGGTGGAAATAAACATAATATAGCTCGTGCAAAATTTTCATTACAAAACGTAATTAATTTTGATAAAATAATTAAATTTAAAACACTTGATTAATTGGAAAAGCTTACACATTCAGAGTCAAAACCACGGCTAAGCTCATCCTTCGTTGACCTATGTACCTGAAGAGGTGAGGGGGTGAGTGTTGGAAAATACTCTGTGGGCTAACTCTTTTACCCACAAGAGTACATACATATGAAAACATAACAATTTACATTGCATAGAGACACAGTGTACACCGAATCACTTCATATAACCATATACTATAAATACTGTAATATGTATGCTATTTACTTATTATAATACACATAAGAGCACATCAATCTTGTTTGGTACCACTTTGTCCTGCTCGAACATCATGAGTTTGGGAGCTACCTGAAGTGATCATTTGATCAGAATCTTGTACGGGTCATACCCATAAATCTTAGCCATATCTATGTACGGTATTATCCATATACCTTACACCTTGTGCAGCTCTACCATGAATCTTGCAAATAAGAGATCATGTATGTATGTTAAACATTCTCTTCACAGAATCATGTCATCAAACCATATCATGTCATTTTTAACATTCATAATACCATCGCATATCATAAATAATTGTCATATAATCATGCATATTTCTCTACAGGGTAATTAAACAAACCATAATACACAATTAGTGTGAGAGTATCACCCACCTCTTAAAGTAGTAGGACGTAAGCTTTTCCCGAACGTGAGGTCTCCGGAGCTCCTACAATAGGGATGAATTATTCACTAATAAACCCTTAACTAAATAAAACCTTAATCTATGAAATAATAAGATGCTACTTATTAGAAACTGTACAAATTGACTTAAAACATTTTAAGAAGTGGAAACGGGGACTAATATTTATAAAGATTGTGAAAACGAACGTCTCTTAAACTTAACCACATTATGATCTCAAGGTTCATGCATAATAAATAAATTTAAAACTTCATTTTTTCTCAACACCAGTATAGATAATGAATTTTTTGATATTTTTCCCTGATTTGAGTTCAATTGGAGTTACATCGAAGATTTTATGACTATTCGATGCATAGTCATACTGCGCAATAAGGAATGAATATTTGATAAATCACAAAATATATGCAGGGAAATTATGAATTTTGAACTATAGAAACTAGAATCATATGGAAGAATTGTATAAAAAATTTGAATCATTCGGAGAAGAATTTTCAATTTTGAATTTTATAAATCGGAATACCTGAAGCTGTAAATTCTTCACAGCCGTAGAAAATAAATCATAACTCATAAACTATAAGCTGGATTGACTTGAAATTTTTATGACAGATGAATAAACTTATAAAAATGACATATTAAATATTGAAGATATTTGGATAAGTATACACTTATATTTCAAGGTTTCTAATCAGAATCTTAGCAGTTTATAAATTTGAATCTAGAGTAATAGAAAATTGATATAAAATACAATAGATACCTAATTGAAATAAAATTTTAAATTTGAATTGAAGTCACAAGATTGAATGACATATTCAAAATTCAAGTGATTTGAATATGTATAAACATATATTCTGAATTTTACAATCATAAACCCTAGAATTTGTAAACCTGGATAGCAAGTGGTATAAAATTCATATAAAATTTCATGGTTCAAACTAATAATAGGGAACAACATATGAAAATTTCATAGAATTTGGAAATTTATAAATAAGACTTTCAAATTTTTTACCGTACTAGTACCTGAAAGTTGGAAAGAATGAAGAAAAAAGGAAGAACGGACGATGGCGGCTCACTAGAGAATCTCAAACTGATAAACCCTAGTAAATGAATATTAATCTATAATTAATCATCCTATTCCATGTATATATATATATATATATATCTGGGCTTGTCATCCTTTTAGGCGCCAGGCCTCAGTTTATAGACTTTAAATATTAGATCTAATTAGCTCAATTATAGCTTAATAGATTTAAACCATGGCCCAATGTTAATCAAATAACTTAATCATTCTTTTCTCAATTTCATTCCACATACAAATTGTACAATCATAAAAATAATATAATTGCAATATTTTCATAAATTGCAAATTAAATCATGGAATGATTTTATAAAACAATGTAATCATAAATTATAATGTATAATAATATTTCATAATCTCAATTATCATTCTATTAATTTAAGTCAAATAATTATAAATAAACCATGAAAATCAACATCTTATAGTTGCACATAAAATTATGAAAATTTCTATTGAATCACTTAATCATGCTCTAACTTCAATTCCACAAATAAAATCATAATGATATTAATTAGAGTACTTCATAATTAAGTCATAAGAATTCTCACATTAAATCTTAGAATAATTTAATATTATGAAGTAATTTTAATAATGAACATTGGTACTTTCATAAAAGTAATTTTAATAATACAATAAAAATTTGGGTTATCACACCCTCCCCCACTACGAAAAATTCCATACTCTGAATTGCATATCTTACTGAATGAAAGTGAGTATTGTTAATGACTAAATTTTGAGTTGGTATTGTACCAAAAAGTGAAGGATGAATATGTGAATTATGAGTTACTTTTAAAGTAAATAAGGACTTCAAGAATCGATATCATCAATAAACACCTTTTTTTGGAATACCTTGAATATACTCAAGAATATATATGATTTTATAAATTATAGAGGAAACTTGGAAATAAATAAGATTTTGAAATGATGAAAAAAAATTAGGATAGAATTTGAAATTGTCAAAGATTTGAAAGTGGACCTTAAACCAAAACATTGTGTCTAATTTGATACAAATGAAATTTAATAATTTATTTTTTTAACACATTTAGAAATTTATGAGTTTTGTCAAGAGGAGTATGAAATTTTGAATTGATTAGAATTTTAATATAACCAAAACATATTGATTTATAAATGACCATGTTTGGTTTATAACAAAATTCTAACGAACATTTCTGAAAACCTAGAAGTTCGAAGGTTAGTTTTGACAACTGAACCTTCAAGATATAGACGACTTTGAAATAAACTTAGATCATATGAGTGAAATCTGAAAGATTGAATTATTGTGAAAGCGAAATGCCTTTGAATAACCAATGGGTGAGATTGGCATAGTAATTGACATAAAACCTCGTATTGCAAATTGTATAGGTACAACACCGATGATCATAAACATAATTATGTATGAGGAGAACGAGAATTTTTTGTAGGGTAACTTTGTTTAGTTTAGAAATAATATTAAATAAAACAATTATGACATTTATGCTTTCAAATGTTAGAGCCCGTGCGGCGTCGATGAGGAATGCTACCTGGTGGATCCTACCAGTAGTCATATGCTTGTCTCAAAGATTAAGCCATGCATGTGTAAGTATGAACTAATTCAGACGGTGAAACTGCGAATGGCTTATTAAATCAGTTATAGTTTGTTTGATTGTACCTGCTACTAGGATAACTCTATTAATTCTAGAGATAATACATACAACAAGCCCCGACTTCCAGAAGGGATGCATTTATTAGATAAAAGGTTGACACGGGCTCCGTCCGTTGCTGTGATGATTCCCCATAACTCAACGGCTCGTATGGCCCTCATGCCGGCGACTCATCATTCAAATTTCTGCCCTATCAACTTTCGATGGTAGGACAGTGGTCTGCTATGGTGACGACAGGTAATGGAGAATTAGGGTTCGATCCCAGAGAGGGAGCCTGAGAAACGGCTACCACATCCAAGGCAGACAGTAGGCGCACAAATTACCCAATCGTAATACAGGGAGTTAGAGACAATAAATAACAATATCGGGCTCTTCGAGTTTGGTAATTAGAATGAGTACAATTTAAATCCCATAACAAGGATCCATTGGAGGGCAAGTCTGGTGCCAGCAGCCATGGTAATTCTAGCTCCAATAGAGTATATTTAAATTAATGAAGTTAAAAAGCTTGTAGTTGGACTTTATGTTGCGCCAGCCGGTCCGCCTTTCGTTGTGCACCGACCATCTTGTCCCTTCTGCTGGCAATGTGCTCCTAGCTTTAACTAGTCGGGTTGTGCCTCTGGCACTGTTACTTTGAAGAAATTAGAGTGCTCAAAGCAAGCCTACGCTCTGAATACATTAGCATGAGATAACATTATAGGATTTCAGTCCTATTACATTGGCCTTTAGGATCGGAGTAATGATTAACTAAAAGAGTCAGGGGCATTCATATTTCATAGTTAGAGGTGAAATTCTTGGATTTATGACAGATGAATAATTATGAAAGCATTTGCCTAGGTTGTTTTCATTAATCAAGAACGAATGTTGGGGGCTCGAAGATGATCAGATACCGTCCTAGTCTCAACCATAAATAATGCCGACCAGGGATCAGTGGATGTTGTTTTTAGGACTTTGCTGGCACCTTATGAGAAATCAAAGTCTTTGGATTCCAGGAGGAGTATGGGTGCAAGGCTGAAACTTAAAGGAATTGATAGAAGGGCACCACCAGGAGTAGAGCCTGCAGCTTAATTTGACTCAACACAGGGAAACTTACCTGGTCCAGATATAGTAAGGATTGAAAGACTGAGAGCTCTTTCTTGATTCTATGGGTGGTGGTGCATGGTTGTTCTTAGTTTGTGGAGCAATTTTTCTAGTGAATCCCATTAATGAATGAGACCTCAGCCTACTAACTAGCTACTCGGAGGACTCCCTCTGTGGACTGCTTCTTAGAGAGACTACGACCTTTTAGGCCACGGAATTTTGAAGCAATAACAGGTCTGTGATGCCCTTAGATGTTCTGGCCTGCTCGTGTGCAACACTAATGTCTTCAACGAGTCTATAGGCTTGGCCAACAGGCCCTGGTAATCTTTGAAATTTCATTGTGATGGGGATAGATCATCAGCTCGTGCTCGTGCTGACTACATCCTTGCCCTTTGTACACACTATTCGTTGCTCCAACCAATTAAATGGTCTGGTGAAGTGCTCAAATCGAGGTGATGTGGGCGGTCCACCACCCGTGATGTTACCAGAAGTCCACTGAACTTTATCTTTTAAAGGAAGAAAAAGTCGTAACAAGGTTTCTATAGGTAAACCTGCAGAAGGATCATTGCAGTGACCTGAAAAAATAGATCACAAACATGTACCAAACTGCATTGGCCTTCGGCGTGCGCACTCGCATCTCTCCACTCGGGGCCAACTAACTCGAGCACAAAAAACGCCAAGAAAAACCAAAGAGGATCGTTTCCCCTTCCCATGCCCCCGTTCACGAGACACGGAGAGGGAAAAACGCCCGTCATGAATCATAACAACTTCTTGCAATGGATATCTTGGCTCTCGCATTGATAAAGAACGTAGTGAAATACGATACTTAATGTGAATTGTAGAATCTAGAGAACCATCAAGTCTTTGAACGCAAGTTGTACCTAAGGCCGTCAGGTCGAGGGCATGCCTACCTGGGCGTCACGAATCGTGTTGCCCCCACTTCGCCTGGTGCTCGTATGCTCGTGGGGTAGGGGCGGATGTAGACCTCCTGAGCACTCCGTCGTGTGGCCAATCCAAATATGTCCCCCCATCGATAGACGTCGCGGCCAGTGGTGGTTGACTATCAACTCACTTGCTACCACGCTATGAAGCAGCGTTTGTGAGGGAAACCGAGATGTAATAGACCAAACAGCACACCCAGCAAACCTCCAACCGCAACCCAAAGTTAGGCGGGACCACCCACTAATTTTAAACATATCAATAAGTGGAGGAAAAAAACTTACAAGGATTCCCTTAATAACGGCGAGCGAATCGGGAAAAGCCCAACTTAAGAATTGGGCGGCCCCACCATCCAAATTGTAGTTTGGAGAAGCATTCTCAGCGGCGGATTGGGCCCAAGTCCCTTGGAAAGGGGCGCCAGAGAGGTGAGAGCCCCATCGTGCCCGAACCCTGCTGTACCATGAGGTACTATCGACGAGTCGGGTTGTTTGGGAATGCAGCCCCAATTAGGTGGTAAATTCCAACCAAGGCTCAATACGGGTAAGAGACTAATAGTGAACAAGTACTACAAGGGATAAATGAAAATGACTTTGAATAGAGTCTCAAATAGCGCTTGAAATTGTCGGAAGGGAAGCGGATGGGGGCCGGCAGTACATCCCAGGCAGATGTGGAACGGCGAGAGTCGGTCTACCAATCGGCTTAGGGTGCGGACCAGCACGGATTGGGGCAATGAAAAAATCCCAGGCTACAGACACACCTGTGGAATGCATTCGCTCTGATCTAGGTAGACAGCATGTGCCTTGTGCGTGTCCCGGCAACTACGTGCTCTTGGTGCTGGCCTGCGGGCTCCCTATTCAACCTGTCTTGAAACATGGACCAAGGAGTCTGGCATGTGTGCGAGTCAATGGGCAAGAAAACCCACAATGCACAAGGAAGGTGACTGGTGCAATCCCCCGAGGGGTGCAACGCCGACCGACCTTGATCTTCTGAGAAGGGTTCGAGTGGGCATACATGTTGGGACCTGAAAGATGGTGAACTATGCTTAAGCAAGGTAAAGCCAGAGGAAACTCTGGTGGAGGCCCGCAGCTATACTAACATACAAATCGTTCGTCTGACTTGGGAATAGGGGCGAAAGACTATTCGAACCACGAACTTTCCCTTAGCATAGCTAGAGCTCGAGCGCAAGTTCTATTAGGTAAAGCCAATGATTAGAGCCATCAGGGGTGCAATGTCCTCGACCTATTCTCAAAATTTAAATAGGTAGGATTGCGCGGATGCTCCGTTGAGCTAAACAAGGGTATCGAGAGCTCCAAGTGGGCCATTTTTGGTAAGCAAAACTGGCAATCCAGGATGAACCAGAAGTTAGGTTATGGTACCTAACTGCATGCTAATCGAGATCCTATAAAGGGTGTTGGTCGATTAAGATAGTAGGACGGTGGTCATGGAAGTCGAATTCCGCTAAAGAGTGTGTAACAACTCACCAGCCGAATCAACTAGCCCTGAAAATAGATGGTGCTTAAGCACACAACCAACACCCAGCCTTTGGGGCAAGGACAAGGCCCCGATGAGTAGGAAAGTGCAGCGGTCGCAGTAAAACCCAAGGCATGAGCCCGGGCTCAGTGGCCATCGATTCGGATATTGGTGGTAGTAGCAAATATTCAAATGAGAACTTTTAAGGTTGTAGCTCCTGTCCATCTTATTCTGAGTAGAGAGATTCTATGTCTGCTTCATCAACATCTGCTTCATGATAGTGAAAGGCCTGTGATGCCAACTTAGCCACTTTCCCTTTCTTCGTTGGGTAGGTTTTTGCAAAATGCCCTTTTTGTCCACGTGGATAACGTATGTCAGTGGACTTCTTTTTAAATGGCTTTCTTCGAAAGAACCTGTATGTTAGGTTTTTCTTTTTCCCTCTAAGCTTTTTCTTATAATTTTCTTTATCTTTTTTAGAACTATGGCAATGATTTCTTATGGCATTTTATTTCAAGGTAGGATTTATCATATACTATTTTAGGAATCTTCCATGTCTCCATCATTTTGTTAAAGAGATTTTGTTACTCACAGAGTTTATCCAGAGTAATCAAGCAGGTTTGATGGATTTGTCCCATTCTGATTTGGGCCATGTCTTTTTTCATGGCTTGAAACATCCTCGCCATTTCTGGTTGTAGCTCTTGTGGTAAAGAGGCAAGGTAGATATTCTTTTAGACATTATAGACATTCAAAATGTAGAATCTTTTAGACATTTATTTGAAATGCTTATCTAAATCCTTTTTCTATAGCGAGCAGCACCTCATAGAGAAGTATTTTTTAGACACAACCTCAGTGTACAAAGAAATCTCATCGATACATTCTCCATGTATCTCACCAAGTACATCAGCTGACGTTGGTGCATCGATCAGTTGTAATTGCCAGCATTCTCCAAGTCTCAAAACCATTCTCTTAGGACACCAAGAAACCTTGATGTAAATTCCTTGAGAACTGTTCTTAAATCAGCTCCTTCTCTGTTTAGCTTATTATCTATCCAGGCTGATAGTATATGCATCTTTTCTCTTCGCTTTTGAATAAGTACATCATTAAATGAAAACCAAGGACTTATTGAGGGTTTAGTACCTTGATTTTCAGTAAGATGTATTACATATGGTCTGTTAGTAGTCACTTAGCCAAGTCATCAAAAATAGGTTCAGTGAAGGGTTTTTCTTCTGCATTAGCTATAAGGATTGCTGAAACATCAGCTACCTCTTCCTCTATTCCACTTGATGCTGGAAAGGTATATTTTGATTCTGATGTATAGCTTTGACTTTCTTCCGAATCACTTGTTTCTCCTGGGAGACTAGAGAACATAGGATGGGCTATTAAATTATTTAAGGATTTTTTTACCTTCAGTCTTTGATTGATCACCTTCTGCTTCTTTCTGTCTTTAAGCTGGTAAGGGTATACTGGAGATCATCCCAAAATATTTGGCATACAACTAGGACTCTGTCTTTGACTCATTTGGAGATTGATATATGGTTGTTGAAGTCATAAATATGGAGACTCTACTAGGGGGCATAAAGGTTGAGCTTCTTTCTGCCATATCTTCTTCAATCTTTAAAAACTCCTTTTTTAGTTGCCTAATCTCCGCTTCTTTTAATGTGAACTCTAAGCCATACTATTGATTTGCAATAAGGCTTCTGAATTCTCTATCCTACTGGGTTATCTTCCCAGTAAGCTTCTATTCCACTCTCAGAAGTTGGGTTTTCAAGTAACTCATTTGATTATATGAATTTTGAACCTTGTCAAGAACTTGAGTTACCTTGGAATCAATACTTTTTAGTGATTGATTGTGCACCTGAGCATTTGTGGTCTGCCAATTGAGGACTTCCTGTCCTTCACTCAGATGCTTTAAATGGCCACTTTCTTCCACTACAGTACTCTGGATATATGGTCTTGAGTTTACCTTAGAAGTTTGATCCACACGTCTTTCTAAAGGAGGAAAATCTTCTACATGGCTTTTGAAGATGAAACTTGGTTGAGGAGCTGGGGGATTTGGAGGTACTGGTCTCTCTTCATATCTGCATGAATAGCCTTCTTATGGAATTGATATTTTTGGTGGAGGTGGATCAGGAGGGTTGTTGTATTTATTATCAGGGGTCTTACAACGTCTCCTTCTTCTTCTTTTTAGAACTTTCTCTTCATCTTTGTCATTGCTATCATCCCATGTATTACAGGAGAATCGGGGATCACACATGGAAGGGTCAACATCCCAAATAAAATGGCCATTAATTTGGTCTGTGTATATATGGCTTCCATTTAGGACGAATGAAAAGATGGGATATACTATTTCCTTTCTTTAAAGATAAGACGAATCATTAATTGGAACATAGGAGTAGAGTTTTCTACAGGTTTCGTCTTATATATCATCTTTACTCATCCATCCTTCAGTCATTGAAAACTGAACTCTATGGTACAAACTGACCATTTCACCTGGTGGAGAGATTTATAGTTGGTGATCCTTTCAGTAGGAACTAATCGTTGGAGATCACCTCTTCTAATTTGTCTCAGGATTTGGATGATGGTGGGGACTTTTGAACTGGATTTAGCTAATACAATTAGATCGTCCTTTATCCCCTAATTTGTTAAATCAAGGGCATAATTTTGTAGCCATTACACAACCTGATGATGCAGTGTTCCTATGACGGAGTTGGGAATTTGCTCAGCACCGATTATTTGGATATCTTAAATGTATCCACCAATGATGAATCCAACAAGGATAATGAAAAATTGGGGAAGAAGGTTATTACCACACTTCTGTTGTTGAGTGTGGACAGAACAGTTCCCATAACAGCATGCTTATATTTAAGAAATCTGGTGCTGAGAAGGGTAATCCTTGCTATTGTAGAAAGCCCTCTTCCACCATGGTATGATAATACCAGCCTCACGGCTCCAAGATGGAGGTGGGTGAATCATTCTCGCTTCCATGTCTCAATATATTTAGGAAGAATGGACAGTGTGACATATTGTTCATGATTTGTGGCTGGAAGACCACAGTGATCCATCCTAGATGATTGGACATACTCCTTGGTTGGAGGATTTCGAGAAAAGATTAGAGCCTTGATGCTCTTGGTAAGGATACCATATTTTATGTATACATTATAAGGACTAACAACGGGGAACTATTTGTTCTATGATAGCATCTTTTAGAATAGTTGAGTATTCTATAATGTTTTCTATTCTACAAGTACAGTATTTAGGGAATGAAAGAGATGAAGATTGTGATAAAATTTGTGAAGTAATAGCACCTGGGTTTTCCATGATTTTGGAAGGACCTTCTCCAATCACTTCTCAAGCGCAGATCCACTTCTCAAAATATTCTCTAGCTGACAAGATGAGAGCAACATGGCTCTCATACCAAGCGGGTACGGGAGCCCTACTCATTCACACCCTTAGAGGACCATGGCCACCATATATTCAAACTTCTCAAGGCTAAGAGTGCCAAGGAGGAGTGGAAGTTCAGAGTCAACTTACTCAAAGTAGTTTGAATATATGGTGACCATGGTCCTCTAAGGGTGTGAACGAGTAGGGCTCCCATACCCGCTTGGTATCAGAGCCAGGTTGCTCTCATCTTGTCAGCCGAACAATAATTTGAGAAGTAGATATGTGCTTGAGCAGTGATTGGAGAAGGCCCTTCCAAAATCATGGAAAACCCAGGTGCTATTACTTGATAAATTTTATCACAGTCTTCATCTCTTTCATTTCCTAAATACTGTACTAGTAGAATAGAAAACGTTGTAGAATACTCAACTATTCCTGAAGATGCTATCATAGAACAAATAGTTCCCCCGTATTAGTCCTTATAATGTATACAGAAAATATGGTAGCCTTAACAAGAGCATCAAGGCTCTAATCTCATCTCGAAATCCTCCAACCAAGGAGTATATCCAATCATCTAGGATGGATCATTGTGGTCTTCCAGCCACAAATCTTGAACAATATGTCACACTATCCATTACTCCTAAATATATTGAGACATGGAAGTAAGAAGGATACACCTACCTCCATCTTGGAGCCGTGAGGCTGGTATTATCATATCATCATAGAAGAGGGCTTCCTATAATAGCAAGGATTGCCCTTCTTAACACCAGATTTCTCACATATGAGCATGTTGTTGTGGGAACTCTTCTCTCCACACTCAACGCCGGAAGAGTGGTAATAACCTTCTTCCCCAATTTCACATTATCCTTGCAGGATTCATCATTGGCAAATGCATTAAAGGTGCAGATCCCAATAACCAGTGCTGAGCAAATTCCTAACTCCATCATGGTAACACTCCATCATCAAGTTTTGTACCAGCTACACAATCATGCCCTTGATTTAAAAAATTAGGGACAAAGGACGCTCTAATGGTACTAGCTAAATCCAGTTCAGAAGTCCCCACCATCATCAAAATCCCAAGACAAAGCAGCGATGGTGATCTTCAACAATTACTTCCTACCAAATGGATCACCAACTATGAATCTTTCCACCAGGTGATAAGGTCAATTCATGCCACAGAGTTTAGTTTTCAAGGACTGAACGATGGACAAGTAAAGATGATATATAAGTCGAAACCTGAGGAAAACTCTAGTCCTATGTTCCAACTAATGATTTGTCCCATCTTTAAATAAAGGAAAGAGAATATCCCCATCTCTTCACTCGATCCAGATGGAAGCCATATATACATAGACCGAATTAATGGTCATTTTATCAGGGATGTTGACCCTTCAAGGTGTGATCCTCGATGCTTCTGTAATACCTAGGAAGATAGCGATGATGAAGATGAAAAGAAAGATCCTAAAAGAAGAAGAAGAAGATGTTGTAAGACCCCTGATAATAAATACAACAACCTTCCTGATCCATGTTGGCTTTTGAGACCAACAAATAATAAAACACTTCTTCTTAAAGACTTTTTATAGTGATGAACAAGGATCATATCCACAGAGATTGGTAGTTTTTATTCTTTTGTTGTAACTAAAATTAGGGGGGTTTGAGATTTGGTGAATGACAATATTCAATTGAATGTGAACAATGTGTAATGTGAGTGAAATTTAGTTTAAGTAAATCCAACCAAGGGTTAACTTCATAATATGTTCGTAGAATCAATCATAGATACAAAAAGGGTTCTTTCATTTAATCATTAAATTGGTTATAGTTGTTCGTACGACCAGAACAACCTATCTCTCCGTAGTTGTTCGATAATCAGGGTACGACCTCTAAATATTTCCCTTATCAATAAACAATTCTCGATAAACAATTCTCCTTAATATATACAAAAGCTTGTATTCCTCAGCCCTTTTTTTCTATTTTGTTTTTTTTTTGGATTATGTTTTTGATTTTATTTTTTTTGGGGGAAAGAGAAGGAATACAACACACAAGCTTTACAAAAGTTCAAATTTAGATAATCTATTCCAATGAGATGAATAAGAGCTAAATGTGACAAATTTACATGATCTTCGACTCAAAATTTAATGGAGTATATCAACGAGCATGGCTTGTAGTGTGGTAAAAATTTTCAATGAAAAGGCTAAGTCACAAAGATGGCTCACCAAGGGTATAAGATACAGGGTAGGCTTGAAACAAAAGATTAATCATGACGAAGAAAATGGCTTAAACCTAAATACCCATATTTTCAAAACATCTCATTCATCAATGGTTTAATAGAGACATGAATAACAATGCAAGTTCTAGAAAAATCAACTAGACATGACAATCACACCAAGAAAGAAATGGAGCATACTATAGGAATGTTCATCAGCTCAAAAGCTCACAACATAAGGTTGTATGTGTGTAATATCCATACATTTTTGTTTCCAATCAATCGCCAACAATGATTAAACAAAGTGAATCAAAAGTGGTTTATTTAATTTTTTTTTTCAAAACATATCAGAACATGGATAGCAGTAGAAGAATTGGAACTTAGATAACAAGAATCACAAAAATGAACTAGATATCAGAATAGGCCAGAACCAAAATAGTAAAATCAACAAGCATAACAATCATTTCCCCTCCCTCACACATAGACTAACATTGTCCTCAATGTAAAGTAAGTAAAGGAAAAGTGAAGGACTTCTCTGCATAGTCTAGGTTGTACAAACGTTATGTCCTCTATTGTGGAGGGGGAAATGGTGGATCAATGCTATGGTGCTTGAAGTAAGCCATTTGATTCAACTCCATTCTAGCCAATTGTGCCTGCAGAAAGCTCAAACTTTGTGTGGTAATAATCCTAAAAAGAAGGGTTGGTGTGGTAGTCTCCTCATCCTCATGGAGGTCACGTGAAGTATGTAATCTCAGATGAGAGATCCTTCATTGTTTTGAAATTTCAGTAGGTCCTGGTATACGAAAGCATTACACACCACCTACTTTTTCTACTAACAACATATTCTCCAAACAATTTAAGTCTAAAGAAAACATTCCACACACAACAAGGAGATCATTATTATCAGGATCAATCAAATGCAAGCTCACAGCTAATTCAGTTATTAAAGAGCCCAAAATCAAATGTCTTTGGTTAGATAAGACATGAACAAATTGTGAAGCAAGCCAAAACTCAAGGTTCACTTTAAATTTGTTCTCCATGCAAAATAGAAAATAAAGCTCGACCTTATTCAATAATGTAGAATTATACTTACGTCCTGAAAAGGAAAATGCAAGAAATCTACGAATGTACCTAAGTGCAAGCTTGTGAAGATATGTATCGGTAGATTTCTTTGGATCATAAAAAATAGGATTATTAGACATGGACTCATAAGCATTAATTAGACCAAATTGTGTAGCATAATCATAGACATTCTGTAGACACTCATCAGTTTTCGCATACTCTTCTGTTTCAAAACTTGAGTAAGCAAAAACTTGACCTCTTTCAACATTAACCTAAAGATAATCACTTTGGAACCATTCAAACTTAAATCGGCAAACTTCTTAAATTTGAAAGTAGTGAAAATTCCCGAATAAGCTCAATATGGGCAGGATAATTAATCGAAAAATAAGATTGTCATCCTATATTTTCAATTAACTACATCACTTCATATTTTATATGCAAGAGCTCCATAGTAGGGAAATCAAGACACTTACGAGGAATGATATTCTGTTTGTAGACTTCCCGGTATCGTTCCTTATCTTTTTTCTTTGTGAATGTTAGTCTACCATTCAAATCGAACCTTGAAGGTGGAAGAATGTACAATTTCTTCCCTACTCGTACACTTTTTTGAATGGGGGTTGTATACAAATCAGCGTTGGATGAATCAGAGTTTGGATTAGACTTGGTGGACCACTAGCTATGGCTTTACCCTTCTGGGCTCGAGATGCTAGACTCATTGCAGCTAATTGTTGGTGGTATTGTGGCTATAGGTGACATGGAGATAGAGAATATCGACAATGGTGAAGCGGACGGCAGCGGCTGGGTGGCAGTTTTGGATGGCAACAAAGCTGGACGGCGATGGTGCTGGAACATCGGCGTTGGATAGAACCGGACAGCGGTGAGGCGGACGGCAGCGGATGGGTAACGGTGATGCTGGATAGTGGCAATACTGGAACAGCAGCGCTGGATGGTGGTTAAGAAGACAACTACTGTAGGGCAACGGTGACGATACTGATGAAGCGGACGACACCAGCTGCTGGACGGCAGTGAACTTGGAATGGCTATGCTGCTCTTTTCTTTGTTTTTTTGTTTTTGAAACTTTCTACTCTTAGAAAAAGAAAAAAATGCTAGGGTTTTCTAAAATAAAAAGAAAAAGAATAATGCAAATAAAAATTAAAATGTTCAGAAGACCCTAATTCCTCCAGCGGCCGATTGTAAATAAGACGTCCCCACGTCTTACCCAAAATCGTCAACTAATGAAGAGTCTAAGGTTTGTAGAAGAGCAGAACAGTTTCAATAAGGTGTGGGCATGCCTTATCTAATTCCTGGTATGCTAAAAAATTGAATATCTCAATTTAGAGCGTGCCCACACTTTATGTAAAAAAATTCACTGCATCAATGAACGAACTAAAACAATTTTATTTTGAGCTACACAAGAAAATAAAAAGTTTGGACTGCCTCCCAAAAGCATCTTTCTTTACTGTCATTGGCTAGACATCACTATTTATCAACCGTGATAAACCAAAATTTCTAAGTCAATATCGTCAACATTTTGAACTAAAAAAATTTAATGAAAGATCTTTAAACGATGACCATTAACCTTGAAAATTCAGCCAATATCTGGATTATGTATCTCAATTGCGCTATAAGGAAATATGTTAGTTACAATAAAAGGCCCAATCCATTTGGAATGCAATTTATCGAGGAAACAATTTCAATTTAGAATGAAAAAGTAAGACTTTGTTACCAACAAAAAGTTATTTTCTGGAAATCATACGATCATGGAATGCTTTCATTTTTTCTTTGTAAATCCTTGAGCTCTCGTAAGCTTCATGACAAATTTCCTCTAGGTCTTGCAACTATAATTTTCTCTCTTTACCCGCTTCATCCATTTCAATATTACATTGTTTGATATCCCAATATGCACGATGTTGTAGCTCTACCGGCAAGTGACAAGGTTTACCATATACCAAAAGGTAAGGGGACATACCAATAAGAGTCTTATATGCCGTTCGGTAAGCCCAAAGCCATCATCAGGTCGTATACTCCAATCTTTTCGGTTTGGATTAATAATCTTCTCAAGTATAGACTCGACTTCTCTATTCGATATTTCAGCTTGCCCACTCGTTTGTGGATGATATGCAGTAGAAACTCGATGGGTAACATTATACTTTTTCAATAAGGCTTCAAACACTTTGTTGCAGAAATGAGTGCCACGATCACTCACTATTGCCCTGGGAGTCCCGTACCTAGCAAAAATATGAGATTTGATAAAATCTACAACAACCTTAGCATCAATAGTATGAGTAGCCTGTCACACCCCCACCCTTATAAAACCCACAAAACAAAGGTTACTTCTAACCTGTTTAAACCTGTACATTTTTTTTTCATTAACTAGTAACATATTTATGATATATAATTTATCCCCGAAACCAAAACTCTTTCACGTTCAAGAAACATCCCCAATATATACAAACATATCCATCCCAACCACACAAATATATACATGCCCAAAAATCGATTAACATTATACAAACTCAAACTATATAACAAAATAGAAGGCCAAAAGCATAGTACGCCCATGGTTTAGCCCCAAAGGTCGTCATCCATGTACACCGATCCCAAAAGCTTGTTGAAGAATGAACAACATGCCCGATAAGCCGTAAGCTTGCACATCATCAATATGCTCACCTACAATGCACAAACTAGGTGAGCTATAGCCCAGTAAAAGGAAATCATGCATGTACGATAAATTAAATGTTTGCAGAAACATTTTAAGAGATGTAAAATGCATACTACTGAAACTCTAACCAATGTTCTGGATATTTTAGCTTTATAGGGCCCGTGACACACCTATTGTGCACTGGAAAGAGCTAGCTCAATAAATAATCATAATCATAGAGTCTATCCATGTCTCACATGCCACCGGCCCGACAAATCGGGCCTATCCATGTCTCATATGCCACCGACTCAATATATCATAAAGCCTATCCATGTCTCACATGCCACCGGCTTGAAAAATTAAGCCTATCCATGTCTCACTTGCTACCGGCCTCGGTACACTAGTAGTGGTCAACATGTCAATGCTCGTGAATGTTATGTTTCTTTTCACCATACAATGAATGTAAAGCAGGCAATATACGACCCTTGCGTACACATGCCAATGCTCATGAATGTTATGTTTATACAATATCAAATCAATCAATCCTGCCAAAACAGACTATGTACAACTTATACAATGCATATGCCTATGTTCGTGAATATTATATTTATACAATATCGAATCAATCATTTACATCACGTAATTCATATCAATTAATATCAAAAGGCACAATTCACCAATATTCCATAAGAAAATATTCATATTTCTCAATATCAAAAGGTACAAGTCACACATATTCCATAAGTTAATATTTATATCTATCAATATCAAAAGGCACAAATCACAAATATTCCGTAGGATAATATTTATATCTATCAATATTAAAAGGCACAATTCACTAATATTCAATAAATAACACAAACAAATACTAGGTCTATGCATTGCAGGTGCAAATTGATTTCTACTTACCTCTTTTCTGATAATATGTATCCGAGACTCCTACACGTACGGACAAGTTAGTAATTTTTTTCCTGGAACCGAAGACTTGCGTTCTCTCTCTCTCTCTCTCCCCCGTAACCTCTCTTCACTCCTTTCTTTTTTTCTCTTCTTTTTTCTTTTTCTCTTCTTCTTCTTCGCTAGACTCTCGCGCACCCTCCAGAATGAGCTCCTTCCTTTTCTCTCTTTTCTTTTTCTTTTCCTTCCCTCGTAAGAAATAAAGCAGCCGCTTTCCCCTTATATATATTTATATATATATATATATATGTACACACCTTAATTACATATATAAAGGCAGCCGCCTTATATGCATATACGTTCACACTCTTAATTAGGATTAGTATTATTTTATTACTAATTATTACCTACCCTAATTACATATATATACACACCCACTATCAGCATAATGAATATTATTATTATTATTATTATTATTATTATTATTATTATTATTATCTCGCCATGTGTAATCATGTTTTATTAGAACTTGATACGTTATCTCTTTCAGCCTAAAGGGTTCCAACCTATAATATAAACCCTACAAAATTTCATAGCAATATCCTAAGCATAATTAAACACGAGTTGTGATACCAATAAAATGTCATTTAAATAGCAAATAATATTATAAAATAAATGCAATGCATGAATTATATTGACCAGTGAGTAGTGAGAGGCGTGGGGTATCACATCCTCCCCTTCTTATAAAAATTTCGTCCTCAAAATTTACTTACTTGAAGAGTTCTGGGTATTTCGACTTCATTTCATCTTCTCTTTCCCAAGTAGCTTCTTCTACTGACTGATTTCTCCATAGGACTTTGACTAGTGGAATTTCCTTATTTCTCAGTTGCTTCACTTCTCGTAGTAAAATTTCCACAGGCATTTCTTCACAGGTTAAGTTTTTTTTTTTTAACTTTGCAGGTTCATCGTTCAGAATATGAGATGGATTTGCTACATACTTCCTCAACACAGACATATGGAACACATTGTGATTATGAGTCATTGATCTAGGCAGGTCAAGTCTGTAGGCAACATCACCAATTCTCTCAATGATAGGAAAGGGACCAATATACCTCGGACTGAGCTTTCCCTTTTTACCAAACTGAATTATTTCTTTTATCGGAGAAACTTTCAAAAATACCCGATCTCCTACTGCAAATTCTAACGTTCTCCTTCTTTTATCTGCATAACTTTTCTGTCGACTCTGAGCAGTTTTCATTCTTTCTCGAATCTGTGCTACAGCTTCTGACATTTCTATGATCATATCTGGACCCAAAAGCTTTCATTCACCAACCTCATCCCAATGTACCAGTGATCGACATTTTCTGCCGTATAGTGCTTCATATGGAGTCATTCCAATAGTTGACTGATAGCTGTTATTATAAGAAAACTCTATCAAAGGCAAAAACATGCTCCATTGTCCCTGAAAGTTTAAGACGCAGGTTCTGAGCATATCCTCCAATGTTTGTATTGTTCGCTCTGACTGCCCATCTGACTGAGGATGATATGCAGTACTGAAGGATAACTGTGTCCCCAATGCCTTGTGTAGACTCTTCCAAAACGTAGAAAGAAATCTTGAATCCCTATCAGAAACAATGGACAGTGGAACTCCATGAAGTCGGACTATCTCTTATATATATAGTTGAGCATATCGATCCATTGAATAAGTAGAACAAATAGCAAGAAAATGGGCAGATTTTGTAAGTCGATCCACAATAACCCAGATAGCATCATGACCTTTGACTATTTTTGGTAATCCTACAACAAAATCCATAATAATGTTCTCCCATTTCCATTCCGGAATCAGTAAGGGCTGCAAGGTTCCTGCTAGCCTTTGATGTTCTTCCTATACCTGTTGACATGTTAGACATTGTTCCACGTACTGAGCAATATCTCTCTTCATACTTGGCCAACAATAATGTAATTTCAAGTCTCTGTACATTTTAGTAGCTCCTGGATGTACTGAATATGGTGTCGAGTGTGTTTCTGCCATGATGTTTGTACGTAAATTATCCACATTGGGTACACATAACCAATTTCTGAATTAAAGGACCCCTTCTTTTAACATTCGAAAATCTGATGCTTTTCTGGAAGCAACATCTTCCTTTACTTTAGCCAAATATTCATCTGTGAGTTGTCCCTGCTCAATTCAATCAAGTAAAGTAGGTCGAAGAGTTAGAGCTGCTAATTTTGCTTCCACTGATCCATGCATTACAACTTCGATGTTCATTTTCTGCAGGTCCAACAACTCTTGTCGCTGAATTATAGGCATCCCAGTAGTGTTATGAGTTGATTTTCTGCTCAATGCATATGCTACAACATTTGCTTTACTAGGATGATAGTTGATAACACAATCATAATCTTTCACTAGTTCCAACCATCTTCGTTGCCGCATGTTTAGCTCTTTCTGCGTGAAGAAATACTTTAAGCTTTTATCATCAGTATAGATCTCGCATCGTTCTCCGTATAGATAATGTCTCCAAATTTTAAGTGCAAACACCACTGGACCAAGCTCTAAATCATGAGTAGGGTAATTCTTTCCATATTCTTTTAGCTATCTAGATGCATACGCTATTACCTTTCCATTCTGCATTAATACACAACCCAAACCATTCTTCGAAGCATCACTGTAAACCACAAAACCTTCACTACCTGATGGAATTGCAAGGATGGGTGCTGAAGTCAACCTCCTCTTTAGTTCTTGAAAACTTTGTTCACAGGCTTCTGTCCATCGGAAGGTTACATTCTTTCTAGTCAACTGTGTCAGTGGAGATGCAATTTTTGAAAATCCTTCTACAAATCTGCGATAATACCCGGCTAGACCCAGAAAGCTACGTATCTCGAAAGGAGTAGTAGGATGTGACTAATTGTTAATTGCTTCAACTTTACTTGGGTCAACTGAAATTCCTTCTCCTGACACAACATGTCCTAGAAATACTACTCGATCTATCCAGAATTCGTATTTCTTAAACTTAGCATACAACTGTTTCTCTTTCAAAATTTCTAACACTTTTCTCAAGTAGATAGCATGCTCTTCTTTGGTCTTTGAATAAATCAAAATATCATCAATAAACACAATAACGAACTTATCTAGGAGATCTTTAAATACTCGATTCATTAGATCCATAAAGGCAGCTAGGGCATTTGTTAAACCAAATGGCATTACTAGAAGTTCATAATGTCCATACCTGGTACTGAATGTTATCTTTAGAATGTCTCCCTCTTTAATTTTCAGCTGATGATAACCCGATCGCAAATCAATCTTCGAAAATATTGCTGCACCCTGAAGCTGGTCAAGTAAATCATTGATTCTAGACAAAGGATACTTGTTCTTGATTGTAAGTTTATTTAGTTCTCTGTAATCTATGCACATTCTCATACTGTCATCCTTTTTCCGAACAAACAAAATCGATGCACCCCAAGGTGAAAAACTGGATCTGATAAAACATTTGTCAAGTAAATCCTATAGCTGTATCTTCAATTCTTTCAATTCAGTTGGTGCCATTCAATAAGGTGACTTTGATATCGGGGCGGTCCCTGGGTGTATATCAATTACAAATTCTATCTCTCGATCAGGTGGTAAGCCTGGAAGATCCTCTGGAAATACTTCAGGATATTCTTTAACTATCGGCACTTCATCCACAGATAAACAATGTTGTTCTTCAGTAGTCACAACACTCATCAGATAGCCCTCACAACCACTTTCTAACAACCCTTGTGCTCTAACTACAGATATTAGTGGGAATCTGAAGTTCTTCTTTACTCCAACAAAGATAAAAGGTTCCTCCCCAGGTGGCTGAAATGTAATTATCTTTTTCTGACAGTCTATGGATGCATAATATTTTGATAGCCAGTCCATCCCCAAAATTACATCATAATCGTTCATATCAAGTACCATCAAATTAGCATAAAGTTCTCTACCATCAATCGGGATAACACATGCTCGTAATATTTGATTTGTTTGTTTTGACTCTCTAGAGGGAATCACTACATTGTAACCATTCTCTGTTATATCAGGTTCTCTGCCTAGCCTTCTCACATACTCAGTGGATGCAAATGAATGCGTAGCTCCAGAATCAAATAATACGAATAATGAAGTACCAAAGATAGAAAATGTACCTATTACTACCGATGGGTTTGCCTCAAAATCTTCTCTAGTTATGGTAAAGACCCTAGCTGGTACTCTCCCTTGTATCATGGGGCTCGGTTTGTTTGGGCACGTAGTAGAGATATGTCCCGATTGTCCACACGAATAGCAAGTTCTGGTACCCACAAGACAGACACCACTATGTTGTTTCCCATATTTAGAGCAAAGGGGTAGTGGTCCTGGTGATTTACCCTGAACAGTTCTCAGACGCTTGCTTGAATCTCCTTGTTCCTGCCCCTGTCCCTGTCTAAGCTGGAAACTAGGTCTTGGACCCTGAAATTGTTGTGGCCTCTTCCTTTCATTTCCTAGCCAACGCTGACCCTGTCTTTGTGTGAACTGACGTCGAATCTCCTGTGCCTGACGTATCCTCTATTCAGCTTGCTCTGTTACCAAGGCCCTCTCAGCAACTTGGGAGTAAGTAACTCCCTGTATACCAGCCATACAAACATCCCTATAAAGTTCCGGTCTCAGCCCTTCGACAAACCTTTCCACTTTCAGTGCATCTGTTCTAACCATGTGCTCAGCAAACATTGACAACTGCTGAAATTTGGAGATGTAGTCCATAACAGTCATAGGCCCTTATCTCAATTGTATAAACTCATTCATTTTCATCACACGGACTGGAGCAGTAAAATATTTTTTCTGAAGAGTTCCTTGAACCTATTCCAAGTCATAGTGGCTACATTTTCAATGGCCTTCATTGTGTCCCACCAGTTTCCTGCACTCCCCCGCAACATAAAAGATCCACACAATACCTTTTCCTCGTCTGGTACTGTGCCGTACAGAAACATATTTTTGATGGTTCTCAGCCAATCCTCTGCAGTTGTGGGATCCAATGCATTTTCAAATGTTGGCGGGTTAAGCCTTCTGAACCTTTCCCCAATCAGCTCCATTTGTTCTACCCGAGGCTGTGGCTGGTTCATCTCATTCCTTTGTTGTCCACCAGCATTTCTTTGTTCAATTAGATTCTGAATTTGTTGTGACTGTCGCTCCACTAATCCTGTCAATCTTTCGATAAGTGCATCGCGATCAGTGCCTGCAGCTTTTGAACTTTGTCTGGGGCTCTATTTTCCCCATCACATTCACCTCTAGTCCTTACCATTGTACCATCGACTGTACTCAATCCTATATCAATAAATCAGGCTCTGATACCACTCTGTCATAAAATATATAATGCATAACAAAGATAAATAAAACTTACCAGCATGGTTATACTCCACAAGTTTGAGCTTGTGTACATGGACAGTCTATAGGACATAAACCGGGCTCTGATACCACTCTGTCACACCCCCACCCTTATAAAACCCACAAAACAGAGGTTACCTCTAACCTGTTTAAACTTGTACATGTTTCTTTTCATTAACCTGTACAATATTTATGATATATAATTTATCCCCGAAACCACAGCTCTTTCATGTTCAAGAAACATCCCCTATAAATACAAACATATCCATCCCAACCACACAAATATGTACATGCCCAAAAATCGATTAACATTATACAAACTCAAACTATATAACAAAATAGAAGGCCAAAAGCATAGTACGCCCATGGTTTAACCCCAAAGGTCGTCATCCACGTACACCAATCCCAAAAGCTTGTTGAAGCATGAAAAACATGCCCGGTAAGCCGTAAGCTTACACATCATCAACATGCTCACCTACAATGCACAAACTAGGTGAGCTATAGCCCAGTAAGAAGAAATCATGCATGTATGATAAATTAAATGCTTACAAAAACATTATAAGAGATGTGAAATGCATACTACTAAAACCCTAACCAATGTTCCGGATATTTTAGCTTTATAGGGCCCGTGACCCACCTATTGTGCACTAGAAAGAGGTAGCTCAATAAATAATCATAATCATAGAGTCTATCCATGTCTCACATGCCACCTGCCCGAAAAATCGAGCCTATCCATGTCTCACATGCCACTGACTCAATATATCATAAACCCTATCCATGTCTCACATGCCACCGGTTTGACAAATCAAGCCTATCCATGTCTCATATGCAACCGGCCTCGGTACACTAGTAGTGGTCAACATTACATTTTTCATTTCTCTTCATCACACAATGAATGCAAAGCAGGCAATATACGACCCTTGTGTACACATGCCAATGCTCATGAATGTTATGTTTATACAATACCAAATCAATCAATCCTGCTAAAACAAACTATGTACAACTTATACAATGCATATGCCCGTGTTCGTGAATATTATATTTATACAAAATCGAATCAATCATTTACATCACGTAATTCATATCAATTAATATCAAAAGGCATAATTCACCCATATTCCACAAGAAAATATTCATATTTCTCAATATCAAAAGACACAAGTCACACATATTCCATAAGTTAATATTTATATCTAACAATATCAAAAGGCACAAATCTCAAATATTCCATAGGATAATATTTGTATCTATTAATATTAAAAGGCACAATTCACTAATATTCAATAAATAACACAAACAAATATTAGGTCTATGCATTGTAGGTGCAAATGGATTTCTACTTATCTCTTTTCCGATAATATATATCCGAGACCCCTACACGTACAGACAAGTTAGTAATTTTTTTCCCGGAACCGAAGACTTGCGTTCTCTCTCTCTCTCTCTCCCCCCCATAACCTCTCTTCTCTTCTTTCTTTTTTTTTTCTCTTTTTTTTTTCTTTTTCTCTTCTTCTTCTTTGCTGGACTCTCGCGCACCCTCCAGAATGTGCTCCTTCCTTCTCTCTCTTTTTTTTTTTTTCCTTCCCTCGTAAGGAATAAAGCAGCCACTTTCCCCTTATATATATTTATATATATATATATGTACACACCTTAATTACATATATAAAGGCAGCCGTCTTATATGTATATGCATTCACACTCTTAATTAGGATTAGTATTATTTTATTACTAATTATTACCTACCCTAATTACATATATATATACACTCCCACTATCAGCATAATGAATATTATTATTATTATTATTATTATTATTATTATTATTATTATTATTATTATTATTATTATTATTATCTCGCCACATGTAATCATATTATATTAGAACTTGATACGTTATCTCTTTCAGCCTAAAGGGTTCCAACCTATAATGTAAACCCTACAAAATTTAATAGCAATATCCTAAGCATAATTAAACACGAGTTGTGATACCAATAAAAATTCATTTAAATAGCAAATAATATTATAAAATGAATGCAATGCATGAATTATATTGACCAGTGAGTAGTGAGAGGCTTGGGGTATCACATAGCCTTCGCTTCCACACATTTCGACACATAATCCACAATAGAAAAATGTAAACATTACCGAAAGAAAAAGGAAAAGGACCTATAAATTCAATCCCCCATACATCAAATATTTCACAAATAAGAATGGGGTTAAGCTGCATTAGATCTCTATGTCCTAAGCTTCCAGTTTTTTGGCATTGCTCATAAGTCTTACAAAATAAATATGAATTACGAAACAAAGTAGGCCAAAACAATCCACTTTCTAACACCTTACGAGCTGTTCTTTTTGGGCCAAAATATCCTCCACATGTATAAGAATGGCAAAATTATAAAATAGAATGAGTTTCATGCTCGGGCATACATCTTTGAATAAGTTGATCCCAATAATATTTCCACAGATAAGGATCATCCTAAGTATAATATTTGGCATCACTTTTGATTTTATTTCTTTGAGCTCTAGACAAATTACTTGGTAAAGTCCAAGTTGCTATATAATTAGCAATGTCAGCATATTAAGGACTACTATTTTGAAAAGAAAAGAGATACTCATCTGGAAATTCATCTTTTAGTGGCGATGCACTTTCACTTGTGATCAATCTGTTGAGATGATCTGCAACCAAATTTTATGTGTTGTTCTTATCACGTATCTCCAAATCAAACTCTTGCAACAATAGTATCCAATGAACAAGTCTCGGCTTGGACCCTTTTTTTCTTGAGCAAGTACTTCAAAGCTGCATGATCAGAAAAAACAATTACTTTAGCTCCATGTAAATACGAACAAAATTTCTTTCAAGCACATACAATGGCTAGAAGTTCATTTTCTGTTGTAGAAGTAATTACTCTATGTACTATCAAGTGTTCTCGATGCGTAATAAATAACATGTGGAGATCAATCAATTATTTGTCCCAGAACGGCTCCAACCGCATAATTACTTACATCACATATGATTTCAAAAGGGAATTTCCAATTTGGAGGTTAGATAATTTGTGTTGATGTTAGCTTTTCCTTCAAACAATTGAATGCATCCTTGCATGCATCATTGAATTCAAAATTCACATTCTTCTATAACAGCGTAGTTAGGGGATGGGTAATCTCGGAGATATCCTTGATAAAATGATGATTAAAAACATGTTTGACCAAGAAAGGAACGAACATCCCACACACTTGCATTTGCTATCGAAAATTGGATAGATCATACCTGCATCAAGGACTGTCAAGATTTCTTTCTTCACTACTTCCATCATAGGTAGATTCAATTTATGTTGAGCTTCTCTAGAAGGCTTGTATCTTTTTTTAACAATATACGGTGCATTTAAATCTCTCCCAATACTCGTGAAGCCCTTCTGAATCTTTTTGCTTCCATAAATTTCCCTTCTAATATTTGCAGCTTTCGAAGCGAGGAAATTTTTTTCAAGGAATAACAAAATCATTCCTATCCATGTAGTCACAGAACCAGATAGCAAATAACATAGCCAATCATTTGCTTTATCGGCTAGAGAAAATGGAAAAGCACATAGCTTGATTTGTTCCTCCGTGAGGCCCTGTGGTTTCATGCTAGAGCAAACTACATGGAACTCTTTTAAATGTTTGTGGGGGTCTTCATTTTCTAATCCATGGAATCTTGGAAGAAGATGGATTAATCTGGACTTCAACTCAAACTCACCCTCCACAGCTAGGAATTGAATATAAAGTGGTTGTTGATTTACATTTGGTGGTCTAGCATATTCTCTCAATGTCCTTTCTGCATTAGCCATGGTTGGCTCTATTTTTGTTTCAAAATCACTTGAAGAGTCAGCCAATGATACTGCTAAATTCAATCCGAAAGAGGATGATGATAATGCTTGCTTTCTCAATTTCATTTATCTCCTCAATCTTCTAGCAGTTTTTTCAATTTCACGATCAAAGCGGAGTTCACCTGTACGAGAAAAGTGGGGTATAAAAAGAACTAATAATAAAATAAAATAAATCAACATGGCACAAATGCTCGGCAATGGTGCCAAAAATTTGTACACTGTCGAGACCAACAAATAATAAAACACTTGTGCTTAAAGATTTGTGATAGTGATGAATAAGGATCGTATCCACAGAGATTGGTACTTTTTTTTCTTTTGTTGTAACTAAAATCAGAGGGGTTTAAGATTTGGTGAATGACAAGATTCAATTAAACGAGAACAACGTGTAATGTGAGTGCAATTCAGTTTAAGTAAACTTAACTAAGGGTTAACTTCAGAATATGTTCGTAGAATCGATTATGGATACAAAAATGGTTCTTTCACTCAATCATTACATTTGTTATAGTTGCTGGTACGACCAAAACAACCTATGTATCCTTAGTTTTTCGATAATCAGGGTACAGCCGCTAATTATTTTCCTTATCAATAAACAATTCTAGATATGATCATAGAATTTAATTTACTAATAGTATTGGGTAGAGAGAGACCACCAATTCTAGCCAACAAATGCACATGTAGGTTCATTTAAGCTAGATCATATATCTCCATAACAAATTGGTTCAAATAATCATGTTATTGTACCACAAATATTAGAATGGTTAAACAATTATAGATTTAACAATCTAATTGGCAACATATTATTTCAACAATCGAAAGATTGGTCACCTCATTCAATCATCAAAATAATCAGATTTATCGTTCACAGAAGATATATGAATAACGAAGAATGAAAAAACAAATAAAAACTAATTAGATCTCACAATTTGGATGAATATAGTCTTCTGTAATTCTCTTGGATGAAAAGAAGAAGGTTAGCCTTCCATGGAGAATTGGAGCAAAAATCAAAATCAAAAGAGTGTATCGAAATTCTAGTCGTCCCTTCTCTCTATAACTCTCCAATATATAAAGTCACTTCTCCTCCCCACTAATTGTAACAATGATTATCACTATAAATCAGAAGTAACTGCCATCACTAAGTGGAGAAATAAGAATGGGCGGTTATGTTCATTTTTGTTAGTGGGCGTTTCGAGCTAAGGTGTGCCCACGCCTTACCTATTTTTTCTTTGACTGCTTTGTCCGAAGGTAAGGCATGCCCATGCCTCATGTAAAAACTTTGGTTGGTCCTTGCATATCTTCAAATCCATCATTTATATCTAAGATGCATCAATCCATCCAATTGTCCTACAAAACACAATCTTTAATCAAAATTCATGAACTAAGCATGACTATAAACCAAAACCAAGGGAATTAAGATAAAGAAATATAGATAAAATATATCCTATCAATCCACCTCCACCAAAAATATCAATTCCACAAGAAGGCTATTCATGCAGATATGGAGAGAGACCATTACCTCAAATTCCCTGAGCTCCTCAACCATGTTTCATGTTCAAAAGCCATGAAGAAGATTTTTCTCCTTTAGAAAGATGTGAGGATCAAACTTCTAAGGTAACCTCAAGACCTTATATTCAGAGTATTGTTGTAGAAGCAAGTAACCATTTAAAGCCTCTAAGTTAAGGAGAAGAAGTCCTCAATTAGCAAACCATAAATGCTCGGGCACAAAATCAATCACTACAAAGTATTGATTCCAAGCTAACTCAAGTTCTCGACAAGGTTCAAAATTCATATAATCAAATGAGTTACTTGCAGGCCCAACTTTTGAGAGTGGAATAGAAGTTTACTGGGAAGATAACCCAGTTGGATAGAGAACTCAGAAGCCTTATTGCAAATCAGCAGTATGGCTTAGAGTTTACATCAAAAGAATTGGAGACAAAGCAACTCATAAAAGAGCTTGCAAAGATCGAAGAATATATTTATGCCCCCTGATAGAGTCTCCATGTTTATGAGTTCACCAACTGTATATCAATCTCCAAATAAGTCAAATATAGAGTTAAAGTTGTATGCCAAACATTTTGGGATTATCTTCAGTATACCCTTACCACCTTCAAGGCTGAAAGAAGCAGAAGGTGATCAATCAAAGGCTGGAGGTAAAAAAACCATTAAAATTTTAATGGCCCCTCCGATGATCTTTACTCTCTGAAGAGATGTAAGTGATCTAGAAGAAAGTCAAAGCTATACATCAGAATCAACTGAAACCTTTCCAGCATCAAGTGGAACAGAGGAAAAGGTAGTTGATGTTTCAGTAATCCTTATGGTTGATGCAGGAGAAAGTCAACCCTTCACTAAATCTATTTAATATGACTCAGATCAAGAGACTACTGATAGACCATATGTGACACATCCTACTAAAAAGCAAGGTACTAAATCCTCTATTGGTCCTTGGTTTTCATTTGATGATGTATATATTCAAAAGCAAAGAGAAAAGATGCATATATTATCAGCCTGGATAGATAATGAGCTAAATTAAGAAGGAGCTGATTTATAAATAATTCTCAAAGAATTCACATAAAGGTTTCTTAGTGTCCTAAGAGAATGGTTCTTGAGCCTTGGAAAATAATGGCGATTACAACTGATCGATGCACCAACGCCAGCTGACGTACTTGCTGAGATACATATAGAATTTATCAATGAGATTTCTTTGTACATCAAGGTTGTGTCTCAAGAATACTTCTCTGTGAGGTGCTGCTCGCTATTGAAAAAGGATATGGACAGGCATTTCAAATGAATGTCTGAAAGATGTTATATTTTGAATGGCTATAATAATCCCAATCTGAAGAATGTCTACCTTGCCTCTTTACCACACGAGCTACAACCAGAAATGGTGAGGATGTTTCAACCCATGAAGAAAGACATGGCCCAAATTAGCATGGGGCAAATCTATCAAACCTGTTTGGATGCTTTGGAAAAACTCTATGAGCAACAAAATTAGCATGGGACAAATCCCTACAAAGAAAGGGAAAGCAGCTAAGCTGGCATCATAGACCTTTCACTATCATGAAACAGATGTTGATGAAGTAGATATAGAATCTCTTTATTCAGAACAAGATGGCCAGGATTCTAATACAGCCTTTGGTACTTCATGAGACATCTTATGAAGAAGATTTAGAAGAGAATGTCTCCATTCTTATGATGAACCAACCTCCAATGCTGAGAACCAACATGATCATACAAGAAGGGATGCCATCACCTCATCTTGAAGTCAAGGTGCTTCAGTCAAAGTATGACGGCCTATTAGAGTCATCGGAGTCCTTGATACAGGAACACAAAAAACTATGATGAACCCAGACATCCTTCCAGATAGAGTTTGGGAGTCTCATCATGAATATTTCTTTATTGCAGATGGCCAAACCTTTCATACTACCTTGATATCGAAATAACCATTCAGAATTCAAATCCTTCCAGACTGTGTTGTCTGGATCAAAGTCATCGGAAGAAAACTTCACGAACATGATATATTAATGGGGTTTGATGTCTTCTTCAAAGCTCAGAAGCTATAAATATTTTCCCATAGAGTCAAATACAAGAGGACATTCCTACTATTCACACCAACACAAAAGTTGTTCACAGTAAAGGAGATACCAGAACCTGATCCACTTATCAAAAGATTGAAAATATGTTATTCCATGTAACATACAGACTTCGCCAATCCTCATCCACTTTAGAAGAACTCAGAATTCTATGTTTGACTTCCTTTCAAGAAGAATAAGGATATTAACACCACTAAAGTCACGCATCCTGGCATGACACCAGAAGAGTTGAATTTAGCCCAACAAGAATGCAGTAAGCTATTATCCTTGGGCCTAATTGAAGCCACCAACTTAAATTGGGCTTGCCCTGCTTTTCATGTCAATAAAAGAGCAGAACAAGTTTGAGGAAAGAAGATGTTAGTCATTGCTTACAAACCTCTCAACTATTACTTGCTTGATGATAAATTCCCTTTACCCAGGACAAAAGTCATGTTCTCTTACCTCTCAGAAGCCCAAATCTTTTCCAAATTTGACCTTTAATTAGGTTTTTGGCAAGTGGGTTTACACCAGAGAAAAGGTATAAAACATCTTTTTGCCTACCCATAGCGCAATACCAATGGACAATTCTTTCATTTGGTCTTAAAGTTGCACCATCCATTTTCCAAAACACCATGATGAAAATCTTCAAAGCCATACTAAACAGTACCCTTATCTACACAGTTTATATCCTCTTATATTCCAAAAATATATAGGAATATGAACAACTTCTCAACATATTCATAGACTTGGTAAAAAAATATGGTCTCATGTTATCCCAAAAGAAAAGTGTAATCAAGCAAAAATATATTGATTTTCTTTGCATGAAGATTGAGGATGGGGACTATGAACTAGGATCACACCTATCCCAAGAACTACTTAAGTTCCCGAATGAGTATTTATCTGTTAAATAGGTTCAATAGTTCCTGGGAATTGTCAACTATCTTAAAGATTTTATCCCCAAATGTTCAGCCTATACAAGAAAATTTTCGAAGTTTCTAAGGAAAAGTCCACCACCCAGGGATGTTGACTGAATTGCAGTAGTTAAACTTCTAAAAGAAGTATGTCAAAAGCTCTCACCCTTGAGAATTCCTGCAGATGTCCAACGGATCTTATAAAGAGATGCCAGTGATGATTAATGGGGAACCAACATTTTAGAAAAGGAATATGGGAAAATTCATTATTATGGACATGCCAACGGCCAATTTAAAGAATTTGAAGCACATTATCACGCTATCTACATGGAGATATTAACTGTGAAATATGGAATTAAAAAATTCAAATCCATCTGGTGGGATACCATTTCATTATTCAGTTGGATAATACATCATTCCTAGTGATTACGGAGCTCAAGAATAAAGGAGTCCCAGAAAAATAGCTACTTAAGCTCAAAGACTAGTTTTTAAAATATCAGTTTAAAGCCCAACATATAAAGGGCAAGGACAATGTTTTGCCTGATTATCTCTCCAGACAATTTCAGCTTCAACTCATATCATTTACCAAGATGCTGCTCGTTATCTTTATCACAGGGAATGAAAGAAGATAATATCTTCCAAAACCATTTTTTGGAGACAAGCTTCCATCAATCTTATCAATCCTGGATTTTTCATTTCCTACTCATGATGAGCCTTCCAAAACTCTTGGAGATATCGAACAATATGCAACTACGAATTTGTTTTGATATCTATCAAAATATAATTCAGAAGAAGAAATCCAAGAGGAACAAGCCTGCTATCATCTCCAGAAACCATTCTTGGGTATAATACATGTTGATCTTTCTAAAGATCTCACCTTCAATGGTTTATGGTACCTATGGTGTTTATCCACTTTATACTTTCATCCGATTAAGTTCTCAGTATGGGATACACTCATCTTTTTCCAAGACACTGAAAATGACTCTACCCTCTGGTGGTCATTCCTGCTATGGTATGCAAATGTGGAAGAATGGAAACAAGTGCTCCAAAATGAATATCAGGATGATGAAGACCCTCATGTCATATTCCTCTGTTATAGGCTATATTCTACAGGAATCCAAGAAGCACTTCGTCTGGTCCCCCTACACTATAAATCGAAGACAATCAAAGGTCCAATCCAAGATAATAAGGAAGAGTGCCGAGAACTTTATCCCCATCTATGTTTTGCCAATAAAAGCCATCCACATGAAGATACTGAAGGACTTACTTATACCTCATTCGTAGTCAACCTTATCACTGAAGACTCCGGATCAAACTAACCTGGAACCAATCAAGATCAAGAGTTTGAATATGAACCCGAGTTCAACCCAAGACAAGTTCAACCATAAATTTAAACCTTGTAATAAATACCCATATAATACGGGTAGTCTTGTATTTTCCTAGGCATGACATCTCATCTAGTGAGGTGTACATAAAGCCACTTTATGTCTAAAATAATGTAATACCTATGTTATAAGGGTAGTTGTGTACTTTCCTAGACATAACATCTCATCTAGTGAGGAGTCTTTGAGATAAGTGTCTTGCATGCAACCTAGTAGGACATGTCCTACATGCAACCATCTTAAAGTAAGGAGTCATTTGATGAAGGTTGCCACTCTGACATATGTCTTTGTAAGGGTTCATGACTATTCACTCCCGAAACTCTATAAATGAGGGTGTTGAGTCACAAGTAAAACACACCAAAATAAATAAACACTCCATTTTCCATACTTATGAGTTTAGTTGTCTTCTCCAAAGCCCTTAAGCTAGTCTATGACTCATCATATTCTCCATCTTATTATCCTAATAGCATAAAGTATGCTCTATACTTGCCTCTTATAAGGATCTTATATATCAAAAATATTATATAACCCAGAAAAGAGTAATTGTCCCTAAGTTCACACGAAGATCACAATCCATGCTTTCAATTGCTTTTACTCGATAGATCTGAGCTATGCTCGATAAAGCTAAGAGTGCCGAAGAAGAAGTGGAAGTTCAGAGTCAACCTGCTCTAGGCAGTTTGAATATATAGTGGCCATGGTCCTCTGAGGGTGTGAACGAGTAGGGCTCCTGCACCCACTTGGTATCAGAGCCAGGTTGCTCTAATCTTGTCACTCGAAGAATGTTTTGAGAAGTAGATCTGTGCTTGAGCCAGGTCTTATAGTATTATGTCTACAACAAATGTTTCTAAACTTATTGTTGTTCATATTGCTTTATGTCCTACTGATAGTTAATTAAAAATAAAAGAGAATCATTATTGTTGGTATAAGTTTGTTCCAACATGGTATGCCTTCAATAAAGTTATGAAGTCATATCCTTCTTCACCAACTTTATCTAAAGCTATAAACTAGATTTTATGGTGGACCAGGCTATACTAGTTTGTTTAGTGGATACCTAAGATATAACTCCATCTTCAATAGTGAATATATAACCCTATACAAAAGGTGTCTTCTGTGTATGATATCCAATTAGCATTCCAATACCCCATAAGTACAGTTGCATATCTCATGTAATGTAGCCCAAAGTCAAGGATGTAGTTCATGTATCTTTAGCACTTTCTCAATGTAGTAACACTGTAACAAGACATTTCCCTGGATGTATATACAATCTTGATTTGAGAATCATGTCAACTGACCCCATATCTCTCATGTCAAAATTATGTTACAAAATATATTTTTCCATCCACTCAACTATCAACAATTATATTATCAAATCATCAAATCTTAGTTCATTCTTCTTCTTTCTTTTAGGACAATCACGATATTAAATTACCCCTGTTTACAATGTGCATGCAATTTGTAGATGAATTACTCATGTTATTATGTCTATTACACATAAGTAATTAACTTCAAAGAATACCTAAGATTAATAATCCCTCACAAAACACCACACAAACTTGTCATCATGTCATTATTCATGTCACATATATGAAGATCTGATATGAAATCTCATCTTCCGAGTTGATATATTAAACATATTTAACTGCTGACCATAAAAGCAAATAAGAGAACATAAATCAATATATAAGAATAAGGAATTGGAAAAAGAACTTAATATAAATTAATTATCCAATATAATCATCAAATTATCTACTATATGCTCTAAAACCACAATGGTGCATAGTTAGACATAATTGAAACAAATCCCAGGAGAAACATGCAGCTAATCATATCTAGTACAAAATAACATAAAGAAAAAGGGAAAACCATTGAATGTTCATAGGATGATCTTCCGATGCATCCCTTGAATCATATGGAGTGGATGGTGGGTCGTCTCTTTGCTGGAATTCTATAATCCTACATATTTTCTTGTATGTATATGTGTATCTATGAGTTTAGAGGCCAAATATATATATATACATATATAATCTTGTAAACTCATCAATCTTTTCAAAAAAATAGGAGAAAATCTTCAAAATTGTGTCACTCACTTTCAGCTACTTGCCAAAGCACACGATCGAGTGAAATCCCCTCGACCCTTTCCATAATGTCATCTTCCAGACATGTTACTCTTGTTCATTTTAGTAAAATCCACTCGTTCAAGTAATTTCCAATTTCTGCATTAGCGCTAACATCAAAGTAGTTTTTGAACGTCCTCTAATCCAAATTTGGCTTCATTTATTTCAGACAAAATTTTATCCTTTTGTGTTGGCTTTTGAGTGCCACTGCTTTCAACTTAATTGAATTTATGTTGGAGCTATGACCAAAATACCAAAGGTATGCCTAGATGAATCAAATTATAGTTTTCTCTTTGATTGAACTGTGGACTATGCTCGAGCCATAATTGGTAGATGCATGGTTCTGGCATAATTTTTTCAAAAAGATAGCATAAAATCCAGTCTCTCTCTTTTCCTCTAACTCTAGTGCAATCTCAGTTGATAAAGGTCAATCTCAGTTGATAAAGATTAGGTTTTAGGCGCATCGAGATAAAGGGGCCTTGATATAACTAATCAAATTTTCCATAACTTCATGAGATATTTAATCCCACTTTATAGCATGAATCAACATCTATCTCTAGATTCAATGTAAAATAAAGTGAGTGTACTGACTTCATTAAACCTTAGCATTTTAGAATCAGAAATATAATATGAGATGTGAAAAATACTAAAGCTGAATTCATATTCTAATAAATAAAGAAGACCTAACACAATGGAGCTTCTTCCAGCCTTGACTTTAACTTCTTTTCCTTTCTAGACTTCCTTTTTTGGAATCGAGCCTTAAGTCCATATTTGGGATCAATGTCCAATGATTCTAGTAGCCATCAACTATGAAATAATAAAAATAATAAAGTTAGATAAGTCTATCTTCGGACCTAAGAGCCTGGAATTTTGATCTATAACCTATAAGATAAAGAACTTCCTTTTTGAGAATTAAATCATGCATTTCCTAGAATGCTTCTTTCTTGCAGGCATGTATTGTTCCTTCTTTCTTATAAAATGGAAAATACTTGAGATGGCTTAAGTATTCGATCCATATTGGAATTATTTGTTCAATAAGTGAACTCCTAGACTATTTGCATCAAAGTCCTGAGTCTGAAGCATGTCCTGAGTAAACCAGTCAAACCTCTCAAAATATAAATTAACTATGGTCAAATGGATTACCTTTATAAGGAGTAACTACAACTTAAACTATTTTTATTTTATTAATATTTTGGATAGAAAATTGGGGCTAGTCTCTTAGTCTAAAAAATTTCTCAAAAGTATAAGGATTGAAGGTGTTTTTCTCGGATTTAACATATTAACCAATGAGGGTTTCTTGAGTCTTTTGGTCTACCTCCTGGGTAGGTATGAAGTCTGCCTTTCTAGGATAAAAACATCAACTAGTTGCTTAGATTTGTTCCAAACTTGAGGATCCAATACCCAAATTACCTAGTATGGAGCTACTTATCAAGTACAATATAGCATGTGGAGCTCTTACCGGATAAAGGGGACCACTCCCCCTAATAGTATTGGGCTATGCGCCCCACATAATTATTGTCAAAGCATTTTTATAACTTTACATGGTAGAAAAATCCCTTCTCTTGAAAACGTTAATGAGTTAGTCCCAATAAAGTGGACCCGCTCTAATACCACATTGTAACATCCCAAATTCACATTTGGAACATTACTACATGAAATTTAATTTAAATATTTTTCAATGTTCCAAAGGATGGTACTTTAAAAGAAAGAAGCTTAATTGCAAAATCATATGGTGGAAATAAACATAATATAGCTCGTGCAAAATTTTCATGACAAAATGTATACAATTTTGATAAAATAATTAAATTTAAAACAATTGATAAATTGAAAAAGCGTACACAGTCAGAGTCGAAACCATGGCTAAGCTCATCCTTCCTTAACCTCTTTACCTGAAAAGGTGAGGGGTGAGTGTTGGAAAACACTCTGTGGGCTAACTCTTTTACCCACAAGAGTACATACATATGAAAACATAACAATTTACATTGCATAGAGGCACATTGTACACCAAATCACTTCACATATAACCATAAACTATAAATCCTATAATATGTATACCATTTATGTATTATAGTACACATATGAGCACATCAATCTTGTTTGGGACTGCTTTATCCCTCTGGAACATCATGAGTTTGGGAGCTACCCGAACTGATCTTTCAATCAGAATCTTGTCCGGGTCATACCCACAAATCTTAGCCATATCTATATATGGTATTATCCATATACCTTACACATTCTGCAGCTCTACAGCAAATCTTGCAAATAAGAGATCACAAATGTATGTTAAACATTCTCTTCATAGAATCATGTCATCAAACCATATCATGTCATTATTAACATTCATAATACCATCGCATATCATAAATAATTGTCATATAATCATGTATATTTCTCTAAAGGGTAATTAAACAAACCACAATACACATTTAGTGTGAGAGTATCACCCACCTCTTAAAGTGGCAGGACATAAGCCTTGTTCTGAACGCGAGGTCTCCGAAGCCCCTACAATAGGGATGAATTATCACTATTAACCCCTTAACTAAATAAAATATTGATATATGAAATAATAAGATGTTACTTATTAGAAACTATAAAAATTGACTTAAAACATTTTAAGAAGTTAAAACGGGAACAAATATTTATATAGATTGTGAAAACGAACGTATTTTGAACTTAACCACATTCTGATCTCAAGGTTCGTGCATAATAAATAAATTCAAAACGTCATTTTTCTCAAAATCAATTATAGATAATGAAAGTTGTTACATTTTGCCACTAATTTTAGTTCAATCGGATTTAAAACGAAGATTTTATGACTATTCGATGTATAGTCCTACTACGCAATAAGGAATGAATATTTTATAAATCACAAAATATATGCAGGAAAATGATGAATTTTGAACTGTAGGAAAATGATGAATTTGGGGCATCACACATCGCATCACATTGCCCACCGCTCCGGCCTCTACATCGCATCAGCCCTTACTCCGCCCAGCGCTCGTAGGACTGGAGAAAGATATTGGCCTTTCGTGAGCCCCGTCACGTGGCCGGTCCAAATACATTTCCCCGTCAACATACGTCGTAGCCATCGGTGGTTGATCATCAACTCACATGTTGCCGCGCCATGAGGTGCCGTCCATTGGGAAACCCGAGACACAGCAGACCTACTGGTGTGCCCAACATGTCTCTGACCGTGACCCTGGGTCAGGTGGGACCACCTACATAGTTGAAGCATATCAATAAGAGGAGGAAAAGAAACTTACAAGGATTCCTCTAGTAACAGCGAGCGAACCAAAAAAAGCTCAACTTGAGAATCGGGCGGCCCACTGTCCGAATTGTAGTCTGGAGAAGCGCCCTCAGCGGCACAACAGGCCCAAGTCCCCTAGAAAGAGGCACCGGAGAGGGTGAGAGCCCCGTTGTGCTCGGACCCTATCATACCATGAGGCACTGTCAGCAAGTTGGGTTATTTGGGAATGCAGCCCCAATCGAGTAGTAAATTCAATGCAAGGCTAAATACAGGCAAGAGACCGATAACCAATAAGTACCATAAGGGAAAGATGAAAAGGACTTTGAAAAAAGAGTCAAGCAGTGCTTGAAATTGTTAGAAGGGAAGCGGATGGGGACCGTCGGTACGTCCTAGCCGGATGTGGAACGGTAAGAACCGGTCTGCAATCGGCTCGAGGCCTAGACCAACATGAATTGGGGCATACTCGTGAAATACTGTTCCCCAAATCCAGGCGGGCATCATGTACCTCGTGCATGCCTCGGCAACTACACGTTCTCGGTGCTGGCCTGCGGGCTCCCTATTTGACCCATCTTGAAACAAGAACTGAGGAGTCTAACATGTGTACAAGTCAACAGGTAAGCAAACCCATAAGGTGGAAGAAAGTTGACCGACATGATCCCCCGAGGGGTGCAATGCCGACCGACGTTGATCTTCATAGAAGGGTTCGAGTGACCATGCCTGTCGTGACCTAAAAGATGGTGAACTATGCCTGAACGGGGCAAAACCAGAGACATCGGGGGTGCAACACCCTTGATATATTCTCAAACATTAAATAGGTAGGATGGCGCGACTGCTCCTTTGAGCTACAGCAGGGAATCGAGAGCTCCAAGTGGGCCATTTTGGTAAGCAAAACTGGCAATGCGGGATGAACCAAAAGCCAAGTTACGGTATCTAACTGTACACTAACCCAGATCCCACAAAGGGTATTAGTCGATTAAGACAGCAGGATGGTGTTCATGAAAGCCGAAATCCGCTAAGGAGTGTGTAATAACTCACCCGGTGAATCAACTAGCCCCAAAGATTGATGGCGCTTAAGCACACGACCTACACCTAGCTGTCAAGGCAAGGGCCAGGCTCCGATGAGTAGGAGGGTACGGCGGTCATTGCAAAACCCTAAGCACGAGCCCGGGCGGAGTGGCTGTTGGTGCGGATCTTGGTGGTAGTAGCAAATATTCAAATGAGAAATTTGAAGGCCAAAGAGGGAAAAGGTTCCATGTGAACAGCACTTGCACAAGGGTTAGTCGATCCTAAGGGTCGGGAAAAGCCCGACAGAGAGTGCTCTCAGCGCACGCACCAAAAGAGATTTTGGGTTAAAATTCCCAGATCGGGATGCGGTGGCTGACAGCAATATTAGGGAGTCTGAAGACATCAGTGGGGGCCTCAAGAAGAGTTATATTCTCTATTTAATGGCCCGCCCACCTTAGAAACAGCTCAGCCTGAGATAAAGTCCAGCGGTCGAAAGAGCACCGCACGTCGCATGGTGTCCGGTGCGCCCCTGGCGACCCTTGAAAATTTGGAGGACCGAGTGTCGTCCACTCTTGATTGTACTCATAACTATATCAGGTCCCCAAGGTGAACGGCCTCTAGTCGATAGAATAATGTAGGCAAGGAAAGTCGGTAAAATGAATCCATAACTTCGGGAAAAAGATTGGATCTGAGGGTTAGGCATGGGGGTCTTAGCCCCAAACCCATTGGCTACAGGCGGACTGCTCAAGCTACTTATGCGGCGAGAGTGGGTCGCCGCATGCCAGCTGGGGAACGGGCTGGGAACGGCCCCCTTGGAGGCCTTCCCTAGGTGTCAAACAGTCGGCTCAGAACTGGTACAAACAAGGGAAATCTGACTATTTAATTAAAATAAAGCATTGTAATGGTCCCTGTAGATGCTCACGCAATATGATTTCTGCCCAGTGCTCTGAATGTCAAAGTGAAGAAATTCAACCAAGCGTGGGTAAACGACGGGAGTAGCTATGACTCTCTTAATGTAGCCAAATGCCTCGTCATCAAATTAGTGATGCGTATGAATAGATTAATGAGATTCCCACTATCCCTGTCTACTATCTAGTGAAACCACAGCCAAGGGAACGGGCTTGGTAGAATCAGCGGGGAAAGAGGACCCTATTGAGCTTGACTCTAGTCCGACATGAAATGATATGGGCGAGCAGTAAACGATGAGTCTCGTACGAGCTGGGTGGAGAATGACGAGTCTCGTGCGTGCTGGGCGGGGAATTAGTGTGTCCCATGCCCAATGGGTGGAGAATGCCAAAGAATGAATGAGTCCTTGGCCGGGCGGAAAAAAGTGGCTCCTCAGCTTTTTTTTTTAGTCGAAAACGTAGAATTAGATAAATAAAAAGAATATGATTAAAAAATACTGAGGCATACCTGAGGGCGTACAAACCAAGGCAAGCTGGGGAGGATTCAACATAGTTCTCTAGAACTATGTATAATTAGAATGTGCCTCATAATACAAAGGCCAACACAAAACCTAAGAAGTGATAAATCCACTGAAAAAACCCCAATTGGAAACGAGGTGGGCCTCATTAGAAACCTTACGACCAAATGAGGAAAAGAATACCCTGATAAAGTGCAAATACCAAGAATGAGACAATACAACACACACACGTTACTTGGGTGCACTACCTCGGTTGGGCTGAGTAGTCCCCATGCACGCACCCATCCTATTTTATTCCATAATCCAACCAAAATGAGACCACATGTCGTGATCGCAAGACCAAAAGTATACACACAACCCAATACATCAAGAGGCCTATCTCTACCAAAAACTCTATCAATTATGCACATGGTCTTCTAAATATGCTATAACTCGATCTACCGGGTACAAATTAAACAAGTAAGTATATACCTCTCGTTGAAAAGTCCTAATGATCTTCTCAACATCAAATGGTATGTCTTCAAACATAAGTTTATTTCTAGCATACCATATGTGGTTTACCGTCGCTGCCAAGGAAAGGCATCTCGCCTTGTGACATATCGCCGACCCCTTTTTGCTCCGACCAATATATCTCAGGGCACTCACTATGGATGACAGCACCCTATCAATGTGAAGTGATCCCTTCACTTTGTTCCAAACAGCTCGTGCTGCACCACACCTGAAAAATAAGTGACTATTAGATTCATCCATCACATTACATAACAGACATACCTGTGAGATATTCAAGAATTGCAACATGTCCGAAGTCTTCAATCTGCCCTTCATTGAAAACCAAAGTGTCATAGTGAATTTCGGCAGAATAAAGGGCTTCCAAATGGCGCAGTGCCAAAATTGCATGCTGGCCATCTCTCTTAAGAAGTCATATGTTGCAGCCACTCTTTTTTGTTCAAACCACTTCATCATAGTGGTGATAGCCAATGTAACATTTCCAGCACACTTCTCTATGAGTGTATCACAAATGCGAAGTATATTCTTGAGAAGTGGTGAGTCTCTCATATTTTTCTGTACTTTCCATATACTTGCTCCCTTTAGATACTCGCTATGGACCAACTTAATCCAAAGTGAGTCTTGCTTACTACGGATATTCCACAATATTTTGGCGAGGAGGGCTTTATTTCATGTACTCAAATCCCGCAACCCTAGTCCTCCTTTAGGTTTGGGCTTGCATACCTCCTTCCATACCACAGGGGATACCTTAGCACCCCACATAAACCATTTGACGAGAGTATTGATACAGTCTATAATATTTTCCAAAAGTGGTAGAACATGGATCCAAAAACATTCCACGCCCTGTAAGACTGACTGAACTAACTCAATTCTACCTGCAAGGGAAAGATTAAAGTTAGACCATCTATGAATAGATCCAAAAAGAGCGTCCACCAAAGGTGAGTAGTAATTCGTATGTAATTTCTTCACTGCCAGCGGAATCCCCAAATACTTCACTGGGAACTCTTCCAGCGGAAATTCAAACATGTTCATGATGCATTATTTCTCGTATGGTCCTACTCCTGCCATAAACAGCTAAGATTTGCTTTTATTGATAGTGAGCCCTGATGTCCTAGAAAATTCCATGAGAGCATTATGTAATACTCTCATGGACGCCACATCCCCCCTGCCAAATAAGAGTAAATCATCAGTAAATGCTAAATGAGTAATATTATTGGAGTTACATTTTGGATGGAATTGAAAATCAAACTCCCTGGTGTGTTGTGCAAGTAATCACGATAAATACTCCGTACAAAGAAGGAAGAGAATGGGAGACATAGGGTCTCTTTATCGTAAGCCTCTCTTTCCTTCAATGAAACATGGATGGAACTGGAGCCCCGTAAGCACTTCATGGAGGAATTTCCAAGAGATGGAGTCATAGGCCTTATGCAAATCTATCTTCACCATGTATCTAGGCAAATTATACTTCCTTCCATATCCCCTCACAAGCTCCTGCATAAGAAAAATATTATCAGTTAGATTACGACCTTTTGTAAAAGCTGATTGTACCTGATTCACAATACACTTCACAAACGGCTACATACGTTTGGTGAGAATCTTCATCATGCTTTTACACACCACGTTCGTGCATGCAATGGGCCTAAAATTAGTAACTATCAAATTATGCTTCTTTTTTGGTATGAGGATGATATTTGTGTGGTTCAGCTCACGGAGAAGGATGCCATATTAGAAGAATTCCTTCACTGCCCAAACTACATCCGATCCCACAGTATCCCAATTCTCCTTAAAGAAAGCAGAGGGAAACCTATCAGGTCCTGGAGCTTTGTCACTGGCAATGTCAAACATTGCTTCCTTAACATCCTCTTTGATAACCTCTCACACCATTCTCCAGTGATCATTCAGCTCTAAACACCTTCCTTATGTAAAGACCAATGGGATGGAGTCCACTGTATCCTTTGGTGTTCCAAGCAGGTCTTTATAAAACTGGACGAACAATGCTATGATGGTCTCTATATCAAATTCTGGTTCGCCATTATCCCTGCATAAAAAAGAAATAGCATTACAAGCATTTCTATTCATAACTAATGAGTGAAAGAAACTAGTATTCCTGTCCCCAAGGTGCAACCGGAGGCCCTTAGATTTCTACATAAAGAACAAAAGTTCCACCTCCTCTAGGAATATAGTTCTATGCTGCAGTTCATTTTACTCCGCTACAAGTCGGGGGGTAAGTGGATCGGTATCCACTCTAATCTGCGCTGCCTCCAACTGGGTACAGGAAGCTTTAGTCCTTTCCACTAATTGGTTGAAATCTCTTAGGTTAAGCTGCATCAACTCCATCTGCAAGCTCCTCAATTTGTAGGCTAGCTGTAATTGATCCTTAGGCTGATCCTGCACATTCTAGATCATATCCAAGCATGGGCAAAACTTAGGACTCGACATCCATATGTTGAAAAATTTGATTGGTCGCTTGAATGAGATGACCTCATCAAATAAGGTAATACGTGCCACAAAGTGGTCTGATATAGTACCCCTAGGAAGAAATTTTGCCCTGCAATAAAAGTTAGCTTCACGCCACAAGTTATTAGTAAGGACTCTATCAATTTTGGAAGATTTGGTAGAGTATGTCCATGTAAAATGGCAGCCTGTGGATGGAACATCCTCAAGGCTAAGATATGCAGACGTATCCAAGAAATCCCTATACTCTTTTTCCAAATGAGGTCTACCACCAACCCTCTCTGAAGGATTGAGAATATAGTTGAAGTCCCCTACAACTAAGGAGGGAGATGTTAGAGGTACATTAGTAATCAAGGAATCCCCTAATTCCCTTATGTCCATCACCTGCCACAATCTATAAACAAGTGAAAAATGCAATAAATTATTAGAAATCAGACATTTAACATTAGTATGCAAAACCTGTCTCTCCCGTCGAAGAACAATAACATCCACTATAAGTGGATTCCATAGCATAAGGATACAACTCCCTTTAACTACATCAAAATTTGTGTCAACTTTTCATTTGTCACCTTATTTGCCCATAAAAGAGTGAAATGACTGACTGGTGAACTTAGTCTACAGTACTCCGATGATATCCGGCTCCTCAGCATTTCAATGTCTACTACTAGAGCTAGCCTTTTTTTTAGTACTAAAGGGGGAGTAGTGGTAGTCGAGCAGTGTCCACCTTAGCCCCCTTACACTGTAAGTTGTTGGCCGGCATGGGTTTTCTAATGGCTGATGGCTAAAGGTCACAACAAGGTCCTGACAGGTTTTGTACGGTGAAGGTAGATTTTTCGCCTGCGGGCGACTATGGAGTTGGATTTTTTGCCTGCGGGTGGCTATGAGGTTGGTATTTTTCACCTGCGGGTGGCTTCAATGACGATATTTTCCACCTTTAGGCGGCAATGGGTGACGGTATTTTCTGCCTTCGGGCAACTTCGGTGACGGTATTTTTCACTTTTGGGCAGCAACAAGTGTCGGTATTTTCTGTCTCATGGTAGAAAGTTGTAGGATTTACCACCCTGTGGTAGGGAATTGATGGTTTACTACCCCGATAGAGGGCTTTTGTTGGCCCCGATCCAGAACAGAGGGTACAGAACTAAGCTGTTGCATTCGGTGCCCGCAAGTTGTTGTTTTGCATCCTACCCTGACACTGTTGCCCAATGCAGGCTGGGGAATGGGAACTTCTCCATAGCTGCCCATTGTGGGCTAGGGGAGGGGTACAACAATGGCCTCACTCATCCATAGTTCCTGAGCAATGCAGTTTTTCACTAAGTGTTTCGACTGAATCGACCCCAACCCAAGCATTTGCTCATGGCGGCATTCCCTTTTGGATGCGGTACACAAGCTTGCATTGGCCCTGACCATTTTGGAGGTCACAAAACTGAGTTGTTACATTCAGTGCTTGTGAGGTGTTGCCCGACATTCTACCTTGACACTACTGCCCATTGCAGGCCGGGAAAAGGAAACTTCTCCACTGCTACCCATTGCGGGCTGGGGGAGAGGCTCAACAATGGCCTCACTCATCAATGGTTTCCTGAGCAATGCAGTCTCTCATTAATTGTTTCAATTTAGTTTTGGCCAATGTGAGCACCTACTCGCCGGATGGGTAAATGTTGGTTTAAGACATACGGTACCCAGGCTTGTACTGGCCTCAATCTAAATATAAGCAGACGTAAAATTGAGCGTGTCTCCATGCTGAATCGTCATCAGCCTAAGCATCTCGGTGCTCCAATATAAGGTCCCCTTAGACTCCATTGTACGTAGCAGATATGTGCCCGATCGTTCTTGCATTCATCTTACAATCCGCATTGTTTCACATCGTTGGGCCTTGGGGCGATGGCATGTGGCCATGGGCATTATCACGTTAAGTGTGTGAGTTGTGAATTGCGTGCGGTGGTGTACCTGATCCCTACTTTGGGCAGCAACGGCACTCCCATTGTGCGCCCCCTCCCATCAGTGCTTGGCTAACATGCCCATGCATTGGGCCAATGTCAGGTCCCGTGGGCTGGTTTCCTATCGGTACGGAAAACTGTTGGATGGGTTATCCTATTTCTGTAACATTTAGAAGCTCCAAAAGGAAATGCTGTACAGGGCAGACCAAGAAGTGTTGCCTGGCCCGGTGATGCACGGCAATGTGCTAGATGCATCGGATGCTAAAAATTGAGTGGCCACGAGGCCTCGGCCTCTGATGTCCCCCAAAAAAAGAGTGTTTCCACGCTTTGCTACAGGCGACAGCTGTATGGGTTTCAGTCGGTAGCCTGCTTGGGTCACGGCCATGCCCATGTGGCATCAATAATGAATGCCACCTGGTTGATCCTGCTAGTAGTCATATGTTTGTCTCAAAGATTAAGCCATGCATATGTAAGTATGAACTAATTCACACGGTGAAATTGCGAATGGCTCATTAAATCAATTATAGTTTGTTTAATAGTACCTGCTACTTGGATAACTGTAGTAATTCTAGAGCTAATATGTGCAATAAGCCCCGACTTCTAGAAAGGATGCATTTAATAGATAAAAGGTCAACACGGGCTATGCCCGTTGCTGCGATGATTCATGATAACTCGATAAATCACATGGCCCTCATACCGGCAATGCATCATTCAAATTTCTACCCTATCAACTTTCAGTGCTAGGATAGTGGCCTACTATGGTGGTGACGGGTGACGGAGAATTAGGGTTCAATTCCGAAGAGGGAGCCTGAGAAATGGCTACCATATCCATGAAAGGCAGCAGGTGCGCATATTAGCCAATCCTAATATGTGGAGGTAGTGACAATAAATAATAATACCGAGCTCTTTAAGTCTTGTAATTGGAATGAGTACAATCTATATCCCTTAACGAGGATCCATTGGAGGGCAAGTCTAGTGCCAGCAGCCGCGGTAATTCCAGCTCCAATAGCATATATTTAAGTTGTTGCAGGCTAAAAGCTCGTACTTGGCCCTACATTCTAGATACATTAGTATGGGATAACACAATAGGATTTCGGTCATATTACGTTGGCCTTCGGGATCAGAATAATGATTAACAAGGATAGCCAAGGGCATTTGTATTTAAAGTCAAAAGTGAAATTCTTAGATTT